>QLOH01000503.1:0-600000 GCA_026901365.1 Sesbania bispinosa | reverse complement strand
AATTATGCATGAGACAAGATTTATTGAATTTCTTTTTATATTATATGACAAAAGATGAGGACCACTAGTGATCTTGTATTAAATAAAGTTTAGGTTTCGTAGCTAGGAATAATATGTAACCACAAATTGCATGAGTTATGATTCCTTTTTTTAAATTATAGTCGCTTCCGGTCTTATTTATAAAAAAATATGGCTAAAACACACAAATTAATTAAGGCACCGTTCGGTGTGGTTGAGAGTTTTTTATTTTTTATTTTTTAAAATTTTAAATCAATTTTTTATAACTCAAAATCAAAAACTGAAAACTTCTTTTTATGATTTTCAAAACAAACATTTTCAAACCGCAGGTTTTCAGTTTTTGATTTTGAATTACGAAAATTTGATTCAAAATATTTAAAAACCAAAAAACTTAAAACTCACAACCACCCCCGAATGGGCCCTTAAAAAAATGCATTGAGACCTATAAATTACAAATAAATATGTTATAATTTTAAATTTTATTCCAATAATACCCTTAATAAATAATTACTACTACAAAGTGGTAAAAATACACCTTATTAAGATAATAAATAATTCCCATTAATCTTTAATATGGAAACGCTACAATTTAGAGTTTTTAAAACAAAAATTCTCCAGGTCTAGTTTTTAAATATTCAAATGAAAATTAAATTTTTTTAAAAGGCCAACAAGTTTTGAATTTTCAATTCCCTAAAATTAGTGAAAATCACATTTTAAAAATTTTCAAATGATATTTTAAATTTTCAATCATCTAAATTTAGTGTAAATCAAATTTTCCCACCAAAATCTAAGATTATTTGTGGGTTACAATATTGTATGTATTCTTTACTTAAATTTTTAAAGAGAACCCATTCAATTGCTCATTTTCCATCACTCATCATCGTTACGAATGAAAAATTCCATTGGATATAGACTTGAATGCTACTTTCAATGACACTGATGTTGATGAAGCACCACTTGAAAAAATGACCACGATAGCGTCTGATGTAGTAGCATATGACATACAATTTGATTTAAACTAGCCCCTATGCCATGTTGTTCAAGAGGAAACAAATCAAATTGATCTATGTTTTGATGATAATGAAGATCAGACAGATTTAAGCGAAGCTCTATGCCTCCCTGTTGAAGATGAAGCAAATGATATTGATATCTGCTTGGACGAAAACGAAGGAGATGAGTTGTCATGTGAATCAGCTGAAATATTGCACGTGGATGATGATACAGTGCCCATAATTACAGGTATGCGTGATAGAAGATAATCCATTACTTGATGAAGGTTGAGTTTCACATCATGTATTATTTGCTATTAGATTTTGGACCTAGGTCTAACTCAACCACAAAAGCTAGCTTATAGGGTGAGGACTACCTAAGGCTTATATACTTTTATTTGGCCTTATTTCTAGGCAATGCGAGACTCTAACACACCCGCTCATGCCCAGGACTTGACATTTGGAGCGTGGGCATCTATACGGGTAGCGACCCGATAACAACGAATCATCTAGGATGGGCTCTGATACCATGTTGAAGTTATAGGGTTTTGGATATATAAGGGAAGAAGAGAGAAGAATAATAATTCACAATAGATAACAAATAATAGATTGATTAGTGATGGATGATTGATTACAAAAGACTATACATGGACACTTAGTTATACTGACCAAGATAGACCAGTAATTAAGAAACAAATCATAATAATAATCTAGAAATATGAAAACTAATCCTAGGAGATATTATAGGATTACACCTAATCTTAACAAATATTCTTAAGATATTAAATATATTATTCTAATATTCTAACACTCCCCCTCAAGGTAAAGCTTATTAAGTTTTAAGCTTGTTACAAATATACACATAATAACAAAATTGAATATAATAAATCGTGGGCCTAGATAGATTGCACTGGGAAAGCCGTGGGGCCAGGTAGAGAACACCAGGAAAGTCGTGGGGCCAGGTAGAGTACACTGGGAAAGTCGTTGGGCCAGGTAGATTGCACTAGGAAAGCCAGTGGGCCAGGTAGA
Source organism: Sesbania bispinosa (assembly GCA_026901365.1). Taxonomy (NCBI): domain Eukaryota; kingdom Viridiplantae; phylum Streptophyta; class Magnoliopsida; order Fabales; family Fabaceae; genus Sesbania; species Sesbania bispinosa. Next base: position 597,964 of record QLOH01000503.1, on the reverse strand, counting down.
TTGCATTGGGAAAGCCACGGGGTTAAGTAGATTGCTTTGGGAAAGCCACGAGGCCAGATAGATAGCTCTATGTAGCCGCAAGATACATCTATAGGTTCTGAAAAGTTATGGGTCTGGAACCGCAGATAGGAGAGAGAAAACAACCAAAAGAGGAGAGAGAAACAAGCCAAACAAGGAGGACCATCAAGTACGAATCCCAGAGATGTCGAAACAAGACCAGATATGGATAGATCACATCAAGGAGGAGATAAAGATAGAGTACACCGGTAAATGCATGGTGGATGATTTAAAAGCACGCCGAAAAGATACACGGCGAGGAGGTTGGAAATAAAAGAAGGGTATGAATACAGAGTGAGAGAGACAAACAAATAAAAGTTCCAAACTTTGGAACCTAATAACAGCAGAATAGGGTCGGGACAGGTCACGGTGGATGGTACCGCTTTGATACCATATTAGATTTTGGACCTGGGCCTAACTCAACCACAAAAGCTAGCTTATAGGGTGAGGACTACCCAAGGCTTATATACTTTTATTTGGCCTTATCTCTAGGCAATGTGGGACTCTAACATTTGCCTTTAATTTAGCTTTATGTTTTGATCATTTGTGCAGATAATAGTGGAACCTACTTCTAGAAAGTGTAGCTTTCTAACTAATGACTAGAGGAATGTTATATCTCATTTGTTATTGAATTCAAGCCAGAATGAGAATCTAAATTCAAGGCACTACAACATTTTTGTCCTTTCTAAACAGTTAAAAAATGTAGCGAAAAATAGGAAAGTTGTTGCGTAAAACTATATGCAACAGTTTTGAACTGTAGACTATTCTGATGTATCCAATTTGTTTAGGAAACAGTTTTCGACATGTTTTGTGCATACGCTTGAAAACTGTTGCATATACGTTTGGAATATGCAACAGTTATAGGTAAACGTTTTTCATATGTTGTCATTTTTCAAATACAGTTTAAAAATGTTGCCTAAAAGGTCTAATGCAACAGTCGATAATCGTAAGATTCAACCCATAGGCAACATTTATCAACTATAAATGTAAAGATAGGCAACAATTTTAGCTGTAACTATAATACTCTATATGCAATATTTATTAACTGTAAACGTAAACATAGGCAACAATTTTAGTTGTAACTATAATACCTTATAGGCAACATTTATTAACTGTAGAAGTGAACATAAGCAACATTATTAATTGTAATTAAATATATCATTTACAGAATAGGTGACAATTGTAATTAAAAAAATTAATTATTTTTTAATGATAATAATTGAAATATAAATTTATTTTGATGCCATAATTATATATATATATATATATATATAATATGAAGAGACAATTCATATTATAATAGAAAAAGGACTTAGATTGAACTTTAAAATAACCAATGTGCATATGTGAGATTTAAAAACAAGAAAATAACTAATTGATTTGATAAAAAAACTATTAATGGGTCCAACATGGCCCACAATAAAAAATACATTCCAAAACATAAAATGTCTAGAAATCAAAGTGAATTGGGACTATATTTAGTATGATCAAATCCCATCTTCTTCCAAGTCTTCATCTGCACATTCCAAGTCTTCATTTGCAATTAACCTAAAACTTGTCATGTGTATATACGTTTTGGAAAAGATAACAGTGTCATTACATATTGATAAGTGCCAATTATATGATTTATTCTTGTATTTTTACTGCACTTATCAAGGGTAAAATAGTAATTTATGCCCCAAAATAATCCCTTTTTATTAATAATTGTAATAATTGTGCTTATTTAATTTGAATTTGAATTTGATGCTATTTTAATAGAAAATCTGTTGATTTTGCAGATTTATGAGAGAGATTTAAATGAGAAAAGAAGATAGCATTATTTGAAGAGAGAATTTACAGATAAGGAGTTTAAATGAGAGCAAATAAAGATAAGATCAACAACCATTTAAACATGGATTCTACGGATAACTTTCCCCATCTGAATTCAAAGATAAAATAAACACATAATCAAGCCAAAAAGAGGGAAACAAGGAAAGCCAAGCAAAGAAGGGTAAGATCAGGAAGAAACCAAGCTGTTAAATGAGGAAACAAAGAAGGCTGTAGCGTGTTTCACGCTCCACCTGCCTTGAGCTCAGGATGGAGCGCAACACTCTAGAATCTGCGCTTCATTGCGCTGAGCGCAGAGTGAAGCGCAGCAATACGAATTAGTTTTTCAAATACAATTTCAAACAGATTCCTTCCAGATTTCAGATAGCTTTCCTTCATCTATAAATAGGACCTTTTGCAAAGATCAAAAGAGAGTGGTGAGTGAGTAGAGTTAGAGTTTTGGGCTCAAAGTTCCAGTGGAGACACCGAAGGGCTGCCGAGATAGCAACACTAGGATCGAAGAAAACTGTGACAGTTTCTTCATTGGTTTGTAATGGCTACCATGCGTAGCTAAACTCTCCAATAGGATTGAATGTAGTTGATTCAATCCCCAACTGTATGTGAATTCTCTTTATTATTTATGAATCCCTATTCTATGATATTGGTACTTTTATACTTTGCTTAATGCGTAGCTTCCGCCTGTGTGCCGGAGTTATAGGTTGCTTTTATAAAATACATTGGAAAATGGTTTTGTGAATTCAATAGCAAGTTTGGGGGAACCGATACTTAGGAAACTTGAACTCTGATTGGTAAAAGTACTCATAGTAGTCGCTATAGGAATATAGGATGAATTGATAGTGTTAACGAACGAAAAAATAGAGCAATCAAGCCGGGGTAATTTGTCGCCTGGGAGAACCCGCATGGATTATCTTCGAGTATTTTACTACTGGTGACTCGGGGTAAAATAATATAGTTTGGCTAGGGTATCATAGAAATATATTCATAAATAATCTTGAGGTTCACATTCAAAAGGGGTGCGATGATACGAAGTTCAATCCTGATCCAAGTAACGTTATCTTACTCTACTCTACTCTCCATATTTCCTTTTATGCATTTAATTTCCGCAACACAAACATCAAATACCGTTTCGTACTTGATAGTCTGATCACTAATCATTACGAGTTGAACCGTTCCCTGTGGATACAATACTCTTTACTTACTATTATACTGCTGGAATTTTGGTACGCTTGCCTAAATCCCATCACATATATGCTAGTTACCTCTCTAAGATTTGGAGCCTGTGTTGATGTAGAAGAAGGAGCATTTGAATGCCCAACCACCCTTTGCGCACTACTAGCATCTCTAAGAGATGATGCTAATAATTCTATTAATTATTATAAATCAACTCCAAAGTTTCCATGTTGCAACAAAACCTTAACAACTTGTTTTAATTTACCCAGCTCATTTGACATAGTGTCTATTTTATCATTTAATGAAGTCACCTCTTCACTATGTGCTTTCTTGATAGCATTGATCTCTGCATTTCGCTTCAAAGTAGTATGTGTGACATTTCTCTCATAACAACGCACTATTCTTGGGTGTTCATTCCCAAACACAGCTTGAAAAGCTTAATCATGATTCCCATCATTGTTGTCAATCATGTTAGGACCACAAGAAACACTAGAGGGGGGGGGGTTGAATAGTATTTTAAAATCTTTACAGATTTTTCTTGAAAACCTTTCGAAACAAGCAAAGTGATTTGAAAATATTTGATCAACCTTCTGATACTAGGAAGTTCGGCAACTTGCTGATGCAACTCGGAAGGTTGAATAAAAACCTTTCTCAAATTATTTTCCCTTTAAAGAAAAGATTGTTTTCTGCTCAGATTAATAAAACGACTTTTCTTTAACCCTTATTGGTTAGTTTAAACAGATAACAGCGAAAAGTAAAGAGGGAAGGGAAGAGAGAACTTAACACGGAGATTTATATTGGTTCACCCACTAACCCAGTGAGCTACATCCAGTCCCAGGGCAAAACTCAACTGGATTTTCACTAATCCCGCAAGATTACAAGTATTATTTTACCCCAGCCTCTCCAGGCTTAAATCAAGTATTCTTTGTTTTCAACTGCCTCTCTAGGCAACTCATGCAGTATTCTTTGCACACCTGGCCTCTCCAGGCCCAACGAGTATTCTTTATTTTCAACTGCCTCTCCAGGCAACTCAAGCAGTATTCTTTTACAGACAAGCCTCTCCAGGCTCAACGAGTATTCTTTGTTTTCAACTGCCTCTCCAGGCAACTTAAGTAGTATTCTTTTACAGACAAGCCTCTCCAGGTGATGACAACCAGTCAGTGGACCTCTAAACGGACAGTTGATGGCTAGGGTCAACATTGGAGCTGCTTGAAATGTTTGGAGCTGAACCAAGCATGAGTCTTCCTTCATGAGGGTCAACCCTTGGTCAACCCTTGACCATTGACCAAGAAGCCAAAGTCAACAAACAAGACTCAACTTAATTAGGAATCAATGTAATTAGGACTTTATGATGTAATTAGCTTTATGATGTAATTAGGACATATTAGTCTTTTTCTTAATTAGGGGCGCCCATATAGTTGGGTTTTATTGGTTAGTAGGATACCTTGCTACAAGGTTTAGGAGGTCATGGGATCTAATCCCACCTAAGATAGAAAATTACCTCATCTTTCTTTTCCTTGTGAAAAGGGGCGCTATTTTTGAGGATTATTGGCTTAAGGCTTAGCTTAGCCATAAACCATTAGGGGCATGGGTTCAAATCCCACTTAGGATGGGATTTCACTCATCTCTTATTTTTCTCCCCCTTCCCTCATGTAAGTGGCCGCCCCCTCTCACCCCTACTCCTATATAAAGGAGTCTCCTCTCTTGTAATCAACACATTGAATTTTGAAGTAAAGGCATTATGCCAAATTTTCTCCTCCATTTGTGAGTTGAGTGAGGCTTGGTGGCTGTTGCTCAAACCATACTGAGACTTATCTAATTCTCCTGAATTAGTGGCGTCTGGCATTGGACTTATCTGCTGCAAGTGGATTCTTGCTTCAGTGGCGTCCTTCCCATTTCTTCCTCTCCACTTTTTCTTTCATTTTCTCTCATTTTCCTTCACTTTCTTGCGTGAATATAGCTGCTGTTCCAGCACCTATATTTCGTAATTAATTGCTTAATTGTGATTCTAATCGGTTGGTTTTGCTCAATTCTAGATCCTATACCTATTCGGCTATCAATTGGTCATCAGAGCTGGTTGAATTTGAGCAAATTTGGAGTAAATTGGGGCTGTTTTGGGCGCTGCATACTGCACCTGTTTTGTGCAGAATTTTCACTCATTTAGTGTAATTCCATCCCTCTTTTCAATTGTAATTTAGACTTGGACTGTTTCCCGGGCCCGAGGTGCCTTTCTGCTGCTATCAGCACCTGTCTGTCTTGATTGAATTGGTTGATTTCTTGCTAGTTTGGGGGCTGTTTTGGGCCGCTAATTCCCACCCCCTAGGTGTTTGTTTAAATGCCTCTTTAATTGCTCATACTTGTTCTTGAGTAATTCTTGCAAATTGCTTGATATAACTGCTTGTTTGTGGTGAAGTGTGGTAAGAGGAGGAATTGTTGTCTTCATTTTTCCAAAGATCGTTCACCTACATTTCTCCCCTTCACCATTAATTGTTCATCCCCCATATTCATCTCTTTACTTTCCGCTTTTAATTTTCTGCCATTTAATTTCCGCTTCTCCCCATCTTTTAATTTCTACTCTCCCCTTTACTTTCTGCCATTTACATTTCTGTCCTCCCCATCCTTTTAATTTCAGTTTCCCCCTTTAATTTCTTGCCATTTAATTTTGCGCAATTTTTCCTCTTTATTTTTGCCATTTTTGCGCATTTTTGGGCTCTTGTGTTGTTCAATTTCCTACTCTTGTTATGTCTGTTTGATTGGCATTCTGATTGCAAATTTGGATTGACTGCTATCTCTACCTTGGACTTTCCCTGTTTGATTGTGCAAAACGCTCACCTATAGGATCTTTTTTGGTTCATAGTATTGGAAGAAGATCAACAAATTCTAATTGTTGATTTTCCTTCAAATTTTAATTCCAATCTTAAAATTGAACCAAGCGCGTTTCTGTGACCATACCGGTTTTGTATAATCAACAAGGAAGTGCTAAGCAATTTTTTTGGCCATTTTTGAAATCAAGTTGCCATTACGTTTTTACAGTTTTTAGAAATCAGTTTATTCATTATTTTTGCTTTTCTGGGCCACTTGGACCAGTTTGCCGTCAGAAAATTCCAAAAATATTACAGTAGGTACAGTTAATTTTCTTTTCATTGTGTACAAATTTTTGTAATTTTCTGTTGGGGAAAAAGACAAAAAAAGAAAGAAAAGGCAAGAAAAATACAAAAAGTACGTACGTGCCAAAAATAAAAAAAGAGGTGTAAAAAGCAAAAAAGGGTGCAAAAGTCAACAACAAGGAAGAAAAGTCAAAAGACACCCAAAAAGAATCAAAAATTAAAAAAAAATCAGAAAAAATAGAAAAACAAAAACAAAGAGTTATCCCAACAATACAGTGACAGTTTTACTGTAATTTTCTTTTTCTTTTCCCTGTATACCGTAATTGAGTTGTATTTGCTGTTTTTCTAAAACGACAATTTTGGCAACTCTTTTTCAAAAATCACCAAAAACAATTCTCTTTGCAATTTCTTTCGTCTTGTCTTGTTTGCTGTCTGCTCTTGTGTATAAGCTTGTTTGAGTGCCAGCTTTTCTTGTTTGTCATATCAATTCTTTGTTTGTCTTAGGATTTTCCAATCTTCTTCCAGTAGGTATTTTTCTTTGTTAGTGCATTTCTATTTGGGTAAGGGTTAAGACTTAGACTCATGTTGGTCTTTGCAACTTCTAATCAACCTCCAACCGAGTAGAAGAGGCAAGAGAGTTTTCATTATAGAAAAATCCAAAAAAAGAGTGACATACACGAGTGTTAACATTCCATCGAGTGTAAACACTTAGTGAGTGGAAAGGTCCAAATTCTTGAAAATCAAAAATTTTTTTAACAATGGGTAGTAGGAACTCACCACCTCCTTCACCTAGAACTTTGAGGTATAGGGCCGAGTTGCAACATGCAATTCAAGACATGGCCAGAATGATGAGGCATGAGATGAGTGAACTTAGGAAAGAACTAAGTGGGAATAGGAGGGAGAGAAGGCATTCTTCTCGAGAAGGAGGAAGTGAGGATAGGTATAGTGTGGTTAGGAGTGAAGATAGGTACCATGCTGAGAGTAGTGAGGGAGAGAGACACTCTAGCCATACCTATAGGAGAAGGGAAAGGGAAAGAGAGCATAGAAGGCCTAGGAGGCGTGAGGAACCTAGAGGGTTTAGAGAAGACTACTATGAGGAGATCCCTAGGAGAGAAAGAGAGGAGTATTATGAAGAAAATCCTAGGAGGCATAGGAGAGAGCATAGGAGAGAAGAAGAGCCTAGAAGGGAACAAGGTTTTAGAGGGGTAAAAATAGAAGTCCCAACCTTTAATGGTAGAAATGATGTAGAACAATACCTAGAATGGGAACTTAAAATTGAACAAATTTTTAGTTGCCATAGGTATAGAGAAGAGGAAAAGGTTAAAATTGCCTCTCTAGAATTCAAGAACTACGCCTTAGTTTGGTGGCATCAGCTTCAGGCTGAAAGAAGAAGGTGCAATGCTCCTTTGGTTTCCTCTTGGGAGGAAATGAAGTCCATCATGAGAAAGAGGTTCATACCTCAACATTACACTAGGGAGTTGCACATCAAACTCCAAACTCTTAAGCAAGGATCTAAGATTGTAGATGAGTACTTTAAGGAAATGGAACTTGCTTTAATTAGGGCCAACATAGTTGAGGATAGTGAAGCAACTATGGCTAGGTTTATCAATGGACTTAATTTCGACATAAGGGACATAGTGGAATTGCATCCTTATGTAGAAATGGAGGACTTGGTACACCAAGCCATTAAAATTGAAACTCAACTAAAAAGAAAAGGGTAGCTATAAAAGAGGAAACACTAGTTTTACAACTAGGAACAAGGAAACCCTAAAAGAAGATAAGGGAAAGAGCCAAGAGAAGGAGGAACCTAAGGTTCCTAGGATTACTTCTAACCCCACTCCTTCTACTAAAAAGGAAGAGCCCTCTACCTCCACAAGAAACATCAAATGTTTCAAGTGTGATGGCAAGGGACACATAGCTTCCCAATGCCCAAATAGGAGGGCAATGTTGGTTAAAGAGAATGGAGAGTACACTAGTGCAAGTGAGAATGAACAAAGTGAGGATGAGGAAAAAGAAACTAGTGAAGAAGAGAATGAAATTAAGAAAGAAGTATATAGGACCGAGGGTAAACTTTGCATGGTGAGAAGGTCCCTAGGAAATCAAATAATAAGAGAAGATGAACAAAGGCAAACTGTCTTCCACACTAGATGCATGGTAGAGGGACGGATTTTCTCCCTAATTGTTGATAGTGGAAGTTGCACTAACATTGCAAGTGCAAGAACGGTGGAAAAACTTGGTTTATCTACCACTCCCCACCCCAGACCATACAAGTTATCTTGGATATGTGATGATGAGGAAAGGGAAGTAAATAAGCAAACTCTCATCTTTATTTCCATAGGTGATTATGATGATAATGTTCTTTGTGATGTTGTACCTATGGATGCCGCACATATCTTGTTGGGTAGGCCTTGGCAGTTTGATAAGAGAGCCATCCATGATGGATACTCTAATCAAATATCTTTTAAACATGATGGAGCTAAAATTACTTTGATGCCAATGTCAATCCAAGAAATATGTGAGGATCAAGCTCACATGAAGAGAGAGATAGAACTTGAGAAAATTAAGAGACTTAAGATAGAAGCTGAGGATAGAAAGAAAAAGAAAGAAGAAACATCAAGAGTAATGATAGAGAAGGTGAAAACCAAAGAGAGACAAAAAAATAAAAGGGAAGTCATGTTATTACTTCATCAATTCAAAACTGCCGATCTTAATTGTTTTGAAGGAGATCAAGAAAGGGAGCTGCTGATTAAGGAAGGAGGGCGTAGAAACACTATAAGGGAGTTTCCTCTAACCTTTTCTCCTATTTCTTCTTCCACCAAAACTCCCTACATGATTCCCAAGTACTATTGTTATGAGCATTAGAGGATACATACTTGGGAATAATGAGTCTTCTTTTCTATTTGACTAGGTGCGCAAGGATGTCCATTGTTAAAGACCTAGCAAGGATTCACAAATCCTAAAGGGAATCCGCCACCTTCTCCTCTTTGTCATCCATTCTTTTATTCCTCTTCTACTCCTTATATTCTTCTCATTTTTCAGATTTGAGGACAAATGCTTTTCAAGGGGGAGGGGATGATGACAACCAGTCAGTGGACCTCTAAACTGACAGCTGATGGCTAGGGTCAACATTGGAGCTGCTTGAAATGTTTGGAGCTGAACCAAGCATGAGTCTTCCTTCATGAGGGTCAACCCTTGGTCAACCCTTGACCATTGACCAAGAAGCCAAAGTCAACAAACAAGTCTCAACTTAATTAGGAATCAATGTAATTAGGACTTTATGATGTAATTAGCTTTATGATGTAATTAGGACATATTAGTCTTTTTCTTAATTAGGGGCGCCCATATAGTTGGGTTTTATTGGTTAGTAGGATACCTTGCTACAAGGTTTAGGAGGTCATGGGATCTAATCCCACCTAAGATAGAAAATTACCTCATCTTTCTTTTCCTTGTGAAAAGGGGCGCTATTTTTGAGGATTATTGGCTTAAGGCTTAGCTTAGCCATAAACCATTAGGGGCATGGGTTCAAATCCCACTTAGGATGGGATTTCACCCATCTCTTATTTTTCTCCCCCTTCCCTCATGTAAGTGGCCGCCCCCTCTCACCCCTACTCCTATATAAAGGAGTCTCCTCTCTTGTAATAAACACATTGAATTTTGACGTAAAGGCATTATGCCAAATTTTCTCCTCCCTTTGTGAGTTGAGTAAGGCTTGGTGGTTGTTGCTCAAACCATACTGAGACTTATATAATTCTCCTGAATTAGTGGCGTCTGGCATTGGACTTATCTGCTGCAAGTGGATTCTTGCTTCAGTGGCGTCCTTCCCATTTCTTCCTCTCCACTTTTTCTTTCATTTTCTCTCATTTTCCTTCACTTTCTTGCGTGAATATAGCTGTTGTTCCAGCACCTATAAGTGTATGAATTAAGCTCTCTATCTACTCTGTATCTAAGAAGCAGAGAACTGCTTCTTCATCTTCGGAGAGTTGGCTTGATAATTTTCCACATGAGCTTCTGTCAGATCTCTCTTGGGCGTTACCCCTAAGTTGGGCAATATTTCCATTAATGCTGCCTTGGGCTTCGATGCCGACTTGGGCTTCAATGCCGCCTTGGGCTTCAATGCCGCCAATCTTCAAAGTCCTTCACGAGGCTATTTATATGTTCTGATAGAATATAGCCGTTGAGGATTGTTTAGTATACCATTGAGAAATGTAGCTGTTGGAGGTTGCTTGGTATACTTTCTCAGAGTCATTATGAGATAATTTCTCTTTTGCTCAGCTTCTGACTTGAGCAGAGCATGTGTGTGGATATGACTTAGTTCTGACACACACAACAGGTTAGACTCTTAATCTTGTTTGAGAGAGTTTCTGAAACTTCAGCAGGTTGATGTTTCTTGTTGAAATTCTGGCAAGCGAACCAAAACCCCAGGAGTATAATAGTAAGTAAGAGTATCGTATCCATAGGGAACAGTTCAATTTATAAGGATTAGTGGTCACAACTATCAAGTAAGAGCGTAAAATTGTTGGTTATAGAGAATTGCAATAATAAAATAAAATTGAACTTAAATGAGAGAGATAGAAACAATTACTTAGACTAGGATTGAACTTCGTTTCATCGCACCCCTTTCATATGTGAACCCCAATAATATTTATGAATATATAATTATGATACCTTAGCCAAACTATATTATCCCATGTCGGTTCCCCATATCACGAGATACTCAGAAATAATTAATGCGGGTTCTCCCAAGCAACAAATTACCCCGACTTTAACGATCTGAATTTCCTTTCATTAACACTATCAATTCGCCCTATATTCCTATAGCGACTACTATGAGTACTTTTATCAATAAGAGTTCAAGTTCCCTATTCCTAGGCTCCCCTAAACTCGCTATTGATTTCACAAAACCATTTACCAATGCATCTTATAAAATCAACCTATAACTCCGGCACACAGGTGGAAGCTACGCATTAAGCAAAGAATAAAAATACCAATATCATAAAAATAGGGATTCATAGATATTAAAGATAATTCACATACAATTGGGGAATGAATCAACTACGTTCAATCCTATCGGAGAGTTTAGCTATGCATGGTAGCCATTACAAACCAACGGAGAAACTGTCACACTTTTCTCCAGCCCTAGCTTCTGCTCTGCCGTCTCTCTGAAAGCTCCCTTGATCTTTGCAAAAGGTTCTATTTATAAAGGTTGGAAAGCTATATGAAATTTGGAAGAAATCTGATTTAAAATCTATTTGAAAAACTGATCTGTGTCCTGCGCTTCATCCTGCGCTCAACGCGTTTTGAAGCGCAGAATCCAGAATGCATTTTAAATGCTACGCTCCACCTACGCTCAGCGCAGGTGGAGCGTGAGTTACGTTCCAGCTTTCTCTGTTTCCCTCTTTTTCAGCTTGATCTCTTCCTGATCTTATCCTTGCTTGATCTGCTTTCCATACTTTCCTCTTTTTAGCTTGATCTTGTGCTGATTTGATCTTCAATTTGAATTTAGAGTTAAATCTGCAGAATCCTTATCCCAATAATTACTGATCTTATCCAAATCAGCTGCCATTTAAATCCTTATCTCGCAGATTCTCCTTTCAAATTAATGCTATCTTGTTTCCTAATTTAAATCCTTCCAATTTATCTGTAAAATCAACAGATTTTCTATCAAAATAGCATCATATTCAAATTCAAATCAAATGTTCACAATTTATGCAATTATTACTTAAAAAGAGGTATTTTGGGGCATAAATTCACTATTTTACCCTTGATAAGTGCAGTAATTATACACTAAATTATCATATATTTTTCACTTATCAAATTCCCCCCAACTTAGCTTCTTGCTTGTTCTCAAGCAAGATAACCTTTTACAATCAAAATGGATTCAATCCCCCTGTTAGCATTCTCAAAAATTAAGGAATTAATTTCATCACCTCTTTGCTAGGAAGCTGTCACTTTCCAAAAGTCAAATTAAAAATCAGTGTCAAGTGATATTTTTCATAATTCAATCAAAATAGGATAAAACACAATCAAACTTTTTCAAAATAGCAATCAACACAATAAGTGATAAATCAAGGAATTCTCTCATGCTCATGGGTAAGTGTTTCCCTCAAATTTTCACCACAGTTGAACTACTAGAATTATTAGTCGTTTCTGGCTTCTAGACATGCACATGGTTAACATGGATCAAAAGGTCTTTTCTTGGTTGTAATGAGGCTGGGCTTATCAAGAAATCATGGTTTTTCTGGATATGCAAAGAAAACACTGGAATAGAGAGCATCTTTGAATTTTTCTTGAACTTGGAACTTCTCTCCATTCTCCACTTCATTCTTGATTTGTATCATTCAACTGTCCTCTTTCTTTGTTTAATGATTCACTCCCCCCAACTTATTCTCTTTCATTCACTTTTTCTTTTTGATTTTTTTAGGAGTGATCCTCTTTTTTGCTTTCTTGTGTCTGCTCTTTGTATTTCTTCACTTTTGAGTCACCAACCAATTCTCCCCATTGTATCAAATTGCAACTTTGCTCTCTTTCCCAAGTGTAAGGGACATGATATAAACATTTAATTTTGGCTGGGGTGCATAAGAAAGGAAAAATTGAAGCTCAAATGAGTTACCAAAAATTGGAAAAAAATTTCAAGGGTTGACTTTTTGGCACTGAGCAAATGATTTAATCAACAAAATTTGCCTTTATCACTTCCATATCTTCCACATGCAGAATAAAATCCAGAAACTCAATCAATAACATTTGACAAGCAGCGGTGAAAACTCTCATATCAGTGTTTGGTCTCTCAACTCACCGGCTTTTGGCTAAATTCCTTGATAAAGCACTTACTGAAATTAATTAACTATCCTGATATATTCTCCAGCACAATATCCTAATCCTAATTGGTTATGGATTTAATCAAAAACTCCTATTTCTTTCCTAATTTGGTTAGTTAGACTGCCTAGCTTTGAGATTTAAAAATTCATTCCTTTTTTCCCGTTTTCCTAAAGTTCTAAAAATAAATAAAAAAAATCCTAAAAAGTCCTAAAAATTAACCAAAAACAAATAAAATATGACCCTGAAAATGCACTGCATAGAGAGTGATGTGTCAGTGAAGTTATATATACAGTACAAATCCAAAAGAAAATGAAAATAAAAGAAAAGAAAATGAAAAGAAAAAGGAAAAAGAAAAGAAAAACACAAAAAAAATTATCAGTCCTCATGGTCCATGTGGTCAGGCTCAACATCCTCAACTCCATCAGCAGTTGCTCCACCTTCTCCCGGAGGAATAGGCCTGTCCCCAGCCACTCTATGTAATCTCTAAACTGCTCAGGTGTCATTCCTGAAGGGAATCAAGCATGTGGTCAGGGTGCAGCGAAAATAAATGGATTCCCTCCCTTGTTCTAATCGTTTTGCGAAAACACGAATCAAGGCATAAAAGGTATTGAAATGAAAGGTCGTACCTTATTAGGATTATAAACGAGGCAAGAGCAGCCGCGTCTCTATTGGTATCCACGCCAACAGCCGAACTAGGAAACCCTCCTCAACTCTGCTAGTAGCCTTAAAGAGTAAAAAGCGGTTGCTCATGTGTGTATGGGGTAGTGCATCTTATGCTCTATTTATAGAGTGGTGGCTAGGGTTTTACCCCCTTCACTCATTTAACCCTCACACTTATGGGTCTGGCCCATTATGTTATAATTCTAATTAAATTAAATTAGAATTATTATCCTTTCCTAGTGGCTTGTTGTATGCGTGTGACCCAATAGGCTTTTAATATTTGGTTATGATATTAAAATAAAACTCTTTTATATTTAATATCACAAATAGTGAGCGGCATCTAGCAATACATCACTATCCAAATATTGAGAATATCAACAACTTTGACGAATCCTATTTTATGATAATAATTTATATGATCTGTCCCTTTGTCCAAATATCTAATTGAACACAAGAGCATGGATTGTGTCAACCTTGTATAGTTCAATTTATATATTTTCTTGATCCCCAAGCAGACTGTACAGAAAATAAACATCTCATATTTATCCTCCTGAGCATGGATGCATTTTGCAGTCTCACTTTATCAAGAGGCCTACAGATATAACTCCTGTTACATAGGAGGGACAAATCCCATCTAGGGCACTCACATTCCACCACATAATTTATTATATGTCCAAAAACCAACTTTATGATTATCCTGTTACAGGTAACGTTTGATGATAATTAAAACATATAATTCCTTATGTAGGAATCATAGTGATTTCAGGTCGAAGGACTTCATATAACATTTATCAATTTAAGAAACGTTCATGACACTTATGTAACAACCCATGCAACGTTCTTAAGGTGGGTCTGTCCAGTACACCATTACTCTTAATGTGTACCTATGTGAGCACATGATATCTCATATCCGTGATCTGCGAGAAGTGATCATCAATGAACTCACACACTAGTCTAAATGCATCTTTGTCCTAAGATGATATTTGACTAGGGACTATTTAAGAATAATTCTTCATAAGATCTCACGATCAAGTCATCTACTTGATTTCTTATGAAGTTTATGCTTACTATTCTACAGACAATAATTATATTATAAAAGAATAAGTCTGCCTTTATAAAATAACATGATACAAGTGATGGATGTTCATAAATATATAAGTCTCTAGTGCATATTCCTAACAATCTCCCACTTGCACTAGAGACATTCAGACATAACTATTATGCCTAATGATCTAGTGTGCCCTTCATGCTTTTGCTGCACAAGGGGTTTAATGGGTTTGTAACAGCGACTGTTTCTTGCTTCGAACTTTTCTAGCTCACAGCGCCACCATTCAAACAAAAAACATAACCTGATTGCGATCTTCAATCATCTTTGTCGGTTTGGAAGCTAGCATCAGTGTAAACCTTTACAAGTAGCTCTTCCTCACCTCCATATATCAAGAATGAATCCTCAGTTCTTCTCAAGTACTTAAGGATGTTCTTGACTATTTTCTAGTGACCTTCACCAAGATCAGACTGGTATCTGCTAGTCATGCTTAAAGCATATGATATTTCTGGTCGAGTACATAACATGGCAGACATGATAGATCCTATAGCAGATGCATAAGGAATCTCACTCATGCAACCTCTCTCTTCTTTACTGGAAGGAAAATGAGCCTTGGATAGGTTTATACCATGTGACATAAGCAAAGATCCCTTCTTAGAATCTTGCATGTTAAACCGTTTTAACACTTTATCTATGTATGTACTTTGATTTAGGCCAAGTAATCTTTGAGATCTATCTCTATAGGTCCTGATACCTAACACATAGGTTTGCTTCGCCCAAATCTTTCATAGAAAAACAAATTTCTAACCAAGTCTTTACAGACTGAAGGGTAAGAATGTCATTTCCTATGAGGAGTATGTCATCTACATACAAAACCAGAAAACAACTATATTGTCACTAACCATTTTGTAGACACAAGGTCCATCCTCATTTTTAATGAAACTAAACTGCTTTACAGTTTCATCAAAATGAAGATCCCAACTTCTAGAGGCTTGCTTTAATCCATAAATGGATCGTTGCAACTTATATACCTTTAGGTATAACAAAACCTTCAGGTTGTATCACATACATATCTTCAAGAAGACTTCCATTTAGGAAGGCTGTCTTGACATCCACTTGCCAGATTTCATAATCATAGCAAGTTGCAATAGCAAGCAAGATCCGAACAGATTTAAGCATGGAAACTGGGGAAAGAGGTTTCATCATAGTCTACACTATGAATTTGCGTGAAACCCTTTAGCCACCAACCTTGCTTCAAAGGTACTTACATTACCATCCATGTCAGTTTTTTCCTTTTGAAAAACCCACTTGCAACCTATGGGTTTTATCCATTCGGGTAGCTCAATCAAGGTCCATACCTTGTTAGTGTACATGGAATCCATTTCAGATCTCATGGTATCAAGCCATTTCTCAGATTCTGGATTCAAGAGTTTCTTGGTAAGTCACTGGTTCATCTTGATCCATTACCAATACATCCCCTTCCTGAGACACAAGGAAACCATATCTCTCAGGTTGGTGACGTACCCTATCTGACCTACGCAAGTCTTGCGCTACTTGAGCAGGTGGCTCCACAACACTTTGTGGTATCTGCTCTTGTTTCATTACCGCCTCATGGCCACTCTGTGTTACTTGAATTTCTTCAAGTTCTACTTTCCTCCCACTTATTTTCTTAGAGATGGATTCCTTCTCTAAGAACACAGCAGTCCTAGCGACAACCACTCTGCCTTTGCTCGGATTATGGAAGTAGTACCCCTAAGTTTCTTTTGGGTATTCCACAAATAAGCACTTATGTGACTTGGGTCCTAGCTTATCTTAAACTTGGTGTTTTACATAAGCTTCACAACCCCAAATTTTCATAAAAGACATACTAGGTTGTTTCCCAGTCCATATTTCATATGATGTCTTTATGACAGCCTTAGATGGAACATGGCTTAGTGTGAAGGCAACTGTTAACAAAGCATGACCCCAAAAGGAGTCAGGGAGATCAATATGACTCATCATAAATCGAACCATATCTCATAGAGTTCGATTTCTCCTTTCTGAAACTCCATTCCATTGAGGTGTTCTAGGAGGAGTGAGTTGAGATGTTATCCCACACTCTCTTAGATAGTCATCAAATTGTTGGATTGAGTATTCTCCACCTCGATCTCATTGAAGTGTTTTAATAGTCTTGTCAAGTTGATTTTATACTTTATTCTTAAATCCCTTGAACTCTTCAAAGGATTCAGATTTGTGTTCCATCAGATACACAAATCCGTATGTACTGAAATCATCAGTAAAAGTGATGAAGTATTGAAAATCTCCTCTAGCCATTGTGCGCATGGACCCACATACATCACTATGTATGAGACCAAGAAGATCACCAACCCTTTCACCCTTTCCAGTGAATGGGGTTTTGGTCATTTTCCCTAATAGACAAGATTTACATGTCTCAATTGATTCAAAATCAAAAGATTCCAAATAGCCATCTTAATGGAGTTTGGATATGCGTTTCTCATCTATGTAGCCCAAGTGACAATGCCAAAGATAAGTTGAGTTCAAATCATTTGTTTTGACCCTCTTAGAACTTATGTTATAGATAGGCACTTCTATGTCAAGAACATATTGTTCAACTTTACACAACCATATCATTCAAATAAATTGAATTATTCTTTATAAAAACACTCTTTTCTAAATAAGAAACGAAATTTAAAATTCCCGCTAATGGTAGGTACAAAATAACAATTATTTAGTTCAATAACTAGTCCAACTGGCAAAGTTTAAATAATAGGTTCCTACGGATAAGGCAGCAACTCTTGCTCCATTTCCACACGTAGGTCGACTTCTCCTTTAGCCAATGACCTACTTCATTTAGATCCTTCATATTCACACTAACGTGAGATCCACATTCGGTATCCAATACCCAAGGTGCAGAAGTAGGTAAATTGACTTCTATAACATATATCCCTGAAGCGGAAGTCTTACTTCCTTTCTTCTTGATCTCCTCCGGGTACTTTACACAGTTTCCAATGTCCTGATTAGCCACAGTGGAAACATTTTCCTTCCTTATCTATCCTGCCCCTAGGCTTCAAAATAGAGGTACTAGGCTTATCCTTGCCTTTGTCCTTTGGTTTGAAATGGGGCTTCTTGAATTTCTTCTTGCCCCCTTGCCTTTTCCAGGTTGGACCATCAATATGGCCTTCCCTTTAGCTTTATTAATGTTTTGCTCAGCTGTTCTTAACATGCTCAACAATTCTGGCAGTGCTGTGTCAAATTCATTCACGTTGTAGTTCATGACGAATTGACTATAGCTGTCCGGCAACGATTGCAGGACAAGATCAATGGCCAACTTTGGGCCTAATGAGAATCCAAGCGTTTCTAGGTTTTCAATGTACCCAATTGTTTTGAGTACATGAGCACCAACAGGGGTTCCCTCTGCCAGTCTACATTGATAAAGTGTTTTTGAGACTTCAAACCGTTTAAGCCTAGCTTGTCCTTGATAAAGTATCTTTAAGTGTACAATCATATTGTATGCTTTCATGTTCTCATGCTATTTTCAGTATTCATGGTAGCAAGCATAAGGCAACCCGCATCGAGAGCAACATCCAGATGCGTTCTAAAAGCATCCTTGTCAGCTTTCGAAGCATTTGCAACGGGTGTTTCAGGAATAGGCCCTTCCAGGACATGCAACCTTTTCTCATGCCTAAGGACAATCCTTAGGTCTCTATACCAGTCTAGAAAGTTAATTCCAGACAGTTTGTCCTTCTCAAGGACAAATCGCAATAAAAGATTATTTTGTCGTGTTCAAAAATTATGCACGTAAGTATCATATAACAAACATATTTAAGAAGGTCTTTAATCAAATATGCCTCCCACTATTTTGATTCAAAACAAGTACCCTCAATATAAAGAATCAGAAAATCCCATCACCAGATTTTCTAGTGGGCCAAGATCCATATTTCACCTAATTTTAAGTCAGCTTTAGCTGATCGCTTAAGAAAAGGTTATTTAGGTAGGAACACACTTCCAATTGTATCTCATACAACTCTTGGATAGTTAGGTGAATAACTCTTATTCTAATTCATCTTATGAATTAATGCCTAACTTAGTGCCTCTAGGTTTTTCAATCCTATTGAATATACCTAGTTAAGTCAAAACCCAATGGTGACAGTTGGATATTACTTTTATCCCATCGCGCCTCACTAAAGTAGATAAATGCACCCTGCTTTAGCAGACCCACATTTAATCGATTCTAGCCTTGATGAGTGCCATACATTGGAAGGCAAAACGTGACTTAATATGAGTGCCTCTAGGTTTTTAAATCTTATTGAATATACCCAATAATAACCCAATGGTTGACAATCAGATATTATTTTTATCCTATCATGCCTCACTAAAATAGATAAAGGTACCCTGCTTTAGCAGACCCACTCTTCATCGATTCTAGCCTTGATGAGTGTCATTCATTTGAATGCATAATAAGCATTGAGGGATTTGATCGCTTTATTTTTCCATTCCTTTGTTAAACCATTTAACAAAAACATAATCGCCCCTCACTAAAATAGATAAATGTACCCTGCTTTAGCAGACCCACACTTAATCCATTCTAGCCTTGACGAGTGTTATTCATTGGAATGAAAAACATAACTTAACATTCCCTTCGAGGGATTTGATCGCTTTAATTTTATTCGTCGTTAAACCATTTAACATACATGCATGCATCTCATACAAACACATGATATGGTTATGGCCTCCTAAAAACAAATACAAAATTACATCAACTATATAATCTTGTATATAATCTTGAGCTCTCTAAATCTCCCATTGAATCCATGCTCCATGTCTTCCAGGTTACATTACATAACAAGAAGAAACCTCGTTTAGCATACGAGGGGATAGAGATGAGAAGAGAATTACAAGAGGAATGTTAAGAGGTAAGGCACGACACGCAGGTCGTATTTAAATTAAAACAACTAAGGCCATAACCAATCATCATGCAAACTCAACATCCATTGATTGTAAAATGAGTGATATAATAAGATGTATATATTAAGCGAGGTTTGATTACGCGCATACGAAATAACACACTACGTAGTGTAGCACGGGGTCCCGCTGCCCGGTCAGCGGGTGGGGGTCAAGGGGAGGCCGCTCCTTGCGGGGTGTGGGGCAACGCCCCGACACAAAAAATTAGATTTGCTAAGCATTCAACCAATCATCAATAAGTGTCTCGCATCAAACGAATACTTCACGAACCGATAAACAGGTAAGTCCCTCGTATC
Source organism: Sesbania bispinosa (assembly GCA_026901365.1). Classification (NCBI taxonomy): domain Eukaryota; kingdom Viridiplantae; phylum Streptophyta; class Magnoliopsida; order Fabales; family Fabaceae; genus Sesbania; species Sesbania bispinosa. The sequence goes on along the minus strand of QLOH01000503.1, from coordinate 578,024 downwards.
ATTTGAATACGCTCTTGTCAACAAATTGATAAGTGGCATGTTTATCAGAGCCAATATTTGAGTCAAGACAAGGTTTCAACAATTGAACCCTTTGACGCCCAAGACATGAACTTTTCATGTTCCATGAGACCCTCCAACATTAGAACATATAAATATATACACATCGCACATAAAACAATCAATAAGGAAACAACATAAATCAAAATAATTCAAACGCTCACCTGCGCTTCACCTGTGCTTCACCTGCGCCCAGCGTGGGTGAAGCGCGGGTTCCAGTTTTCAATTCTGTGATTTTCGCTTTACCTGCGATTCACTTCCGCTTCACATGCGCTTTACTTGCGCTCAGCGTGAGTGAAGCGCATATTCGAAATTCAAAATTCCAGTATGCTGCGCTTCACCTGCGCCCAGCGCAGATGAAACGCAGAAACGACGTTTCAAAAATGTTCTGCGATTTAAACAGTAACACCAGAATATCACTATATTCAAAACATTAAAAGCCCAAAACGTGTTTATCGCAAACCAACGCTCTGATACCAATTGAAGGGAATCAAGCATGTGGTCAGGGTGCAGCGGAAATAAATGGATTCCCTCCCTTGTTCTAATCATTTTGCGAAAACACGAATCAAGGCATAAAAGGTATTGAAACGAAAGGTCGTACCTTATTAGGATTATAAACGAGGCAAGAGCAGCTGTGTCTCTATTGGTATCCACGCCAACAGCCGAACTAGGAAACCCTCCTCAACTCTGCTAGTAGCCTTAAAGAGTAAAAAAACGGTTGCTCATGTCTGTGTGGGGTAGTGCATCTTATGCTCTATTTATAGAGTGGTGGGGCTAGGGTTTTACCCCTTTCACTCATTTAACCCTCACACTTATGGGCCTGGCCCATTATGTTATAATTCTAATTAAATTAAATTAGAATTATTATCCTTTCCTAGTGACTTGTTGTATGCGTGTGACCCAATAGGCTTTTAATATTTGGTTATGATATTAAAATAAAACTCTTTTATATTAAATATCATAAATAGTGAGCGACATCTAGTAATACATCACTATCCAAATATTGAGAATATCAACAACTTTGACGAATCATATTTTATGATAATAATTTATATGATCTGTCCCTTTGTCCAAATATCTAATTGAACACAAGGGCATGGATTGTGTCAACCTTGTATAGTTCAATTTATATATTTTCTTGATCCCCAAGCAGACTGTACAGAAAATAAGCATCTAATGTTTATCCTCCTGAGCATGGCCATGCATTTTGCAGTCTCACTTTATCAAGAGGCCTACAGATATAACTTCTGTTACATAGGAGGGAAAAATCCCATCTAGGGCACTCACATTCCACCACATAATTTGTTATATGTCCAAAAACCAACTTTATGATTACCCTGTTACAGGTAACGTTTGATGATAATTAAAACATATAATTCCTTATGTAGGAATCATAGTGATTTCAGGTCGAAGGACTTCATATAACATTTATCAATTTAAGAAACGTTCATGACACTTATGTAACAACCCATGCAACGTTCTTAAGGTGGGTCTGTGCAGTACACCATTACTCTTAATGTGTACCTATGTGAGCACATGATATCTCATATCCATGATCTGTGAGATGTGATCATCAATGAACTCACACACTAGTCTAAATGCATCTTTGTCCTAAGATGATACTTGACTAGGGACTATTTAAGAATAGTTAATCATAAGATCTCACGATCAAGTCATCTACTTGATTTCTTATGAAGTTTAAGCTTACTATTCTACAGACAATAATTATATTATAAAAGAATAAGTCTGCCTTTATAAAATAACATGATACAAGTGATGGATGTTCATAAATATATAAGTCTCTAGTGCATATTCCTAACAATGCTTGGGTACGGGTCCGGTCTAATCGAGTACAGATACTCCTGAAGGTGGACATGGGACCGATGGAGTGAAATCAATTGGCCTGTCATATGCTGAGCGCAGAAAGGAATAGAATGATCTACTGGTGGTGGTGGTGGTGGTGGTGCCTATTACTGCTGCTGCTGCTCCTCCTCCTCCTCAACCGGGATGCAGTTGGCCTCTATATACCCTATAGTCATGGGGTTCTTGATGCGAGCAGTGGCCGAAACCTCAATCCCCCTGGCCCTACAAAGGGCAGTGATGAGGGATGGAAAGCCTAAGCTGATCCTGGACTGGGTGCTCCGTCGTCCTACAGAGAACTCAAAATCTGATATCTTCTGAGATATCACCCTAGCAATATCCACATCCAACCCAGCCAGGATGCTGTAAAGTAAATGAGCAACAGGCATAGTAACATCTGAGACATGGTTGGTGGGCTGAATGTTAGCCAACACCAACACTGTCCACATCCTAGTAGTGTCCTTCATATCTCGCCTGTAGATCCTAGCAGCCTCTCTATAGGCGTTCCTCTCAAAGGTCTGCCCTCGCAGGCATATGTACTCTGCGGTCCTGGTGTCTAGTGGGTCATTGCCACGAATGCCCACATCGTTCATCAGTGTATGATACTGACAAACCTTCTCATCCCGATCCTCAGGGGATGGATATCCTAGCAGTGCGTTGATCGCGTCGCGACCATAAGAAACCATCTGCTCCCTCACCAAAGACTGGCGTCTCACGTCAATGCCATGATCTCCAATGGCATTTGCGTAAAACTCTATGATGATCTCGGGATCGTAAAATCTGGCTGGCTCAGCAACAGGTCTCCATCTCCTCCTAATGATCTCATCAAGGAATATGTCAAACTCGCCAGGCTGTAGAGCTACTGTCCTCTCCTCAATAAAATTACAGTTCATCAGTGAACTGTAAGCCTCAAACGCCTTGAGGTCCTTGAATCTGGAGGGATCGAACTCTGGTGGTGCCTCTCTAGTCCTCTTGGCACCACCCTTACTTCCTCTCCTAGAAGTGCCAGCAGCAGTGAGTACCTTGGTACGAGCCATCTACAAAACAGAATTAAATCAAGATTATTTCATGCAAGCAGATAATGGAATAACTCATAATTAATGAAAGAAGTGGCCAATTTAGTTCAAAAATTAGAGCAATCATTTAACAAGCACTTGTTCATAAGAATCTTGATTATTAATTTACCCAATGCCAACTTATTAATTTATTAAGAACATGCTAAAGTGATCAATTAAATCAAGTCCTAAATAATTTCTAAACAGGGCATAAAAGAGTAAACAAATTTATGCTAAAAAATAATGTTTTTCAAACATGCAATAGTGCATAATTATTCGTTAATGGTCATGCAAAAATATTAGTTAATCAAGCATTCGTATTACCATTTAGAATAATTTGCAGAAATTTACTGAGCACTTTTAAAAACTTCCACAAAATACACCAAGACACACCACATGCATACAATAATAAGCACATACTATACTAAGACTCTATTGACAAATATTCCTAACCTATGGGGTCCTAAGAGCCTAGGTCTTCTATCCTAAGGTGATGCTCAATAAAATAGAGAACTAAAAATTTTAATCGGTGAAAACTAACAAAAACAGTAAAAACATACCTGTGGTAGTGCAAAAAGTTGAAAGGAAGAGGTTTGGAAGGTGAAAATGCAAGAGAAAGGTAAGATTAAGATAAAACACTTTTCAGGAAGTGAGGGAAGGTGAAAATGACCTTCCCTCGCTTCAAATTTTGAATTTAAAGCGCAGCGGGAACACACGCTCCATATGTGCTTAGCGGAGGATAGAGCGCGTGTCTCCAGGGAATCTGAAGCGTGCCGCTTCGCTTCACATACGCTCAGTGTGGGTTGAAGCGTGAAAAACAGAAACATTTTGGTGTTTCTGCGCTTCACCTGCGCTAAGCGCAAGTGAAGCGCTGAAAACAAAATTGAATTTTTAGTTCTATTTCCTGTTTCTTTCTAATTCTAAGTGTTTTTAATCCCTTTCCTTTCTTTAATTAGTGCTTTTCCTAACAATTTTCCATACTAAACAGGTATTGACTCTACCTGGACACTAAAATCAAACAAAAATAAAAACAAGCAAAAATAAAAACATAAAAACGAAAACATAAAAACACAAAAAATACTAGGTTGCCTCCCATGAAGCGCTTGTTTAACGTCTTCTAGCTCGACGCCTGGTTTACTCATGGTGGCCTCAATTGGAGGATGATGGTTGATTCAGCTCCTGTCCTTCCTTTAGTTGCCCATCCTCCCAGCCAGCTTCTGGTGTTGTCATCACTGTCCTCATGATCTTCTTCTTCATCTGATGTTGATCATTTTCTCTTTTTAAACTTGAACTCCATGATGGAATCTTGCTGCTTCACTCTCATTCTTGGTTTCCTCAGAAACCCAGAAACCTCCTTCTTTTTGTGCTTAGGTACTTTGATGTTTAATGCTTCTTTCTCTCTTACCTTTTGCAGCTTTGGTTCAGATTGGAAGTTGTAGATTCCTTCAGTAGAATCTATCTTCAATTTCTCTGGAGTTTTAATTATTTGGGGAATTCCTCTATTTATGTGAAACACTATGCTCTCATCTTTAGAGCTGATTTGGTATTTTTCCCGATCAACATCCACTATTACCTTGGAAGCTTTCATGAATGGTCTTCCTAGAATTAAGGGGACATCAATATCCTCCTCTTCCATCTCAGCAATGAAGAAATCTGCTGCATACACAAACTTATCCACTCTTATTGGTATGTCTTCAACTATCCCATATGGGCATTGAGTGGTTTTGTTTGCCAGCTGTAACTTCACCTTGGCAGGCTTGACCTTCAAAATTCCCAGTTTGTTATAGCGGCATCAAATAGATGCTCGCCCCAAGATCTAATAAAGCATTGGTAACAGGTTGATTATCAATAGAAACCGGTATAGTAAACTTACCTGGGTCAAGTGACTTACCTGTGCTGAAGACCTTCTCTGCCTCTTCCTCTTTTTCTGGAACAATTTTGGGCTTCTCTTCTTCTTGAACACTCTTCTTCACAGCCTCTTCTGTGAGCACTTTTTCTTCAAATATGATTTTATCTTCTAGATCACATTCCTCTGTTGTGTTACCATCAGTAGTAATCACATTACAGTTCTCCTTTGGATTGGTCTGAATGGTTGTTGTGAAGTGGCCCTTTTATGTTCTGCCATCTTAACTATCAAGTAAGAGCGTAAAATTGTTGGTTGTAGAGAATTGCAATAATAAAATAAAATTGAACTTAAATGAGAGAGATAGAAACAGTTACTTAGACTAGGATTGAACTTCGTTTCATCGCACCCCTTTCATATGTGAACCCCAATAATATTTATGAATATATAATTATGATACCTTAGCCAAACTATATTATCCCATGCCGGTTCCCCATATCACGAGATACTTAGAAATAATTCATGTGGGTTCTCCCAAGCGACAAATTACCCCGACTTTAACTATCTGAATTTCCGTTCGTTAACACTATCAAATCGCCCTATATTCCTATAGAGACTACTATGAGTACTTTTACCAATCAGAGTTCAAGTTCCCTATTCCTAGGCTCCCCCAAACTCGCTATTGATTTCACAAAAACATTTACCAATGCATCTTATAAAATCAACCTATAACTCCGGCACAAAGGCGGAAGCTACGTATTAAGCAAAGAATAAAAATACCGATATCATAAAAACAGGGATTCATAGATATTAAAGAGAATTCCCATACAATTGGGGATTGAATCAACTATGTTCAATCCTATCGGAGAGTTTAGCTACGCATGGTAGCCATTACAAACCAACGGAGAAACTGCCACACTTTTCTCCAGCCCTAGCTTCTGCTCTGCCGTCTCTCTGAAAGCTCCCTTGATCTTTGCAAAAGGTTCTATTTATAAAGGTTGGAAAGCTATCTGAAATCTAGAAGAAATCTTATTTAAAATCTATTTGAAAAACTGATCTGTGTCCTGCGCTTCATCCTGCGCTCAGCGTGTTTTGAAGCGCAGGATCCAAAATGCATTTTAAATGCTGCGCTCCACCTACGCTCAGCGCAGGTGGAGCGTGAGTTACGTTCCAACTTTCTCTGTTTCCCTCTTTTTCGGCTTGATCTCTTCCTAATCTTATCTTTGCTTGATTTGCTTTCCATACTTTCCTCTTTTTAGCTTGATCTTGTGCTGATTTGATCTTCAATTTGAATTTAGAGTTAAATTTGCAGAATCCTTATCCCAATAATTGCTAATCTTATCCAAATCAGCTGTCATTTAAATCCTTATCTCGCAGATTCTCCTTTCAAATAAATGCTATCTTGTTTCCTCATTTAAATCCTTCGAATTTATCTGCAAAATCAACAGATTTTCTATCAAAATAGCATCATATTCAAATTCAAATCAAATATTCACAATTTATGCAATTATTACTTAAAAAGAGGTATTTTGGGGCATAAATTCACTATCTTACCCTTGATAAGTGCAGTAATTATACTCTAAATTATCATATATTTTTCACTTATCATTTCTCTCTCTCTCTTCTTCTTCTTCTTAACAACAAGAAGTCTTTAGAAATGACAACGTTAGACTTCATCTTTGTCCTGTTGTGAATTCTGATTTTCTTTTCTCCTTGATTGAGGTGCACGCTTCTGATAGCATATTGTAGAGGTAGTACAGTGTAGGTGTTGCAGCAGCGCTGACTTTATCTCTGACCTCTATTTTCTTTTCTACAGTAGGCTTCCTCTTTCGTGTCGGGAATACAGCTTGTACAAAAAAGCCTTTGTTTCTTCTTGCACCGATACAGCTTCACCATTTAGCATTTGCTGAGACTTGAGTCTTTTAATGCAACATTCATTTTGACTCATAAGTCTTCGAAGAGTAGCATGACGTCTCTGGCTTCTAATTCTTCAGGGAGTTTGAAATGCCACATCATCAGAGAGTATGTGTTCATCAGCTTCAACTTTAGTATGCACATACTTTTAGTAGGTTGGATAACTCCAACATGATTTAGCTATTCTTCATGGAGACGCTTTCAGCAAGTTCCTTTCTTCATCGGGTTGTTGCACTGTTCTTCCTTTAGTATGTCTTCCTTCTTCAGCAGGTTGCTTCTCTTAACCAGATTTCTTTCTTCAGCGAGTTGTACTTGAGAGTAGTAATCTGAGATTGATTCTTCCTTGTTCTATGAGCTCTTTAGTGATCTTCGTTTCAGCTTGCTTGGATGAATTCTTTTCTTCTTAGCAGATTGCGTTCTTACACTTCCTTCAGCAGGTTCTCTTCTTCAGAAGCTTGTACTCTTTTCTTCAGATGGTTGTTGCGTTGTTCTTCCTTTGCTTCTTCCCGAAACTTTGATGTTTTTCTTCTTCAGTTCATCTGGCACAGTTGATCTTTTGCTTCTTCAGTTCGGCAGGTTGATTGTCTTCAGATGGATGCTTCTGCAGGATTCTTGAAATACAAAAGACAATACCTTTCTCAGTAGCACCTGTTTCTATGCAGTCTAATTTGTTAATCATTAAAACCAAGGATAATGAGTCTTGAATCTAATTTCAAATATTTAAATTAATTCTGAGACTCAACAAATCATTCCTTGCAATTGGGTCTAGTACAGAATTAAAATAGATGTTATACAGTAATATCAAACTTATTTCCTAAACACTATTAATTGAATATGACTAGTTTTTGACTTACAATCTCATTGTTTGTTTCCTCATCTAGGTTCTTTTCTTTGTTGCCTTTTCGAGTTTCAATGAAGACTTCTTCTTGGGAAGGGTCTCTATTATCCTTTGTACGCTATAAATAGTACAATGTTTAAAGAAGTATGTACATATATCAAAGTTCATTGAATTTGAAAGAACATAATAAAAATCTAGAGTTGGTTATTGAGTTTCACAAAGAATCAGAAATGGTATCAACGTATAGAATTATAGAACTATAAGCTCCCAAATGATTCAAAATTATAGAAATATAAAGAAAGTGAGGTGTAGGCTATATATACCATTTTTTCACGAATTAAAGCAAAGTTTCTTTGACCCATTCTATGTCTCTAGTTTTACTTAGCTCTGCTTATAGTGTTCCTTTAACTAATTGACTGCACATTAATTGTGTAATGATTATGAAAGCAAATTAACTATATAAATTTTTAGCATGAAAAATGAAACCAACTATGAATCTTACTTGTACAGTTTCCAAACTCCATAGAAAGGGTCTTTATTAGAAACGCCAATCATCAAGCTGAGTCTAAGCATCCTACAATGAATAAATTTGAGTTGATTCAACATAAAGATTGTCTCTATGGTTTGAAACAGCTACACTGCTTGTGGATTCAAGATTTACAAAAGAGTACAATCAAAAGGAAAGAATAAAACAAGACTTAACCAACTCATATTGCAAGGTCAGACTGAGACACTCTCAGACTCGGATGGGAAGGTCAGATCGAGACCTCAGATTAGAGTGATAGACTCAGTCTTAGACTCAGATTGCAAGGACAGACTGAGACATCATATTAGAATGTCAGACTCAGACTAAGACTGAGACTAGAACCTCAGATCGGTACCTCAGACTAACAAAGCTCAGATTCACGAACTATGACTGAGACTCAAATTAAGACTAAGACTAAGACTAAGACTAAGACTTACTCAGTCTTACGAAGCCACTTTTTTTGTGCAAATAATATAAAGGAAGTTAAGGGAAAGAAGAACTTAGCCGCAGATTTATCCTGGTTCACTCACTACCACTTGTGAGCTACGCCCAGTCCTAGTGCCAACACGCTATTGGATTTATCCACTAATCTGAAATAGATTACAAGTATTCTTTTACAGTCAAGCCTCTTCAAGCTCCAACAACCAAGTATTATTTGCACACCTAGCCTCTCTAGGCTCTTACAAGGATTGTTTGCTCACCTAGCCTCTTTAGGCTCTACCCTATGTGTTTACAAAGAATAAAATAACTTAGAACTTCAGATAAGTTCTTTGTTCCAAAGAAATTGTACGAAAAACTGTGTAAGATGTAACATCCCAAGTTTTAACCATTTATAACTTAAAATAGTAATGGAATGGGTTTTAGCAAGAAATGAATGGATTTGGTAAAATTTAAGTGGGAAAGGATTAGTTTATGTAGTAAATCAGAAAAGTGCATTTTGGTATTCAAGAGAGCATATCGGCAGAGAGTTGGTTTCTGGTTTACCGATATAAGTTTTTTTGGTTTACTGATATCGCTCAAGTGAGTCAAGGCTCGCTTGAGCGAGCAAGGGTTTTAGGTGCAGGGGTGCTCTATGACTTTGCACTCGCTCGAGCGAGCCCCAACTAAAAGAGCGGGGTTTTTGCTCGCTCGAGCGAGCGAACGCGAATTAGATTTTTTTTAAAAAACAAAGTTAGGGTTTTTATTTCTCATTTTTCTCCTTTCCCTTCCACTTTCTAGAGAGAGAGGTTTTCTAGAGAGAGGAACTCCCTTGGAGCCAAGAAAAAGAAGAGGAAGCCAAAGATCTCCTTCCACAATCCCCCTCAATTCATCCCCCTTCTCTTTGAGCCCCATTGAGGTGAGTAGCTTTAGCTTTGTTTGTTATTGTTCTCTTGGTGGTTATTCTTCATTTGGTTTGATTTACATATACTGAATTATGGCATAGGTTAGGGCTTGTATATTAGGGTTTGATTCTAAATTACTTAATGTTTGAATATTCATGGTGCGCTTGTACAATGTTGGCATTATTCTCTGTACCTTTGAAATTGAAAATGAATTTGGCCTATGGCCACCAAACCCTAATTAATCAAGCTTGACTTCGATCTAGAATAAGACTAAAATGAATTTGGCTTCGGCCCAAATTATGAGTATTTGCTTTGGCCCAAAATAATGTTTGAAAACTTGACTTCGGTCCAGAATAAGTGGTGGGTTTTAGCCCCAAGTGAGACGTTCCTTGTAGTATGAGCTCAGGTCTAGCCTTAGAATTAGTGAATAGACCTCGTTTGTCAGGAAAAACAAGTTATGAGTATTCAGATGTTTGAGTTGAGAATGTTTGTGTTACTTGACATTTATTTGGTTACTGGTGCATAGCATTCGGCTGTTTCCTTATATTGCATGAGCATAGTTATACTCACTGAGACTCTAGTCTCACCACGTGTTTTGTGATTATATTATGGATGCACATGTTCCACCCCCGGCCAGGGCAGTGGTTTATTTTGATAACTAGAATTATATTTGTATTATATTTTGGGGGTATGACTATACATGTGCAGCCTTCGGGCATTTCTATTTTGTTTAGGGCGCACATGTATGGGGGTATCCCAGTGGATGTATACAGACTATGTATAGCTGAGCCCCTGAGGCATTCTTATATTTAGTTTATGTATCAATATATTTTTGAGTATTTGTTGGACGCTTAAACGTTATATGGTTGTTGTGAGACGATATTTAAAATGGCACAAAATAAGTTTAGAAATTCGGGAAATTGGCTTCCAACAAGCTTAATTCTCGAATTTAGAAATTTGGACGTTACATTTTGGTATCAGAGCAATTCAATCTAATTGGAATGTGGATTAGTTAGTTCTTGAAGTTAGTTGTTATCCTCTTATACATTATTATGGAATTGAGAGACTTATCACCTCGATTTTTTCTTAATGATATGTAGAGGATTATGACTGGTGGCAAAAAAGGTCATCCCCGGACCAACCCACCTTCTCCACCACGGGATCAACCTCAGGATGCTGTGGCGACAGCCCTTCAGATGCTCACGCAGATGATGGGAGAGCAGGTAGCATCTAACTTGGCAAAAGTAGAGGCCAACCGCCAATAGGCTGAGGCGGCACGGGAGTAGGTTGCTGCTAACGTTGTCGTCTTGCAGGAGTTGGTCCAAAGGCCAATGGGGATACCACCTCCTCCTAAGGTGGACCCGTTTGTCCAAGGATTAGCGGTGTTCTGAAAACATAACCCTCCCCAGTTCAACGGGGTTTATGATCCGAATATGGCGGCAAACTGGCTTCGCGACCTCAACCGTATCTTTAAGGTGATGAGGTGCACCGATGACTCAAAGGTGGGTTATGCAGTGTATATGCTGAGGGCAGAGGCCGAAGACTGTGGAAGTTGGCAAGTATTCGGGCTACTGTTGCAGAATCCCCACTGATAGGTTTCTGGCAAGTGAACCAAAAATCCAGTAGTATAATAGTAAGAAAAGTATCGTATCCACAGGGAACGGTCAATTCACGTATACTCGTGATCTATTTATCAAGGGAAATAACGGGTTTTGAGAATATTGTTGTGCGAAAAACATAAATAACAGATTAATAATCAATTAAATTAGAAAGGAAGAGTTAGAGACACTTTACTTGGATTAGGATTGAACTTCATATCATCACACCCTTTGTGCATGTAAAAACTGTCTATTATTTTAGGTTTACTCTATAATACTGTAGACAAACTATATTGCTAAGACCCCGAGTTACCAGCGGCCTCTCACACTCAAAGGTAATCCATGCGGGCTCTCCCAGGCGACAGGCTTACCCTCGGCTTATTTTTCTTTCTTTTATTCCGTTTGTAAAAGAACTAGTTGATAAACGAGGCCTACTGCTACAGACGCACCTTCATTAGAGTACTGTCACTATCTATCACTAATTAGATACATCCTTGCGTCGAATCCTGGATTGACAATCAACTAACCTTTGCTATCGGTTTATTAATACCATGCCTATTGTTTAGATGCCCTTCATTATGATACTCACACTATCCATCAATCATTAGTAACACCCATGGTTCAGTCAATGGTTAACCGAGTATTCTTATTCACTCAGAGAATGGGTATCTTCAGAATCCGATCCCCCATCCTCAATCCTAGTCGAAACTAGCCTATAACTTCGGCGCAAGCGCGAAAGTTAGGAATTAAGCACAGAATAAGATTACCAAAATTATAGACAGAGAGCTCAGGAAATAATAATATAGAGTTTACATACACTTGGGGATAGAATCAATTACATCCAATCCTAATGGAGAGTTAACTACACAAGGTAGCCATACAAACCACCGAAGATGTTGTCACCAACTTCAATCCTTGTGAAGCGCCCCTCCTCTCCTACTCTAAAATTAGCTCTGGTGCATTATTACTGAAATATGACTGAATTACAATAATCGTGCACACTTGATCTGGTGCAAGAGGTTCCTATTTATAGGCTAAGGAAAGACAAAGGAAATTGGGGAGAAATCTATCTAAAAACTGCAACAAGTAAACAAATCTGCGTAACCTGCGCTACAGCGCAGGATCTAGAGAGCTGCGCTTCACCGTGCGCTGTAGCGCAGGATGCGTCCTGCATCTTCAACTTTCTCTTTTTAATTTTGATCTCTCCCCGAGACTGGTTTTGGCTAATTTGTCTTTCCTTGTTTCCCTTTTCTTGATGAAATCCTTGCATTTATTGAGCATCTTTGATTTATTTGGGAAGGTTGTCTACAGAATCCTTATTTGATTTGCAATGATATCTTCATTAATTGCCTCAAATCTTCTTCAAATCTTTATTAAATGTCTTCAATCAAACTCAAATCTTGCAGATATCTTCCCCATTTAATGCTATCTTTCCTTCAAATCAAATCTTTGCAATATCCTACAAAAATCTGCAATATTTCTATCAAAATAGCATCAAATTCAAATCTCAGATTAATAAATACAATTTATCTAATATTTAATAAAAAGGGATTAAACTGGGGCAAAAATACCATTTTATCCTTTGATAAGTAAACTAAAAAGTGCTCTAATTATCAACTAATTTTCACTTATCAAAATACCCCCAACTTAACTTCTTGCTTGTCCTCAAGCAAGAGACCTATTTGCAATCAAAACATCAATTTTATTCCCTGTGTATTTCTAACAATTCAAAAAAAAATTCAAGGATCTTTTCATCATCTCCTTGTTAAGCAGCAGTCACTTCCCAAACATAAGAAAAACTCAGGATTAAAGGATGTTACTAATCATCAATCAGAACAGAATACAAACATCAATCAAACTTCTTAAAAATAGCAATTAAAGCAATAAGTGATAAACCAAGGAAATCTCTCATTCTCACGGGTAAGTGTTTCCCTCAATCTTTTTCACCACTGTTGAACAACTAGAATTGATAGTCGTTTCCAAAACCTGAACCTGCAAGCAGTTAATATGGATCAAAAGGTCTTTCTTAGGTTGTAATGAGGCTGGGCTATCAAGAAATCATGGTTTTTCTGGATAATCAAAGAACACTTGAATAGAGAATATCTTGTGATTGTGCTTGGGACTTCTCTCAATTCACCTGGTCATTCTTGAATGGTCACCCTTTTTCAGCTTGGCCTCATTATTTGAAGAAATACTCCCCCCAACTTATTCAATTCCACACTTTTGTGCAGATTTTTATTGACATAACAATAACATAGTGTTTGTGGTGAAAAATCTAATTCCGAAAATTAAACTTTATCACTTTGATTCTACGAACAATCTGGGGATTAGAATCAGATCCTCTTACGGGACTCTTTTAAAAGTAGATTTATGGTGTTTCTGATTTATCAAATACTTTCAAAAGTTTTAAGTTTTCCTGCAAAAATGGTTGATTGGTACAGAATTTCACCAAATCAAATACTAAGTTTCATAAATCCAGAAATGATAAGTTTCAAAGAGTTTGATTCAGAATTCTATCAAAAAACTTATCTTTCACTAAGAGTTAGAACCACTTGATTCAGAATTTTATCAAAGTTCTAAATTTTCACTTGACTTCTTTTAAATTCACAGAAATATGAACACAAAGTTCAGAGTAAAGAAAGGAAATTGCTTGAACGATAAAATGCAGAATGTACAGTGCAGAAAGTAAATGAATTGAAAGAAAAAATTGCATAAAGATAAAAGTGGATGGGTTCATCACATACAGTCAATCCTTGTAAACCTGTTGGTCGCAGTGTGATCGGACGTGAAGGTGTTTAAGGGTATGAGTGTAATGAATTGCCAACCCTTATTACATCAAGAGTTCACCTATTTATAGATTCCTAATCCTAACGGCTAACTAATGCATGTTTGACACATCAGCAACCTATTGTGTTGGCAGCGTATGTGCTTGCCACGTCTTCTGCTATCCAGAAAATTGTTTATCCTTTTCAAAATAAACCACTATCTTATTGACACCTGTCTTTGTCTAATACTTTTGTAACTTCCATTAACTGTTCTCTGGTGTCTTCTGTCTTTTCGAAAACTTCCTTTGGGACGTGAGAATTTTGCTAAGTCTTCACATCTTCTGATTTCGAATTCTTCATAGGGATGACAAAGTGGGTTGGGCCCGGCGGGCCGGCCCGCCTAACCCGCCAAAAATGGCGGGGTGGGTTAGGTCCCTCCAGCCCACCAATCCATTCAGCTCGCCCCGCTCAACCCGCCAACCCGGCGGGCCGGCCCGCCAGGCTAGCCTGCCAAATTTAGCAATTTTTTAACTTTTTTTATTTATATTTAGTATTTAATTATAATAATTTTATAAATATTGAGGAAAAATGTTATGTAAGACAAAAATATAAATAATTTTTTAAAATTTTATTAAATTCAAATTTATTATGTATTATATTTATTTTAAATTTATTTTAATTTTTTATAATTTTTTGGGTGGGTTAGGCGGGCCAGCCCGCCAACCCGCCTCAAAACGGGGTGGGTTGTATATGCTGGCCCGTTTTTTATGGCGGGCCAACCCGCCCCGCCCCGTTTTTTGGCGGGCCAACGACGGGGCGGGCCAGGGCGAGCGGGCTGGCCCACTTTGCCACCCCTAATTCTTCATGCTTAGTGATAATCGAAATCTTCTTCTTCGAACCTCTGATTTTTTATTCTCAAAATCTTCTTTCTCGGATGCCATTCTTCTAAATTCTTCATTAATGTTTGAATCCATTAAGTCTCTTCAACTTTGAATGAATATTCATCTCCATTTCTTGGGATGAATTAATGATCATGAAGACCACTGTCCATTTAACCCCATTAAACGAGTTAATGCTATTGGACGTTAAAATGGTGTTATTAAATGACACTTGCCTCTTTTCACTCCTATAAATAGAAGTCTTTTGTACATTCTTTTCACAATTTCTCCATTCTCTCTTCTTCTCTTTTCTTCTAAATTCTTCAAAGAAAATCTTAAAAGAATATGAAGAAGTTAATCCCTTTGGCTATTACGTTCAATCTAATCTGGAATGGTTTCATTTTTGATAGGATTGACGTAATGGCCAATGCCATTGGCTCTTTCAACCTTTCTCTTTGAAAGTTTTCTTTTGGATTGTACGTAGTAGCCAAATACAGGTTCATTTATATAATAAATGTATCTATTTATTATTCCCCATGCTGACCTTGATTTTTTCCCCAAGTCGAAGGTGGTTCAACAGATTGGAGAACAAATTCTCCTTTGCCTTGGCTCAATCAAAGTCTGTGGGGGAAGAAGAAGAAAAAGAGGTGTGGAAGTCATGAGTCAAGGACTCATTCTAGCTTAGGACAGTTTCCTTCTAAAGTTTTAGATACTTAGGACAATTTCTTTTCTAATGTATCTCCAATGTATTCGAACCAATGTAATTCGAATTTGGATCATGAATAAAAGAACTATCATTTACCTTTTGGAATACCTGCTATTTGCTATTTCTCGAATTTGCATTTATTTTCTTCTTCAAATTTCTAAAGTCTTTTGTTTTAACTTTAATTCGAGAACTTTCTAAGTTAATGAACTCGTTCTCGAAATTCGAAGTAAATGATTCTAACCTTCTCTGTGAATTCGAAATAGCATCATACCCTTGTCACTTATGGAATTCGAAATAATTGAAAATCAAATCCCAACAGATGCCCCCCCAAAAATAGTCTCTTTCAAGAAGCAATCTATTGGTCTTTTCAGAAAGAGATATTTTTGGAACAAACCTTTGGTATTCCAAATAACAATTATTCAAAATTTAAAAGGAAAATTAAATATATGTTTCAGATAAAAACCTTTCATTTTCTAATTAAATTAATATTTTCAGTTACTTTTGAAAGCTAACAGACTTTCCCACGTTTTTTGGGCTATTAACTCACGTTCCAAGAAAACATGTAATCATGATTACTTTTTAAACTTCTTTGTAATCATGTCTTTTCTTTCTTATATAAATACTAAGTGAAAAACTTCTTAGTTCCCACTTTTCATCTTCAACCTCCAACTAAACCTTTGCTATTCTCTTTCACGACGTCTTTTCTTCTCCTTCAAGGTATAATCTTTATGCTTTTAAATCAGTTTTTTGTAGCTTTAATCTTGATTTTCACCGATTAAACATCTCAAAGTCTCTGATTTTACCTTTCTTGATGTGTTTTCTGCTCATTTGCAACGTAGCATTACTTTCAGTTTCTTTCTCAAGAACCTCAAGACTCCATTAATGGCTATTTAAGATTCTGTCCCAGTACCACTTGCAATTGTTAAAGGGGATCTTCTTGCTAGGGATGATAAGGTCTATGTCCCTGAGCCTGAAAACGCTGAAGAGAAAATAGCTATCTGGAATTCCCAGGTACTCATTATTTATCCATTAGGAAAAAAACAATTTGCTTTCTTAGGTCCATATACTCCTTCTTCCTCCCTTGATCAATATGATGAGTTTTTCCCAAGTTTGAAAAAGGAAAAAATTTGAATTTTTGGTCTCTAATTCGAACGGACCATCTCGAAAACATTAGTGATGCTTTTCGAGCAACTCCTCCTGCTCGAAAAGATTCTTTTGTCATGTGGTTAAATAGGGTCGAAAATACTATGGGGGCTTTATGGAAGCAACTTGGTATTTTCGATCTCATTCAACTAAGTAGGTTTGACCTTAGCTTTGATCCTGCTTTGATCTTTTCTTCATTTCTTTTCTGGGAAAGATCTACCAACTCTTTCATTTACCTTATGGCATGATCACACCAACACTTTTTGATGTTGCTGCCATCACTGGCCTTCGACCTGAAGGCCAATTGATTCTTCCTTTTCTGAAAGTTCCCGAACCACACATTGAGCCAAATTTCGAGAAACTGACCTATTCCCTTTTTATTCAGAACAATGCCAAATCTAGTAAAGTTTCTGAAAGTGAAAATGTTGCATTCCTTCTCTATTGGCTATCTGTCTTCATTTTTTGTTCTAGATCAAATCAAATTCCAAAATCTTTCCTTCCTATGGCTCAAATGTTAGCCAAAGGTATCAGAATTGATCTAAATAGGTGCCTTTTAGCTCATGTCTATGACATGCTTCTGAAGCTATTGGTACTCTCAAACTAAAAGACCCTATTCGAAACCTTTGTGGTCCTTTTTGGTTCCTTCAATTTTGGCTCAATGCCATTTTTCAAGATAAATTCGAAAGTTATGAACCTTCAGATCCCAATCTTCCTACTTCTGCTGAAGGTTATAGGTTGTCTTACCTGACTCCTTCCTCCAAAAAGAACCGTCTTGAACACTTCAAGTCTTATATTTCCTCTTTTCTAAACTTCAAGAAACATTCTCCTAGCCTTGCACCTTTTCATCTCGGACTCGAGGACCTGAATGGTTTACTCGAAAATTCCCTTGTGATACCCCAGGTGCACAATTTGAAAGTTTAGAAATATGGAAACAATTCTTAACTCCTGATCTTCTATATTGTGGTTTCCAACTTAAAGACTTTCGAGTCTTTCATTATCAAGCACTATTAGTAGCCCGTCAATTTGGTCTAAGTCAGCTTCATCCTACACCTTTCTATACTTCAGAAGACCAATTTTAATAGAAGATTTAGTTGATGGAGAAAAGGGCTTCGAAAATTTACAACTAGCAAAGGTCCACAAGCCTTTTTCTGTTGACCCAGTCTCGTTCGAGCTTTCATACTACTGCACCTTATCTTTTGAAGAGTGGTGGTCTAAATACTATTCTAGTATCCAAGTAGATGAAGCTATTTACTTTTCGAGACTAACCAAAGACGTTGCTCCTTCGCAGAAATCTACCAAAAAGACTAAAGGTACGCATATCAAAGAAATTAAAGCTTTCGAGAAATATTTTCATGTGTTCTATATTCCTAATAAAATTCATAGAACTATTTCTGAAGCAACTATTTCTTTAAAAGAAAAAAATTTCTTTGAATCAACAAAATTTCAAACTTGTTAATCCCAAAGGTACAACTGTTTTCGAAAAATATTGTCTAAAGTTTCCTCCTTTACCAACAGCAAAATTTGGTTTGGCAAAAAATTTATATGGTCCCTGAATGGACTAGACCTGTACCTATTGATCTTCTTTTTAATCATCTCAAACCTCTTCCGAAAAGAGTCACTTTAACCAAATATACTTTGGACAATTACCCTTTTATACCCCATCTGGATATAGAACATTGTGAGAATAGTTTCTAAGAACTTCATGGTTCAAGGTAATAACTTAAACATTTCTTTTCTTTTCTAACTTATCCCAATTTTATACTTACAAGTTTCTTTTCTTTTCCAGCTCAAGAGTGCAAGCTCTCGAAGGATGCTGAAGAAGACTGGGAAGTGACAAAGAGGAAGAAAAGAAATCTAAGAAAAGGAAGGTTCCATCCTCTTCTCAAAAACTCTCTGTAAGTTCTATTTCGAAAATCTGAACTTATCTTAGATTAAATTTCGAAATTTAACTTCTTTTTCCTTTATCTCTTTTCAGACTACTGCTTCTAAATCCCGAAAGACGGCCACATCCAGTAAGGTCGAGAAGAATAACGAACCTTCTGATAAAAGCCATCTGCTCCTGTGGGTAATAAGAAAAAGTAGATGATTCAAAATCTTCCTAGAAGAAGACAGTAAAGGGTCAAGAGAAGAGTCAATCTGAAAAATCTGATGATCAATCCCTCTCAAAGGTATCTTCGAATTTTCTATTAATTTCGAAACCTTAATAGAATTTCGAAGAATCTAACTGTTCTTTTCTTTTACAGGAAAGCACCCTGAACAACAAATTGTCCCTTTGAGAGAAAAAGTTCCAAAGAAAAAGAAGAAAGCTCCAAAACCAAAAATTCTTTCAGTAATTCCTCCAGGAAAGACCATTGGAGCAGTAAGTTTCGGTTTTCTCCTTATCTTTTCGAATCATCTTTGAACCTCTTCTTTCCTCTTTCTGATTTTGAAATTTGTTTTCTTTATGTAAAACATCAGAGTGTTGGCCAAAGATTTAAGATTAAGGCTATAAGAAACAAATCCCAAGTGGGGTTGTGGAACAAGTAACCCTTCCACTCTCTTTTCGAAAGAAAAAATATCAACTTCTTCTCTTCTTTCTCGTTTACCTTGCTTAGGTTTTTTGCTATTTTCAGGTGAATATTTCTTCGAGTTCCCAAGCTGATAGTGGTGCCAACGAAGAAAAAACAATAGAAAGCCCAATGCAAGCAACCTCTTCAAAAAATCTTTACCCAAAGGTAAATCTTTGGATCATATTGAAAAGAGTAATAAGGAACAGGAAGAAGAGAAAGGGGAAGAAGAAGAAGTATAATTCCCTTCAAATCCATCCAATGAAAATACCCCCATGGAAGAAGAAAAAGATGATCCTTCAGCTTCTTAAATCCAGATTCTCTAGGGACTAAGGATTTTGCCTTGAAGGAAATTCAACCACTCAGATTGAATCAGGCACTCCTAAAAAAGGCTCTAGGCTTTTCGAGGGATTCATCTAGGTCAACACCTGTGTATAATGCTAAAGACTTAAATGACTGCCTCAAAGGTCTGGATGAGAATCCATTCTTGATCCTAGAAGTGCTTTCGGGAGAAATCTCTTTGTCATCTGCCCACTCTGAAGCAACAGTTAAAATCCTTTGAGTGAGGAAGATTCTCCTGATAAGGCTCTTCAAAATTTCAAGAAGTTTGATCTTCGAGAAGCCTATGATGAAGGAAATCCCGAAGGATCGTCTTTACAAAGAAGAAATTAAGAGTTATCTCATTTATTTTGACAAGAAGAATTCTCATTTCTCTGGGTCCCAATAAAAATGGATAAAGAGCTTTGCTGAACTCTATCAGAGTAGCATTGGGACTGTTGACCAAATCGAGCAGGACTACATCCAAATTGGTCACACAGAAAAATGAACAAGCTGAATTGGTTGATAAGATGCATGATAGTAAGGTCAAGAGGAATAAATATGAACAATCTATTCAACAGAATTATTTGAAGATTGAAGAATTAGAGAAAGAAAATCTAAGGCTCGAAGGCCTTATCAACAGTATCAAGAAGAGCTTGAACCAAACCAAGAAGGCTAAGAGTGAGCTCGAAAACTACACTCTCGAAGCAGAGGTCTACCCGAGTGGATATTCTGAACTCCGTTCGAGGTATTTCCAGAGATGTTGTTCGAGTTTCCAAAGATATCGAAAAATCTGGAAAGGAACAACAAAAGTCTCAAGATATATTATGAAGACCTCATGCACAATTTCGCTAAGTTAAAGAGCGAAGCTCCTTTTTAGCCTATTTCGTTGTTTTCTCATGTTTCTTTTATGACATTTGTTCGAGCATGGGCTCGAATTTATATTGTCCCTTGAACAATTTATTTTCCTTTATGCACAATTTTGATTTCTTGCAAGTTTGGTTTATACTCTTTCAAATATTTTCCATTGATTGACATTATGCGCAAATCACCAACTAACTCTTGAATTGAATACGCATTACTGGAAAATACTTTTTCAATTTCGAAGGGTCCCTCCCAATTAGGTGACCATTTACCAAACTTCTTAGACTTTTTATCAATTGGCAGAATTAACTTCCAAACATAATCACCGACGTTGGAACTCTTTTTTCTTAATCTTCTATTATAACAACGAGTAATTTGCTCTTTTTGCTAATATATTTTCAAGGAGAAACCAATCTCTCTTCATCAAGTTGGTTTAATTCATCAAACTTCAAATTCCAATAATCTTGAGAAGGTAACTCAAACTATCTCTGAACCCTTATTGATTGTAAATTTACCTCAACTGGTACTATAGCATCGTGACCATATACCAACTGTAAGGGGTAGTCGAGTGCCTCTCTTGGTGAATTTCTATAGGCCCACAGGAACTTGATTCAAAGTTTCATGCCAATTTCTGGCCCTTTGCCCAATATGTCTTTTTATCAAAGCAATAATAATTTATTAACTGCTTCAACCTTGACCATTGGCTTGTGCATAATAAGGAGTAGAAGAAAGTAATTTATCCCTTTCGATTCAGCAAACCTAACATTTTTCTCCCAGTAAACATCGTTCCTTGATCTGTGGTAATGGTTTCTGGTAAGCCAAATCGAAATATTGATATTTTCTTCAATAAACGAATGATATCTCTTGAGAAACCTCCCTTAAAGGGAATTGCTTCTACCCACTTAGTAAAAATATTCAACTCTACTAGAATAAACTTATGATTTCTCAAAGAAGCTGGGTGAATCATTCCAATCAATCTAAAGCCCATCCTCTGAAAGGCCAAGGTTTTATATTGAATGCATTCACTGCTGGAAACTTGTTGCACACTTCCATGCTTTTGACAATCTTCACAAGACTTAGCGAAATTGTGACAATCCTTGGCCATTGAAGGCCAAAAGAATAATTTTCTTTTCAAAATCCATTCCATTTTCTTTCCTGCTTGGTGAGCTCCACAAGCACCTTCATGTACTTCGACCAAAGCTAAGTATGCTTCAGTTTCTCCTAAACATCGAAGTAAATTCCCATCAATAGCTTTCTTATAAAGCTCTTCACCTAAAACACAGTAGTTCAGAATCTTATATTTCAAGTGTTTATTTATCAGGGAAGGATTTTGTATCAGATTCACAATTTCTCTTCTCCAATCATTCTGATCTAGAAGATTTATATTATGGATATCAAATTCCTTCATTGGAAGCCTCTTTTGAATATCACTAATTTTTCTGAGAGTTCCAATTGAAATTCTATATCCTGAAGCTATTTGAGCCAATTCATTGGCTTCGAAATTCTGACCTCTTGGAATATGTTCAATTTTTACTTCATCAAACATTTCCAGAAGTTTATTGGCCTGAACCAAATACTTAGCCAATTTTGGATCTAAACATTTATATTCCTTAGTTACCTGTTTGATAACTAATTGAGAATCTCCTTTAATATGAACATTTCTCGAATTCATGGTAACTAGAATTTCGAGACCAAATAAGAGCTTCATACTCTACTGCATTATTCGAACAAGGATGTTTTATTTCAAACATCATTCGAGTTGGGAATCCTTTGGGTGAAATTAGTAGAATTCCAATCCCTGATCCATTCTTATGTTTGGATCCATCAAAATATAGTTTCCAAGGCTCTAAGCCTACATATATTGATTCCTCAACTGGAATTGGGGGATGATCAACTAAGAAATCTGCAACTACTTGTCCTTTCATTGCTTTTAATGGGACAAATTTTAATGAAAACTCAGTCAATGCTAACGCCCATTTTCCAACTCTACTGTGCAATATAGGTTTCAACAACATGTGCTTTATTACATCAAAGTGAGAAATCACAAAACATCATGGGGTTTGACATAATATTTAAGTTTAGTACAAGAAAAGTACAAACATAAACACAACTTTTCTATAGCACAGTATCTAGTTTCTGCATCATTAAGGACTCTACTCAAATAGTAAACAGCTCTTTCTACGCCATTTTCGTCCTCTTGAGCCAACATACTTCCAATTGTGGCTTCTGAAGCAGAAATATATAACTTCAAAGGTTTTCCTGGCAAAGGAGGAGTCATAATTGGAGGAGTTGTCAAATATTTCTTGATTTCCTCGAAGACTCTTTGATGTTCATCTTCCCATTTGAAGTTTTCTTCTTTCTTCAATTTCAATAATGGGGAAAACACCCTTGTCTTTCCTGATAGATTCGAGATGAACCTTCGAAGGAAATTCACTTTTCCAAGAAAAGATTGCAATTGCTTCTTGGTAGTAGGTGGAAATGCTTCAAGAATAGCCTTAGCTTTGTTTTTATCAATCTCAACACCTTTCTTGTGTACAAGAAATCCTAAAAAATTTCCTGCAGATACACCAAAAGCACATTTAATAGGATTCATTTTCAAACCATGCTTTCTCATTTTCTCGAAAGCTTGTCTTAAATGATCTAAATGGAAGTCTTTTGATTCAGACTTAACCACAACATCATCAATATAAACTTGCATAAAGTTTCCTATTAAATCATGAAAAATTGAATTCATGGCTCTTTGATAAGTGGCACCAGCATTTTTTAAACCAAAGGGCATCATAACCCATTCATAAGTGCCTATTGCCCCAGGACATCGAAAAGCTGTTTTCGAAACATCCTCTTCGGCAATAAAAATTTGATTATAACCTGAATACCCATCTAACATACTTAAAAGTTCATTTCCTGCTGCCGAATCTATTAACATATCAGCAACTGGCATTGGGTATTCATCTTTAGGAGTTGCATCATTAAGATCTCTAAAATCAATGCAAACTCTTAAAGTTCCATTTTTCTTAATAACAGGAACTATGTTAGAAATCCAATCTACATACCTGGCAGTTCGAATGAACTTAGCCTTTAGAAGACGCTCTATTTCTTCTTTGATTTTTGAAACTATTTCTGGAGCAAATCTTCTTGGAGCCTGTTTTACTGGTCGCTTTTCTGGAAAAGTTGGAAGTCTATGCTCCACCAGTTCTCGACTCAAACCAGGCATTTCATGATAATCCCAAGCAAAACAATCTTTATACTCTTTCAACAAGTCAATGATTTTCTTCTTGAAATCTCCTTCGATTCTGACTTATAAACGTGGGTCTTTTCTCATTCTCCGTTCCCAAGTTTATTTCCTCTAAAGGGTCTTGAGCTTCCATTTTCTTAATGCCTTGAGACAGAATACCTTCGAAACCCAAAGGAGAGTCATCATAGATGCAATCTAACCTTTCGAACTCAAACCCTTGTGTCTCTTGAACATATGTCTCAACCTTTTTGAGCATTTCCTCAAGATACTTCTTTTCAGAATCTCTACTTCCTTCAGAAACCTCTTCAGAATTTATATTTCCTCAGAAACATCTTCAAAATTTTTACCTTTCGTTTCTGATGAGATTTCTTCTTCTATTATCTCCTCAATGACTATTCTACCTTCTTGCCATTCGGCCTTAGGGCCGTTATCTCTTTATTTTGTTTATTTTGATTAGATTCGGCTTCGAGAGCCGCCTCTACCTTCTTTTCGGCCACATAGGCCGAAATTCGAGCCCAAAAGCTCGAATCTATTCTGGGTCTGACCATTCAGCAATTTCTGTGGCCTCGAAAGGGCCAACATCACATTGTAACATAAACCCACAATTTGGATTCAATCTTAGTGAATAAGGTATTTTTGTAGGCACCAACATATACTTATCAATCACTTCATATGGTCTTGTCTTCATAACCTTCTTTTCAGTACTCCTCACATCCACAACATCCTCTTCGACTTTAAAATAGTTTTTCCCCATCAACGTAAATGGGTACACCTTCTTTAGTCCACATGCAAAGTCTCTGATGCATTGAAGATGGAACAACACCTACACCATGGATCCACTCTCTTCCAAGAAGTAAGTTATAGTTTGCTTTCGAATCAACTACAACAAACATAGTGGGTCTCATGATGGTTCCCACTGTTAACTCCAAACATAAGACTCCTTCTGATTTCGAAGTCTTCCCACTGAAATCAGTAATAATCATCTGATGAGGCATCAGATCAAACTTAGTCTTCATCAATTTTTTCATCATAAATTTCGGCATCAGATTTACTGCTGCACCAGAATCTACGAGGACCTTTCCAATACTTACATCTCCAACTAACGCCCTAATGAACAAAGGCTTCATATGAAGTTGCATATCCTCAGTTGGTTTTTCGAATACTGCAGAAGTATTCTGGCAAATCTGTTTGCCAATGTAAGTATAACATATTGGATCCTCACCTATATCATCTTCCTCAAAGTCTTCATCTTCTAAGCCTTTTTCAAGTTCCTCAGCATACTCAGCAGGTAATACAGAAACAACTGCACAGATGTCATCCAGACCATCTGCAAATCCAGTTTCGAAATTTTCTGTTAATAAGTCATCTTCATTCTCATCAAAACCTCCAATAACTTGGAATGAAGGCTTCTTTTTCACCACTTGAGCATAAGATGGGTGATTCGAATTTGCTTGGACTTGAATTACTTGAGCATTTTTTGCTTGCACAGGCTTAGGTTGTTGATTGTTTTGTTCAACAATCATGTTCCTCTTTCCTTGTTCCTCGAAAGCAGCCTTTCTCATTCTTTGTGCCCTTCTCCATGGGTCTTCGTCATTTGAGGCCTATTTCCATAATAAGGTTTCTGGTGAAAACCTTGGAAATTATTCTGATATTTCATGTAGCCAGGACGAACCCATTGATTCGGGGGAGTTGATGATGATGGTACAAAAGTTCGAGGCTTCCTGTCTTCATGAAATTTTGGATTCATGGGCTGTTTTCCCTTATCGAACCTATTCATGTTAACAGGTGCCTTTCCTCCAGAAATGGATTCAGATTTCAAAATCCAACCCCCATAAAAAGGATGAGGCTTCTTCTGCTTATTTTCTTTTTGTTGATGCTGGGTGATGGGTTTCTGGCAAGCGAACCACAAATCCAGCAGTATAATAGTAAGTAAGATATCGTCTCCACAGGGAACGACAATTTATGTAAACTGAAATCATATTTATCAAGGGAAATAACAGTTTATAGTGATTATGGTGCGGAAGTGTAAATAACAGATATTATCAATGAGAATTAGAAAGGTAGAGTCAGAGATACTTTACTTGGATTAGTTTGAACTTCATCTCATCACACACTTCATGTATGTAAAGACTACCTATTATTTTAGGTTTACTCTATAGTACTATAGACAAATGCTATTGCTAAGACCCCGAGTTACTAGCAGCCTCACACACTCAAAGGTAAACTATGCGGGTTCTCCCAGGCGACAAATTTACCCTCGGCTTATCTTGCTCTATCTGTTCAGTTTGTAAAGGATTAATCGAAATACGTGGCCTATCAAATGAATGTATACCTTCGCTAGAATACTGTCACTACCCATCGCTCATTAGATATACCCATCTCTCGCTTCCAGGATTGACAATCAACTAACCCTTTGCTATCGGATTACCAAGCCTATTGTTCGGATGCCCCTTCAAATAGAGTACTCACACTACCCCTCAATCATTAGCAAAACACCCCTTTTCGGTACAAGTGATAACCGAGTCCTCTTATTCAATCAGAGAATGACTTTCTCAGAATCCGCTCCCCACTCTCGCTCCTAGCCAGAAGTGACCCAGTTAAGACTAGCCTATAACTCCAAGGCGTAAACCACGGGGAATAGGAATAAACACAGAATAGATTACAATACTATAGATAGAGAGCTCATAAATAATTAAAATAGAATTTCATACACTTGGGGATAGAATCGATTACATTCAATCCTACTGGAGAGGTCTAACTACTTAGAGTAGCCATACCAAACACCGAAGATGCGTCACCATCTTCAATCCTCGTGAAGCACTCCTCCTCTCCTAATCTAAACTTAGTTACGGTTACATTATCACTGTACTATAGACTAAATTACAATGATCATCCTCCGGGACTGATGCAAGAGGTTCCTATTTATAGATTAGGAAAGACAAAGCAAATTTGGGAAGAGATCTACTTAAAAGCGGCAACAGGGACGTAATCTGCGTGACCTGCGCTTCATACTGCGCTACAGCGCGGGATCCAGAGAGTTGCGCTTCACCCTACGCTATAGCGCAGGTGAAGCGCAACCAGCGTCCTGCAACTTGAACTTTCCTCTTTTATTTGATCTCTCCCCGAGACTGGTTTTCGCGTGTTTGTCCTTCCTTGTTTCCCTTTATTTTCTGATATATTTGTATTTATTGTGCAAATCCATGTATATTTGGGAAACTTGTCTGCAATATCTTTGATTGATTGACTCTGATCTCCTCATTAATGATTCAAATCTGCTTTCAAATCTTTAATTAATTGTCCTCAATCAATCTTCAATCTTGCATAAATCCTCCACATTTAATGCTATTTAATCTCTTAATTAAATCTTTGCAATATCCTGCAAAAATCAGCAATAAATTTGTTAAAATAGCATCAAATTCAAAACTAGGATTAATAAATACAAATTATTAAATATTAAATAAAAAGGAATTAATTTGGGGCAAAATTACCATTTTATCCTTGATAAGTGAAATAAAATATATACTAATTTATCAACTATTTTTCATTATCAAATTCCCCCCAACTTGAATTCTTGCTTGTCCTCAAGCAAGAGACCTCTTTGCAATCACAATCAATTCTATTCCCTAGTGTATTTTTACAAAAACAAAAACTAATTCAAGGTAATCATCCCTCAACTCCTTCCTAAGTAGAAGTCATTCCCAAACATAAGAAAAAATCAGAATCAAGAGATATTACCAATCAGCAGTTAGGATAGAAATATAAATATCAATTAAACTTTCTCAATAATAGCAATTAAAGTAGTAAGTGATAAACCAAGGAAATCTCTCATTCTCACAGGTAAGTGTTTCCCTCAATCATTTTCACCCATTGTTGAACAACTAGAATTGATAGTCGTTTCCAAGGTCTGAACCTGCAAGCAGTTAGTATAGATCAAAAGGTCTTTTCTTTAGGTTGTAATGAGGCTGGGCTATCAAGAAATCATGGTTTTTTCTGGATATTCAAGGAACACTTTGAATAAAGAGCATCTTGTGGTTGTGCTTTGGAACTTCTCTCCATTCTCCTGATGATTCTTGAATGGTCACCCTTTTTTAGCTTTGGCCTTTTTTGTCTTGAAGAATTTTCTCCCCCCAACTTATTCATTTTCCACACTTTGTGCAGAGATTTTTTTTTATACATAACATAAAAAAACTTATCTTTGGTGGGGGAGAATCCTTTCTCTATGATTCCTTGTGCCTTCTTTTGGATCTCTTGTGACCAACCTTTTTTTCAATTGCTTGTCCCATTCTGTTTGGTGCACCTTGCTCTCTATCCCAAGTGTTAAGGGACATGGTATGATCATTGATCATTGATAATGGCTGGGGTGCATCAAAAGAAACATTAAAGGCTTAAATGGGCAATCAATAATTGGAAATATTAATGCATGGTTGGCTATTTGGCAATAAGCAGAATATTAGAATCACAAAATTGTGCCTTTGTCACTTCCATACCTTCTACATGCAAGACAAGTTTCAGAAACTCAAGCAATAACAGTTGACAAGCAGCGGTGAAAAAACTCTCATTAAGCGTTTAAGTGTTTAGGGCTCTCAGCTCACCGGTTTGGGCTAAAATTTCCTTGATAAAGCACTTAATGGATTTAATAAACTATTATGATAGGTTTTCTTGAGAAGTACCCTAATCCTAACTGATTATGGAATTAATCACAAGACCCTATCATCTTTCCTAGATTGATTAGTTAAACTACTTATTTACAGAGAATAAGGATAAATTACCTTGATTCCTAAGGTCCTAAAATCCTAAAATTTGAAAAATTACATAAAAATAACTGGATAAGTACTGCATAAATATATATAAGAGTGTAAGGTTGGATACAATACAAATCAAAAAGAAAATAAGATAAGAGAAATAAGAAAATGAAAAGAAAAACAAAGAAAAGCACCAAATAGGAAAGAAAATGGTCAGTCCTCGTGGTCCTGATCCATGTGAGCTGCTCCATCCTCAGCTCTAGCTGCACCATCCCCCCTGGGAAAATAGGCTTGTCCCCATGCCACTGCAAATAATCTGAAAGAATGAGGGGAGCATGGGATCTATAACAGCCTGATGATGAGTGCTCTGAAAATGTAATGTGGCTCGGTATAGGGTGGATAACTGGGCCATCATATGAAAGTTCTGGGTCTCAAGACGCTGAACCCGAACTGGATAAAAAACCTCTGCTGGTGGTGGTGGTAGTGGCTGGTCCTCTCCCTCCAACTCTTCGCGTGCCATGCAGTAGGCGTCAATGTAGCCTCGAGTCATAGGTGGCAGGATGGTGACCCTAGGGTTCACCGCCACACCCGTAGATCTGCAAAGCGCGGTGATGAGAGAAGGAAAACCAAGTCTGATCTTTGAGGCATGAGTCCTGTTGGCTACGGCTGATGTGAAAGTGACAATCCTGCTGGTGATAACTCGTGCTATGTCCACTGTGGTGCCAGTGAGGATGCAGTAAAGAAGGTGGGCTACCAGCATAATGATGTCAGAGACATGCCCGGTAGGATGGATGTGGGCCAGCGTCAGTACTGTCCACATCCTAGCAATGCTCCTCAAGTCGTGTCTCTGAATCCGAGCAGCCTCTCCCTGTGCGTTCCTCTCAAAGGAACGGCCTGGCAGGCACAACAGCTGTGCTGCTTCAGTGTCAAGGGGATCATTGCCCTGCAACCCCACAACACCCAAGCGTTCTTGGAACTTACACTCCTCAAGCTCCTGGTCGAATGGTTCTCCCAAAAAGGTGTTGATTGCAGCACAATCAAACCGGATGACCTGCCCTCGCACATATGACTCCCTCCTAGAGTCAACGCCCTGATCCCCTGTGGCGTTGGCGTAAAACTCTCGCACAATGTCGGGGTCGAAGTGGCTAGCAAGGCGGCTCAGCTGATCCCATCCACGACGGTGGATCTCTGCGGCGAACTCCTCATGCTCGCCCTCCTCTAGCTGCACCAGCCTCTCCAAAATGAATCTGCAGCCAGCTAAGTCAGTGTATGCTTCAAAGGACTTGAGGTCCTTGAAGCGGTAAGGGTCGAAAGCGGGCTCCCTCTGGGGGGCCTTCCTCCTGGCACCCCCTGTGCCCTGTCGAGATGAACTAGGAGCACTGTCGTTCTTTATGCGAGGCATATGCAAAAGAGAAATAAATCAAGATTATTTATGCATCGTAATATTTAATTATTCAAATTTAAGAAATTAAATGGCCAATTTAATTTCAAAAATCAAAGTAATTAATCAAACAATTGTGCATAAAAATTTGATTTTATTTATTACCCACTTAATGCCAATTAATTAATTAAGACATGCTAAAGTGATCAATTAAAGCAAGTCCTAAACAGTTTAAATCTGGCAAAAGTAAGAATTGAATTCATGCTCAAAAATCATGTTATCAACAACATGCAATAAGGCATAATTAATTTTTATTAAGGCATGCACAAATTTCAGGACATTGTAAGCATACATGCATCAACAAAATTAATTTGCAGAAATTATTGAGCACTTTAAAAAAACTACCACCAAAGCAAACAGAATGTCTCACAATGGACCCTAACCACATGCAAACTAATTTTAAACATTTATAAACAATCATTTACTTCCTAAAAGGTCCTAAACTTCTAACTAACTATCCTAAGGTTATGCTCAAATAAAGCGAAAAATCAAAATTCCAATCGGTTAGAAAGGAAGAAAAGCATAAAAACATACCTGATGTGAAGTCAGAAACTGAAAAGAAGGTGATACGAGTGAGAAATAAGAAAGAACAGGTATTAGAGTATCAGAGAAAACAAGGGGAAAGGAAACGGAGGGGGGTTCGAATGAACTCCCTCGTTCCAAAAATTCGAAATTTAAATACGTCCCCTGCGCTTCACTCTGCGCTATAGCGCAGAGTGTAGCGCGCGTCACCACAGAAGGTGAAGCGTGCAGCTGCGCTTCACCTCTACGCTCTAGCGCAGGGTGAAGCACAGAATCCAAAGAGTCAGTCAGTTCCAGTAATTCCTGCGCTTCAACCTGCTCTATAGCGCAACCTGAAGCGCAAATGTGCAGTATACTCTCTGCTTCTGCTACTCCTACCTAATTTCATGCATTCCTTGATTCATATTCTCATTTAACAATTTCCAAATCTCACAGGTAATTCCTAAAACTCAAATTACTAGAATGAATGAAAATAAAAACTTACAAACACTGGGTTGCCTCCCAGGAAGCGCTTGTTTAACGTCTTCTAGCTCGACGCCTGGTTATGTAGCTTCTTTATGGTGGCCTCAAGTGGAGGATGATGTTTGACTCCATGCCAGTTCTTCCTTTGAGTTCCCATCCTCCATGCCAATCAGTGACTTTTCCTTCATGGTCACTATCTTCCTCTGTGTCTGATGTTGATCGCTTTTTTTCTTTTGAACCTGAATTCCCAGATGGACTCTGGTTCTTTTACTCTCATCCTAGGCTTCCTCATAAATTCGAAGCCTTGCACTTGCGAAGAGTTTTGAGAAGCAGCATTGTTTTGTTGTAACAGGGGTATTCCCCTATCAAGATGGAACATAATGGTTTCATCCTTTGTACCCATTGCATACTTCCCTCGATCAACATCGATAATCATCCTAGCAGCCTTCATGAATGGTCTTCCCAAGATAAGGGGGACATCAGTATCCTCCTCTGTTGTCTCTGCAACATGAAAATCTACTACATATGCAAATTTATCTACTCTTATTTCAATATCCTCAATTATTCCATACAAGCTTTGAGCAGATTGGTTTGCAAGAAGTAGTTTCACATTAGCAGGCTTGACCTTCACATTATTCAACTTATTAAAATACGATAGCGACATCAAATTGATGCTCGCTCCAAGATCCAATAAAGCATAAGTTGAGGTAGATTACCAATAGAGATGGGGATAGTGAACCTACCTGGGTCAAGTGACTTACTTGAGACTAAGACATTTTCTTCGTAATGTTCCTCCTTTTGTTGGGCTGCTTTGTCCTCATCTTGATGAATTGCTTCCTCTTGAGGTGCTTGTTCTTCAAAGACGAGTTCAACTTCCTCATCAAGGCCTTCCTCCTCTGACTTGTTGCCATCAGTAGCAACTAAGTTGCATTGCTCCTTGGGATTGGTTTGGGTCACAGCAGAGAAGTGATGCTGTTTATACTCTGCCATTTCTTTTACTAACTGACCCACTTGATTCTCTAGAGTTTTGATTGATGCTTCAGTTGTTGTCTTAAATCCTGTGAATCCTTGTACTAAAGTATCAATCTTTCCCTCCAAAAAATCAGCTTATCATAAGTTGAAGGTTGCTGCTGATAGGGTGGTTGTCGGCCTCCATTCTGATTCCAACCAGAGTTGGCTTGGTTATTTCTCCATCCTTGAGAGTACTGGTTATTATTGTTGGAGAAGTTTCCTTGCCTTCCCTGATTTCCCATGTAATTGACTTGCTCAGGTTATGTCTCTTGGATATTGCATTGACCATTCGGATGGTCTCCTCCACAAAAGTCACAAATCAACGATTGGGTAGGAATGGGTGGTGAATAGACAACTTTGAGTTGTTGGGGGAGTGCCTTCAATGTATCAATGAGTGCTTCTATTTGACGTTTAATGAGCTTATTCTCTGCAAGTAGAGCATCATTCTGATTCAACTCTAGCACTCCCTTTGGTAATTGTGCAGGTTGTCTTCCACTTCGAGCTTGTTGGCCATTCTGAGCCAAGTTATTGATAATTTCGAGAGCTTTATCAACTTCTGCGGATAAGATCATTCCTCCTACTGCGGCGTATATAAGAGATTTGGAATCTGAACGTAGCCCCTTACAGAACATGTTAAATTGAGCTATGTCTTCGAAACCATGGTTAGGACATTTGCGTAGCAAGGATTTGAATCTTTCCCAAGCTTCATGTAGTGGCTCATCATCCCTTTGTCTGAAAGTTGAGATCTCTGCTTTGGCTTCTATCTGCTTCCCTGATGGGAAGAATGTAGTCAAGAATTTATCCTCAACCACACCCCAATTAGTTAGACTTTGGTTTGGGTGTGATTGTAGCCATTCCTTAGCTTTACCTATCAAAGAGAAAGGAAATAAGCGTAAGTAAACAGATTATAAACTTCCCTCATCAAAACCCATAGTGCCAATCAATTCATAGAAATTAGAAAGATGATAGTTTGGATTTCATGGTCCAATCCAGCGAATTGATGTGCGCTAATCAGATTAAGATGTGCAGGCTTCAACTCCAAGGTCCTTACATTAGGTGGTATCACAATGCTGGAGTAATGACGTGGTCCTTGATGGGAGATGTAGTCTCCTAAGGTTCTCCTTCGTGGAGTTCCTTCTTCTTCTGCCATATTTTTGGGTTCTTCAACAAATAACCTCCTTCTTCTCCTTCTTGAGTTTCTACCTCTGTTTCGTCGAGACGTCCTTTCGATTTCCGGGTCGAATAGTAGTTGATTAGGAGTCGCCTGACCTCTCAAAAGCATAAATAAAGAACTTGGAAAAGGGTAAGTGCTGAAGATATTTTTATTTTAATAAAAGAAAAACAATAAAAGTCCGAAAATTATAAATCCTAAAAAAAAGAAAATTAAATAGATGACTAAACAAGATAAATAAAAAAACTTGATAAATAGACCTCAAAGATTTACACAAATTAGAACCGTTCCCCGGCAACGGCGCCAAAAATACTTGATGGGTTTCTGGCAAGCGAACCACAAATCCAGCAGTATAATAGTAAGTAAGATATCGTCTCCATAGGGAATGAAAATTTATGTAAACTGAAATCGTATTTATCAAGGGAAATAACAGTTTAGAGTGATTATGGTGCGAAAGTGTAAATAACAGATATTATCAATGGGAATTAGAAAGGTAAAGTCAGAGATAATTTACTTGGATTAGAATTGAACTTCATCTCATCACACCCTTCATGTATGTAAAGACTACCTATTATTTTAGGTTTACTCTATAGTACTGTAGACAAACACTATTGCTAAGACCCCGAGTTACCAGCGGCCTCACACACTCAAAGGTAAACTATTCGGGTTCTCCCAGGCGACAAATTTATCCTCGGCTTATCTTGCTCTATTTGTTCAGTTTGTAAAGGATTAATCGAAATACGTGGCCTACCAAATGAATGTATACCTTCACTAGAATACTGTCACTACCCATTGCTCATTAGATATACCCATCTCTCGCTTCCAGGATTGACAATCAACTAACCCTTTGCTATCTGATTACCAAGCCTATTGGTCGAATGCCCCTTCAATTAGAGTACTCACACTACCCCTCAATCATTAGCAAAACACCCGTTTTCGGTACAAGTGATAACTGAGTCCTCTTATTCAATCAGAGAATGAGTTTCTTCAGAATCCGCTCCCCCACTCTCGCTCCTAGCCAGAACTGACCCAGTTAAGACTAGCCTATAACTCCAGGCGTAAACCGCGGGAATTAGGAATAAACACAGAATAACATTACCAATACTATAGACAGAGAGCTCATAAATAATAAAATAGAATTTACATACACTTGGGGATAGAATCGATTACATTCAATCCTACTGGAGAGTCTAACTACTTAGAGTAGCCATACAAACCACCGAAGATGCTGTCACCATCTTCAATCCTCGTGAAGCACTCCTCCTCTCCTAATCTAAACTTAGTTACGGTACATTATCACTATACTATAGACTAAATTACAATGATCATCCTCCGGGACTGATGCAAGAGGTTCCTATTTATAGACTAGGAAAGACAAAGCAAATTTGGGAAGAGATCTACTTAAAAGCGGCAACAAGGACGTAATCTGCGTGACCTGCGCTTCATACTGCACTATAGCGCAGGCTGTAGCGCAGGATCCAGAGATTTGCGCTTCACCCTGCGCTATAGTGCAGGTGAAGCGCAGCCAGCGTCCTGCAACTTCAACTTTCCTCTTTTATTTGATCTCTCCCCGAGACTGGTTTTCGCGTGTTTGTCCTTCCTTGTTTCCCTTTATTTTCTGATATATTTGTATTTATTGTGCAATCCTTGTATATTTGGGAAGCTTGTCTGCAATACTTTGATTGATTGACTCTGATCTCCTCATTAATGATTCAAATCTGCTTCAAATCTTTAATTAATTGTCCTCAATCAATCTTCAATCTTGCATAAATCCTCCACATTTAATGTTATTTAATCTCTTAATTAAATCTTTGTAATATCCTGCAAAAATCAGCAATAAATCTGTTAAAATAGCATCAAATTCAAAACTAGGATTAATAAATACAAATTATTAAATATTAAATAAAAAGGAATTAATTTGGGGCAAAATTACCATTTTATCCTTGATAAGTGAAATAAAATATATACTAATTTATCAACTATTTTTCACTTATCACTGGGCAGCCGCTTGCTGATAGTGTGTCTTCATTTGTGATCCGCGAAAAGCCTTGGGTGCAGACCTATCGAATACAGCATGACATCTTGGACAAAGTTCAATTGAGGCATCTTCTGCCTTCTTTCGATTCATAAATTCCAATAAGGATTCACCCCCTTTTAGATAAACATCATGTAATTCCTGATCTCCATCAAGGGCCATCTCTGTGGCCTGTCCCACAGAATTGGAATCTTCCAATTCGACCATGTTCACACTTGCAGGTTCAGCGTAGTTGGCGTTCACCTGGAGTGGGTCAGAGTCAATCTTCATGGCCATTGGAACCTTTTCTTCGAATTTCAATCTACCTTGTTTGATAGCTTCTTGGATAATATCCCTGAAACGAACACGGCTATTAGTCCAATGTCCATAAGTATGATGATACTTACAATACTTTCGACCTCTTCTCTGTTCTTGAGAAGGAATTTTATGGTCATCACTTAGAGTTATTTGTTTGTCTTTTACCAATATATTGAAAATTTGATCTGCTTTCGAAATATCGAAACCATAATTTTTCTTAGGAAACCTGTCTTTAGTATCATTATTAGTATTTCCACTAGGTTTCAAAGATTGACAAACATAAGGAGGTCCGGGCTTAAGTTCTGCCACATGAACATCATTATCCTCTATGTCATATTCGAAATCACTATCATCAGATACTTCCAAATATGATATTTTATCTTTTCAAAAAGTCTTTTCAGGTTTTCAAAATCTCTCTTTTTCTTTCTTAAGATGTTCAATTTGCCTAACCTTATCAGCCAATTGGGCCATATCTCTAAGTTGTTGATTAATCAATTTCTTTCGAATTGAATAATCCAACCCTCCAGCAGCCATTTGGACTAACTCATATTCAGGAATTTGGGTAAAACACCTTGCTTTCATTTGCCTGAATCTATTCAAATAATCGTCTATGGATTCATTGGAAAATCTTTTAATGTTCACTAAATCCATAAGAGTAACTTTTGTTTCCCCTCTAAAGAACTGTTCATGAAAACTTCTTTCTAATTGATTCCATGAATGAATAGAATTCGGGGAAAGAGTTGTAAACCAAGTGAAAGCATTCTTGGTTAAAGAACTAGGAAAGTATTTCATTTTCAACTCTTCATTATTTGCCAAATCACCTGCTTCGATTTGATATCTAGCAATGTGTTCGACAATAGATTCTCCTACTTCTCTAGAAAACTTAGTAAATTTGGGAACTTTCCATCCCCTTGGAAATTCAGTTTGCAATACCATCTGGGTAAAAGGAGACACTACATAAGGATGATTCGCAAATCCTACATTAAATCCATGTCTATTCAGGACTTGTTCAACAATTCCAACAACATTTTGTTGCCCCCCTAAGTTATTTCATCAGCATTCTGATTTCTATTCAGGATAATTCTAGGAGCATTTTCTTCCCTATTTTCGACAGGATTAATGGGATTTGGTATTTGATTATTTTGATCCCCTTGATTTACAGGGGGATTCACATTAGCCACTTGTCATACTATAGGATCTGTGGGTGCTCCAAACACATCCGCAATCCTTTCCATTTGCCTAGCCAACAAATTATAATTAGTATTTGTTGTTTGTACTAGTGGATCAAACACTGTGGCCATTTGCCTTGTCAACATATTCACCATTTCATGGTTACTTTCATCCATTTGTTGCCTTAAAGTTTGCAATGTAGAATTTGTAATAGATGAAGAAGAACTTCCCACAAAGGGATTAAAAATGGGTCCACGAGTAATTGTAGGACCTACTGTTGACATAGTTGGTGGGGCCGTCCCATAATTTAGGATGAATCCATATGGCAATCCATAAACTGGTTGTCCATTTTGAGACATAGAAACAAAATTGGGTATAGGGATAGTAGAACCAATTTGACTTACTACAGGTTGTTCTGGCATAGTAGTAGTAGTAGTTGTAGTAGTTATTGATGGTTCTTTGTTAACACTATTATTTCCATTTCCCCCATTCTCATTGTTGTTTACAGACTCAATCCTTTGGGGTGGTGAATTCTCAGAATTTGTAACATTAGTTATATCCCTATTGTTGTTTCCATTTGCATTTTGTCTTGAATTATTAGCCATTTGAACGGATATTGTTCTTCCACTTCTCAAACACATGCAAGAACAATTTTTTTAGAAAATCATAACACACTACTTTTGGCAATTTAGTCCCACTGGGCGTGCCAATTTGTTTGTGGTGAAAAATCTAATTCCAAAAATTAAACTTTATCACTTTGATTCTACGAACAATCTGGGGATTAGAATCAGATCCTCTTACGGGACTCTTTTAAAAAGTAGATTTATGGTGTTTCTGATTTATCAAATACTTTCAAAAGTTTTAAGTTTTCTGGAAAAATGGTTGATTGGTACAGAATTTCACCAAATCAAATACTAAGTTTCATAAATCCAGAAATGATAAGTTTCAAAGAGTTTGATTCAGAATTCTATCAAAAAACTTATCTTTCACTAAGAGTTAGAACCACTTGATTCAGAATTTTATCAAAGTTCTAAATTTTCACTTGACTTCTTTTAAATTAATAGAAATATGAACACAAAGTTCAGAGTAAAGAAAGGAAATTGCTTGAATGATAAAATGCAGAATGTACAGTGCAGAAAGTAAATGAATTGAAAGAAAAAATTGCATAAATATAAAAGTGGATGGGTTCATCACATACAGTCAATCCTTGTAAACCTGTTGGTCGCAGTGTGATCGGACGTGAAGGTGTTTAAGGGTATGAGTGTAATGAATTGCCAACCCTTATTACATCAAGAGTTCACCTATTTATAGATTCCTAATCCTAACAGCTAACTAATGCATGTTTGAAACATCAGCAACCTATTTTTGTTGGTAGTGTATGTGCTTGCCACGTCTTCTGCTATCCAGAAAACTGTTTATCCTTTTCAAAATAAACCACTATCTTATTGACACCTGTCTTTGTCTAATACTTTTGTAACTTCCATTAACTGCTTCTCTGGTGTCTTCTGTCTTTTTGAAAACTTCCTTTGGGACTTGAGAATTTTGCTAAGTCTTCTCATCTTCTGATTTCGAATTCTTCATGCTTAGTGATTCTCGAAATCTTCTTCTTCGAACCTCTGATTTTTTATTCTCGAAATCTTCTTTCTCGGATGCCATTCTTCTAAATTCTTCATTAATGTTTGAATCCATTAAGTCTCTTCAACTTTCAATGAACATTCATCTCCGTTTCTTGGGATGAATTAATGATCATGAAGACCACTGTCCATTTAACCCCATTAAACGAGTTAATGCTATTGGACGTTAAAATGGTGTTATTAAATGGCACTTGCCTCTTTTCACTCCTATAAATAGAAGTCTTTTGTACATTCTTTTCACAATTTCTCCATTCTCTCTTCTTCTCTTCTCTTCTAAATTCTTCAAAGAAAATCTTCAAAGAATATGAAGAAGTTAATTCCTTTGGCTATTACGTTCAATCTAATATGGAATGGTTTCATTTTTTATAGGATTGACGTAATGGCCAAAGCCATTGGCTCTTTCAACCTTTCGCTTTGAAAGTTTTCTTTTGAATTGTACGTAGTAGCCAAATACAGGTTCATTTATATAATAAATGAATCTATTTATTATTCCCCATGCTGACCTTGATTTTTTCCCCAAGTCGAAGGTGGTTCAACAGATTGGAGAACAAATTCTCCTTTGCCTTGGCTCAATCAAAGTCTGTGGGGGAAGAAGAAGAAAAAGAGGTGTGGAAGACATGAGTCAAGGACTCATTCTAGCTTAGGACAGTTTCCTTTCTAAAGTTTTAGATACTTAGGACAGTTTCTTTTCTAATGTATCTCCAATGTATTCGAACCAATGTAATTCGAATTTGGATCATGAATAAAAGAACTATCATTTACCTTTTGGAATACCTGCTATTTGCTATTTCTCGAATTTGCATTTATTTTCTTCTTCAAATTTCTAAAGTCTTTTGTATTAACTTTAATTCGAGAACTTTCTAAGTTAATGAACTAATTCTCGAAATTCGAAGTAAAGGATTCTAACCTTCTCTGTGAATTCGAAATAGAATCATACCCTTGTCACTTATGGAATTCGAAATAATTGAAAATCAAATCCCAACACATAGATAATTTATTTGTGGGGGAGCATTCTTCTTTGTGATTTCTTGTGCCTGCTTCTTTGAATCTCTTTGACCTTTCAATTCACTAACCTCTTGTCCCATGTTGTTGTGGTGCACCTTGCTCTCTATCCCAAGTGTGAAGGGACAAGATATAATCATTGAATATGGCTAGGGTGCATCAAAGGAAATATTCAAAGCTTAAAGGGGCAAGCAATAAATGGAAACATTTACTCAAGGTTGGCTATTTGGCACTGAGCACAACATTATAATCACAAAATATGCCTTTGTCACTTCCATATCTTTCACTTGCAAGACAAAATTCAGAAACTCAAGCAATAACAGTTGACAAGCAGCGGTGAAAAGCTCTCAAATTCAGTGTTTGGGCTCTCAGCTCACCGGTTATTGGCTAAAATTTTCTTGATAAAGCACTTAATGGTTTTAATTAACTATCCTGATAGGTTCTCTTGAGAAGTATCCTAATCCTAATTGATTATGGAATTAATCACAGAACCCTATCATCTTTCCTAATTTGGTTAGTTAAACTACCTAATTACAGAGAATTTGAAAAAGTTGCCTTGAATCCTAATTCCTAAAGTCCTAAAAATTTTAAAAATCATAAAAAAAAATGAAATACAAAACAAAAGTCATAATTAACTAAAAAAAATTAAAAAAAAATAATTAATCCTATAAAAGAAAATAGAAAATAAAAGAACGAAAAGAAAGAAAAACACCAGTATCAATCTTCATCCTCTGTATCCTGTGAGTCCTTGTCCTGCTGCTGCTCCACCTCCCCCTGGATGAATAGGCTTGTCCCCAGGCCACTGCAAGAATATCCGGAACTCTTCAAGCAGCATGCCTGAGTATGGGTCTGATACTCCTGATTGGTTTGAGGTCAACTGGACTTTATACTCTGCAGCAGTAAAACAAAGAGCATTTCAATTCAACAAATTGTTCTTCATGTTCCACACAGCCAAAACCACATTCAAGATAGCAATAATCAATAATATTCACAATCCTAAGGTTGCTACCCTAAATTGCAAATCATAAAAATAGAGTCAATGAAGATTTCAATTGGTAAAATTTAAAGGAAACATAACTGAAAGTTTCAAAATTGATGGGAGTTTGTGAGTGGAAAGAGTGAAAAGAAGAGTTTAGGAAGTAGAGAAACAGTACATGAGAAAATAGAGGATTTAAAAAAATTGTACTGTTGCGCTTCACCCTGCGCTACAGCGCATGTGAAGCGCAGAAGACAGTGACTAAAATTGCATTTCTGCGCTTTACCTGCACTACAGCGCAGGTGAAGCGCAGAAAACAAAATGTAATTTTGTAATTTTCAGTCATGTTTTCTGCTACTTCCTATTTTTTTTAAAAATTTTATTTTCCACAAACTTATTCCAATCAATTTTGAAAATTTCCTAAATCCTAAAAAATGAAAAATCCTAACAAAAACAAAATAAAACTGAAAACAATTAAAAACTTAAAAATCTCTGGGTTGCCTCCCAGGAAGCGCTTGTTTAACGTCTTCTAGCTCGACGCCTGTTCTCTCAAGGTGGCTGAAACTGAAATATTTGATGAGCTTGTGAGCTGCACCCTTCCTTTCTTTGGCCCATATACCTCTCCATAATCTTGACTTGGAACAACCTGTACTGTTAAGCTTTGATGATTGACAATTGACTGCTCTCAATTTCTTTGCTTCAAGGGGGTCTTTGATATGCAACACACCTGACCACTTGATCTTCAATCTGGCTCTAGGCTCAGAATTTGATTCTAGCTTGACTTTTCTTTTCTTTGCCTTCTCCTGGTCAGTGTGATTGCAGGCCTTTCTTTTGTGAGGTCTGGAAAGTTCATCACTTGCACCATGCCTTTCTTGATCTTCCTTTAGAGGGCTGGTTGGATAAGGAAAGGTCTTTGGTCTTGGTATCACTTCCCTTCATTCCTCGGGCTTTGATTCTCCGTCTCCCTGTTCAATCTTTTTCTCATTTTTTTTTTGATCTTCTTCATCATGTACACCCTCATATGTGGTATTCAGCACCATCTTTTCTGTTTCTTCCTCTCCTTTTTCTTCATCAGCTTCTTCTAATTCCCTTTCTTCAGCTTTTCTTTCTTGAATTCCTTCAGTTTCCTCCTCTTTATCAGCCAGATCATCATTGGTTTCCTCCCCTGTCAATTTAACAATTATGGTGGGACAACATTCTATGGGGTTGGGTTGAACGTTTGCTGAGCTCTGTTCTGACAGTTGGGTGGCTCTTGTTTCTTTTAATTGATTCAAGAAGGCGTCAATGTTTCTTCTTGCTTCTTCTCCTTCCTTCTGAAGTCTTAACTCCCTTTGTTCTGCTAGTTGTGCTATCAAAGCATCATTTTTTCTTCTTGCTTCTTCTCTATCATTTTGAAATTGTATATTGCCTTGATGAATTTCTTCGATACGCTTACAAAGTCTTAACTCCCTTTGTTCTGCCATCTGCTTTAGCAAAGCGTCAGTGTTTCGTCTTCGTTCTCCGCTCTCTTTCTGAAATTGTATATTGCTTTGATTGAATTCTTCCAAAAACTCATAAAATTGTGAGTCTCTTTGTTGATAGGAGGAGTAACTTTGCTGCTGTTGAAAGGAATGTTGCATACGGAGTGAAACATCATCTTGGTGCCTCCCAAAATTCTGGTTCTGGTAACTTCCCCAATCCTATGAAAAATTGTTAGAATAATTGTTGTAATTAGATAAATTACCTTGAATCGGTGCATGAGAGGAGTAACTTGGTTCTTGCCACCTAACATAATCTCCAAGGGTCCTTCTTGGTAGATTTTGCCATTCATAAGCCATTTAACATTTACTTCACTTGGGTGGTAGAACAGAGAGTGTTGAGATTGTCTCCTTGAGCTTGTCCCTTATTCTTCTTGGGTGATCAGAGAGTGTTGAAATTGTCCCCTTGAGCTCTGCCCCTTTTTCTCTCTCTCTATTTGGTCCCTTCTCTCAATTGAATTTGGGAAACCTGTCTTTCACAAGAGCACTATTCAAGAAGCTCAAACAAATGTCAGCTCATGAAAGAGGAACAAAATAATTTTTTTTAAAAAGAATTAATTTATATAATAATAAATAAATAAATAATTTTTTTAAATAATAATAATAAATAAAATAATAGTAATAATAATTTTTTTTTTATTTTTTATTAAAAAAAAAGAAAATAATTAAAATAAAATATTTTTGTCTTCTTCTCGACTTTTCCCTCGTCTCCTTCTCTTGTTTCTACTTCTGTTCTTCCTTGATGTCATTTCTAATTCTGGATCAAGTTGTAATTGATTGGGGGACACCTGGCCTCTCAAAAGCATAAACAAAAAACTTTGAAAAAGGTAAGTGTGGAAGAAAAATTATAAATTTCCTAAATAATAAAAAATTCCTAAAATAATAAGAATAATAAATAAAAGAAATCCTAAGATAGATACCCTTGATAATTAGACCTCCAAGGTTTACATGAATTGGAAACTGTTCCCCGGTAACGGCGCCAAAAATACTTGATGGGTTTCTAGAAAGCGAACCAAAAATCCAGTAATATAATAGTAAGAAAAGTATCGTGTCCACAGGGAACGGTCAATTCACGTATACTTGTGATCTATTTATCAAGGGAAATAACGGGTTTTGAGAATATTGTTGTGCGAAAAACGTAAATAACAGATTAATAATCAATTAAATTAGAAAGGAAGAGTTAGAGACACTTTACTTGGATTAGGATTGAACTTCATATCATCACACCCTTTGTGCATGTAAAAACTATCTATTATTTTAGGTGTACTCTATAATACTGTAGACAAACTATATTACTAAGACCCCGAGTTACCAGGCGCCACTCACACTCAAAGGTAATCCATGCGGGCTCTCCCAAGTGACAGACTTACCCTCGACTTATTTTGCTTTCTTTTATTTCGTTTGTAAAAGAACTAGTTGATAAACGAGGCCTAAAGCTACAAACACACCTTCATTAGAGTACTGTCACTACCCATCACTCATTAAATCTATCCTTGCGTCAAATCCTGGATTGACAATCAACTAATCCTTTGCTATCGGTTTATAAATACCATGCCTATTGTTTAGATGCCCTTCATTATAATACTCACACTCTCCATCAATCATTAGTAACACCCATGGTTCATTCAGTGGTTAACCGAGTATTCTCATTCACTCAGAGGTTGAGTTTCCTATGTCTAGGCTCCCCCAAACTCAATCCTAGTCGTAACATTAATTACAAACTAGCCTATAACTCCAGCGCAAGCGCGAAAGTTAGGAATTAAGCACAGAACAAGATTACCAATATTATAGCTAGGGAACTGCATAAATAAATAGATAGAGTTCAACATACACTTGGGAATGGAATCGATTACATTCAATCCTAATGGAGTGTTAACTACACATGGTAGCCATACAAACCACCGAATATGCTGTCACCATCTTCAATCCTTGTGAAGCGCTCCTCCTCTCCTACTCTAAAATTAGCTTTGGTGCATTATTACTGAAATAAGACTGAATTACAATAATCGTGCACACTTGATCTGGTGCAAGAAGTTTCTATTTATAGGCTAAGGAAAGACAAAGGAAATTGGGGAGAAATCTATCTAAAAATGGCAACAGGGAACAAATCTGCGTAACCTGCACTTCAAGCTGCGCTACAGCGCAGGATCCAGAGAGCTGCGCTTCACCCTGCGCTGTAGCGCAGGTTGAAGCGCAGGATGCGTCCTGCAGCTCCAACTTTTTCTTTTTAATTTTGATCTCTCCCCGAGACTGGTTTTGGCTGATTTGTCTTTTCTTGTTTCCCTTTTCTTGATGAAATCCTTGCATTTATTGAGCATCTTTGATTTATTTGGGAAGGTTGTCTACAGAATCCTTATTTGATTGGCAGTGATATCTTCATTAATTGCTTCAAATCTTCTTCAAATCTTTATTAAATGTCTTCAATCAAACTCAAATCTTGCAGATATCTTCCCCATTTAATGCTATCTTTCCTTCAAATCAAATCTTTGCAATATCCTGCAAAAATCAGCAATATTTTTATCAAAATAGCATCAAATTCAAATCTCAGATTAATAAATATAATTTATCTAATATTTAATAAAAATGAATTAAACTGGGGCAAAAATACCATTTTATCCTTGATAAGTGAACTAAAAAGTGCTCTAATTTATCAACTAATTTTCACTTATCAGTCACTCACTTGAGGATCATTCCAGACCACCTTCCTGTAGAAATACTTCCCGGCTTCAGTTCGGAGGCAGAAGGAGGCGGAGTTCCTCAAACTTAAGCTACGAAGCATGACCGTAGACCAGTATGTGGCCAAGTTCGAGGAGCTTGTTAAGTACTCCAGGTACTTACAGACTGTCCCAGATGAGGAATGGAGGTGCACTCAGTTCGAGGGGGGCTTGAGACCGGATATTCTGGACCGGGTTGGGACACTTGAGATCAAGGACTTCCCTACCCTGATCAACAAGTGTTACATTGCTGAGAAGAATTTGAAGGGAGATGCACCATCCCCACAGCCAGACAACAAGGAAAAGAGGAAATTGGAGGAGCCCAGCCAGGACAAGGGCTCAAGGCCCAAGTGGCAAAGCAACACTGCTTTAGTCACTCGGCCTGTTGTTGAGATCTTGGCAAGCGTACCAATATCACAACAATATAATAGTAAGAGAAAGGGTTGTTGTATCCATAGGGAACGGTACAATTTAAATTCTTAGCGATCGATCTAATTGAGTAGGATAAGATTTGTT
This sequence comes from Sesbania bispinosa, assembly GCA_026901365.1. Taxonomy (NCBI): domain Eukaryota; kingdom Viridiplantae; phylum Streptophyta; class Magnoliopsida; order Fabales; family Fabaceae; genus Sesbania; species Sesbania bispinosa. Next base: position 533,346 of record QLOH01000503.1, on the reverse strand, counting down.
TTGGATTTTTTAATTTTAAAATACTGAATTTAAAATACTGAATTTAAATGACATAAAATAAAGATAGGTTGAATCCAAAACAAATTTCGAAAGGATAAGGATGAATGAGAAAACTAGGATTGAACTTCGTCTATCGCACCCCTCTTGTATTTGGAATTTATAATTATAATTATTGAAGCCCAAATAAATTTCTTTCATAAAGATTCCTCAACTCTGAAATTCTTAGAATCAACTCAATAAACACTAATTCCTTGGCTGCTTAACAAATTGTTCTAGAATTAAGATCAGTTGTTAATAGCTATCCATAAATTGAACCCTATTCCTAGGCATTCAACCTATCGAGTATTTTTACCCAAATCAAAATTCAAGAACTCTATTCCTAGGCATTCAGGAACTCGCTCTTAATTTCACAAAACCACTTCCTAGTGCGCCCCATAAAATCATATCATAACTCCGGTACAAAGACGGAAGCTAACCATTAAGAATAGAATAAAAACACCAATATTATAAAAACAAGGATTCCCAAATAACATAAATTCCAAAACACAATTGGGGATTGAATCGACAATGTTCAATCCTAAAGAGAGATCTAGCTACACATGGTAACCATTACAAACCCAAATAAATGAGAAGTTGAATAAATAACGAGACTGTCACCCTCTTTGTGATCTCCTTCTTGCTCCACTTTGGTTTCCTTGAGACTGTCACTCTCTTGGCTCTCAAGAATCCTCTATCAAGACTCTCCCTTTTCAGCTCTGTATTGTAGTCTGGGTTTGATCACTGGTATGGTCTCTAGGATTTCTCTGTCGACTCCAGGATGATTGTGAATGTGACTCTTGACGTCCTTTTATAACTTTCTAAAGGCCCGTAGAAACCCTAATTGCAGCCCAATAACTTTAGGTTACGTTTCCTGCGCTCAGCGCAGGAAACAAAAACTGGAACGTCATTTCTGCGCTCCACTTGCGCTCAGCACAGGAGTCCGCTATTGTTTCTCCTGAATTTCCTCTTTTTAAGCTTGTTTTGTGTTGTTCCTATCCTTATCTGCTGCTATCTTGATGCTTTATTTGAAATTTAGCTTTTTATCTGCAAAAATCAACAGAATCTTTATCGAAATAGCATCAAATTGAAATTTGATTTAAATAATTACAAGAATCACATTTTAAGCCAAAAGGGGATAAATTGAGGTATAAATTCAGCATTTTGCCCTCAATAAGTGTTGTAATTGATAAGTGAAAATTAGTTGATAAATTAGAGTACTTTTTAGTTCACTTATCAAGGATAAAATGGTATTTTTCCCCAATTTAATCCCTTTTTATTAAATATTAGATAATTTGTATTTATTAATCTGAGATTTGAATTTGATGCTATTTTGATAGAAATATTGCTGATTTTTGCAGGATATTGCAAATATTTGATTTGAAGGATAGATAACATCAAATGAGGAAGATATCTGCGAGATTTGGGATTGATTGAAGACATTTAATGAAGATTTAAAGAAGATTTGAGATCATTAATAAGGAGATCACTGCCAATCAATCAAGGATTCTGTAGACAAGCTTCCCAAATAAATCAAGAATTGCTCAATAAATGCAAGGATATCATCAAATAAAGGGAAACAAGGAAAGACAAATATGCCAAAACCAGTCTCGGGGAGAGATCAAGATTAAAAAGAGAAAGTTGGAGCTACAGGACGCTACCTGCGCTTCACCTGTGCTACAGCGCAGGGGAAGCGCAGACTCTCTGGATCCTACGCTCCAGCCTGCGCTGTAGCGCAGCTTAGAGCGCAGGTTATGCTGATTTGTTCCCTGTTGCCATTTTTAGATGGATTTCTCCCCATTTTGCATTGTCTTTCCTTAGATTATAAATAGGAACCTCTTGCACTAATTCCGGTGTGCACGATCATTGTAATCCAGTCTATATTTCAGTGATAATGTACCACAGTTAAGTTTAGAGTAGGAGAGGAGGAGCGCTTCACGAGGATTGAAGATGGTGACAGCATCTTCGGTGGTTTGTATGGCTACCTCAAGTAGTTAACTCTCCAGTAGGATTGGATGTAATTGATTCTATCCCCAAGTGTATATAAACTCTATATTATTATTTCTGTGCTCTCTGTCTATAATATTGGTAATCTTATTCTGTGCTTAATTCCTAATTCCCACGGTTTACGCCTGGAGTTATAGGCTAGTCTTTACTATTTTTATAGTTCTGATTAGGACTGAGAGTGGGGGAGCGGATTCTGAAGGAACTCATTTTCTGATTGAATAGGATTACTCGGTTAACCACTGTTCCGAAAAGGGGTATTTGCTAATGATTGTGGGGTAGTGTGAGTACTCTAATTGAAGGGGCATCCGACCATTAGGCTTGGTATTAATAAACCGATAGCAAAGGATTAGTTGATTGTCAATCCCGGAAGCGATAACGTGGGTGTATTCTAATGAGTGATGGGTAGTGACAGTACTCTAGCGAAGGTGCATCCAGAGGAGTAGGCCGCGTTTATCAACTAAGTTCCTTTACAAACTGACTAAAAATAGAGCAAAATTAGTCGAGGGTAAGTCTATCGCTTGGGAGAGCCCGCATGGATTATCTTTGAGTGTGTGAGGTCGCTGGTAACTCGGGGTCTTAGCAATAAAGTTTGTCTAGGATATTATATAGTCAACCTAAAATAATAGATAGTTTTTACATGCACAAAGGGTGTGATGATATGAAGTCCAATCCTAATCCAAGTAAAGTGTCTCTAACTCTTCCTTTCTAATTCAATTGATATTTACCTTTTATTTACAATTCCGCAACAATACTCTCTAAATCGTGCTTTCTCTTGATAAATAGATCACAGTCTACGTAAATTGACCGTTCCCTATGGATACGATACTTTTACTTACTATTATACTGCTGGATTTTTGGTTCGCTTGCCAGAAACCCATAAGTAATTATATAGGAATTTTACCTAAATTTAACACTTATCACCTGCCCAATGCCAAGGGATACCTAAGTGTACCAAGTGCGGTAAGGAACATTGGGAGAGTTCTTGCTTGGGCAAAGGGTTTGCTACCTCTGCTGGGAGCCCGATCACATGAAGAACAAATGCCCGAAGAAGAGGGATTCTCCAAAACCCCAAATCATCGGGAGAGTCTTCACCCTCAGTGGTGAATTAGAAGTTTCTGCTGATAATCTGATGCGAGGTACGTGCATCCTAGGAGGTGAAACCTTAAATGTATTGTATGATTCGGGGGCAATCGATTCCTTTGTTGCTTTTGATTGTGTGAAGCAGTTAGATTTGCATGCAACCCCTTTACCCTATACTTTGAATGTAATAACCCCAACCAAGGAGGTAATCCCCACTTCCCTTGTGTGTTCTAAATGCCCCATTATTATACAAGGGAGGGTCTTCGATATTGATTTGTTTGTTTGCTACTGAAGGGCATAGACATAATCCTTGGCATGAACTAGTTGTCTCAGAACCAAGTCATGTTTGATTATTTCAACAAAGAGATTGTCTTTCAAGTTCTTCCTCCTCTTTCGGGGGAGAATCCACCTTTACTTTTATCTAGTGTCACCCAAGTGTCCAAAAGCCTATTTGATAGGAGTAGTTGTTTTATTTTGTTATTTTCCTCAACTCTAGGTTCCAGTATTGATTTGAATAGTGTAGCCACAGTTAGGGAGTTTCAAGACGTCTTCCCTAGTGAGGTAACCACTTTACCTCCGGATAGAAAGATTGAGTTCACCATTGACTTGGTACCGGGCACATGGCCCATTTCCAAGGCACCATATAGGATGTCCCCACTAGAGCTTAGTGAACTTAAGACCCAATTAGAAGACCTTATAGCTAAGAGGTTCATTAGGCCTAGTGTGTCACCCTGGGGAGCGCCAATGCTTTTAGTGAAGGAGAAGAACGGGAGTATGAGGTTGTGCATAGATTATAGACAGCTAAACAAGGTCACCATTAAGAATAAGTATCCCTTACCCAGAATAGATGACCTCCTAGACCAACTTAGAGGGGCTTCGGTGTTCTCTAAGATAGATTTGAGATCTGGCTACCACCAGATCAAGATTAGGTGTGAGGATAAACCCAAGACTTCCTTTAGGACTAGATATGGGCACTATGAGTACTTGGTGATGTCATTCGGCCTAACCAATGCTCCTACCGTGTTCATGGACTTCATGAACCGAATTTTCCGGCCCTACCTCGATCAGTCTGTTGTCGTGTTCATCGATGACATCATGATCTACTCCCAGACCTTAGAAGAGCATGAGCAACATCTTAGGGTTGTCTTAGGGATTTTAAGAGAGAAGAAGTTGTTTTCCAACCCGGAGAAGTGTGAGTTTTGGATGGACAGGGTCCATTTCTTAGGGCTTGTTATTTCAATAAAGGGTATGTCAGTTGACCATAGAAAGATAGAAGTCATCCTTGAATGGAAAAGGCCTAAGATCATTACGGAAATTAGGAGTTTCCTAGGATTGGTCGGCTACTATCGGAGATTCATCAAAGGATTCTCCCAGCTAGTCTTGCCCCTCACTAGACTGACTCGTAAAGGTCAAGCCTTTGTGTGGGACAAGAAGTGTGAGCGGAGCTTCCTAGAGCTCAAGGAGAGATTGACCACCAACCCGGTACTTGTGTTGTCGGATTTGTCCAAGACCTTCGAGGTCTATAGTGATGCCTCTGGGAAGGGGATAGGTTGTGTTTTGATGCAGGAAAAGAGAGTGGTGGCCTATGCCTCCAGGCAGTTGAGGCCCCACGAGGAGAACTACCCTACCCATGACCTAGAGTTAGCGGTTGTGGTATTAGCCCTCAATATTTGGAGGCATTACCTTTATGGAGTGAGATTTGAGGTCTTTAGTGATCATAAGAGTTTGAAATACCTCTCTGATAAAAAACAACTCAATATAAAGCAGAGGAGGTAGATGGAGTTTCTAAAGGATTATGACTTTGAGCTGAGGTACCATCCAAGCAAAGCCAATGTAGTGGTCGATGCCCTCAGTAGGAAATCCATACATGTGTCATCCATGATGGTGCATGAGATGGGGTTGCTAGAAGAATTTAACAACCCAAACCTTAATGTTGAGGGTGGAGAGAGTAGTTTGAAACTCTATAGGTTAGAGGTCACCAATGAGCTTCGGGTTCTGATTAGGGAGGCACAGGGTTCAGACCCAGATCTCCAGTCTAGGAAAGGGCAGCCGGGTTTCTCTAAGTCGGGTGATGGGATGATTCTCTTCCAAGGGAGAGTTTGTGTCCCTAAGGGGGTAGCCTGAGGCAGCAAATTTTAGAGGAGGCCCACATGGGCAAGTTCTCGATACATCCTGGCACCACCAAGATGTATCAAGACTTGAGGAAGATGTTTTGGTGGGATGGCATGAAGGGTGAGATAGCATAGTTTGTTTCTAGGTGTCTAGTGTGTCAACAGGTCAAAATAGAACACCAGAAACCTTCAGGAACCCTTTTACCATTAGAAATCCCTAAGTGGAAGTGGGAGAGTATAACTATGGACTTTGTGGTGGGATTACCTAGAGTCCAAGCAGTGTTTGATGCTATCTGGGTCATTGCGGACCGGCTAACGAAGTCGGCCCACTTCCTACTGAAGGGAATCAAGCATGTGGTCAGGGTGCAGCGGAATAAATGGATTCCCTCCCTTGTTATGATCGTTAATACGAAAACACGAATTAAGGCATAAAAGGCATAAAACAAAAGGTCGTACCTTTTAAGGATTGCGAACGAGGCAATAGCAGCCACGTCTCTAGTGGTGTCCATGCCAATAGGCGGACTAGGAAACCCTCCTCAACTCTGCTAGTAGCGTTTAGAGAGTAAGAGCGACTGCTCATGTGTATAGGGTAATGCATCTTTATGCTATATTTATAGAGTGGTGGCTAGGGTTTAACCCCCACTCTATTAACCCTAACATATATGGGTCTGGCCCATTATGTTATAATTCTAATCAAATTAGAATTATTATCTTTTCCTAGTGGCTTGTAGTATGTGTGTGACCCAATAGGCTTTTAATATTTGGTTATGATATTAAAATAAAACCCTTTTATATTTAATATCATAAATAGTGAGTGACATCTAACAATGCATCACTATTACCCAAATATTGAGATTATCAACAACTTTGACGAATCCTATTTTATGATAATTTATATGATCTGCCCCTTTGTCTAAATATCTAATTGAACACAAGGGCATGGAATGTGTCAACCTTGTATAGTTCAATTTATGTTTTCTTGATCCCCAAGTAGACTGTACAGAAAATAAACATCTCATGTTTATCCTCCTAGCATGAACATGCATTTTGCAGTCTCACTTTATCAAGAGACCTACAGATATAACTCCTGTTACATAGGAGGGACAAATCCCATCTAGGTCACTCACATCCCATCACATAATTTATTCTATGTCCAAATACTAACTTTATGATCACCTTGTTACAGGCAACATTTGATGATATTTAAAACATATAATTCCTTATGTAGGAATCGTAGTGATTTCAGCTCAAAGGACTTCATATAACATTTACATATTTAAGAAACGTTCATGACACTTATGTAACAATCCATGCAACGTTCTTAAGGTGGGTCTGTCCAGTACACTATTACTCTTAATATGTACTTATGTGAGCACATGATATCTCATATCCATGATCCATGAGATGTGATCATCAATGAACTCACATACTAGTCTAAATGAATCTTTGTCCTAAGATGATACTTGACCAGGGACTATTTTAAGAATAGTTCTTCATAAGGTCTCACGATCAAGTCATCTACTTGATTTCTTATGAAGTTTGAGCTTACTATTCTAAGGACATTAATTGTATTCTTAAAATAATGAATTGCCTTTATAAAATAATATGATACATGTGATGGATGTTTTAAAAACATATAAGTCTCTAGGCATATACTAACACCTACCTATTAGGAACATGATAGGTTTCTAGCAAGCGAACCAAAAATCCAGCAGTATAATAGTAAGTAAGATATCGTATCCACAGGGAACGGCTAACTCGCCTGTACTCGTGATCTATTTATCAAGAGAAAACAACGGATTTGTGAGAGTATTTTGTGCGGAAAATATAAATTGTAAATTAATAATCAGATGAAATAGAAATGAGGAGTTGGAAACACTTTACTTGGATTAGGATTGAACTTTGTGTCATCGCACCCTTCGTGTATGTAAAAACTATTTATTATTTATGGCTTTGATCTATAATACTGTAAACAAACTATATTGCTAAAACCCCGAGTTACCAGCAGTCTTACCACTCAAAGATAATTCATGCGGGCTCTCCCAAGCGACAAATTACCCTCGGCTTATTTTACTCTTATTATTTTGTTTGTTAAAGGACTTATTGATAAACCATGCTTATCCTTTAGACGCCCTTCATTAGAATACTGTCACTACCCATCAATCACTAGCAACGCCCATGTTTCAGGCACTGGGATTACTATCAACTAACCTTTACTATCGATAAACCACGCTTATCCTTTAGACGCCCTTCATTAGGATACTGTCACTACCCCTCAATCATTAGCTACGCCCATGTTTCAGGCACTGGTTACCGAGTACTCTTATTCACTCAGAGTTTGAGTTTCTTCAGAATCAGCTCCCTCATCCTCAATCCTAGTCGGAATTTATCTCACAGACACTAGCCTATAACTCCGGCGCAAGCGCGGAAGTTAGGAATTAAGCACAGAATAAGATTACCAATATTATAGATAGGGAACTCATAAACAATAAGATAGAATTCACATACACTTGGGGATAGAATCAACTACATTCAATCTTACTGGAGAGTTAGCTACTCATGGTAGCCATACAAACCATTGAAGAATCTGTCACCTTCTTCAATCCTTGTGCAGTGCTCCGCCTCTCCTATTCTAAAATTAAAAGTGGTGCATTATCACTGGAATATTTCTGAATTACAATAATCGTGCACACCTGATCTGGTGCAAGAAGGTCCTATTTATAGGCTAAGGAAAGACAAAGAAAATTCGGGAGAAATCTATCTAAAAATGGCAACAAGGCAAGAATTACGTGTCCTGGGCTTCACCCTGCGCTACAGCGCAGCTTGCAGCGCAGAAGTCAGAGAGCTGCGCTTCACCCTGGTTTTGGTTGATTGTCTTTCCTTGTTTCCCTTTTCTTGATGAAATCTTGCATTTATTGAGCATCTTGAATTTAATTGGGAAGATTGTCTGCAGAATCCTTGTTTAATTGGCAGTGATATCTTCATTAATTGGTCTCAAATAAACTTCAAATCTTCATTAATTGTCCTCAATTAAACTTCAAATCTTGCAGATATCTCCCTTATTTAATGCTATCTTCTCTCCATATCAAATCTTTGTAATAATCTACAAAAATCAACACAATTTATATTAAAATAGCATCAAATTCAAATTCAAGACTAATAAATATAATTTATCTAATATTTAATAAAAAGGGATTAATTTGGGGCATAAAATACCATTTTATCCTTGATAAGTGAACTAAAAAGTACTTGAATTTATTATATATTTTTCACTTATCAAAATAGCCCCCAACTTAACTTCTTGCTTTTCCTCAAGCAAGAGACCTTCTTGTTAAGCAGCAGTCACTTTCCAAACATAAGAAAAAATCAGGATTAAGAGATGTTACCAATCCTCAATCAGAAAAGAACACAAACATCGGTCAAACTTTTCAAAAATAGAAATTAAAGCAATAAGTGATAAACCAAGGAAATCTCTCATTCTCACGGGTAAGTGTTTCCCTCAATCTTTTTTACCACTGTTGAGCAACTAGAATTGATAGTCGTTTCCAACATCTGAACCTGCAAATAGTCAATATGGATCAAAAGGTCTTTTCTTTGGTTGTAATGAGGCTAGGCTATCAAGAAATCATGGTTTTTCTAGATATGCAAAGAACACTTTGAATAGAGATCATCTTGTGATTGTTCTTGGAACTTCTCTCAATCAACCTGGTCATTCTTGAATTGTCACCCTTTTTCATCTTGGCCTCTTTGTTTGAAGAAGTACTCCCCCCAACTTATTCAATTTCCACACTCTTTGTGCAGATTTTTTTTCATAAACAATAAAGTAGAGAACTTATTTATAAGGGACTAATCTTCTTTTTGATTTCTTGTGCCTGCTCTTTAAATCTCTTTGACCTTTCAATTCACCAACCTCCTGTCTCATTTTGTTGTGTTGCACCTTGCTCTATATCCCAAGTGTGAAGGGACAGGATATAATCATTAAATATGACTAGGGTGCATCAAAAGAAATATTAAAGGCTCAAATGGGCAATCAAAAATTGGAAAAATCAAGTCAAGGTTTGCTATTTGGCACCGAGCAAAATATTATAATCACAAAATATGCCTTTGTCACTTCCATATCTTCCATTAGCAAGACAAAATTTAGAAACTCAAGCAATAACAGTTGACAAGCAGCGGTGAAAAACTCTCAATTCAGTGTTTGGGCTCTCAGCTCACCGGTTATTGGCTAAAATACCTTGATAAAGCACTTACTGGTTTTAATTAACTATCCCGATAGGTTCTCCTTAGAAGTATCCTAATCCTAACTGATTATGGAAATAATCACAGAACCCTATCATCTTTCCTAATTTGGTTAGTTAAACTACCTAATTACAGAGAATTTTGAGAAAGTTGCCTTAAATCCTAATTTCCTAAGGTCCTAAAAATATTTAAAAATGCTAAAAAATTTAAAATTTAACAGAAAAAAACAGAAGATAACTGAATATGCATTGCATGATGTAAATGATGTATCAGTGGGGCAAAACTATACAGTACATAAGAAAAAATAAGGAAATAACAAAAGAAAATAAGATGAAAATTAAGAAAATAAAATGAAAAAGAGAAAGAAAAAGAAGGAAAAGCACCAAATAGGAAAAAAACCAATCATCCTGGTCGTCCATGTGAGCATCTCCATCCTCAGCTCCAGCTCCAGCTGCTCCATCCCCCCAGGAAAATAAGCCTGTCCCCAGGCCACCGTAGGTACGCCTGAAACTGATCAGGGGTCATGCCGAAGCGGGGGTCCACACGAGCCTGGTGATGTAGGTCTTGAAAATGAACTGCTACTCGGTAAATGGTGGATAGCTGAGCCATAATGTGAGTGTTCTAGGCCGCCAGATGTTGGGCCCAGACAGGAGCATCCATGTCAGCTGGTGGTGGTGGTGGTTGTGCTGGTGCTGGTGCCTGCTGCTGTTGCTCATCCTCAACCTATAACTCCTCAGCTGGGATACAGTTGGCTTCAATGTATGCTCTAGTCATAGGAAGTGCAATGCGAACCGTGGGGTTCACATCCACACCCCTAGATCTGGGTACTTCTCAAGAGAACCTATCAAGATAGTTAATTAAATCCATTAAGTGCTTTGTCAAGGAAATTTTAGCCAATAACCGATGAGCTGAGAGCCCAAACACTGAAATTGAGAGCTTTTCACCATTGCTTGTCAACTGTTATTGCTTGAGTTTCTGAATTTTGTCTTGCTTGTAGAAGATATGGAAGTGACAAAGGCATGTTTTGTGATTATAATATTGTGCTCAGTGCCAAATAGCCAACCTTGATTAAATATTTCCATTTATTGATTGCCCATTTGAGCCTTTAATGTTTCTCTTGATGCACCCCAGCCATGATTAATGATCATACCATGTCCCTTCACACTTGGGATAGAGAGCAAGGTGCACAACAACAACATGGGACAAGAGGTTGGTAAATTGAAAAGTCAGAAATTCAAGAGAAGGCACAAGAAATCACAAAAAGAAGGATCATCCCCCACAAATAAAGTTTTTATGTTATTCTTTATCCCAAAAAAAAATCTACACAAAAGTGTGGAATTGAATAAGTTGGGGGGAGAATTTCTTTAAACAAATAGGCCAAGCTGAAAAAGGGTGACCATTCAAGAATGACCAGGTGAATTGAGAGAAGTCCCAAGCACAATCACAATATGCTCTCTATTCAAAGTGTTCTTTGAATATCTAGAAAAACCATGATTTCTTGATAGCCCAGCCTCATTACAACCTAAGAAAGACCTTTTGATCCATAGTAACTGCTTGCAAGTTCAGATCTTGGAAACGACTATCAATTCAAGTTGTTCAACAGTGGTGAAAAAGATTGAGGGAAACACTTACCCGTGAGAATGAGAGATTTCCTTGGTTTATCACTTACTGCTTTAATTGCTATTATTGAGAAAGTTTATTTGATGTTTGTATTTTTATTCTTATTGATGATTGGTAACATCCCTTGATCCTGAGTTTTTCTTATGTTTGGAAAGTGACTGCTACTTAGGAAGGAGTTGAGGAATAGTTCCATGAATTTGTTTTAATTGTTTGAAATACACTGGGAATAGAATTGATTTTGATTGCAAAGAGGTCTCTTGCTTGAGGACAAGCAAGAATTTAAGTTGGGGGGATTTTGATAAGTGAAAATTATTTGATAAATTAGAGTACTTTTTAGTTCACTTATCAAGGATAAAATGGTATTTTTTGCCCCAGTTTAATTCTTTTTTATTAAATATTAGATAAATTGTATTTACTAATCTGAGATTTGAATTTGATGCTATTTTGATAGAAATATTGCTGATTTTTGCAGGATAGATAGCATTAAATGAGGGAGATATCTGCAAGATTTGAGATTGATAGAAGATATTTAATAAAGATTTGAAGAAGATTTGAGACAATTAATGAGGAGATCACTGCCAATCAATCAAGGATTCAGTAGACAAGCTTCCCAAATAAATCAAAGATTGCTCAATAAATGCAAGGATTTTATCAAGAAAAGGGAAACAAGGAAAGACAAATCTGCCAAAACCAATCTCGGGGAGAGATCAAGATTAAAAAGAGAAAGTTGGAGCTACCGGACGCTACATGCGCTTCACCTGCGCTATAGCGCAGGGTGAAGCGCAGACTCTCTGGATCCTGCGCTCCAGCCTGCGCTGTAGCACAGGTTGGAGCGTAGGTCACGCTGATTTGCTCCCTGTTGCCGTTTTTATATAGATTTCTCCCCAAATTGCTTTGTCTTTCCTTAGTCTATAAATAGGAACCTCTTGCACCAATTCCGGTGTGCACGATTATTGTAATCCAGTTTTATTTCAGTGATCATGTACCAGAACTAAGTTAAGAGTAGGAAAGGAAGAGCGCTTCACAAGGATTGAAGATGGTGACAACATCTTCGGTGGTTTGTATGGCTACCTCGTGTAGTTAACTCTCCATTAGGATTGAATGTAATCGATTCCATTCCCAAGTGTATGTTGAACTCTATCTATTTATTTATGCAGTTCCCTAATTATAGTGCTGGTAATCTCGTTCTGTGCTTATTCCTAACTTCCGCGCTTGCGCCGGAGTTATAGGCTAGTTTGTAATTAACGACTAGGATTGAGTTTGGGTGAGCCTAGACATAGGAAACTCAACCTCTGAGTGAATGAGAATACTCGGTTAACCATTGACTGAAACAGGGTTGTTTTCTAATGATTGATGGGTAGTGTGAGTACCATAATGAAGGGCATCCGACCATTAAGCTTGGTATTGAAAAACCGATAGCAAAGAGTTAGTTGATTGTGAATCCAGGACCGAACATAGGTGTATACTGATGAGTGAAGGTAGTGACAGTACTTGAGCGAAGGTGCGTCTACAGCATTAGGCCTCGTTTATCAACTAGTTCTTTTACAAACTGACTAAAAGAGAACAGAGTAAGTCAAGGGTAAGTCTGTCGCTTGGGAGAGCCCGCATAGATTACCTTTGAGTGTGAGGGGCGCCTGGTAACTCGGGGTCATTAGCAATAAAGTTTGTCTACAACGTTATAATTCAAAGCCTATAAGTGGTAGGTAGTCTCGACATACATGAGGGGTGTGATGAGATGAAGTTCAATCCTAATCCAAGTAACGGGTCTCTAACTCTTCCTTTCTAATCCCATTATTAATTTGTTATTTACGTTTTCACACAATAATATTCTCAAAATCCATTGTTTCTCTTGATAAATAGATCACAGTCTACGTAAATTGACCGTTCCCTGTGGATACGATACTCTCTTACTATTATACTGCTTGATTTGTGGTTCGCTTTCCAGAAACCCATCAAGTATTTTTGGCATCGTTGTCGAGGAACGGTTTTCAATTTATGTAGACCTTGGAGGTCTAGTTATCAAGTATTTATCTATCTTAGGATTTTGTTTATTTTGCTTTTTAGGATTTCTATTATTTTTAGGACCTAATATTATCTTATGAAATTTATTGTTTTTCTATTATTATTAATTCTCTTCAACACTTACCTTTTTCAAAGTTTCTTGTTTATGTTTTTGAGAAGCCAGGTGTCTCAATCAATTTGAAGCAGAAATAAGAAGGACATCAAGGAAGAAGAAAAGTAGAAACAAGGAAAGGAGACAAGGGAGAAGTCAAGAAGAAAACAAAAATATTTTATTTTTAATTATTTTCTTAAAAAAGTAATAAAAAATTAAAAAAATATTATTATTATTTATTATTATTTTGAAAAAAAAAATATTTTTTTATTATTATTATTTTTCTTTTAAAAATATATATATATTATTTTTTGTTATTTTGTTTTTTTCTGAGCATCTTGATTATTTCTCTTCAGAAGACAGGTAACAGAAAGAGGAGCAGAGCTCAATGAGACAATTTCAACACTCTCTGTTCAACCACCCCAAGTGAAGTGAATGTCACATGGCTTCTGAATGGCAAAATTCACCAAAAAGACTCTTGGGAGATTATGTTATGCCTCAAGGGTCACGTTATCGCTCAAGTATTGCCATTCCAAGTACTGCAAAAGCTGTGGAGTTCAAAGCATCACACCTTCAACTTGTTGAAGATCACCGGTTCTCAGGCTTAGAACATGAAAATCCAAATGATCATCTTTCTGCATTCTTTGGATTAATTGACATGATGGGATTTGCTGAAGAAGACAAAGAGGTTCTATACTTACGTTTATTTCCTTTTTCTCTTACAGGAAAAGCACAGGATTGGTTAAGGTCACACCCCAGCCAAAGTCTGAACAATTGGAACGTGGTAGAAGAAATATTTTTAAGGAGATTTTTTCGCAGGCCACGTTATATTCAAGCTAAGGCAGACATTTTTTCGTTCAAGCAAGAACCTGAATATTTCTCCCATGCACCGATTCAAGGTAACTTCTCTAATTACAATAATTATTCTAACAATCTTTCACAGGATTGGGGAAGTTATCAGAATCAAATTTTGGGTGGCAACAAGATGCTATTTCATCCCATAAGCAAACTTTGAAGATGAACTCAGGGAAGAAAATAAGAGTTTGAAGCAGTCATTAGAAGCATTCCAAAAGCAGTTAGACCGACTTTCTCAGCCACCATAACCAGTTCCCTCTTATCCTGGCCAGTCACCACAATTAATTTGTGATTTTTTGCGGAGGTAACCATCTCAATGGTCACTGCTCTTATCCTGGCCAGTCACCACAATTAATTTGTTATGTTTGCGGAGGTAACAATTTCAATGGTCACTGCTCTTATGCGGACATTCAAGAAGAGGAAAATGAAGCAATACAAGAAAGAGAAATTGAAGAAAAGAAATCAGAGGAAGCTGTTAAAGAAAATAAAGAAGAAGAAAAGGAAGAGTTCACACATGCACTGCAAGACAGGGAATTACCATATCCAAAGAATCCCTCCATGAAAGATATGACCATGATATTTACATCCTTCATAGAGAGTAACAAAATAGTGCAACTCAACATCCCAACGTTGGAGGCAATGGAGCAACTCATGTTGGAACTGCTCAACAAGAAGAGAGATTCTCCTGATGCAACAATTGAAGAGATAGCAAAAGCAATGGCCAACCAACAGTCAGAACAGAGCTCAGCAAAAGCTCAACCCAACCCCGTAGAGTTCTGTTCCACCATAATTGTTAAATTAACAGGGGAGGAAATCAATGATGATCTGGCTGATGAAGAAGAAGGATCTGAAGAAACACAAGAAGGTGCAACAGAAGTAGAAGAAGAAGATGGAGAGGATGAAACAGAAAAGATGATGCTTGAAGAAGAGACTGACTGTGAAAGGAAGGTAGAAAATACAACATATGAGGGTGTGCATGATGAAAAAGATCAAGAATATGAGAAAGAGAGTGAATAGGGTGATGAAGAGTCAAAGCCCGAGGAAGGAGGGGAAGTGATACAAAGCCCAAGGACCCTGCCTTATCCAATCAGTCCTCTAAAGGAAGATCAAGAAAGGCATGGTTCAAGTGATCAACCTTCCAGACCTCACAAAAGAAAGTCCTGCGAATACATTGACCTGAATAGAGCAAAGAAAGGAAGGTTTGAGCCAAGAGGATCAAATTCTGAGCCTAGAGCCATATCGAAGAAGTGGCCAGGTGTGTTCCATATCAAAGACCCCTGCGAAGCAAAGAAATTGAGAACAATCAAATGTGAATCATCTAAGCTTCAGGAAAAGAAGACTCATGCACATGAGAGCAAGATAATAAAGAAAAGAAGAGTCAAGCCAAGGGAGTCAAAAGCATGGTCTAACTCTAGGAAGAAGCCCAATGGTCAAAGTCAGTTCACACTACAAGTTGCTCCAAGGCAAGATTATGGGGAGGTTTATGGGCCAGAGAAAGAAAGGGTGAAGCTCACCAGCTCACTAAAATATTTCACTTTTAGCCACCTTGAGAGAACAGGCGTCGAGCTATCAGACGTTAAACAAGCGCTTCCTTGGAGGCAACCCAGAGATCTTTAAAGTTTTTAATTAATTTTAGTTTTGTTTTATTGTTGTTAATTAGGATTTTTTATTTTTTTAGAAATTAGGAAATTTTCAAAATTGATTGGAATAAGTTTGTGGATTTTTAAATAATAGGAAGTAGCAGAAAACGTGACTGAAAATTGCTAAATTACATTATGTTTTCTGCGCTTCAACCTGCGCTGTAGCGCAAGTAAAGCGCAGAAATGCAATTTTAGTCGCTGTATTCTGTGCTTCACCTGCGCTGTAGCGCAGGGTGAAGCGCAGGATACGAAGTTTTAAAAATCTTCTATTTTCTCATGTACTGTTTCTCTACTTCCTAAGCTCTTCTTTCCACTCACAAACTTCCATCAATTTTGAAACTTTCAGTTATGCTTTCTTTAATTTTTACCAATTGAAATCTTCATTTTTATGATTTACACTTTAGGGTAGCAACCTTAGGATTGTGAATATTATTGATCATTTCTATCTTGAATGTGGTCTTGGTTGTGTAGAACATGAAGAACAATTTGCTGAATTGAAATGCTCTTTGTTTTGTGAGTTATTAAAGTTAAAAGTGTTATGCTCTGTTTCTTTCAAAAATTTTAAACTTTCACTTTCCATGGATTGATTGAATGCTTGCAAAACAAATGAGTATATTCTGTTTTTAGGAAGGCATTACCAAGTGCATTGAAATTTTGTTGTGAAGAAAGTAATTATTTATACATGTGAATTGGTAGGTTTCCATGTTCTTCATGAATTGCACAGACTACTGCAAAGTATAAATCCCAGTTGACCTTAAACCAATCAGGAATACTAGACCCATACCCCAAGCATGCTGCTTGAAGAGTTCCGGATATTCTTGCAGTGGCCTGGGGACAGGCCTGTTCTCCAGGGGGAAAGAGCAGCAGCAGGACAAGGACTCACAGGATACAGAGGATGAAGATTGATACTGGTGTTTTCTTTCTTTAGTTTTTCTTTTATTTTCTATTATTTTTTCTAGTTAATTAGGATTTTTGTTTTGCATTTCAATTTTTTTTTTAAATTTTTAGAATTTTTAAAATTTTTAGGACTTTAGGAAATTAGGAATCAAGGTAACTTTTTCAAATTCTCTGTAAATAAGTAGTTTAACTAACCAATCTAGGAAAGATGATAGGGTCTTGTGATTAATTCCATAATCAGTTAGGATTAGGGTACTTCTCAAGAGAACCTACAAAGATAGTTAATTAAATCCATTAAGTGCTTTATCAATGAAATTTTAGCCAATAACCGATGAGCTGAGAGCCCAAACACTGAAATTGAGAGCTTTTCACCGCTGCTTGTCAACTGTTATTGCTTGAGTTTCTGAATTTTGTCTTGCTTGTAGAAGATATGGAAGTGACAAAGGCATGTTTTGTGATTATAATATTGTGCTCAGTGCCAAATAGCCAACCCTGATTAAATATTCCATTTATTGATTGCCATTTGAGCCTTTAATGTTTCTTTTGATGCACCCCAGCCATGATTAATGATCATACCATGTCCCTTCACACTTGGGATAGAGAACAAGGTGCACCACAACGACATGGGACAAGAGGTTGGTGAATTGAAAAGTCACAGAAATTCAAGAGAAGGCACAAGAAATCACAAAAAGAAGGATCCTCCCCCACAAATAAAGTTTTCTATGTTATTCTTTATCCCAAAAAAAATCTGCACAAAAGTGTGGAATTGAATAGGTTGGGGGAGAATTTCTTCAAACAAAGAGGCCAAGCTGAAAAAGGGTGACCATTCAAGAATGACCAGGTGAATTGAGAGAAGTCCCAAGCACAATCACAAGATGCTCTCTATTCAAAGTGTTCTTTGAATATCCAGAAAAACCATGATTTCTTGATAGCCCAGCCTCATTACAACCTAAGAAAGACCTTTTGATCCATAGTAACTGCTTGCAAGTTCAGATCTTGGAAACGACTATCAATTCTAGTTGTTCAACAGTGGTGAAAAAGATTGAGGGAAACACTTACCCGTGAGAATGAGAGATTTCCTTGGTTTATCACTTACTGCTTTAATTGCTATTATTGAGAAAGTTTATTTGATGTTTGTATTTTTATTCTTATTGATGATTGGTAACATCCCTTGATCCTGAGTTTTTCTTATGTTTGGAAAGTGACTGCTACTTAGGAAGGAGTTGAGAAATAGTTCCTTGAATTTGTTTTAATTGTTTGAAATACACTGGGAATAAAATTGATTTTGATTGCAAAGAGGTCTCTTGCTTTAGGACAAGCAAGAAGTTAAGTTGGGGGGATTTTGATAAGTGAAAATTAGTTGATAAATTAGAGTACTTTTTAGTTCACTTATCAAGGATAAAATGGTATTTTTTGCCCCTGTTTAATCCCTTTTATTAAATATTAGATAAATTGTATTTATTAATCTGAGATTTGAATTTGATGTTATTTTGATAGAAATATTGCTGATTTTTGCAGGATATTGCAAAGATTTGATCTGAAGGATAGATAACATTAAATGAGGGAGATATCTGCCAGATTTGAGATTGATTGAAGATATTTAATGAAGATTTGAAGAAGATTTGAGACAATTAATGAGGATACCACTGCCAATCAATCAAGGATTCAGCAGACAAGCTTCCGAAATAAATCAAAGATTGCTCAATAAATGCAAGGATTTTATCAAGAAAAGGGAAACAAGGAAAGACAAATCTGCCAAAACCAGTCTCGGGGAGAGATCAAGATTAAAAAGAAAAAGTTGGAGCTGCAGGACGCTACTTGCGCTATAGCGCAGGGTGAAGCGCAAACTCTCTGGATCCTGCGCTCCAGCCTGCGCTGTAGCGCAGCTTGCAGCGTAGGTCACGCTGATTTGCTCCCTGTTGCCGTTTTTAGATAGATTTCTCCCCAAATTGCTTTGTCTTTCCTTAGTCTATAATAAGAACCTCTTGCACCAATTCCGGTGTGCACGATTATTGTAATCCAGTTTTATTTCAGTGATCATGTACCAGAACTAACTTTAGAGTTGGAGAGGAGGAGTGCTTCACAAGGATTGAAGATGGTGACAGCATCTTCGGTGGTTTGTATGGCTACCTCACGTAGTTAACTCTCCATTAGGATTGAATGTAATCGATTCCATTCCCAAGTGTATGTTGAACTCTATCTATTTATTTATGCAGTTCCCTAATTATAGTGCTGGTAATCTCGTTTTGTGCTTATTCCTAACTTTCGCGCTTGCGCCGGAGTTATAGGCTAGTTTGTAATTAACGACTAGGATTGAGTTTGGGGGAGCCTAGACATAGGAAACTCAACCTCTGAGTGAATGAGAATACTCAGTTAACCATTGATTGAAACAAGGGTGTTTTCTAATGATTGATGGGTAATGGTGAGTACCATAATGAAAGGCATCCGACCATTAAGCTTGGTATTGATAAACCGATAGCAAAGAGTTAGTTGATTGTGAATCCAGGACCGAACATAGGTGTATCCTGATGAGTGAAGGTAGTGACAGTACTTGATCGAAGGTGCGTCTACAGCACTAGGCCTCGTTTATCAACTAGTTCTTTTACAAACTGACTAAAAGAGAACAGAGTAAGCCGAGGGTAAGTCTGTCGCTTGGGAGAGCCCGCATAGATTACCTTTGAGTGTGAGGGGCGCCTGGTAACTCGGGGTCATTAGCAATAAAGTTTGTCTACAGCGTTATAATTCAAAGCCTATAGGTGGTAGGTAGTCTCGACATACATGAGGGGTGCGATGAGATGAAGTTCAATCCTAATCCAAGTAAAGTGTCTCTAACTCTTCCTTTCTAATCCCATTATTAATTTGTTATTTACGTTTTCACACAATAATATTCTCAAAATCCATTGTTTCTCTTGATAAATAGATCACAGTCTATGTAAATTGACCGTTCCCTGTGGATACGATACTCTCTTACTATTATACTGCTGGGTTTGTGGTTCGCTTGCTAGAAACCCATCAGCCATGGGCATAACTACATCAGAAACATGCCCTGTAGGATGGATGTTGGCCAGTATCAGCACTATCCACATCTGAGCTATACTCCTCATATCCTTCTGTAGATCCTAGCAGCCTCCTGATATGCATTCCTCTCAAAGGAATGCCCTGGTAAACATAGTTGTCGTGCAGTCTCTAGATCAAGGGGATCATTGCCATGAAGCCCCACAACCTGCATCCTCTCGTGGTATTGGCACTCCACGAGGGTCCCTGTCCTCCTGTATGGGACGTCCTAAGAATGCATTTATTGCATCGCAATCAAATCTGATAACTCGTCCTCGCACGTAGGACTCCCTCCTGTAGTTAACGTCGTGGTCTCCATTGGTGTTCGCATAGAACTCCCTGACGATATCTGGGTCAAAGTAGTTGTCAGGGCGACTGAGGCGGTCCCATCGCCTCCTGTGAATCTCTACAGAGAACTCCTCGTACTCATCCTCATCAAATAAGACTGGTCGCTCGAGGATGAAGTTGCACCTCTAGATGGCAGTGTAGGCTTCAAAGGACTTGAGGTCCTTGAAACGGTGAGGGTCAAACTCAGGTTCCCTCTGGGGTGCTTTCCTCTTGGCACCCCCTGTGCCTCTCCTGGATGAACTAGGTTCACTCACGGTCTTAGTACGTGCCATCTGTGAAAAACCAATAGAAAACAAAATTATTTATGCAAAATAATAATATTGAATTATTCATAATTAATGAAATAAATGGCCAATTAATTTCAATAATCAGAACAATCAACTAATCAAATAATTGTGCATAAAAATTTTGATTTAAGGTTTACCAACGATTGCCAATTAATTAATTAAGACATGCTAAAGTGATCAATTAAAGCAAGTCCTAAACAATTCTAAATAGGAAAAGTGAGAATAAAAATCATGCTAAAAATCATGTCATCAGTAACATGCAATAAGGCACAATTATTTATGTATGGGCATGCAAAAAATATCATGGCAATTAATTAAGCATGCATGACCAACAAAGTAATTTGCAGAAATCACTGAGCACTTAAAAACTACCACCTAAGCAAACAAGAAATACTCATAATCAATTCTAGTATCATGCAATATAGATTAAAGCATTAAGGATAATTATTTCTTTCCTAAAGGTTCCTAGAATCCTAAGTTTCCTATCCTAAGGTTTTTGCTCAAATAAAATAAAAATTTAAAATTCCAATCGGTTAAAAGTAAAGAAAACTATAAAAACATACGTGGTATAAGCTCAGAAATGGAAAAATGAAGGCTATAAAAGTGAAAAAGGCAAAGCAAAAGGTCAGGGATCAGAGAAAAAGCAAGAGAAAGAACGAGGGGAGGTTCAAATGAACTTCCCTCGTCCAAACGACTCTTTTCATAGAGCCCGCGCGCTGCGCTTCACCCTGCGCTACAGCGCAGGGTGGAGCGCGTGTCCCTGGAAGATGAAGCGTGTCCGCTGCGCTTCACCCTGCGCAACAGCGCAGGGTGAAGCGCAAGAAGTCAGAAACTCAGTTTTAAATTTTTAATTCTGCGCTTTACCTGCGCTACAGCGCAAGTTGAAGCGCAGATACTGCACTGTATTTTTCTGCTTCTGCTACTCCTAACTATTTTCATGCATTCCTTTAAAATTAAATCCTTCACTTAACAATTTTCTAATTAAACAGGTAATATCTAAAACTAAAGATTAACAAAATTAATAAAAACTTCCAATGGCTGGGTTGCCTCCCAGGAAGCGCTTGTTTAACGTCTTTTAGCTCGATGCCTGGTTACTAAAGTTTTTTATGGTGGCCTCAGGTGGAGGATGATGTTTGGCTCCATACCAGTTCTTTCCTTTAAGTTCCCATCCTCCATGCCAGTTCTTGATTCTTCCATCACTGTCACTATCTTCCTCAGTATCAGATGTTGATCCTTTTCTTTTCTTAAATTGGAACTCCCATATTGACTCTGCTGCTTTAATCTCATTCTAGGCTTCCTCAGAAATTCGGAGCCTGGCAGCTGATGGGTTTATGGAAAGCGAACCAAAAATCCAGCAGTATAATAGTAAGTAAAAGTATCGTATCCACAGGGAACGGTTGATTACGTAGACTGTGATCTATTTATCAAGAGAAAGCACGGTTTAGAGAGTATTGTTGCGGAATTGTAAATAAAGGTAAATATCAATTGGAATTAGAAAGGAAGAGTTAGAGACACTTTACTTGGATTAGGATTGAACTTCATCTCATCGCACCCCTCATGTATGTCGAGACTACCTACTATTTATAGGCTTTGAACTATAACGCTGTAAGACAAACTATATAGCTTATGACCCCAACTTACAAGCATCACTCACACTCAAAGGTAATCCATGCGGGCTCTCCAAGGCGACAGACTTACCCTCGGCTTATTTTGCTCTCTTTTATTCTGTTTGTAAAGAATTAATTGATAAACGCGTCCTACTCCTCTGATGCACCTTCGCTAGAGTACTGTCACTACCCATCACTCATTAGAATACACCCACGTTATCGCTTCTGGATTGGCAATCAACTAATCATTTGCTATCAGTTTATTAATACCAAGCCTATCCTTTAGATGCCCTTCATTAGGATACTCACACTACCCATCAATCATTAGCAACACCCATGTTTCGGTCAGTGGTTAACCGAGTATTCTCATTCACTTAGAGGTTGAATTTCCTATGTCTAGGCTCCCCCAAACTCAATCCTAGTCGTAACGTTAATTACAAACTAGCCTATAACTTCGGCGCAAGCGCGGAAGTTAGGAATAAAGCACAGAACAAGATTACCAGCATTATAATTAGGGAACTGCATAAATAAATAGACAGAGTTCAACATACACTTGGGAATGGAATCGATTACATTCAATCCTAATGGAGAGTTAACTACACGAGGTAGCCATACAAACCACCAAAGATGTTGTCACCATCTTCAATCCTTGTGAAGCGCTCCTCCTCTCCTACTCTAAACTTAGCTTTGGTACATGATCACTGAAATGTAGACTGGATTACAATAATCGTGCACACCGGAATTGGTGCAAGAGGTACCTATTTATAGACTAAGGAAAGACAAGGCAAATTGGGGAGAAATCCATCTAAAAATGGCAACAGGGAACAAATCAGCGTAACCTGCGCTCCAAGCTGCACTACAGTGCAAGCTGTAGCGCAAGATCCAAAGAGTCTGCGCTTCCCCTGCGCTGTAGCTCAGGTGAAGCGCAGGTAACGTCCTGCAGCTCCAACTTTCTCTTTTTAATCTTGATCTCTCCCCGAGACTGGTTTGGCATATTTGTCTTTCCTTGTTTCCCTTTATTTGATGATATCCTTGCATTTATTGAGCAATCCTTGATTTATCTGGGAAGCTTGTCTGCAGAATCCTTGATTGATTGGAAGTGATCTTCTCATTAATGATCTCAAATCTTCTTTAATCTTCATTAAATGTCTTCAATCAATCTCAAATCTTGCAGATATCTTCCTCATTGATGTTATCTATCCTTCAACTCAAATCTTTGCAATATCCTGAAAAAATCAACAATATTTCTATCAAAATAGCATCAAATTCAAATCTTAGATTAATAAATACAATTTATCTAATATTTAATAAAAAGGGATTAAACTGGGGCAAAATACCATTTTATCCTTGATAAGTGAACTAAAAAGTGCTCTAATTTATCAACTAATTTTCACTTATCAAAATCCCCCCAACTTAACTTCTTGCTTGTCCTCAAGCAAGAGACCTCTTTGCAATCAAAAAATCAATTCTATTCCCAGTGTATTTCTAACAATTAATAACAAATTCAAGGAACTATTCCTCAACTCCTTCCTAAGTAGCAGTCACTTTCCAAACACAAGAAAAACTCAGGATCAGAGATGTTACCAATCATCAATCAGAATAGAAATATAAACATCAATTGAACTTTCTCAATAATAGCAATTAAGCAGTAAGTGATAAACCAAGGAAATCTCTCATTCTCACGGGTAAGTGTTTCCCTCAATCTTTTTCACCACTGTTGAACACTAGAATTGATAGTCGTTTCCAAGATCTGAACCTGCAAGCAGTTAATATGGATCAAAAGGTCTTTCTTAGGTTGTAATGAGGCTGGGCTATCAAGAAATCATGGGTTTTTCTGGATATTCAAAGGACACTTTGAATAGAGAGCATCTTGTGATTGTGCTTGGGACTTCTCTCAATTCACCTGATCATTCTTGAATGGTCACCCTTTTTCAACTTGGCCTCGTTGTTTGAAGAATACTCCCCCCAACTTATTCAATTCCACACTTTGTGCAGATATATATATATATATTGTACTCAAGAATAACATAGAAACTTTATTTGTGGGGGAGGATCCTTCTTTTGTGATTTCTTGTGCCTTCTCTTGAATCTCTGTGAGTTTTCAATTCACCAACCTCTTGTCCCATTTTGTTGTGGTGCACCTTTCTCTCTATCCCAAGTGTGAAGGGACATGGTATGATCATTAATCATGGTTGGGGTGCATCAAAGAAACATTAAAGGCTCAAATGGGCAATCAATAAATTGAAATATTTAATCAGGGTTGGCTATTGGCACTGAGCACAATATTAGAATCAGAAATATTGCCTTTGTCACTTCCACATCTTCTACAAGCAAGACAAAATTCAGAAACTCAAGCAATAACAGTTGATAAGCAGCGGTTAAAAGCTCTCAATTTAAGTGTTTGGGCTCTCATCTCACCAGTTATTGGCTAAAATTTCCTTGATAAAGCACTTAATGGATTTAATTACTATCCTGATAGGTTCTCTTGAGAAGTTCCCTAATCCTAACTGATTATGGAATTAATCACAAGACCCTAATCTTTCCTAGATTGGTTAGTTAAACTACTTATTTACAGAGAATAAGGAAAAATTACCTTGATTCCTAATTTCCTAAAGTCCTAAAAAATTTTAAAAATTTAACACAAAATAACTGGATAAGTACTGCATAATATATAATGTATCAGTGGAAATTATATACAGTACATGTCAAAAAGAAAATAAGGAAATAAAGAAGAAAAATAAGAAAATAAGAGAATAAAAAGAAAAGGGAAAAGAAAAGAAGGAAAAGCACCAAATAGAAAAGAAAAATTAGTCCTCCTGGTCCTGATCCATGTGAGCTGCTCCATCCTCAGCTCCGGCTGCTCCATCCCCCTGGGAAAATAGGTCTGTCCCCAGGCCACTGTAAGTAATCAGGAAAGAATGCAGGGAGCATGGGGTCCACACCAACCTGGTGATGACTACTCTGAAAGTGAATAGCGGCTCGGTGGAGAGTGGACTCTGAGCCATCATGTGAGTATGTTGGGCCTCGAGTCTCTGGGCCCAGGATGGAGCATCCATGTTTGCTGGTGGTGGTGGTGGTGGTGGTGGCTGCTGTAAGGGGTGGTTGTGGCTGCTGCCCCTCCTCAACCTCTAACTCCGCAGCGGCTATGCAGTTGACTTCAATATAAGCTCTCATCATAGGTGGTAAGATGCGAACCCTGGGGTCACCTATACGCCCCTACATCTGCAGAGGGATGTAATAAGAGAAGGGAAGCCAAGTTGATCTTGGAGTTGGGTGTCCGACGCTCCAAAGCAGTAACATAGTCTCCTATCTTCTGAGTGATGATCTGGGAGACGTCGATGACAGCTCTGGTGAGGATGGAGTAGATGAGGTGGGCCATGGGCATAACCACATCTGAAACATGCCCAGTAGGATAAATGTTGGCCAGTATCAGTACTGTCCACATCTGTGAAATGCTCCTCATGTCCTTCTTGTAGATCCTAGCAGCATGCCGATATGCGTTCCTTTCGAAGGAACGCCCTGGTAAACAGAGTAGCTGAGCAGTCTCTATGTCGAGGGGATCATTGTCGTTGACACCAACGGCCTCAATCCTATCCTGCACTGATAGTCCACCAGGTCCCTGTCCTCCTCAACGGGGTGTCCTAGAAGTGCATTGAATTGCATTGCAATCAAATCTGATCCTTTGTCCTCTTACATAGGACTCATTTCTAATGTTAATGCCTTGGTCTCCAATGGCGTTAGCATAGAATTCCCTGACGATATCTAGGTCAAAATAGTTGTCAGGGCAGCTGAGGCGGCCCCAACGCCTCCTATGAATCTCAGCTGAAAACTCCTCATATTCGCCCTCCTCGAGGACGACTGGTCGCTCCTTAATGAACTTGCAGTCCGCAATATCAGTGTAGGCTTCAAAGGATTTAAGATCCTTGAAGCGATGAGGGTCAAACTCTGGTTCCCTCTGGGGCCTTCCTCTTGGCACCCCCTGTGCCCTTCCTAGAGGAACTAGGAGCATCAACATTCTCATGCGAGCCATCTGCAAAAGAGAAACAAATCAAAAATTATTTATGCATCATAAAAGTCAACTACTCATAATTATGAAATAAATGGCCAATTTAATTTCAATAATTAGAGCAATCAATTAATCAAACAATTGTGCATAAAAATTTGATTTTAATTCTTTAATACCCAATAAATGCAATTAATTAATTAAGACATGCTAAAGTGATCAGTTAAAGCAAGTCCTAAACAATCCTAAACAGGCAAAAGTGAGAATTGAACTCATGCTCAAAAAAATCATGTCATCAGTAACATGCATAAGGCACAATTATTTTTGTAAGGGCATGCAAAAGTATCAGAGCATTTAATCAATCATACATGCACTAACAAAATTAATTTGCAGAAATTATTGATCGCTCAAAATCTACCACCTAAGCAAACAGGAATAACTCACAAAAAGATCCTAACCACATGCAAACTATTTTAAACATTTATAAACAATTATTTCTTTCCTAAAGGGTCCTAAATCTCATATTCTTCCTATCCTAAGGCTATGCTCAAATAAAATAAAAAATCAAAATTTCAATCGGTTAAAAAGAAAGAAAACTATAAAACATACCTGGTGTGAAGTCGGAAACTGAGAATGAGGCTATATGAGTAAGAAACAGGCAAGGAAAGGGTCAGGAATCTCAGAGAAATGCGAGGGAAAGAATGGAGGGGAGTTCTAAATGAACCCCCTCGTTCAAAATTCGAAATTTAAAACAGTGTTCCCTGAGCTACACTCTGCGCTATAGCGCAGAGTGGAGCGCGCACTGCTTCAGAAGTTGAAGCGTGCCGCTGCGCTTCACCCTGCGCTATAGTGCAGCGTGAAGCGGCAAAAGTCCAGAGAATCTTTTATTTCCAGTTAATTCTGCGCTTTACCCTGTGCTATAGCACAGGCTGAAGCGCAGATGTGCAGTATTCTCTCTACTTCTGCTACTCCTAATTGATTCCATGCATTTATATCCCCATTTAACAATTTCCTACTTACACAGGTAATTCCTAAAACTAAAAATTAACAAAAATAAAAATAAAAGTGAAAACAAAACTCACAAACACTAGGTTGCCTCCCAGGAAGCACTTGTTTAACGTCTTTAGCTCGACGCCTGGTTACGCAACCTCTTTATGGTGACCTCAAGTGGAGGATGATATTTGACTCTATATCAGTTCTTCCTTTGAGCTCCCATCCTCCATGCCAATTAAGTGACACTTCCATCACTGTTACTATCCTCCTCAGTATTAGATGTTGATCTTTTCTTCTCTTGAACTTGAATTCCCAAATTGACTCAGGGTGCTTTACCCTCATCCTAGGCTTCCTCAGAAATTCGGAGCCTGGCAGTTCAGAAGAATTATTGGAAATAGCCTCAGTTTGTTGTAATTTGGGTATACCTCTGTCAATATGAAACATAATGGTTTCATCCTTTGAGCTCAATGCATATTTCCCTCGATCAACATCAATTATCATCTTAGTAGCTTTCATGAATGGTCTTCCTAAAATCAGGGGGACTTTAGTATCCTCCTCTTCTGTCTCTGCAATGTAGAAATCTACCACATATGCAAATTTATCTACTCTTATTTCAATATCCTCTATTATTCCATGTAGGCTTTGAGCAGATTTATTTGCAAGAAGCAATCTCACATTAGCAGGCTTGACCTTCACATTACTCAACTTGTTAAAATACGATAGCGGCATCAAATTGATGCTCGCTCAAGATCCAATAAAGCATGAGTAGAGTGTAGATTACCATAGAGATGGGTATAGTAAACCTACCTAGGTCAAGTGACTTACTTGTAACCAAGACCTTCTCTTTATGAGGTTCTTCTGTTGGGCTGCTTCTCTTCATCTTGATGAATAGCTTCCTCTTGGAGCAATTGTTCTTCAAAGATGACTTCTTCTTCCTCATCAAGTTCCTCCTCCTTTGACTTGTTGCCATCAGTAGTAACCAAGTTGCATTGGTTTCTTTGGATTGGTTTGGGTCACAGCAGAGAAATGTTGCTGCTTGTGCTCTGCTATCTCATTTGCTAATTGACCCACTTGATTCTCTAGAGTCTTGATTGATGCCTCAGTGGTTTTCTTGAATCCACTAAATCCTTGCACTAATTCATCAATCTTTCCTTCCAAAGAATTCGGTTTATCATATGTTGAGGGCTGCTGTTGGTAGGGGTGGTTGCCTTCCTCCATTTTGATTCCAACCAGAGTTGGTGTGGTTATTCCTCCAACCTTGAGAGTACTGATTGTTGTTGTTGTTAGAGAAATTCCCTTGCCTCCCCTGATTACCCATGTAGTTGACTTGCTCTTTCTGTATTCTTGGGTAGCACATTGACCATTCTGATGGTCTCCTCCACAGAAATCGCAAATCAATGGTTGGGCTTGGATGGGTTGTGAGTAGACAGCTTTGAGTTGTTGAGGGAGTGCCTTCAATGTCTCAGTGAGTGCTTCTATTTGACGTTTGATGAGCTTATTCTCTGCTAATAGAGCATCACTTTGATTAAGTTCCCAGCATCCCTTTCTTTGGTACTTGAACAGGTTGTCTTCCACTTTGAGCTTGTTGATCATTCTGAGCGAATTGTTGATAATTTCCAGAGCTTGATCAACTTCTGCGGATAAGATTGTTCCTCCTGCTACAGCGTCTATGATGATTTAGAGTCTGAACGCAGTCCCTTGCAGAATATATTATGTTGGGTTTTTGTCTTCAAAGCGATGGTTGGGACATTTGCGCAGCAAAGATTTGAATCTTTCCCAAGCTTCACAAAGTGGTTCATCATTCCCTTGTCTGAAGGTGGAAATATCTGCTTTGGCTTCAATCTGCTTCCCTGGTGGGAAGAATCTTGACAAGAATTTCTCCTCAACCACACCCCAATTGGTTAGACTTTGATTTGGATGTGATTTTAGCCATTCCTTAGCTTTACCTATCAAAGAGAAAGGAAACAAGCGTAAGTAAACAGATTCCAAACTACCTTCATCGAAACCCATAGTACCAATCAATTCATAAAAGTTAGAAAGATGAGATTTGGATTTTCATGATCCAATCCCTGCGAATTGATGTGCACTAATGAGATTAAGATGTGTAGTCTTCAACTCCAAAGCTCTTGCATTTGGTGGTAATACAATGCTGGAGAAGTGACGTGGTCCTTGATGGGAGATGTAATCTCCAAGTCTCCTTCTTGGACGTTCCTATGCCATGTTTTTGGGTTCTTCAACAATTATTCTCCTTCTTCTCCTTCTCGAGTTTCTACCACTGTTCCTTCGTGACGTCCTTTCGATTTCTGGGTCGAACTGTAATTGATTAGGAGACGCCTGACCTCTCAGAAGCATAAACAAGAAACTTGAAAAGGGTAAGTGTTGAAGAGATTTTTATAATAATAATAGAAAAAAAAATAAAATTCCTAATATAATAAGTCCTAATATAAATAGAAATCCTAAAAAGAAAAACAAATAAACAAATTCCTAAGATAAAGAAAACTTGATAACTAGAACCGCCAAGGTTTACACAAATTGAAAATCGTTCCCTGGCAACGGCGCCAAAAATACTTGATGGGTTTCTGCAAGTGAACCAAAAATCCAGCAGTATAATAGTAAGTAAAAGTATCGTATCCACAGGGAACGGTTAATTTACGTAGACTATGATCTATTTATCAAGAGAAAGCACGGTTTAGAGAGTATTGTTGCGGAATTGTAAATAAAAGGTAAATATCAATTGGAATTAAAAAGGAAGAGTTAGAGACACTTTACTTGGATTAGGATTGAACTTCATCTCATCACCCCCTCATGTATGTTGAGACTACCTACTATTTATAGGCTTTGAACTATAAACGCTGTAGACAAACTATATAGCTTATGACCTAGAGTTACCAGGCACCACTCACACTCAGGTATCCATGCGGGCTCTCCCAGGCGACAGACTTACCCTCGCTTATTTGCTCTCTTTTATTCTGTTGTAAAGAATTAATTGATAACGCGGCCTACTACCCTCTGGATGCACCTTCGCTAGAGTATTGTCACTACCCATCACTCATTAGAATACACCCACGTTATCCGCTTCCGGATGACAATCAACTAATCCTTTGCTATCGGTTTATTAATACCAAGCCTATCCTTTAGATGCCCTTCATTAGGATACTCACACTAACCCATCAATCATTAGCACACCCATGTTTCGGTCAGTGGTTAACCGAGTATTCTTATTCACTCAGAGGTTGAGTTTCCTATGTCTAGGCTCCCCCAAACTCAATCCTAGTCGTAACGTTAATTACAAACTAGCCTATAACTTCGGCGCAAGCGTGGAAGTTAGGAATAAAGCACAGAACGAGATTACCAGCATTATAATTAGGGAACTGCATAAATAAATAGATAGAGTTCAACATACACTTGGGAATGGAATCGATTACATTCAATCCTATGGAGAGTTAACTACGCGAGGTAGCCATACAAACCACCGAAGATGCTGTCACCATCTTCAATCCTTGTGAAGCGCTCCTCCTCTCCTACTCTAAACTTAGCTTTGGTACATGATCACTGAAATGTAGACTGGATTACAATAATCGTGCACATCGGAATTGGTGCAAGAGTTCCTATTTATAGACTAAGGAAAGACAATGCAAATTAGGGAGTAATCCATCTAAAAATGGCAACAGGGAACAAATCAGCGTAACCTGCGCTCCAAGCTGCGCTACAGCGCAGGCTGGAGCGCAGGATCCAGAGAGTTTGGCGCTTCCCCTGAGCTGCAGCGCAGGTGAAGCGCAGGTAGCGTCCTGCAGCTCCAACTTTCTCTTTTAATCTTGATCTTTCCCGAGACTGGTTTTGGCATATTTGTCTTTCCTTGTTTCCCTTTATTTGATGATATCCTTGCATTTATTGAGCAATCCTTGATTTATTTGGGAAGCTTGTCTGCAGAATCCTTGATTGATTGGCAATGATCTCCTCATTAATGATCTCAAATCTTCTTTAAATCTTCATTAAATGTCTTCCGTCAATCTCAAATCTTGCAGATATCTTCCTCATTTGATGTTATCTATCCTTCAACTCAAATCTTTGCAATATCCTGCAAAAATCAGCAATATTTCTATCAAAATAGCATCAATTCAAATCTTAGATTAATAAATACAATTTATCTAATATTTAATAAAAAGGGATTAAACTGGGGCAAAAAATACCATTTTAATCCTTGATAAGTGAACTAAAAAGTGCTCTAATTTATCAACTAATTTTCACTTATCAGCAGTTTTTTTTAAATTTGAAAATATCATCAGTTTGTTGTAATTTGGGAATACCTCTATCAATATGAAACACAATACTTTCATCTTTTGAGCTTAGTTCGTATTTTCCCCGATCAACATCAACAATCATCTTGGTAGCTTTCATGAAAGGTCTTCGTAAGATTAGTGGGACATCGGTATCCTCCTCTTCTGTCTCTGCAACGTAGAAATCCACAGCATATGCAAACTTGTCCACCTTGATTGCATATCCTTTATTATCCCATAAGGGCGTTGGGTGGATTTATTTGCAAGAAGTAACTTTACCTTTGCAGACTTGACCTTCACATTACCCAGCTTGTTAAAATACGATAGCGGCATCAAATTGATACTCGCTCCAAGATCCAATAAAGCATGAGTAGGTGGTAAATTACTAACAGAGATAGGTATAGTAAACTTACCTGGGTCAAGTGACTTACTTGTGATATAGACTTCTTCTTCATGATCTTCTTCATGATCTTCTTCATCCTCTTGTATTGCCTCTTCTCATCTATTCCTTTGAGTAGTTCTTCCTGTGGCAGTTGTTCTTTAGTGGTGATTGCACTACATCCTGCTTCTAGTTCTACAGTCTCTTCTGGGAATTTCCTCTTCTTGGTCAGCACTTCTTTCATGAATTTGGCATATGTGGGGCATTAGTTCCATGGCTTCTATTAAAGAAATGTTGATCTGAATCCTTTTCATTATATCCATGAATCTGATAAATTCCTTGTCACGACTCTTTTGGTAGGATTCTTGGGGTATGGTTGCTCTCGGTGATGAAGCTCTGGTGGAAGTTCCTTTTCTCTGATCTTTGATTCAATCTTGTATTCTGATTCATCTTTCTCTTTACTTTCTTTATCAGCTACAATCTCCTGTTCCTTCCTTTCTAAGACTTCTTTTTCCTCTACCAAGTTATCACCAATACCTTTTCCTATTTCTTTGCCGCTTCTAGTGAATATTGACTTACAGAACTCTTGTTGTTCATCGAACTCCCTTTTGATCTTCTCCACTTGCTTTGCTTGATGTATGAATGTTTCTTGCATTGCTTCTGACTGGCTGTCATATCTTGTGTGAGCCTGTTGAGCTTTTCTTCAATCCTGGAGCTTATGTCATGCATTGTGGCCCCTCTATCTTGGATTCTTCCAGACTTGTTGGAGAAATTATCTTGCCTTTCCTGGTCTCCCTCATAGTTGACCAGTTCTACTTGAATATCCTCATAGGAGCAGTGACCATTGGGGTGGTCGCCTCCAAAAAAGTCACAAATCAACTGTTGGGCTTGACAAGGTTGAGATTGCACTGCCTGTAGTTGTTGAGGAAGTGCTTTCAATTTCTCTGTGAGTGCCTCTAGTTGTTGCTTGATGTGATTCTTTTCTGTTAATTATGCATCATTGCTATTTAGCTCTAGCAACTCCTTCTTCTGAATCGACTCCCCCAATATGGAGCTTGTTGGTTATTCATTGCAAAGTTCTCAATTATTGTGAGAGCACGCTCTTCATCCACTGCCATAATTGTCCCTCCTCCTGCAGCATCTATGTATGACTTTGATCCAGGTTTGAGTCCATTGCAGAAGATGTTTAGTTGGTCAATGTTGTCAAAACCATGATTTCGGCATTTTCGCAGCAAGGACTTGTATCTCTCCCAGGCTTCACATAGTGGTTCATCTATTCCTTGCCTGAATGTGGAGATGTCTGTCTTGGCTTGAATGTAGCGTGATATTGGAAAAAATCTTTTAGAAATTTATCTTCTACCACACTCCACTTGTTCAGACTTTGACTGGGATGCAATTTCAGCCACTCCTTTGCCTTACCTATTAAAGAAAAAGAAAACAATCGTAAGTAGACTGATTCTAAATCTCCTTCCTCAAATCCCATAGTACCAATCAATTCATAAAGGTAGAAAGATGTGTATGTGGATCTTCATGATCCAATCCTGTGAATTGGTGGGCACT
Source organism: Sesbania bispinosa (assembly GCA_026901365.1). NCBI lineage: Eukaryota > Viridiplantae > Streptophyta > Magnoliopsida > Fabales > Fabaceae > Sesbania > Sesbania bispinosa. The sequence goes on along the minus strand of QLOH01000503.1, from coordinate 500,240 downwards.
GATGAGATTTAAATGTTCAGGCTTTATCTTCAAGGACTTCGATGTAGCTGATATAGCTATGCTTGAGTAGTGTCGAGGTCCTTGGTACATGACATAATCTCCCAAGACTTTTATTTGAGGGATTGGGTGTTGATCTTCAACCATTTTTTTGTTTTCTAATTGATTTCCTCCCTTGTCTCTTTTTCTATTTCTGCTCTTGGTTTTTCTAGATGTCCTCTCTATTCCTGGGTCAAATGGCAATTGATTTTTGAGACACCTATCCTTGCAAGAGCAAAAAATCAAGAACTTGTACAAGGGTGAGAAAACAAAATAATAAGAATTAAAATAAAATAAAATATTCCTAAAAATCCTATAAATAAACATAAAAATAAAATAAAAAATACAATATATATACAACTTGATGGATTTTTCCATTTAGTAACCATTATTCAACATCTACTTCTCTTAGGGTGGTTGGACAGAGAGTGTTGAGATTGTCTCCTTAAGCTTATCCTTGCCCTTTTTCTGTTACCTGTCTTCTCAAGAGAAATAATCAAGAAGCTCAAACAAATGTTAGCTCAGATGAGAAGAACAAAATAACAAAAATAATAATTTAATTATCTTTTTAAAAAATAATAATTATAATAATAATAATATATTATTATTATTTTTAAATAATAATAAATATTTTTTATAATAATAATAAAAAATAATAATAATATATTTTTTTAAATAAAAAGAAAAGAATTAAAATAAAATATTTTGTTTTCTTCTCACTTCTCCCTTGTCTCCTTCTCTTGTTTCTGTTGAGTCTCAAAATATCATAAGAGAAAATATGATGTTTAAGACAACTCAATTCCCAGTTTTAATGCTTAACAAATTTGAGTTAAAATATTTATCATAGATACATATAGTTTTAAAAGATTTATCTGTGATTTCAGCAAGAGTCACTATGAGCCTACATAAAAAGACTAAGTGTTGAAGCTGTCTGAAGAAGCAGAACTCGTCTGAAGAGTTGAAGCTGTCTGAAGTAGCTCAACTCGTCTGAAGTAATCAGTGTTGTCTGAAGTCTCACTTATGACGTGGCACCCTCTGCTGAAGTTTGTGAGACTTTTCTGAACCTCTGCTGCACGTACCTTTTCAAACATGTTTATGGCAAGGAACACAGAGACCTTTCCTGGTGATTTTGAATTTCATACACCACTGAGGAAATCTCTGCAACGCAGCCTCTGCAACAACATTTGTAGCAGCCTTAATGCAAGAGAAACCTTGTAATCGTGTCAGAAATATCAGAGCTCTCAGAAGCGTGTTTCACAACGGATTAAATAGCATTTAATGCTATCTCTAAACGGTGGTATTCAACGAATTAAAGTTTGGGTATAAATACCCTCTATGGACCATCAACGAGAGCAAAAGAGAACAATCAATATACAAGAAAGCCAAGAGAAACATCACGCTGAAGTTTTTACCCGTAAAAATCTCTGATAGAATTCTTTGTACAACATTTGTATATCCTGAGAATACCTCAGTTTTATAGTACATTGTATGGTTTGAGCTTCAAACTTGATAGTTTAAAAGCTTAAAACCCTTTCTTTGTAAACCTTGTAGAGCCTGAAGAGGATGGACAGAAAAGAATACTTGTGGTAGAGCCTGAAGAGGCTTGACAGAAAAGAATACTTGTGGTAGAGCCTGAAGAGGCTTGACAGAAAAGAATACTTGTGGTAGAGCCTGAAGAGGCTTGACAGAAAAGAATACTTGTGGTAGAGCCTGAAGAGGCTTGACAGAAAAGAATACTTGTGGTAGAGCCTGAAGAGGCTTGACAGAAAAGAATACTTGTTGTCTGGAGAGACTGTACTCGTGTGTACTGTTGTTGGAGAGACTGTACTCGTTGTGTCTGGAGAGAGACTGTACTCGTTGTGTCTGGAGAGACTGTACTCGTTGTGTCTGGAGAGACTGTACTCGTGTGTCTGGAGAGACTGTACTCGTTGTGTCTGGAGAGACTGTACTCATTGTGTCTGGAGAGACTGTACTCAATTCAAGCTTGTAATCTGAATATTCATATAGTGGAAATCCAGTGGTTGTTTGCCATTGGGACTGGACGTAGCTCACAGTGGTAGTGAGTGAACCAGGATAAATTTCTTGGCTAAGTTTTCTTACCCTTATCTCTTGTCAATTCTTTTATACTAATCAGGGGTTAGAAGTAATTAATCTGATATGTTATAAAGGCATAAAACATTGTTTTAAATCATAATTTTATACCGTCTGAAAACTGCAGACGGTCCTTTAAAGAGTCTGTCTGAAATTGTGTTTTTAACACCTGTTTGCGAAAAGCTTTCACAAAATATTCAGAAACACTATTCAACTCCCCTTCTAGTGTTTCCCTGTGTTCCTACAGTTGGTATCAGAGCTCTACTCAGGGGGTTGAAGCACCTACAAGTGACTGAGGACTGAAAGATCCAATGGAAGCTTCTAACAGCAACAGGCAATACATCACAGAAGGAGCCTCTATCACAAGACCCCCATCATTCAATGGAGTGGATTACCACTACTGGAGAGATCGTATGAAATTGTTCATTGAGAGCAACAACATTGATGTTTGGGAGGTGTCCACTGATGGAGATTATGTGCTATGCAAAATGGTTTGCCTATACCTAAGACTGAATGGACCCTGGAGCAGAAGACTAGAGTCCAGATGAATGCTAAAGCCAACTCTATCTGATATGTTCCTTGAATAATCAGAATATGAGAGGTCCATGGATGCACTTCTGCCAAGAGATTTGGGATACTCTTGCAGCAGCCCATGAAGGGACTGAAACTGTCAAGCAATCCAAAATCAGCATGCTTATACATCAGTATGAGATGTTTAAGATGGAAGAAACTTGAAACTATTGACCAAATGTTTGGGAGGTTTCAGACATAACCAATGGACTCAGGTCCTTAGGAAGAACCTATGAATCTGGAGACAACACAGAAAGATTCTAAGGAGTCTACCTAAGTCCTGGAGACCCAAAGTCACTGCCATTCAAGAGGCAAGAGATCTGAACTCTCTAAGAATGGAAGAACTGTTGGGATCTCTCAAAGTCCATGAACTTGAAGCTTGGAGAAGATGACAACAAGAAGAAGTCTCTGGCTCTAAACTCCAAAGTCAAACAGTCTAGGCATGGCAGCATGAAGGCTATGCAAAGCTGAGGACAGTTCAGAAGCAGATGAAGATTCTGAAGACAACTCAGAAGATGAAGATGATCTTGCTCTTTTAAGTAGAAAGATCAGAGAATGTTTGCAGACCGAGGAAAGTTAGAAAGAACCAACCGTCATCATCCAAATCAGGTGAAGACAGGTAAAGAGTCTAACCCTGATAAATTTCTTGCTTTGAATGTAAGCAACCAGGACACATAATGGTTGATTGTCCAAGACTGAAGAAAAACAACTTCAAGAAGAAGTTTTCCAAAAAGAGAAAAGTCTCATGGCAACATGGGAAGATCTTGATGAATCAACCTCAGAAGAAGAAGAAGATACTTCAGAAAGGCAAATATGTGTCTCATGGCTAGTCTACCATCCTCAGACAGCTCTGAAGCTGAGGTATTTCCTCTTACTCTACAAGAAATGTATGATGATCTGGTGGAAAGTTCTCAAGAACTTTTCCAAAGAGTAATAAGAATCTATCCAAAGCCCACACAGAAATGTGTAACAAATATGAGGCACTTGAGATAGAACAATTATGCTCAAAGAAAAGGTTCTTGAGACTAAAACACTCAGTTCACAAGCTGTGTCTGAAGAAAATAAGAAACTTCATAAGCAGGTTGTGGAACTGACAAAGATCTAGGCCAAATTTGTCAAAGGAACTAAAATCTGAATATAATGCTTGGAAGTCAAAGGCATTCCCTTGACAAAACTGGACTAGGCTTTTGTGATCATAACTTGTCTGACCTCCTACAGTCTTAAATTTTTCTAAAAAGAAGGTTACTGGGTGTTCTCACTGTGGTAAGCCTGGACACAATATGGCTCAGTGCAAACACGAGAAAGACAAGGCCCAAAGCTAACAAGAAGGACCCCAAAAAATATGGGTACCTAAAAACTGAATATTATTCCTGTTGCAGATGTGTTTAACAGGACAAAGGAGACCCCACAATGTACCTGGACAGTGGTGTGCTCGCGACACATGACAGGGAGAAAGGTCTTTGTTCCAAAACCTTAGACCTAGAGCGGTGGAATGGTCACCTTTGGTGGAAATCAGCAAGGGAAGATCATTGGAATAGGGACTGTAGGTATATATCTTCATCCCTTATTAAAAATGTACTTCTAGTGGAGGGACTACAACATAACTTACTGAGCATAAAGTCAATTATGTGACAGTGGTTATGTGGTAGCTTTTACTAAGGAAGGATGCATAGTCAAAGACTCCTCTAAGCAATCCTCTTTACTGCTAAGAGACACAACACTGTGTACAAAATTGATCTAGAGGATCTAGCAAGTCAAATGTAAAGTGTTTCATTTCTGTTGAAGATGAAAAACAGATTTGGCATCAAAGACTTGGGCATGCCAGCTTGAGATTAATCTCAAGATTAGCAAAACACAATCTTGTTAAAGGATTGCCCAAGCTTTCATACAAATCTGACATTTTATGTGAAAGCTGTCTGAAAGGGAAACAAACAAGACACTCTTTTAAGAGTAAAGATGTTGTTTCAACTAGCAGACCACTAGAACTTTTACACATTGACTTGTTTGGTCCTATTAGAACAGAAAGTCTTAGTGGTAAGAAATATGGCTTGGTCATTGTTGATGACTATTCTAGATTTACTTGGGTGTTATTCCTAAGAAGCAAGGATGAGACTTTTAGGAATTTCACAATATTCTGCAAGAAGGTACAGAATGAGAAAGGATTCTGTATTTCTGTATCAGAAGTGATCATGGTGGAGATTTGAGAATGCAAACTTTCAAATGTTTTGTGATGAGAATGGGATCTCACACAATTTCTCTGTGGCTAGAACACCTCAACAGAATGGGGTTGTTGAGAGAAAGAACAGAAGTTTGCAAGAGATGGCAAGGACCATGCTCAACTCATGCAGCTTACCAAGATCCTTCTGGGCAGAAGCTGTTAGCACAGCATGTTACCTTCAAAACAGAATATTGGTAAGACCAATTCTGAAAAAGACTGCCTATGAACTGTGGAAAGGAAGAAAACCCAACATATCATACTTCCACACCTTTGGTGTGAATGTTTTATACTCAACACCAAGGATGATCTTGGAAAATTTGATGCAAAGTCTGATAAAGGATTTTTCATTGGATATTCTGAAACATCTAAAGCCTATAGAGTGTATAACTCTAGAACTTTAACTGTTGAAGAAACTATTCATGTTAAATTCAATGATAACAAAGAGACTGATAGGGAACTATCAGATCTAGAGGATGACTTTGCAGGAATGGAGCTGAATGACCACAGCAGCTCGAAGGATGAGCAGCTGTCTGAAGTACCTACTGTTACCAAACCTCTTCAGACAAATGTTGAGTCTCAAACAGAACAAACAGATGTGATACTTCCTCAGAAACCTGATTGGAAATACAAATCACATCATCCTAAGGAGCAAATCATTGGCAGCACTTCAGAAGGAGTTAAGACAAGATCAAAATTCAAGATTCTGAATTCTCTTGCTCTCCTATCTGAAATAGAGCCAAAGAACATTGATGAAGCTCTGCATGATGAAGGGTGGATCCTAGCCATGCAAGAAGAGCTGAATCAGTTTGCTAGGAGTGATGTCTGGACCCTTGTTCCTAAACCCCATGGGAAAACTATTATTGGAACCAAATGGGTGTTCAGAAACAAGCTGTCTGAAGAAGGCAAGGTAGTCAGAAACAAGGCAAGATTAGTTGCTCAAGGATACAACCAGCAAGAAGGTATTGATTTCACTGAAACCTTTGCCCCTGTGGCCAGGTTAGAAGCAATTAGAATTCTTTTATCTTATGTGTAAATAATGGCATCAAGCTATATCAAATGGATGTTAAAAGTGCCTTCCTCAATGGTCTCATTGAAGAAGAAGTCTTTGTTAGACAACCCCCTGGTTTTGAAGATATTGCTTTTCCTGAACATGTTTTCAAACTCAAAAAGGCTCTCTATGGTCTGAAACAAGCCCCAAGAGCTTGGTATGACAGATTGAGCAGTTTTCTAATCTCAAATGGTTTTGAAAGAGGAAAAGTGGATACAACTCTTTTTAGAAAACAGTCTAACAAAGATCTTATACTTGTTCAGATATATGTTGATGACATTATCTTTGGTTCAACTAACTCTTCATTATGCAAGGAGTTTTCAGAGTTAATGCAATCAGAATTTGAAATGAGTTTAATGGGTGAACTAAAATTTTTCTTAGGACTTCAGATTAAGCAAGATTCTGACTGTATATGGATCCATCAAGAAAAATATACAAAGGAAATGCTTAATAAGTTTAACTTTCATGATTGCAAACCCATGCAACTCCAATGCATCCCTCTGCATCTTTAAATAAAGATGAGAAGGAAGAACCAGTGAATCAAACTCTGTATAGAGGAATGATTGGATCATTACTATATCTAACAGCAAGCAGACCTGACATAATGTTCAGTGTATGTCTGTGTGCTAGATTTCAATCTGATCCAAGGAGTACTCACTACAAAGCTGTAAAAAGAATTTTCAGATATCTTAAAGGTACTACTAATCTTGGTCTGTGCTATAAGAAAAGTAAGGACTGCAGGTTAGTAGGTTACTGTGATGCTGATTTTGCTGGAGACAGAATTGAAAGAAAAAGCACTAGTGGTGGATGTCATTTCTTTGGAGAAAATATGATTAGCTGGTCAAGCAAAAGGCAAAGCACAATTGCCTTATCAACAGCTGAAGCAGAATATATCTCAGCAGCCAGTTGTTGCTCACAACTGTTATGGGTGAAGTATCAGTTAGAAGATTTTAACATTACTATATCTGCTATACCTGTTTTGTGTGATAATACAAGTGCTATTAATTTGTCTAAAAATCCCATTCAACATTCTAGGGCTAAACATATAGAAATAAAACATCATTTCATTAGAGACTATGTTCAGAAAGGTATTTTTGATATTCAGTTTATTGATACAGAGCATCAATGGGCTGATATATTCACAAAACCTCTGACTGAAGATAGATTTAAGTTCATTAGAAATAATCTGAACATACATGCATTTTGAATGTGTGTGATCTGATCTGTCAAAAATGATGTATCTGAAATTTCAGCCTGTCTGAAACAAGTAACTTGTCTGAAATTTTGGGTGTCTGAAATTCATATGGGTTTCTGAAATCTGTCACTTGTCTGAAGTAAACAAATGACGTGGCTTTATGAGACGGTTTAATTCCATTTATTTTGTCTCTTCCACTTCGCACGATCCTATGTCTGCGCACCCAGTACATGCCATCATTGCTTTATGGGTCTATAAATACGGAAGCTAGTGGGTCACAGAACTTCACCGTTCACTATTCAGTAGTCATCTCTTGAGATCCTTCTTCTACAAGCAATCCTTTTTCTCTCTCAAGTTCTTCAGAAAACTCTCCAATGGCCCCTAAGAAATCTGCTGGAAGCAACATCGTGAAGACAAGGGTGTAGTTCTGGAGGATCTTCAATCTCTGGGAATGGACTTGTTTGCTGAGTTCGATGCAGCTGGGTGGACTCCGTATTTCAATCACAACTTGACACAGTGGCATGAGCAAAGTGTGCTGGATTTCTGGGCTACTGCCAGAGGAATACCCAATCCTCAGGGTATCTACACTAGCATCAAGGCCACAGTACGTGGTGTTCCTGTCTTCGTTGATGAAGATATCATTGCTCACATCTGTGAGGTCAGAACTGAAGGAGCTGTATTCACTCCTGGCTGGGAAGCAAGAAATGGAGGACAGAAGCAGTTCACAGAGTTTCTGTATGGCACCTCTGAACCAGTAAGCTTGGATGCAAAGCATATGTCAGACAAGGCTAGGGTTTTGCATGCCATCTTAGGGTGCTCTATAATCCCTAAAATGGAAGCAGAAACCATGTTTCTGAGTTGGAAAGATTTTGTCTGATTCACCTACTGCAGAAGAAGAAGGTGAACCTCCCCAACATCATAATGTACCACATGCAGAAGCGTCTCAGAGACTCTGCTGGGAGCTTCCCTCACAATACCATCATCACCAAAATCTTGCTGCATTTCAAAGTTCCCATTGAAAGGCTTTTTGATCGCCTTTCACAACCTGTGTTTGGTGAATCAAACCTCAAGAGCATGGGAGTGAAGCTGACTCCAAGACCTCCCTCTCCGTCCATGAAGGAGAGCCTTCTTCTTGAGAAAGCTGCAAGAAGGCAGACAACAATGGAGGTTCTTGAGAATGAACTCAGAGGAGACATAAGGAGGCATGAGTTCAAGCCATCAAAACCCTCTCCTCAAGCAAAATTGAAGAAGCTACCTGTAAGGAGTGCTGCTAAGGTAGCATCTGCATCTGTGCAGAGTCAGTTGTCTGAACCTGTACAGACTCCACAGCCTACTTCTGAAATGGAAGGACAGGCTCAAGAGGCAGCTGAAACTGATGTAGTTATAGCTAAGCCATTGGCTGCATGCCCATTTGATCCTGAACTCATTCAGGTGTAGCATTGGCTACTGCCTTGGAGCAGGAGGAGCTGGAGAAGAAAGCAGAACAAGAGAAGACTGATAGAGCTATTGCTATTGCTTCACAATTGGCCTATGCTGAAGATGATAGGCAAGCAACCATAGCTGAGGGAGCAAAGAAAAGGAAGAGGTCAAGTGCACCTCAGAGAAAGAGAACCAAAGGCAAGCTACTTCAGACTGCACCTGAACCTAGGGTGAACTAGAAGTATTGCCTCTCAGCTGACAGCAGAAGATGAAGCTGAGAAGTATCAAAATTTTTGTTAAAGCTCAACAATACTTTAAAAAGGGAAAAGGGAAGAAAAACAAGCACAAAGGGAGAAGGAAGCAGCAAAGGCAAAAGAATCTGAGGTAACCAGCCTCCCTACAAGAGAATTAAGTGAGATTTGATAATGTAACTCCTTCACACCCTCCTCACCAGAAAAACAAAACACCTCATCAACCTTCACCACAACCTTCATCACAACCTTCACCACAACCTTCACCAAAACCCCTATCACCTATAAACCAACCATCTTCACCTCTATCACAACCATCCCCATCTCCACAAACAGAAAACCAACCCTCTGAACCTTCCAAACCCTCTGAACCTACCTCACCACAACCTTCAGAGAATCACCTCTCTGAGCCCACATTATCTTCCCCACAAATCCATGACCTTGCTCTAATACCACTCTTACCTTCATCACCTCCACCTCCTACACCTTCTCTGGAAGAAGAGCTCTCTGTTGAAGCAGAGCAAGTGCTTGTTGATCCCTGCTCACTGCCAAGTTTAGCACCCTGTCTGAAGAGCTACAGTACTTCAGATCAGCACCTGTTGTATCCTTGCATCCTGGCTTAATCAGGAAAACTGCTGCTGAAGTAAGGAATCAATACAGTGCTTCTTCAGGTGGATTAGATAAGATCAGGAAGGGTGTCCCTCTTGCACATATTTGGGCTCCCATCAATCCATTCTCAAATGTTCCCTGAGGCTTGTCTAATGATGAATGGAGCTTTGTGAGGCAGCTGAACACTGAGTCTGAGCTGTTTCAGAGGGATCTGCTCAAGGGAGTTGGGATGAGAGGCTACAGGCCCCCTAGAACTTGTTCAATCAGGCCAACCACGAAAATCTTGGTGAAACCTGATAGAATAGTTCCTAGGTATCCCTTACTGGAAGAGAAATTCAAAGAAGCTAAAAGCTATTCAAAGAAAAACTCACTTGTGCCTGAAGTGATGAGTCCATCAGAGTGGGACTCTTTACCAGAATTCATCACAAATCTAGGAGGAGGCCTGGATCATCTACTTCAAGATTGGCTGTGGTCCTCTTACTGGAAAATCAGAGAAGATGCTGGATCTTCTTCTGGATCAACTGGTCCTGATGCTGATTCTGGTGTTGGACTTGGAAAGTCAACCACTGTCAAATATCACTATATGAGAGATCACTTTCCCCCACCTGCTGACTCTTTCCATGAAGATTGGGTTCTACTAAATCCTATTGGCACCTTCTTTTGCCCTGTGTTCAGCCCATCTGACTACAAACTGCAGCCAGGATTTGGACTGCTTAGATTTGTTTGCCCCTACATCCAGCTCATCTTCTATGAATCTGAGCAAGACTTGGCTAAGGAAAATCTGAAGTTGAAGTCCAAAGTGCAGAAACTTGAAAAGAAGTGTGCTGATCAAGAACAGAAGACTAAGCATCTGATTGCTCAACAAGAACATATTCTTCAAGAACAGCAGCTTATCAGATCTGGTCAGCAAGACTTGAAAACCTCAGTGGAAGCTGCAATAAACAAGGCCAAGGACGACTTGATTTCCTTTCTCACTGAGGCCTTGCTGAAGAACAAAGATTAGACTGTTCATTTTAGCCATTGTCTTTTGTTTATTTTCATGCTTATGACAAGTGTCTGATTGTTTGTTTCTTTATCTGAACATTCCCATATATACAATCAGTGCCTTATCTCATCTTTTTGTTCATTGTTAACATTATGCTATATGTTTTGTGTGAACTTATTGCTCTGTTACTGTTTTGCTCTGATATTCCATTTTGATTGATGACAAAAGAGGGAGTATTAAAATCTAACAAAATCTGAATCTGAAGTGATTACAGGACTCAGGGGGAGTAAATAAGAAATTGATTTTTGATCAAATCAGTTTAAGAGATCACCATCTGAGGGGGAGCTATCTATCCTTTTATCTTTAAAACTCCTTTCAGATTTATGTGTTTTAAATAAATTTGTCATCATTAAAAAGGGGGAGAATGTTGAGTCTCAAAAATATCATAAGAGAAAATATGATGTTTAAGACAACTCAATTCCCAAGTTTTAATGCTTAAAAAATTTGAGTTAAAATATTTATCATAGATACATATATGTTTTAAAGATTTATCTGTGATTTCAGCAAGAGTCACTATGAGCCTACATAAAAAGACTAAGTGTTGAAGCTGTCTGAAGAAGCAGAACTCGTCTGAAGAGTTGAAGCTGTCTGAAGTAGCTCAACTCGTCTGAAGTATCAGTGCTGTCTGAAGTCTCACTTATGACGTGGCACCCTCTGCTGAAGTTTGTGAAGACTTTTCTAAACCTCTGCTGCACGTACCTTTTCAAACATGTTTATGGCAAGGAACACAGAGACCTCTTCCTGGTGATTTTGAATTTCATACACCACTGAGGAAATCTCTGCAACGCAGCCTCTGCAACAACATTTGTAGCAGCCTAAGCAAGAGAAACCTTGTATCGTGTCAGAAATATCAGAGCTCTCAGAAGCGTGTCTCACAACGGATTAAATAGCATTTAATGCTATCTCTAAACGGTGGTATTTCAACGGATTAAAGTTTGGGTATAAATACCTCTCTATGAAGACCATCAACGCGACGAAGTGAAAAAGAGAAAAATCAATATACAAGAAAGCCAAGAGAAACATCACGCTGCAAGTTTTTACTCCGTAAAAACTCTCTGATAGAATTCTTTGTACACATTTGTATATCCTGAGCATACCTCAGTTTTTATAGTACATTATATTGGTTTGAGCTTCAAACTTGATAGTTTAAAAGCTTAAACCCCTTTCTTTGTAAACCTTGGTAGAGCCTGAAGAGGCTTGACAGAAAAGAATACTTGTGGTAGAGCCTGAAGAGGCTTGACAGAAAAGAATACTTGTGGTAGAGCCTGAAGAGGCTTGACAGAAAAGAATACTTGCTTGTGTCTGGAGAGACTGTACTCGTGGTGTCTGGAGAGACTGTACTCGTTGTGTCTGGAGAGACTGTACTCGTTGTGTCTGGAGAGACTGTACTCGTTGTGTCTGGAGAGACTGTACTCGTTGTGTCTGGAGAGACTGTACTCATTGTGTCTGGAGAGACTGTACTCAAATTCAAGCTTGTAATTTGAATATTCATATAGTGGAAATCCAGTGGTTGTTTGCCATTGGGACTGGACGTAGCTCACAGTGGTAGTGAGTGAACCAGGATAAATTTCTTGGCTAAGTTTTCTTACCCTTATCTCTTGTCAATTCTTTTTATACTAATCAAGGGGTTAGAGTAATTAATCTGATATGTTATAAAGGCATAAAACATTGTTTTAAATCAGTAATTTTTATACCGTCTGAAAACTTCAGACAGTCCTTTAAGAGTCTGTCTGAAATCGTGTTTTTAACACCTGTTTGCGAAAGCTTTCAAAAATATTCAGAAACACTATTCAACCCCCCTTCTAGTGTTTCCCTGTGTTCCTACAGTTTCTACTTTTGTTCTTCCTTGATGTCCTTTGTATTTCTGGATCAAGTTGTAGTTGATGTGAGACACCTGGCTTCTCAAAAACAAAAACAAGAAAACTTGAAAAAGGTAAGTGTGGAAGAAATTTAATAATAATAATGATAAATATAAATAACAGTAAATTCCTAGAAAATCCTAAAATAATAAGAATAATAAATAAAAGAAATCCTAAGATAAAACACTTGATAATTAGACCTACCAAGGTCTACACGAATTGGAAACCGTTCCCCGGCAACGACGCCAAAAATACTTGATGGGTTTCTAGAAAGCGAACCAAAAATCCAGCAGTATAATAGTAAGTAAGATATCGTATCCACAGGGAACGGCTAACTCGCGTGTACTCGTGATCTATTTATCAAGAGAAAACAACGGATTTGTGAGAGTATTTTGTGCGGAAAATATAAATTGTAAATTAATAATCCGATGAAATAGAAAGGAGGAGTTAGAAACACTTTACTTGGATTAGGATTGAACTTCGTGTCATCGCACCCTTCATGTATGTAAAAACTATTTATTATTTATAGCTTTGATCTATAATACTGTAGACAAACTATATTGCTAAAACCTCGAGTTACCAGCAGTCTTACCACTCAAAGATAATTCATGCGGGCTCTCCCAAGCGACAAATTACCCTCGGCTTATTTTACTCTTATTATTCTGTTTGTTAAAGGACTTATTTATAAACCATGCTTATCCTTTAGACGCCCTTCATTAGGATATTGTCACTACCCATCAATCACTAGCAACGCCCATGTTTCAGGCACTGGGATTACTATCAACTAACCTTTACTATCAATAAACCACGCTTATCCTTTAGACGCCCTTCATTAGGATACTGTCACTACCCCTCAATCATTAGCTACGCCCATGTTTCAGGCACTGGTTACCGAGTATTCTTATTCACTCAGAGTTTGAGTTTCTTCAGAATCAGCTCCCTCATCCTCAATCCTAGTCGGAATTTATATCACAGACACTAGCCTATAACTCCGGTGCAAGCGCGGAAGTTAGGAATTAAGCATAGAATAAGATTACCAATATTATAGATAGGGAACTCATAAATAATAAGATAGAATTCACATACACTTGGGGATAGAATCAACTACATTCAATCCTACTAGAGAGTTAGCTACTCATGATAGCCATACAAACCACTGAAGAATCTGTCACCTTCTTCAATCCTCGTACAGTGCTTCGTCTCTCCTATTCTAAAATTAAAAGTGGTGCATTATCACTGGAATATTTTTGAATTACAATAATCTTGCACACCTAATCTGGTGCAATAAGGTCCTATTTATAGGCTAAGGAAAGACAAAGAAAATTGGGGAGAAATCTATCTAAAAACGGCAACAAGAGAAGAATTATGTGTCATGCGCTTCACCCTGCGCTACAGCGCAGCTTGCAGCGCAAAAGTCAGAGAGTTGTGCTTAGCGCGCAGCACGAGTTGCACAGCTTCAATCTTTCTCTTTTTAACTTGATTTCTCCCCGAGACTGGATTTGGTTGATTGTCTTTCCTTGTTTCCCTTTTCTTGATGAAATCTTGCATTTATTGAGCATCTTGAATTTAATTGGGAAGGTTGTCTGCAGAATCCTTGTTTAATTGGCAGTGATATCTTCATTAATTAGTCTTAAATAAACTTCAAATCTTCATTAATTGTCCTCAATTAAACTTCAAATCTTGCAGATATCTCCCTTATTTAATGTTATCTTCTCTCCATATCAAATCTTTGTAATAATCTGCAAAAATCAACACAATTTATATTAAAATAGCATCAAATTCAAATTCAAGACTAATAAATACAATTTATCTAATATTTAATAAAAAGGGATTAATTTGGGGCATAAAATACCATTTTATCCTTGATAAGTGAACTAAAAAGTACTCTAATTTATCATATATTTTTCACTTATCAGAACACCTACTCCCTGAGTAAACTAGCAGACCTGTATGTCAAGGAGATTGTTAAGCTCCATGGCATTCCCTCCAACATCGTTTCAGATAAAGATCCTAGGTTCACCTCTAGGTTTTGGAGTGCGCTTCACCAGGATTTAGAGTCAAAACTCAGGATTAGCAATGCTTACCATCCTCAGACTGACAGTCAGTCGGAGAGGACCATCCAGACCCTAGAGGATATGCTTAGAGCTTGTGTGCTAGAGGAGCAGGGTAGTTGGGATAGGTACCTACCTCTTATAGAGTTTGCCTTCAACAATAATTTCCATAACATTTTAGGCATGACACCTTATGAGGCGTTGTATGGTAGGAAGTGTAGATCCCCACTCTGTTGGTATGAGGTGGGTGAGAGAACCATGTTGGTCCGGAGTTAGTGCAGGAAACCACATAAAAGATTAAGGTCATTAGGGAAAAGCTTGTCACTGCCCAAAGCCGGCAGAAGAGCTATTCTAACAAGAGAAGAAAGGACCTAGAATTTGAGGAAGGAGACCATGTGTTTTTGAAAGTAACTCCTGTCACAGGCATTGGGCGAGCCATCAAGGCCAGAAAGCTCAACCCCAAATTCATTGGCCTGTTTCAGATCCTACAGTGGGTTGGCCCTCTGGCTTACGGGATAGCCTTACCCCCTCATTTATCTCGATTCCATGATGTATTCCATGTTTCCCAGCTTAGAAAGTATGTCCATGACCTTTCACACATCATTAGTTCTGAATCGGTGCAATTAAGGGAAGACCTCACAGATCCCACTAGACTTGCATGGATTATTGACAGAAGTGTCAAAACCCTGAGGAACAAGATGATTCCCTTTGTGAAGGTGTTTTGGGAGGGGCAGACGCCAGAGGAGGCGACTTGGGGAAATGAGGAGGATATCCGCTCTCAGTTTATGGAGTTATTTGCTTGAGGTAAAAATGTGTTTTACATACTTTGCTCTAGCCAATTTTGGGAACAAAATCGTTGTAAGGGGGTAGAATTGTAACATCCCAAGTTTTAATCATTTTATAACTTAAAATAGTAATGGAATGGGTTTTAGGAAGAAAGGAATGGATTTGGTAAAATTTAAGTGGGAAAGGATTAGTTTATGCAGCAAACCAGAAAACTACATTCTGGTATGCTCGCTTAAGCGAGCATATCAGCAGAGAGATGGTTTCTGGTTTACTGATATAAGTTTTTCTGGTTAATTTACTGATATCGCTCAAACGAGCCAGGACTCGCTCGAGTGAGCAAGGATTTTAGGTGCAGGGGTGCTCTCTGACTTTGCACTCGCTCAAGCGAGCCAGGGCTCGCTCGAGCGAGCGCAAAGTCAGAAAGCAAGGATGTTTTACTGGGTGTTTCTCCCTCGAGCGAACAAGTGTTAGCTTAAGCAAGCCCCAACTCAGAAAGCAGGGTTTTTGCTCGCTCGAGCGAGCGAACGCGATCAGATATTTTTTAAAACATAGTTGGGATTTTTTTTTCATATTTCTCCTTTCCTTTCCACTTTCTAGAGAGAGGTTTTCTAGAGAGAGGAACACCCTTGGAGCCAAGAAGAAGAAGAGGAATCCAAGGATCTCCTTCCCCAATCCCCCTCAACTCATCCCCCTTCTCTTTGAGCCCCATTGAGGTAAGTATAACTCACACACCCACCTCCATATTGGTTAGATCTCTTGGATGAACCCTAATTCCTTCTCATCCCTTTCTTTAGCTTTGTTTGTTATTGTTTGCTTGTTGGTTGTTCTTCATTTGGTTTGATTTACATATAGTGAATTACGGCATAGGTTAGGGCTTGTATGTTAGGGTTTGACTCTAAATTACTTATTGTTTGAATATTCATGGTGCACTTGTACAGTGTTAGCATTATTCCATGTACCTTTGAATCTGAAAATGAATTTGGCCTATGGCCACCAAACCCTAATTATTTAAGCTTGACTTCGGTCTAGAATAAGACTAAAATGAATTTGGCTCCGGCCCAGAGTATTTGGCTTCGGCTCAGATTATGAGTATTGGCTTCGGCCCAGAAAAATGTATGAAAACTTGACTTCAGTCCAGAATAAGTAGCGGGTTTTAGCCCCAAGGGAGACGTTCCTTGTAGTCTGAGCGTAGGTCTAGCCTTAGAATTAGGGAAAAGACCCCGTCTATCGGGAAAAACTGGTTATGAGTATTCAGAAGTTTGAGTTGAGAATATTTGTGTTACTTGGCATTTATTTGGTTGAATGTTGCATAACATTCTCCTGTTTCCCTACACTGCAGGAGCATAGTTATACTCACTGAGATTCTAGTCTCACCATGCATTTTGTGGTTATATTATAGATGCACAGGTTCCACCCCGACCAGGGCAATGAACTTGGAGGCTTGCAGGAGCTTAGTCTTTTGTTATGTTCAGATACTTATGTACTTAGTGGTTTATTTTGATAACTAGAATTATATTTGTATTATATTTTTGGGGGTATGATTGTACTGAAGGGAATCAAGCATGTAGTTAGGGTGCAACGGAATAAATGGATTCCCTCCCTTGTTATGATCGTTAATGCGAAAACACAAATTAAGTCATAAAAGGCATAAACATAATGACATACCTTTTTTGGATTGTAATCAAGACAATAGCAATCACGTCTCTAGTGGTGTCCATGCCAACAACCGAACTAGGAAACCCTCCTCAACTTTGCTAGTAGCGTTTAGAGAGTAAGAGCGACTGCTCATGTATCTAGGGTAATGCATCTCATGCTATATTTATAGAGTGGTGGCTAGGGTTTTACCACCTCACTCTATTAGCCATAACATATATGGGTCTGGCCCATTATGTTATAATTCTAATCAAATTAGAATTATTATCTTTCCTAGCGGCTTGTTGTATGCGTGTGACCCAATAGGCTTTTAATCTTTTGTTATGATATTAAAATAAAACCCTTTTATATTTAATATCATAAATAGTGAGCGGCATCTAGAAATGCATCACTATTACCCAAATATTGAGATTGTCAACAACTTTGACGAATCCTATTTTAGGATAATAATTTATAGGGAAAAATATGTTTTTCATCCCTGTAGTTTCGGTCAACTTGGGCTTTCGTCCCTATACTCTAAATCCTTGGTTTTTGTCCCTGTACTTTCTAAACCCCTAAACATTAGTCCCTGTCATTACTTTGGTCCGTTAAAGCTTTGACGTGTCAATTACCTAGCATGCCACGTGTCAATTGCCTAGCATGCCACGTCACAGGTTTAACGGTCCAAACTAACGGCAGGGACTAATGTTTAGGGGTTTAGAAAGTACAGGGACAAAAAACCAATGATTTAAAGTATAGGGACGAAAACCCAAGTTGACCGAAACTACAGGGACGAAAAACATATTTTTCCCTAATTTATATGATCTGTCCCTTTGTCCAAATATCTAATTGAACACAAGGGCATGTAATGTGTCAACCTTGTATAGTTCAATGTATTTTTTCTTGATCCCCAAGTAGACTATACAGAAAATAAACATCTCATGTTTATCCTCCTGAGCATGGCCATGCATTTTGCAGTCTCACTTTATCAAGAGGCCTACAGATATAACTCTTGTTACATAGGAGGGACAAATCTCATCTAGGTCACTCACATCCCACCACATAATTTATTATGTGTCCAAATACCAACTTTATGATCACCTTGTTACAGGCAACGTTTGTTGATATTTAAAACACATAATTCCTTATGTAGGAATGGTAGTGATTTCAGGTCAAAGGACTTCATATAACATTTATCAATTTAAGAAACGTTCATGACACTTATGTAACAACCATGCAACGTTCTTAAGGTGGGTTAGTCCAGTACATCATTACTCTTAATATGTACCTATGTGAGCACATGATATCTTATATCCATGATCCGTGAGATGTGATCATCAATGAACTCACATACTAGTCTAGATACATCTTTTGTCCTAAGAAGATGCTTGACCAGGGACTATTTTAAGAATAGTTCTTCATAAGGTCTCACGATAAAGTCATCTACTTGATTTCTTATGAAGTTTAGGTTTACTATTCTAAGGACGTTTATTACATTCTAAAAAAATGAATTGCCTTTATAAAATAATATGATACAAGTGATGGATGTTCAAAATAAACATATAAGGCTCCAGTGCATATACTAACATGTACATGTGCAGCCTTCGGGCCTTTCTATTTTGTTTAGGGCACATGTTTGGGGGTATCCCAGTGGATGTATATAGACTATCTATAGCTGAGCCCTTGAGGCATTCTTATATGCAGTTTATGTTTCCATATATTTTTTGAGTATTCGTTGGACGCTTAAACGTTATATGGTTGTTGTGAGACGCTATTTAAAATGGCGCGAAATAATTTTAGAAATTTGGAAATTTGGCTTCCAACGAGCTTAATTCTCAAATTTAGAAATTAGGACGTTACATAAGACACAAGATATGAAGGTTTGTACAACAAATAATCAGAGTATAAAATCTATACAAGATTTTGACAGTGTTTTCTCTCAAAGAAAAAATTTCGTAGATTGCTTACACTTTGCTTAATGAAGATGCACTTGTATTTATAGGCTTCGTTAGCTTGAGAACTTTGTTGAGAAGTATGATGTGAAATAACATTAAATGCTCTTCATCCTGTTATGAGACAACTCTAACACAATACAAGGTTGCAGTGCTGCTCTGACTTCTGCAAGTCCTGCTACGCAACATTTCCTCTTTAGTGCTAGTTTCTCAAACCTTAGTCAAAAGTGATCTTTTGTGTTTCCAGATTAATTTTCTGAGGTTGCGTGAAGAAATGGTTCAAATTTTGACTTGCCACGTCAGAAAGGCTTTTGGCTTCAAACAACTTGGCTTCAGATACCTCTTTAGTCTTCGATTCACAATTCAAACTTTAGATGAATCTTCATAACCTTGTTGTTTCAGAATGCCTTGAACTCTTCAGAACATGCTTCCTTCAGAACCATGACTTGCTTCAGATAGCCTTAATACTTACGATGGTTGACCTTATCTGAAACATCAGAACCTCATTAGAATTTTGGTGAAGACTTATAAAGTGTTTTGTTAAGTTTATTATCATCAAAATCTTAGATGTGGGGTTTCTTAGACATTTAAAGTCTTAAAACTCAACAAGGGTGGATGGAGGGTTGGAGGCGCTAGGTCTAAGGGAGAATGTGTGTGGTGATTGATACTAGGGTTAATTTGAAACATATGGGCTTGCTTTGGTTAAAGGTGGAAACTTTACAATAATGGAGAATTGGGCCAATCAAGTCATGTACTATATCTATTATAGCTTAGTCGACCAGGTTCGGTTAAATACGATATTTTTCTGCCCCACCTAAGCTTGATCGCTTAAAATTGTATTAACCCATATGTGTAACCCACTCGAATCCGGTTACTTGTTTCTACTTGACCGTTGCCTTTTGGTTAAGGCGGATTTCTTGGTTTCTAGGTGGGTTGAAATATTTTGCCTACCCCTAATAGACATAATTATTTTTGCATCTTTCACGTGATTACACTTTCTCTTATTTAAGATTCAAATCTTCATACTGTTTTATAGCATTTAATAGTTTTTTAAGTTATAAAAGTGAATATTAATTAAACTTAATAAATGTTTTTAGAATTTTAATATATTACTTTTATTTAGGGTTATTATATATTTATTATTAAATGACGCTCTTAGAAATAAGAAGTATTCAATGAATTCTATTAACAATTATTTAATGAATACCTTTTAATCATTTCAAAAATAAATTAAAATATATTTCACATTAATTATTTTTCAATGTAATTTGGTACGGAAATAAAATAAATATATATTTTGAACATATTTTCATTTATTTAATGAGGAGTTAACAAAATATTCAAAAAAAAAGTTTTACTCATTAAATATTTAATTAAATTTTAAAACACACTAATAATAAATAATACATTAAAGAGGTTGTTTAAAGATATACATTAGTAACATTCCTTTGTAATTTCTTTAAAAAAAGAACACGGTAAAGAAGAATAAGAAGAAAGAAGAGGATGAAGAGGAGTGAAAAAAAAATTCGATGAGGACAGAAAAATTGGTTTGAATGCATGTCCTTTAAGTTCGAATCTTGCTTCTGTCATCTTTGTGCTCTCTCATCGAGATCCATTGTTTCTCTCGCTCTCTGTTTCTTAATATTCAAAGGTACAATTTTTACTTATTTTTAATCTCTCACCTTGTTTTCTAGTAGTTCTGGAGTGGGTTGGTTGGTAATGGATAACAACAAACCCCCTTATGTAACTTCAACACCAAACTTGAACGTGAAATCAAAACAATCACCATCATCATCATCACCGTGTCCTGCACCAAAAGTTTCAACTACCACCTTAGACTTCGGTTGCTTTAACCATGACATTAGTGAGTTGCCTAATAATTCTCTGAGAAATATAGGCCACAGGCACACCCAGTCTGAGATTCTCACCCTCCTTGATGATATTAGCATCGACGATTATCTTGGCACCATGGATGGTCACTCACTCTCAGGTGGCACCATTGAGAAAGACTCGCTCTCCACCTACCTTAATATGGATAAACAAAACCCATCCCCCGGTGCCCTTGCATCTGCTGTAGACATCTTTTTATTGCTATTGGTAATACCAATATCAATGAAAGAATTGATGTTGGGTCCCAACATAGCCTATTTATGAATGGTTCAACATCCATAATCAAACCTGATGTGTTGGTCTCTGCTTCTGCAAATGGATCTACTATTAACTCAAAACAAGCAATATCTGCTTTTTCTATTGGTACTTGCATCGACGATGATCTTGGTACCATGGTTGGTCACTCATTTTTTGATGATACCATTGGGAATGATTTGCTTTCCACCTTCCTCAATATGGATAAACTAAACCCATCCTCTGGTGCTCTTGCATATACTGCAAACAACTTTCCTATTGCTAGTGGTACTACCAATATCAATGAAAGGCTTGGCGTTGGGTCCCAACATAGCCAATTTATGAATGGTTCAACATCCATCATCAAACCTAACATGTTGGTCTCTACTTCTGAAAATAGCTCTACTATGAACTCAAAAAAAGCAATGTCTGCTTTTTCTATTGGTACTTGTATCAATGATGATCTTGGCATCATGGATAGTCACTCACTCTCCAATGTCACCATTGAGGAAGACTTGCTCTCCACATACCTCAATATGGATAAAATAAACCCATCCTCTTGTGCCCTTGCATCTGTTGGAGATAACTTTTCTATTGCTATTGGTACTACCAATATCAATGAAAGGCTTGACGTTGGGTCCCAAAATAGCCAATTTATGAATGGTCCAACATCCATAATCAAACCGGACATGTGGGTCTCTGCTTTTGAAAATGGCTCTACTATTAACGCAAAACAAACAATGTCTGCCTTTTCTATTGGTACTTGGATCGATGATGATCTTGGTGCTATGGATGGTCAGTCACTCTGTGATGGTACCACTGAGAAGGACGTTTTCTCCACTTACCTCAATATGGATAAACTAAACCCATCCTCTGGTGCTCTTGCATCTACTGCAGACAACTTTTTTATTGCTAATGGTACTACCAATATCAATGGAAGGCTTGACGTTGGGTCCCAACATAGCCAATTTATGAATGGTTCAACATCCATCATCAAACCTGACATGTTGGTCTCTGCTTCTGAAAATGGCTCTACTATTAACTCAAGAAAAGCAATGTCTGATACTGAGCTTGCGCAGCTTGCCTTGGTTGACCATAAGTGTTCTAAAAGGTATATTATTCATGATTTGGGTTACATTAACATCATATATATCATGAAAAAAATACTTAACAAATTGATTCCATTTGTCTTAAGTCACTTTCGCTTTGACTAATATTAGTTAGTTTTAAGGAAAATTAAGAATTATGTACAATGGGCATCATATCGTTATATATATCTTTGTGCATCATTTATCATTGGAGAGTGTACTTCCTATATGTCATATATACCTTCTTGTTTTAAAATAATTTTCCACCATGAATGATATTGCCTAGTTGTGTATAACAGGATTTTGGCAAATAGACAGTCTGCTATAAGATCAAAGGAAAGGAAGGCGCGTTACATTTCGGAACTTGAAAAGAAGGTGAAAACATTGGAAACTGAAAAGACATCCTCATCTACACAATTAACTATCTTGCAAGTATGTCTTAACTCATCATTCGCATCTTATGTGTCTGTCAACTTGAGACTGTTGTTTACATGTATTTGACCTCTTATCTTATGAATGGACTACTATTGTTATATTATGGCACCTTTTCATTGAAAAGCAAATATTAGGATTATGATGAATCAATTTTGGTCTCTTATGAGCAGAGGGATACACAAAGAAATGATCATGAGAATAATGAGTTAAAGTTGGGGTTGCAAACTCTGATACAACAAATTCAATTGGATGTCGGTGAGTTCTTGCTGCTATAAATGTTTAAGGCTAATGGTCTAACATTCTATTCAACTTTATTTCCAATGTCAAAATAAAAAAATTATTAACAAACCTTTATATGCAACATGAGTTTTTGCTTTACCATTGTTGATATATAATTTTACCTTGGTTTCTGCAGAGACCAAAAAATTTTATTAACTCTATTTTGGGGAGGAGAGAATGATTCATAGCTAGCATAACAATTGGCAAATAATTTATAGTGTGAAAAAGGTTGTTAAAGAAAATAAAATTCCAATTGATTTTAAAACAAGATAAGGAAAATCTAACTGATTATGGTATATGTTTGTATATTACTACTCAAAAAATGGAACTTATTTATGATGATGAATAATATGTATGGTTTTGCCTTCACTTTACATTTAAGGTTTGTGATTTTATTTTATGAATTAGTAAGTGTTGCCCTATGAATTAATACATTTGTCTTATATAAAGGCACAAGTATAATCTAAAGTTAGTTGAATTTTTTATTGGTTGATTGGTTAGTTTCATAGGAGTAGTAGTAGAAAATGGGATTTCATAATTTTGTTTTTAATTTGTACGTCTTAGTATTGAATCCACGGAATTTAAATTTTCATGTGCATGAAGAGTTATTCATGGTCTTACCAACCCCTTCATAATAATTAATTCATTTATTATTTACTTCTACCATTGAACAATGCAAAAATAGAGGAAATTCAACATCTTAAAGTACAAGCTATGCAAGTTATGCTAAATGAAGGACATATGAACTCTGCTGCACTTGGAAGAGAGCAAAAATACTATCTCAACGAACATGTCATGCATCCTCTTTTAGCTACACAACAATTACAACAGCTTCAAAGTCATTCTCAGAGCCAACAACACCAACTTCAAGAACATCAATTACATCAGCAACACCAACACCAACCACAACCACAACAGCCACAATGCCAAAACCCACAACAAGAGGAGAAGGAGCAACAACATCAATAGGAACAATAGTATCAATAAATGGAAAATTGAAAATGAAAGTGGACCCAAACATAATGCTTCATATCAAATGTAGATTTGTCAACATTTGAGGCTCTTAGAAACTGCACATTGTCTCTTATTTTCTCCCATCAACTTTACATTTTGTCTTGGGTTCATAGTTTGTTTAGGTCAATCATGTTATGTTTCTTTCTTATGAACAAGACAAATGGTCCTAATTAAGGATTGAGATTTATGCATTTATCTTTGCAATTTAGAATGTTTTGGTCCCTTTGGACTTTGGTTATGAATCTTTGAGACGAATTTATGTTCATTAAGTTTTTCCTTTGATTGCTTTTTCCTGCAACTATGCTCGCATAAGTGGCTTGTTTAGATTAATAATCATGTTGTCTCATTATTTTTGTAAGAATTTTTCTATGTTGCCATAAACTAGCATTTCACAACAAAAACTCAATGCAAATAATTGCAAGGGGGTAACAATAATGAACGATGCTATTTGCCACTACTTAGTGATCTACTCAACGTAGCAAAATGGTTCTACAAAAAAACATGTACATTACTTATTTTATGCACATAGAGTTAAACATTGAAAATAAAAAAAATCATAAATAATACGTAAAAAATTTTATAACATTTAATTCATTGTATATTATGATGATGAATTTTATAATGAAACATAAAAAATTCAAAAAAAAATGATGTTAATATCACTAAAATACATAAACAATAATGCAACTAAAAAATTTTAATTTCAAAATATCAATTACAACAATACATCATAACGAATAGAGTTATAAAGCAAAATACAAATATAAAATCCTCATTAATAAAATAAGGCATATGTTGATTGAAGAAAAAAAGGTCAACATATCCTAAGTAATAATATTGTAATTAAAAAGTTTATAATCAACATAGGTTTATTTTGAACAATTACACTAAAGTGCAATTTTTCTCTTGTAATTTATATACTATGTGAATTTATATAGAATCTTTATCCTTATATAGTATATTTTTACTCTATAATTTTTTGTCTTTGAATTGAAATCCTCACGAGCATAGTTGTGAGTTTAACCCTTGACTAGGGGTAATTGTTAGGTAAAACTCTCTCAAGAGAAACGAGTAAACAATTTGAACCACTGATCTTGTAGGTAAAGTCCGCTTTGGGTCATAGTCTACTTTCTCGGTGACCAACCTTTGTAATTAATTAAACATTGGTAAGTATTCATGAAGATATATTAATATACTTTTACGTAAAACTTTTATTCTTATGTAATCTAAGTATTTATCCTTATATCTTAAATTTAAATTTTACTACACTTTGATGCAATTCTTTCATTGTCAATATTTACCTATTGTGAAATAAATATTAATAAACATTCCTGTATAGATTTTTTTTATTCTTTTATATGAGATATAGTAATTCACCTATATAAACATCTATCTCTGTGATTTAAATGTCCATACATGATGGCATGCAGCCTGTGCAAGCAGTCGGAGTCAAAGGAGCCTAGACTAGCAAGGCTAGTATTGGGCCGCATGAAGGCCCAAGCAAGGGGAGTTGCCTTTCTTAAGTCAACATTGACCATATTAATCTTGGTCAACACCATCCATTTTCTTCTATTTTAATTGTAATTTTAATTCCCTAAAATAGAGGACCAACTAGTCATGGCCTTTAATCAATAGTTTGATAGGATTACTTGTATTTCATTTTTCTTGTAATTCTCCTCCCTACTACTCTCATTTGGGCACTATTTTAGACGGTTTAAGTGGCTAAGATGAAGCTAGGCTAGTTGGGATAGGAGTCATGGGTTCAACACCCAAGTTAGGAGGTTTTTAGTCTTCTTTATTTTTCTCTTTCTTGAGTTGGCCGCCCCGAGCTCTATAAAAGGGGGTCTTCTCCTCATTTGTAAGCTAATCTTCTTTTCCATTAGAGAGTTTATGCTTCATTTCTCCCTTGTGAGGTTGAGAGGCTCGATGGTTCTTACTTAAAACATTGTGATTCTTATCCTGCTCCACGAGCTGGTGGCGAATATACACTGCTGGCTTATCTGCTGAAAGGGTAGCCTTCATCAGTGGCGCCTACACAATTCCTTTTCTCTTCCACTTTTCTTTCATTTTCCTTCATTTTCTTTCAATTTACGGTATGTTATTGCTTGCTGCCCAACCCTTTATTTGCGCATAAATTCACTTCTAACGGGTTGCTTTTACTCAATTCCAGATCCACAACTTGTCTGCTATCAATTGGTCATCGGAGCTTTGTTGATTTGAGCAATTTAGGGGCTGTTTTGGTGAAGTTTGGGCACTGCACTTTCTGTTCTTGGTGCAGAATTTTCATCAAATTCTTGTGTAATCCATCTTCCATTTCCATGTAATTTCGGACTTAGACTGTTTCCTAGGCCCGAGGTGCCTTTCTGCTGCTATCAGCTTGCTTGAATTGCTTGCAATTGTATGAATTAAAGGGGTTGTTTGGGCCGCTAATCCCACCCCATAGGTGTTTGATGAAATGCCTAATCAAATTGCTCATTAATTGTTCTTGAGTGATTCTTGCCATATAATTGTTTGTGTGGGTGGATTGTGAGCATTGTTGCTTCCATTTTCCAAAGATCGTTCACCTACATTTTCTCTCATCCTTTTACATTCTTGTTCATCTCCCCCATATAATTGTTCATCCATATTCATCTTTTTACTATTCCGCTTTTAATTTTCAGTCATTTAATTTCTGCCATTTAAATTTCGCTTCTCCCCATCCTTTTAATTCCTGTCATCTCCTCTACTTTCTGTCATTTACTTTCAGTCTTCCCCATCCTTTTACTTTTAGTCTTTTAATTCTTGCTCTTTAATTTTGCGCAATTTTATCTCCTATTTTTGCTCATTCATACGCATTTTTTTAGCCTGTTTTGTTCAATTTTCGGCTCTTATTTTATTTGTTATTATTGTAATTGATTGAAAATTTGGATTGATCGCTAGCATAGCCTTAGGAAATGCTTATTTGATTACGCAAAACGCATAATTGTAGGTTGGATTTGTAGCTCAGAAAATAGGCGAAATTCACCAAATTTAATTGTTGAGTTTTGACTGTTTTTCTCAGTTTTCAACCATAAAATAAATCCAGCTCGCTTGAATTGTAATATGCCAAATTTTTGTGCAATCCAAGGGAAATGCTAAGAAATATTTGTTGCAAATTTTGATTCAAGTTGCCATTCCTGTTTGCAAATCAAGTTTTAGAAAACAGACAATTCTTTCCAATTTTTGGTACCTTTTTTGTCCTATTTTAGGCCGGATTCTTGCAGATTTTTGTTTTAGAATGGGTATCAATTACTTGTAATTTTGTACATTTTTCTGTAATTTTCTATTGGGGCAAGAAACAAAGAAAAAGAAAACAAGAGAAAATATTCAAAATATATTTAGCCAAAAATACAAAAAGAGGTGCAAAAAGGAAAAAAAAGTACTGAAGTCAAAAGGAGGAAAAGTTGAATCCTCCAATTTAAAAAAAAAAACAATCAAGAAAAAGCCCTGCAGTACAGTTTCAAGTTTACTGTAAAATTATCATTTCCTTGTATCTGTTCATTTTGAGTTGTAATCTGCTATTTTCCAAAAACAACTGTTTTGGCAACTCTTCTTTGAATCAAAACTTAAACCAGAAACATTTATCTTTGCAATTTCTTTGTGTTTTGTTTGTCATGTTTGACCCTCTACTCTTGTGTATAAGCTTTCTTCTAGCTAGCATTTCTTGTTTGTCAATTATATTCTATGTTTTGTCTTTAGAGTTTTCCTTTTAGGCAATCCTTGATAACCGTAGTGTTGCTCATTCTAAATCTCGTCAAGCTTGGGTAGGGAATTAACTTTGGTCTTTGTAAGAACTAAAGTAATTCCTAACTGAGTAGAAGAGGCAAGAGTCAACACATTATAGAAAAAGCCGTAAAAAGAGTGACATACACGAGTGTTAACATTCCTTGAGTGTAAACACTTACTTGAGTTGAAAGGTCCTAAAAGCTTTTTGAACTTTACATTCACTTAGGCGTAATGGAAGGAAGGAGGCTAGGGGTAAGGGAAAACTTAATGATGAGGAAAGACATAGAAATCCCCTTAAAAGAGGAAGATACCCAAAGAGAGAACCTCTTTCATATTAGATGCCTAGTTGAGGGTAAGATTTGTGACATAATTATAGATGGAGGGAGTAGTTGCAATCTAGCTAGCCAAAGGTTAAGATCTAAACTCAACCTACCCACTACCAAACACCCACAACCCTACACACTTCAATGGGTGAGTGAAGAGGAAGAACTAGTGGTTGATAGGCAAGTGAGCATTAAGTTTGCCATAGGAAAGTATGAAAATGAGGTAACTCTTGATGTAACACATTTAGGTCATACCCATATCCTTTTAGGAAGACCTTGGCATCATGATAGAAGGGTTAAATATGATGGGTTTACTGACATATATAATTAAATTCCTTCATAAAGGCACATAATTTATCCTTAAGCCTATGACCCTTAAAGAGGCAAGAGAAGACCAAGAAGCTCTTAGGGAATCCATCCAACAAGAAAGATTAGACAAAGCCAAATTAGAGGAAGAAGCCTTAAAGAAAATCAAGTTAGAAAAAGAAAAAAAAATAAAGCAAAAGTAAGAAGAAACTAAGAAAATTTTGGAAGAAAATAAAATAAAAAGAGAAAGATAGTATTTGGGAAGGCAACCTACCTTATATTGTAAACATTTGGATGCTAACCTTTTTAATGAAAACTTGGATAGGTTGTTGGCAATTAAGCTTAATAGAGCAAGCGAGAAGACTCAGGCTACTGAAAGGGAGTTCCCTAAACTAACTTTCCTTATGCATGAAATACCTTTTTCTATGCACAATTATATGCCTCAAAGCATTACATGTTTGAAAGAAATAAACAATGTTGATAATGCTTTAAAACCTATTGCATGTTTAGCAAAACCAACTAAATTTAAGAATACCATGAAACTGACTAAAGATGCATGTTTAGTCAATTCCTTTGGTCGATTTAGATTGCATGATAGGAATGATAACAAAGTTAGATTGAATAAGCATGTACCTTTGGTTTGTATCTATAATGTGCATACACATTTTGGACCTAAAATAATTGTTTCATATTATATGTATTATGCTCTTGAACTAGTTAGCGAAAAGAATAAAAATTTGGATGAAGCCATCACAGGTAGGAAAACTTGTTTGACATCCATAACACTTGTTGATATGCCTCATGATATGATTGCCCAAAATGATTCTTTAAATGTTTCACCTCACATGCACACATATGATAATTTTAATATGCGAAAGGTTTTACCATCTATATACTTGAATAAGTACATTTGTGAAGACATACCTTTTTTGTAAAAATAACTCATTGCATGCATATGATACACTCTATAGGCGTGATAAATTTTTCAAATATAATAAAGAATTCATGCCACATAGCTTTAACTATGCATTCATTTGGAAACATGCTATAGAATATTTTGATGATTGCAAAACTTTGACACTATTGTGATATTTTTGTGACAATTTATTCTTATATCTTCCTTGTGACCACTTAATTTTTTTGCTTGCATAGGAATGCTTCAAGAGGATAGTCTTTGACTCGGGATCTAGCACCTTGATCTCTAAGAAATAAAGGGCTTGAGGGCTCACCCTTCACAGCACCGAGGACACCTTGCTGAGGAAGGATATCTTGAATTCCTTGAAATTAAGGGAAGTCACTTCTTATTTCCTATGCAATTGTCATCCACTCTTTCTTCTTACTTCTCATCTACTCACCTCTTCCTATTTTGTTTTATTTTAGGCCCTTATCTTTCGATTTGAGGTCAAATCCTTTTCAAGGGGGGAAATGATGGCATGCTGCCTGTGCAAGCAGCTGGAGTCAAGGGAGTCTAGACCAGCAAGGCTAGTATTGGGAGCGCATGAAGGATCAAGCAAGGGGAGTTGACTTTCTTAAGTCAACATTGACCATATTAATCTTGGTCAACACCATTCATTTTCTTCTATTTTAATTATAATTTTAATTCCATAAAATAGAGGACCAACTAGTCATGGCCTCTAATCCATAGTTTGATAGGATTTACTTGTATTTCATTTTTCTTGTAATTCTCCTCCCTACTACTCTCATTTGGGCGCTATTTTAGAGGTTTAAGTGGCTAAGATGAAGCTAGGCTACTTGGGATAGGAGTCATGGGTTCAACACCCAAGTTAGGAGGTTTTTAGTCTTCTTTATTTTTTCCCTTTCTTGAGTTGGCCGCCCCTAGCTCTATAAAAGGGGGTCTTCTCCTCATTTGTAAGCTAATCTTCTTTTCTATTAGAGAGCTTATGTTTCATTTCTACCTTGTGAGGTTGAGAGGCTTGATTGTTCTTGCTTAAATCATTGTGATTCTTATCCTGTTCCACGAGCTAGTGGCAAATCTACACTACTTGCTTACCTGTTGAAGGGGTTGCCTTCATCAGTGGCGCCTACACCATTCCTTTTCTCTTCCACTTTTCTTTCATTTTCCTTCATTTTCTTTCAATTTGTTGCATGTTACTTCTTACTGCCCAGCCCTATATTTGCGCTTGAATTCACTTCTAACCGGGGTTGTTTTTTTTTTTTATCAATTCTAGATTAACAACTTGTATGCTATTAATGCACTTTTATGTAAAGCTTTATTCTCATATCCTGTATAAATAAAAACCTCATATTAAAGTATTTTATTAAAAAAATCTTTCAATAAATCATATTTTTTTAAAAAAAAGTTATTCATTTTTGTTATTTAATCCATTTTTGCATAAATGGGTCGCTTCAATGTGAAAAAGTACAAAATATCAAAGAAATAAAATAAAGTTATAAAATATTATAATATGTTTTATCATATAATAATAACAAAGTGTTGAATCAGAATGCGATGAGTTAATAAATATCATTAAAAATACATAGAAAATAACATAAAAATAGAAAACCTTCTTTGGATACAGCGGGTTGGAAAACACATTATTTTAAATACAACTTGTAATCCAAATTCAATAACAATGTGTTTAGTATAAAAAATATATCTTAACTCATAATAACATTAACCATACTATTAATGACATCTGCTCCTTTTTAAGCTTTTTACATGAAATGAAATATCCATGAATTTAGAACAAAGTAAATCAATTTTTTATATACTTGATAACAAAATATAACAAAGTGAAAATAAAAATAGAAAATATATAATAATAAAATGGTATAATAAATAATGATAGAATTATATACTTGATAACAAAAAATTTCTTCTTATATCATGAAAATATTATTTCAATAATTTAAATGTTAACACACTTTTTTTCTAAAATTTTCATTCCCATGTAATGTTAACATAAAAAGTTTATAATCATCACAAATTTATATTAAAAAATTAAACTAAAGTGTTAAATTTAACTAAATTTTATATCACAAAAGCTTATTTTTATTTTGTAATTTAATTATAAATAAGTTACATATAGATTAATCTCTAAGGAGAGGGAATGATGACAACTACCAGTGGACTTCTGAGCTGGCAGCTGGCGAACTAGTGGTAAGCTTGGACCTATTTGGGATGCTTGGAGATGAGTCAAGCCTTGGTCAACCATGTTTTGGTCAACCCTCCCATGGTCAAACTTTGACCTTTGACCACCCTTGACCAAGTCAACAAGAAGACTTCACCTTAACTAGGAAGAATTAAATAAATAATTAGGATTACTTGTTGCTTATTTAGGATTTTAATTGTATTTAGTTTAATTGTAATTTTCCTAATCCTACTTAGCCTAGTGGGCGCTAATTTAGATGGATTTATTGGCTAAGAGTTAGCATAGCTAAGTGGGTAGGAGGTCATGGGTTCAATACCCAATTAGGATAGTTTTCACTCATCTTGTATTTTCCTTCCCACCACCTAGACACCTCATTTTCCTATAAATAGGAGACCACCTCCCTTTGTATTTCAACTTTGAATTTGAGTAAAGGCATTATGACAAAATTCCTCCTCAACTTTGTGAGTAGAGAAGGCTTGGTGGTTCTTGCTTAAACCAACCAAAGACTTACCTAATTCTCCTGAATCAGTGGTATCTAACACCTGAACTTATCTGCTGTGGGGGTCGCTTACACCAGTGGTGTTCATCCATCTCTTTTCTCTCCACTTTTTCTTTCACTTTCCCTCCTTTTCTTTCATTTTCTTGCATGAATATACTGCTACCCAGCCATGTATTTTGCTTGAATTTTCACTTCTATTCGGTTGTTTTTGCTCAATTCTAGATCCTTAACCTCCTTGCTATCAGAGAGCCTCCCAAAAATTGCCTTGTCCCTCGCTTGAGCAAGGCCCTTCTCACTTGAACGAGGATGACATAACTCAATTTTCCCCCCTCTTTCTGATACGCTCGCTCAAGCGAGAATACCAGAGTCCTAAGTTTTCCTTTCTCACTCTCAGTCCCTTTTCCCCATATTCCTCATGTAAAACCCCCTTCCTCTAAATTTCATCAACTCTCTAACTTAATTTTCTCAATTACAATCCAATTCCCTCCTTAAAACCTCCACTTTCCTCCTCACCCCTACACCTTGCTAGTTTCTTCATCTCAAGGTGTGATCTCTCCTAAGTTCCACCTACAGTTGTGTTAGGTTTAATCATTGGTTTTACTTCTAAATTCCCTTTTAAAACTCATAAAGTCTCCATGAACTCCCTATCTCTTTTCTTAATCTACCATCAGACTCCTAGATCCTCCTTCTACGCCAAACTTCCCTCTCATGGTGGGATTCACCACCTAAGGCTTCCACTATCTTTTCTAGGTACTAATTTTGGGATGTTACAATTGTCATTATTTGATAGTATGTCTCAATGGTTTAGTGGTTTACTTGGTGCAAGTGCATTTTGAGTTTGGATGAAAAAAGTTAATGTTGGACCTCACTTTAACTCACATGTACCCACATTAGTATTTTGTTCAGTATATGGAAAAATAAAAGGATTTAAATGCAGTACTTAACAATAAATATGGAGCTAATTTTGATTTTTGTTGTGATAATGATATATCTAATATGTGACCGGTGAGCTAAGTGTATATAGTAGAACTATATTTCGTATTGGTGTTAGCTATAATTTCCACGACGACACCACAGGTTCGGATTTTATTTCAACTAATGATTCTTTGAAAAAAGGAGAGAGAATTTATTGGAAAGTAATATTTGGAAATGTGTCGTGTTTGAGTAATGAGTAGTAATATGGTGTGTGAAACTATGAATAACATTTCTCTTTTTCGTAACCTGCCTCATCTTCTATGAGATTTGCTAACATGGTATGAGAATTGGTACATGATGTTGAGTCTCAAAAATATTATTAAGTAAATAATAATGTTTTAAGTCTCATAATCATAAGTTTTAATGAATAACAAATTTGGTTAAAGTATTCAAAAAGATAGTGTAAATTCTCTTTAAGGTATTTTCTATGTTTCAGCAACCCTCTGAAAGAGCAACTCTCTGAAGTTATGCAACTCTCTGAAGTTGTGCAACCTTCTGAAGGAGAGGAACCCTCTGAAGAGTCAGGACCTGCTGAAGCATTGGTACTTGCTAAAGTCTGGAGACGATGCACTTCTCAGAAGCAAATCATCTTTAGAGTGAGTCTCTCTGAAGAACCTTTGAAGACTCAAGTCTTTTCAACGCTTTCTGCCAGTTGTCTGCATTTCACTCGTTTTGAAAAGTCAAATCAGAACCTTTTTGGCATATTTCAAATTCCTGTTCACCAAAAAGGAAGCTTCTGCTACAAAAGTACACTGTGTTCAGAAAAGTAGAGTCAGCGTTGTTGTACACCTACTTATGTTTTGTCCGTTGCAGTAAACTATCAGAAGCTTGTGTCTAAACGGGAGAAAAGCTATCTCACAATGGGTTTTAAGAGAAGTCTAATGGGTCTCAAAGTCTCTCTCTCTATAAATACCAGACTTCATGCAGAGATGAAAAAGAGAGAACGAACGTCAACTTGCTGAAGTGCTGCAAAAATTCTATGAGATATTTACACTTTGTTCAATTTGTACTCAAATTTCATATCCTGAGTTTAACTCAGAAGATTGTACATCTTACCCAGTTTAGGCTTCAAACTTGTGTAGTTTCAAGTTTAGGCTGTCTTTCTTCTTAAACAGTT
Source organism: Sesbania bispinosa (assembly GCA_026901365.1). NCBI lineage: Eukaryota > Viridiplantae > Streptophyta > Magnoliopsida > Fabales > Fabaceae > Sesbania > Sesbania bispinosa. The sequence continues at coordinate 466,461 of QLOH01000503.1, read as the reverse complement.
TTCTGTTGAGCCTGGAGAGGCTTGGTAGGAAAGAATACATGTTGTTGTAGAGCCTGAAGATGCTTGATAGAAAAGAATACTTGTATATCTGATCAGATGGTGGAAAATCCTTAGCTGGCTGGCTTTAGGACTGGTCGTAGTTCACAGTGGTGGTGGGTGAACTGTAGGAAACACAGGGAAACACTAGAAGGGGGGTTGAATAGTGTTTCTATGGAAACTTTTTGAATTTTATAGAAGCGGTTGAAAATGTTCTTTTAAAAGGTTCAGATGATAAGTTTTATCGTCTGAAGTATTATGGTTCGTCTGAACCCGAGTTCAGAAGCAGCGGAAGTTTAGATAACTTGAAATATGTTTTCGCAAGTAGGTTGATTTTAGAAATACTTTTCAATCCCTTCGGTTAGATTGTCAAAATTGAATTAACAAAGAGTAAGGGATAGAAGAAATCTTAACCAAGAATTTATCCCGGTTCACCCACTATCACCGTGAGCTACGTCCAGTTCCAGAGGCAAACCACCACTGGATTTCCACTATTCTCGCAAGAATTACAAGTATTCTTTTCTATCAAGCCTCTTCAGGCTCTACAACAAGTATTCTTTCGTCAACCAAGCCTCTCTAGGCTCTAAACCAAGTATTCTTTTCTCTCAAGCCTCTCCAAGCTCTACAACAAGTATTCTTTTGTCAACCAAGCCTCTCCAGGCTCTAAACCAAGTATTCTTTTCTGTCAAACCTCTCCAGGCTCTACAACAAGTATTCTTTTGTCAACCAAGCCTCTCCAGGCTCTAAACCAAGTATTCTTTTCTATCAAGCCTCTTCAGGCTCTACCACAAGTATTCTTTCTTTTACCAAGCCTCTCCAGGCTCTCAGACACTTATCCAAGTGTATTACCCAAGTATTCTTTAAACAGAAAGCCTCTCCAGGCTTAATAAACCAGACTGTTCAGGATGAAACAGCAGAATGTTCACTCAACTATCACAACCGATAGGATGAACTTGAAGATGTACAAACAACTGAGATATCACTCAGGATTTGAAATGAAATGTGTACAAAGAATTTTCAGACAGAGATTTTTGCAGCGTAAGAGTTCTTTTGATTCTTGATATGTTCTCTTTTTCCTCTTCGCTTCGCATGAAGGTATTTATAGGATGAGAAGCTTTAATCGTTGTCTCAGCCAGCATTAAATGCATTCCAGAAGACGTTGTGACTCCTTTATCCTTAAAGAGTGCTGAACAGCTTCACAGCAGCATGCGCAGATAGTGTCAGGTGAGCAGAGCAGCAACATTTCCATAAATGTGCAAATCATTTGAACGAGGTAGGAAAGCTCTTCTGACACAAATGCTGAAAATGGTTAGACCTCGGGTAGGATGTCCTTTGAATACAGCAACGTCTCTTAGCATGGTCAACTTTGACAAGGATAGGTTCAGCTTTCAATGCAATGCTTCAAGTGACATATAATTTTTTAGATGCACAAGCACTCTTCAGACGCAAACGCATTTATCAGACGATCTGAAACAGAATAGAAGATACATGACAGTTCATTTGTTCATTTTAAATGATCTTTTGACTTTTATATTTGTTATCCATTAAAACATTTGAAAGTATGAGACTTTAGAAAGTATTCATTTACTGATATACTTTATTTGAGACTCAACAATCTCCCCCTTTTTAATGATGACAAATATAAATGTGTGAGAGAATCTGAAAAAGTTTAGGGTTAGATGATAACTCCCCCTTAACCAAAGACTCCCCTGAGTTCTGCAAGTCTTCCCCTGAGTTCACAGAATAATAGACTCCCCCTGAGTTCTGCAAGTCTTCCCTTGAGTTCTGCGTTATATTCTGAAGTTATGTTCATCATAATCTGAAATGCCTGCAATCTTGGTTTACTCTTTTTCAGAGTTTGTTAGCTCACCGCAGAATAATACTCCCCCTTTTGTCATCAATAAAAAAGGGTAGCAGAGCAAAAGCAATCATGAGCAAAAACAGATATGATAAAGAGCAACAACTCAAGACACAGCATATTTCAAGCATGAGCAAAATGTGTTATAGCATTCAAAGATATTAATATTGGAACTAAAACACAAAATAATGCAGTCGGAAGCAAGTCTAATGACAGAAGCATCATGAACTAGGTTTAAGACTCTTGATAGCTTGCTCCATCATTTGTTGCATAGCTAGCTTGTGTTCTTCTAATGCCACAATCATTGCATCCTTTAGCTCAGACTGACCAGTCCTGATCTGATGTTGTACCTCAAAAATGTGTTCTGTTTTCTGAATTAACTCTGCATTTTGAGCTCTTAGAACAATATTCTCCTCTGTCAAAGCACGCAGTTCAGCCTCCAAGTTCTCTTCATAGAATACAAAGGTGATTTTCTTGCCATAGTATTTGAAAAAGTTGAATCCTGGAGGAAGGTTGAACTTCCTGGCATCAGCCACCTTTACAAACCTTGGTTGATCAAGAATATACGAAATGACTTCCCAGTCATAATGAAAATTATGATGATCAAAGTTATATGAGGGGAATCGTCCTCTGAAGAATGTTGGAGTCTCAAGAGGTGTGTTCTTGCCAATTTTGACCATGGAGTCAGCATCATCCCATTTCGTGCCTGAGCAACTTCCTTCTTTCTCTACAAGATTCCAGTGGTATGTCCACATGGCATTGTATAGGGAATGATCCATGCCTCCTGCTTCAGCAACTTCTTCAGCTAAGAACTCCCAATCTTCATCAGATAAGATTCTGGGTCCTTCATCTGAATTTGATGCTACAACCTTCTGGTTCTTCTTCAACATAAACTCATCAGCATAAGGTAGTCTAGGTATAATTCCATCTGGACATACCTTTATCTCTGTGTAAGGCTTGATATGGATTCTTGAAGGTGGGATGAATCCTCTCAGACCGAAGAGCTTTTGACATTGAAGATCTACCAACTCAGATTCAAGACATAACATTCTAACCACAGTCCAGTCTTCATAAGAGAAAAGCATTTTGTTATCAGTGAATGGATTCAGCAATCTCCATTTTATGCTTTGCTTTAACAACCCCACTCTGAATCTTCTCAAGGGAATCAGCTACACGCCCTCCTCTTCTGCTTCTTCTCATTTCTGCTTCTACAGTGGTTTCCAGCTCAAACTTGGATAGATCATGAGGCTGTAAAGGTGGATAGTTTCTGAAGTAACCAAGCTCCTCAAAAAGATTAGGAAAGATAGGCACTCTAGGCCTTTCATTCACAGGAACATTGTACAATCTGTGTGGCACTTCAACAGGCAGCAGCCCACATCATTTGCTATTCATTTTGAAAACTCAGTGCAAGATCCTGAGATGGTTTCCTGGAGTAGTCTCTGGTTTTGGCTTTCAGCATAATTGCCTTAGAGAGATTTCCTCCAAACCATATGCAGTCAGATTCCTCATCATCCTCAGTTTGAGAATCTTCTGAAGTTTGAGGTGTTGAAGGTTCTGACTCTGATTCAGGTGCAGGTGGGGGAATTGGTTCAGAATTTTGCAGACTCGGCTGAGCAGGTGTAGCTTCATCTTTGGAATGAGACACATTATCAAGAAGTAGCCTAGGTCTTTTGACAGGTGCCCGAGTCTCTTCAGCAGCAACTTTCTTCTTCTGTTGCAACACCTTCAGAGCCTTCTTCCTTTGTATTTCTGCCATTTCCTGGAACTTGACAGCTTCAACCTCTTGTATGCTTCTCCTAGTTCTGATAGGTGAAGCCCGAATGATAGGTTCAAGCAGACTGATCTTCTTAGCACCTCTTCTTTTGTAAGCACTTTGTCTTCTTCTTTTGAGCCTGGAGGCTTGCTCCAACCTTTCATCTTCAAGATAAGCTTGTTGTGCAGCAATAGCAAGAGCATAATCTTGCTTCTCCTGCTCTTCCTTCTTTCTTCTTTCTGTCAGTTTAATCTCTTCAACAATTTTATTGAGATCAGCTTCAGGCATACTGGCAGCTATAGGTATAGCCTGAATGGGTTTAGTGATCTCAGATACTACACTGTTGTCCTTTGCCTGGCCTTCCAATTGAGAAGTAGGCTGAATATGAGTGATTGTACCTTCTCCAGTTGGACTCACATTTTCAGGAGTAGCATTATTTTCATCATGAGCAGGTCCAGGTTGTTTGAGGGTAGGTTCTTCTTCAGATACACCAGCCTTACTCTAAGATCTTGACCTCTTCCTTTTCTGAGTCATCTCAGGTGTTGAAGATGACACTAACTCAGAAAGATGTACATCTTCTTCTATTTTCTCTTGCAAGATTTCTAGAGAATTCCTTCCAGTTCTTCCTGCTTTCTCAGATACAGCTTCCTCCAGTATTGTCTTTTCTGGTGAAGGTTCTCTTACACTAATTTTCATTCTCTTAATGTTGGCAATAGAGAATAGAGACGGACCGTTGTGAACATAGAGCCTTTCTATGGGAATGCGCAGTTTCAGAAGGATTTTAGTGATTAGGGTTGTGTGAGCATAATTAGTAGCAGAATCACTAACCTTTTTTAGCATGTTGTAGAGAACAATCTTGGGCAAGTTTAGAGCTTTCTTGTCCAGAAGGTGAATCACACAAAATCTTTCCAGTTCTGAGACGTGATTCCTACTCCCAGTTTTCGGAAGAATACAGCAACCCAGAATGGCATGGAGAATCCTTGCTTGTGGACGCATTTTTGAACTATCCAAATTTTCTACATCTTTCAAGCCATAAAGCTTCTTATTAAACTTGTGAATGTCGCCGTTTCTTTCTTCCCAACCAGGTGAGAACATTTCCCCTTCATTTGGAACATCAGTTGCATTTGCTATAGTACTAGCATCTACCAGAATCTTCGTTCCTAGCACAGTGGTTTCTAGGGCTTGGAAAGAACCGTCCTTGGCAGAGATATCCCTAGCGTTTCTCCAAAATTCAATGACACTCTGTTCGTGCCAAGCACAGCTAGTTGTTAAGAAGAAGTTGGTCCATCCAGCACCATCAAAGTTTTTATAGAGGTTGATACCCCAAGCCTTGAGTTCATCGAGGTCGATGGTCTTAGATGGAACAATTTGTCCTCCAGCAGACTTGGTTGCCTTCTTGCGAGCCATGATAACTTGAAATGAAGAAGGTGAAGTCACAGAGAGAAAGCCTAGAGTGCAAGAAATCCTTGAACGGTTTTTCAGCGAGATGAGAGAAAAGCGTAGCTTCCAAAACGGTTCAGCCTTCTCCTTAAATAGTCGTAAGACACCTTTACGATAGCGGTTGCAGTCTTGGAGATCGTGCAAGTGTGTAAAGAGCAGTTGCTCAGAGAGTGGGAAACCCAAACGTTTCAGCTCGCCACGTCATCAGACTTAGTGCTTCAGACACACATTAATATTTAGATTATGCATGTTTAGATGAATGTTCAAACGAAGCATATTCAGATGCATGATAGTATAAACTGAGCACATGCTATTCAGATAAAGCCAATATATTCAGATTATCTCTAATGAACTTAAATCTATCTTTAGCTAGAGGCTTCGTGAATATATCAGCCCATTGATTATCAGTGTCAATGAACTGTATATCAAAAACTCCTTTCTAAACATAGTCTCTAATAAAATGATGCTTAATCTCTATATGCTTAGCCCTAGAATGTTGAATGGGGTTCTTATACAGATTAATAGCACTGGTATTATCACACATTACAGGAATACAAGATAAGTTAATGTTAAAGTCTTCTAACTGATACTTCACCCATAACAGTTGTGAATAACAACTGGCAGCTGCAATGTATTCAGCTTCTGCTGTTGAGAGTGCTATGGTGCTTTGCCTTTTGCTGGACCAGCTTATCATGTTATCACCAATGAAATGACATCCTCCACTGGTTGATTTTCTTTCAATTCTATCTCCAGCAAAGTCAGCATCACAGAATCCAACTAACCTGCAATCCTTACTCTTCTTATAGCAAAGACCAAGATTAGTAGTACCATTCAAATATCTAAAAATTCTCTTTACCGCTCTGTAATGAGTAACTTTTGGATCTGATTGAAATCTAGTATAGATACATACACTGAACATGATATCAGGTCTTCTAGCTGTTAGATACAATAAGGATCCAATCATTCCTTTGTACAAAGTTTGATTTACTGGTTCTTCCTCTTCATCCTTGTTTAGTACAATAGAAGGATGCATAGGAGTTGTCATGGGTTTGCAATCATGCATGTTAAACTTCTTAAGCATTTCTTTTGTATATTTTTCCTGATGGATCCATATACAGTCAGATTGTTGCTTAATCTGAAGTCCCAGAAAGAACTTAAGTTCTCCCATCATGCTCATTTCAAACTCAGATTGCATAAGCTCAGAAAATTCCTTGCATAATGAAGAATCAGTAAAACCAAAAATAATGTCATCCACATATATCTGAACAAGAATGAACTCTTTGTTAGACATTTTTCTGAAAAGAGTTGTATCTACTTTTCCTCTTTCAAAAACATTTTTAATCAAAAAGTTGCTCAGTCTGTCATACCAAGCTCTTGGGGCTTGTTTTAGACCATAGAGAGCCTTTTTCAGTTTGTAAACATGTTCAGGAAAAGTAATATCCTCAAAACCTGGTGGTTGTCTAACATAGACCTCTTCCTTAATAAAACCATTGACAAAGGCACTCTTGACATCCATCTGATATAGGGTGATGCCATTATTTACTGCATAAGAGAGTAGAATTCTGATTGCTTCAAGTCTAGCTACTGGTGCAAAGGTTTTAGTAAAATCAATACCTTCTTGTTGATTGTAGCCTTGAGCAACAAGTCTTACCTTGTTTCTGACAACCTTTCCTCCCTCTGACAGCTTGTTTTTGTACACCCATTTGGTTCCTATAATAGATTTCCCATGGGGTTTAGGCACAAGTGTCCAGACATCACTTCTGGCAAATTGATTTAGCTCTTCTTGCATGGCTAGGATCCACCCTTCATCATGCAGAGCCTCCTCAATGTTTTTGGGTTCAATCTCAGAGAGAAGTGCAAGATTATTCATGCTTCTAAACTTTGACCTTGTTCTCACTCCTTCTGAGGTGTCTCCAATAATTTTCTCTTTTGGGTGATTAGACCTATATCTCCAATCACGAATATGAGGAAATACATTCTCAGTCTGAGACTCAACAATGTTGGTCTGAGAAGATCCAGGTTCAGACATAGGTTCAGACTTATGCTCAGGTGATCCTTCAGATGCTCTTTTAGAGGATCCTTCAGATTTTGCTTCTGGATTCAGCTCCATACCTGCAAAATCATCTTCCAGATCTGATAGTTCCCTATCAGTCTCTTTATAGTCATTGAATTTTACATGGATTGATTCTTCTATTGTTAAGGTTCTGGAGTTATAAACTCTGTAAGCCTTTGAAGTTTCAGAATATCCAATGAAAAATCCTTTATCTGACTTAGCATCAAATTTTCCTAAGTCATCTTTAGTGTTGAGTATAAAACACTCACATCCAAAGATATGGAAATAGGAAATATTGGGTTTTTCTTCCTTTCCACAATTCATATAGATTTCTTTTGAGAATTAGTCTTACCAAAATTCTGTTCTGAAGGTAACATGCTGTGTTAATAGCTTCTACCCAGAAGGATCCTGGTAATTGCTTGAAATGAGCATGGTTCTACCCATCTCCTGCAAGCTTCTATTCTTTCTCTCAACTACCCCATTCTGCTGAGGAGTTCTTGCCACTGAGAAATTGTGTGAGATCTCATTCTCATCACAGAACATTCTAAAGCTTGAGTTTTCAAACTCACCACCATGATCACTTCTAATTGCAGATATACAGATTCCTTTCTCATTCTGCACTTTCTTACAGAACTTTGTGAAATTCTCAAAGGTTTCCTCTTTGCTTCTGAGGAATATAACCCATGTAAATCTTGTATAGTCATCGACAATGACCAACCCATACTTCTTTTTGCTAAGACTTTCAGTTCTAGTAGGGCCAAACAAGTCCATGTGAAATAGTTCCAATGGTCTGTTAGTAGAAACAACATTTTTGCTTTTAAAAGAGTTTCTGGTTTGTTTCCCTTTCAGACAGTATTCACATAGGATATCAGATTTGTATGAGAGCTTTGGCAAGCCTTTAACCAGATTGTGTTTGGTTAGTTTTGAGATTAATCTCAAGCTGGCATGTCCAAGTTTCTTATGCCAAATTTGTTTTTCATCTTCCATAGAAATAAAACACTTCACATTTTGACTTGCAAGTTCCTCTAGATCAATTTTGTATACATTATTGTGTCTTTTAGCAGAAAAGAGGATTTGATCTGAAGAATCTTTGACTATGCAACCTTCTTTAGTGAAGGACACAATATATCCACTATCACATAATTGACTTATGCTTAGGAGATTGTGTTGTAATCCTTCAACTAGAAGTACATTTTTGATAAGGGATAGAGGGGTCATACCTACTGTCCCTATGCCAGTGATCTTCCCTTGCTGATTTCCACCAAAGGTGACCACTCCTCCTGCCTTGGGTCTAAGGCTTTGGAACAAACACCTTTCTCCCGTCATGTGTCGCGAGCACCCACTGTCCAGGTACCATTTGTGGTGTCTCCTTTGTCCTGTTAAACACATCTGCAACAGGAACAATCAAAGTTTTAGGTACCCATACCTTCTTGGGTCCTCTTTTGTTAGCATTGGGTTTAGCTTTCCTTCTGTGTCTACATTTAGACTTAACATGTCCAGGTTTACCACAGTTGGAACACCCATTTCCTTTCTTGTAACCATCATTTGGCACTTTAAAAATTAGTGACTCAGAAGAATATGAGTCTGAGTAACCTAGACCACTTTTGTCTAAGGCCTGTTTCTGAGATCCTAATAATTTGTTTAGATTATCAGTGCCTTTAACAAATCTGGCTAGATCCAGAGTTAGTTCCTTGACCTTGTTATGGAGTTTTTTGTTTTCCTTAACAAGATTTTTAGAACAACTTGGATCTTGCTGAAGTAGCCTTTCCTTTAGAGCAAGATTTTCTATTTGTAATTTTTCATTTTCTTCAGACATTTCAGAAAAAGCTCTAGAAAGGTCCCTGAACTCATTGTAGAGTTCTCTGCTACTTTCAACAAGGACATCATACTGATCTTGCAAGGTTTGTGGAATTACCTCAGAATCTGAGCTGTCTGAGGATGGTAGGCTTGCCATCAGACAAAGGCTGGCTTCTTCTGAAGCATCCTCTTCTTCTGAAGTGGAGTCATCCAAATCCTCCCATGTAGCCATCAACCCTTTCTTTTTCTTGAAAAAGTTTTCCTTCTGGAAAGTTGGCCTCTTTAACTTTGGACAGTCATCCTTCACGTGTCCTGGTTGTTTACATTCGAAGCAAGTAAGTTTGTCAGTATTAAATGAGTCTTTACCTGACTTACCTTGCCTAGATGTGGAAGGTTGAGATTCTCTGAATCTCCCTTTATTTTGCAGCATCTTCTTGATTTTCTTGCTGAGAAGAGCAAGATCATCATCTTCTGAATAATCTTCAGACTCAGTATCACTATCTGAAGTATCCTGTGCCTGCATAGCTTTCAGGCTCCCATGCCTGGACTGTCTAACCTTGGAGTTCAATGCCAGTGATTTCTTCTTGGTGTCATCTTCCCCAAGTTCAAGCTCTTGAACTTTGAGAGATCCCAACAGTTCCTCTGTTCTAAGAGAGTTTAAATCTTTGGCCTCTTGAATGGCTGTAACTTTGGGTCTCCAGGATTTTGGTAAACTTCTCAGAATCTTTCTGTTGTTATCTCCAGATTCTAAGGTTCTACCTAAAGACCTGAGTCCATTGGTTATGGTCTGAAACCTTCCAAACATTTGGTCTATGGTTTCAGATTCTTCCATCTTGAACATCTCATACTGATGTACAAGTATGCTGATTTTGGATTGCTTGACATTCTCTTTTTCGTAACCTGCCTCATCTTCTATGAGATTTGCTAACAAGGTATGAGAATTGGTACATGATGTTGAGTCTCAAAAATATTATTAAGTAAATAATAATGTTTTAAGTCTCATAATCATAAGTTTTAATGAATAACAAATTTGGTTAAAGTATTCTAAAAGATAGTGTAAATTCTCTTTAAGGTATTTTCTGTGTTTCAGCAACCCTCTGAAAGAGCAACTCTCTGAAGTTATGCAACCCTCTGAAGTTTTGCAACCTTTTAAAGGAGAGGAACCCTCTGAAGAGTCAGGACCTACTGAAGCATTGGTACTTGCTAAAGTCTAGACACGATGCACTTCTCAGAAGCAAATCATCTTTAGAGCGAGTCTCTCTGAAGAACCTTTGAAGACTCAAGTCTTTTCAACGCTTTCTGCCAGTTGTCTGCATCTCACTCGTTTTGAAAAGTCAAATCAGAACCTTTTTGGCATATTTCAAATTCATGTTCACCAAAAAGGAAGCTTCTGCTACAAAAGTACACTGTGTTCAGAAAAGTAGAGTCAGCGTTGTTGTACACCTACTTCTGTTTTGTCCGTTGCAGTAAACTATCAGAAGCTTGTGTCTCAACGGGAGAAAAGCTATCTCACAATGGGTTTTAAGAGAAGTCCAATGGGTCTCAAAGTCTCTCTCTCTATAAATACCAAACTTCATGCAGAGATGAAAAGGAGAGAACGAACGTCAACTTGCTGAAGTGCTGCAAAAATTAGCTGAGATATTTACACTTTGTTCCATTTGTACTCAACTTTCATATCTTAATTTTAACTCAGAAGATTGTACATCTTACCCAGTTTAGGCTTCAAACTTGTGTAGTTTCAAGTTTAGGTTGTCTTTCTTCTTAAACAGTTTTCTGTTGAGCCTGGAGAGGCTTGTTGTTTAAACAATACTTGTTGTAGAGCCTGGAGAGGCTTGGTAGGAAAGAATACTTGTTGTTGTAGAGCCTGAAGATGCTTGATAGAAAAGAATACTTGTATATCTGATCAGATGGTGGAAAATCCTTAGCTGGTTGGCTTTGGGACTGGTCATAGCTCACAGTGGTGGTGGGTGAACTGTAGGAAACACGGGGAAACACTAGAAGGGGGGTTGAATAGTGTTTCTATGGAAACTTTTTGACTTTTATAGAAGCGGTTGAAAATGTTCTTTATAAAAGGTTCAGATGATAAGTTTTATCGTCTGAAGTATTATGGTTAGTCTGAACTCGAGTTCAGAAGCAGCGGAAATTTAGATAACTTGAAATATGTTTTCGCAAGTAGGTTGTTTTCAGAAATACTTTTCAATCCCTTCGGTTAGATTATCAAAACTGAATTAACAAAGAGTAAGGGATAGAAGAAAACTTAACCAAGAATTTATCCTGGTTCACCCACTATCACCGTGAGCTACGTCCAGTCCCAGAGGCAAACCACCACTGGATTTCCACTATTCTCGCAAGAATTACAAGTATTCTTTTCTATCAAGCCTCTTCAAGCTCTACAACAAGTATTCTTTCGTCAACCAAGCCTCTCCAGGCTCTAAACCAAGTATTCTTTTCTGTCAAGCCTCTCCAGGCTCTACCACAAGAATTCTTTCTTTCACCTAGCCTCTCCAGGCTCTCAGACACTTATCCAAGTGTATTACCCAAGTATTCTTTAAACCGAAAGCCTCTCCAGGCTTAATAAACCAGACTGTTCAGGATGAAACAGCAGAATGTCCACTCAACTATCACAACCGATAGGATGAACTTGAAGATGTACAAACAACTGAGATATCACTCAGGATTTGAAATTAAATGTGTACAAAGAATTTTCAGACAGAGATTTTTGCAGCGTAAGAGTTCTTTTGATTCTTGATATGTTCTCTTTTTCCTCTTCGCTTCGCATGAAGGTATTTATAGGATGAGAAGCTTTAACCGTTATCTCAGCCAGCATTAAATGCATTCCAGAAGACGTTGTGACTCCTTTATCCTTAAAGAGTGTTGAACAGCTTCACAGCAACATGTGCAAATAGTGTCAGGTGAGCAGAGCAGCAGCATTTCGATAAATGTGCAAATCATTTGAACGAGGTAGGAAAGCTCTTCTGACACAGATGCTGAAAATGGTTAGACCTCGGGTAGGATGTCCTTTGAATACAACAACGTCTCTTAGCATGGTCAACTTTGACAAGGATAGGTTCAGCTTTCAATGCAACGCTTCAAGTGACATATAATTCTTCAAATGCACAAGCACTCTTCAGACGCAAACGCATTCATCAGACGATCTGAAACATAACAGAAGATACATGACAGTTTATTTGTTCATTTTAAATGATCTTTTGACTTTTATATTTGTTATCCATTAAAACATTTGAGAGTATGAGACTTTAGAAAGTATTCATTTACTGATATACTTTATTTGAGACTCAATAATCTCCCCCACTGGATTTCCACTATTCTCGCAAGAATTACAAGTATTATTTTTTATCAAGCCTCTACAGGCTCTACAACAAGTATTCTTTCGTCAACCAAGCCTCTCCAGGCTCTAAACCAAGTATTCTTTTCTGTCAAGCCTCTCCAGGCTCTACAACAAGTATTCTTTTGTCAACCAAGCCTCTCCAGGCTCTAAACCAAGTATTCTTTTCTGTCAAGCCTCTCCAGGCTCTACAACAAGTATTCTTTTGTCAACCAAGTCTCTCCAGGCTCTAAACAAAGTATTCTTTTCTGTCAAGCCTCTTCAGGCTCTACCACAAGTATTCTTTCTTTTACCAAGCCTCTCCAGGCTCTCAGACACTTATCCAAGTGTATTACCCAAGTATTCTTTAAACAGAAAGCCTCCCCAGGCTTAATAAACCAGACTGTTCAGGATGAAACAGCAGAATGTTCACTCAACAATCACAACATGAACTAGTGTAAATCTTTGGCTAAGTTCTCTCATCCCTAAACTCCATTTATATTCAGTTTATAGTAACGTGGAGGGTTCTGAGTTTGCTATTTTATAACACTAAGTTGAAAAACAAGTTTTCTGAACTATTTTATTGAACCTGCTGAAGTTACTTCAGCAAGTACATAAATCCCAATTTCAGCAAGTTTTAAAAATATCTTTGGAAAGGTGTTGCTTGTGAAAGGTTTTCCAAAAACTGCTTAAGTTTTATAAAATACTATTCAACCCCCCTTCTAGTGTTTCCTATGGTTTCTACACATGATATATCAAGTTATTTTGTTGATTACAGTCAGTTTAGACACGAAAGTGCTTGAGTTGTTTTTATTTTTTTCTGTTCTACCACTTTTTGCTTTTTGGAGTCATGGAACTCAATATGTTTGGCATAATACTTTTTGGGTTATTAGTAAACCATTTTTTGCTTAGGGTGCAAACTGAGTGAATTCATTTTGGGTAAGTTGTAGTTATTTCCTATTTTAGTTATTTATTGTGCATTGTTCATACTTGGTAGAACATTAAAATTTTGTGCACATCATACTGGCTACAAAGCAAGTAATTAGAGGATGTAAAATCAATGTTCATGTTTACTAGTAGTTATGCAGTAAAACTTCATGCAGGTGGTTCTTCTAAATGGCATTACCATGGGTGGTGGGGCAGGAATTTCAATGCCTGGGACATTCCGGGTTACAACAGAAAAAATTGTACGTAATATAGAAACTTTCATAATATGTACATGATGGAAAGTATCTGATTCTGATGCATGTTATTTTATTCACAAATCTTTAGGATCCTGTATAGGCTAATTAGTTGTTGAAAAATCAAAAGGAGTTGGATCAAACCAAAATATTCTTTGTAAGTATTGAGCTAAGCATGCATTAATTTATATTGGCAAAACAATATATTGGTTCCCTGCATATTTTGTCTTCTAAATTTATTTCTTGCTTTCTCTGATGATGTGTGTATCCATGACTGACTATTGTTGCAGAATTGTCTTTATCTAAGGATTATTATTAGTCCACACTCTCAACTCCATTGCTTCTGGATTGTCTATGTAAACGATGTTGAGTCTCAAAAATATTATTAAGTAATTAATAATGTTTTAAGTCTCATTATCCTAAGTTTTAATAAGTAACAAATTTGTTTAAAGTATTCTGAAAGATAGTGCAAATTCTCTTAAAGGTATTTTTTGTGTTTCAGCAACCCTCTGAAAGAGCAACTCTCTGAAGTGGTGTAACCTTCTGAAGGAGAGGAACCCTATGAAGAAGTCAGGACCTGCTAAAGCAAGAGAACTCTCTGAAGTCTGGAGACGTCGTACTTCTTGTTGTGTCTAAGAAGCAAGTCATCTTTGGAGTGAGACTCTCTAAAGATCCTTTGAGGACTTAAGTCTTTTCTACGTTTCCTGCTAGTTGTCTGCATCTCACTCTTTCTGGCAAGGTATAACAAAACTTTTTTGGCATATTTCAAAATCTTGTTCACCAAAAAGGAAGCCTCTGCTACGAAAGTACACTGTGTTCAGAAAAAGTAGAGTCAGCTCCGCTGCACACCTACTTCTGCTTTGTTTGCTGCAAAAAGCTATCAGAAGCTTGTGTCTCAATAAGAGAAAAGCTATCTCACAACGGGATTAAATGGAGACTAACGGATCTTAAAGTCTCTCTCTCTCTCTTTATATATACGAGAGTACATGCACAGGAGAAGTAGAACATATAGAGAACGAGAACGTCAACTTGCTGAAGTGGTGCAAATAATTCTTTAAGAAACTTACACTTTGTTTCATCTATACAAAACTTTCATATCCTGAGTTTAACTCAGAAGATTGTACATTTTTACCCAGTTTAGGCTTCAAACTTGTGTAGTTTCAAGCTTAGGCTATTTTTCTTCTTAAACAGTTTGCTTAGAGCCTGGAGAGGCTTGGTAGATAAAGAATACTTGTTGTAATAGAGCCCGAAGAGGCTTGACGGAAAAGAATATTTGTATTATCTGATCAGATAGTGGAAAATCCTTAGTTGGTTGGCTTTGGGACTGGACGTAGCTCACAGTGGTGGTGGGTGAACCAGTATAAATCTTTGGCTAAGTTCTCTCATCCCTAAACTTCATTTAAATTCAGTTTATTCTAACGTGGAGGGCTCTGAAATTACTGTTTTATAACATTGAGATGTAAAACAAGTTTCCTGAACTGTTTTATTGAACCTGCTAAAGTTGTTTCAGCAAGTACAAAAATCCCAGTTTCAGCAAGTTATCAAAGTATTTCTTTTAAACGTTGCTGCTTGTGAAAGAGTTTCCATAAACTGCTTAAGTTTTATAAAACACTATTCAACCCCCTTCTAGTGTTTCCTGTGTGTTCTACAAACGATGGGTCTATGCTAACCCGCACAACCTTTTCTTTCTTCTCTCTAATATTAACTACTGCTATTGATCAATTACAAAGTGCATGTTATTTTATTATATAATTCTGAATTTCAAAACTCTAATTTCTATTTAAAATTGTCACATTTTCCTTGGATAGAATATGCCCCCTGCCCAACACTGAAAGATGATTATAATGACTTAGAAGGATTGGCAAAGAAGGCTATTGGGTTCTCAAGCTGAGAAGACAGTTAACATAGTGTTATATATGATGATGTTTGACTATTAGTAATATGTGTATGTCATACTTATAAATATTGCTAGCTAAATTCTAGAACACTTGATGGTGCATGTTGGTACTGTTTAAATTTTATCAGTAATATTAGTTTGCCAAACGTAGTTTTTTAATGGACCTATTACATGATTTTTTTTAATTCTTAGTTTGGACTAATTTAGGAAAAAGTTGTTGGCTAAATGCATTATTTAAGGCCCAATGTGTTAAACGTGTTTTTCAAACCTTCAAGAAAAAAAGAATTTCAAAAACAAAAAGAGGTCTTTACTTTCGCACCGTGTATTTTACTATTCCCACCCCCCTATATTTTTGAAAATTTGTAAAACCCAAACCTACCCTTCAGTTAATTGGCTTTCCAGACAAGGGTGTTCGGAAATGGTTCCCGGACAACCTTGTCCGGAAGTTATATTTGTTTTATAAAAAGTGGTTTACGGACAATGGTGTCCGGAAATGGTTCCCGGACAGCCTTGTCCGTAAACCACTTTTTATAAAACAAATATAACTTCCGGACAAGGTTGTCCGGAAACCATTTCTGGACACCCTTGTCCGTAAACCACAAGAATTAAGTTCCCACTGTCCACTGTCTTCCTTCTCATTTCTCCCCTCAACGAAACCGGTACCACCAGCTATTAAGTTCCCACTGTCCACTGTCTTATTATTTCCTTCCCTTAACGACCATTTCTACAAATCCTTCTTTCTCACCCAATCAAATCAACACTGAAAAACAAGACAAGAGAACTCCAAACAAAATGAGCAATTACCCTCCTCCAGGTACTTACGATTGATTTAATCGCTATATACCTCTGGTTCGTGCAGCGGTGCACCCTTCGCGGCCTCCGTGCCTGGAATTGAGGCCGCATCCTCTACGGGAGACTCAGATTGGGCGTTTTCTGAGGAACATTGCGGCAACTGAGTCGCAGCTATGGGCGGCTTCCGAGTGCGGCCTCCGGTTCTGGAACTTCAAGGATCTCTACGTGCTTCATATAACTCATCCATCAACCTAAGAACTCGCATGCACCAAATTCCTGATGAAAGGTAGTAAAAAAACTCAGTATCTATTTGTATTAATTGTATTCTGTTGGAATTTCTTTGCCATCAGAATGGTAAACTTAAAGCATATTCCTGTTATTCTTGGACAGGCCACCAATAAATCTTCTTCGTCAGGAATTATCTGGTAGTGGCATATATTTGGACTTCTTACAAAATTCAACTTATGGGTTTGAAACAAACAAAGAAAAACGACCAAAGTCTGATGGATTTCAAGATGTTGATTCTACAGCAGACAATGACTTGAGTATTACTCAACATTCTGATGCATAAGAGAAATTTGAAAGGGTAGCTGAGGAGAAACTGGTATCTTTTTGTGAACACCTTAATTCTTGTGGTTTACGGACAAGGGTGTCCGGAAATGGTTCCCGGACAACCTTGTCCGGAAGTTATATTTGTTTTATAAAAAGTGGTTTACGAACAAGGTTGTCCGGGAACCATTTCCGGACACCATTGTGCGTAAACCACTTTTTTTAAAAAAATATAATTTTCGGACAAGGTTGTTCGGGAACCATTTCCGGACACCCTTGTCCGTAAACCACAAACTGAATGGTAGATTTGGGTTTTACAAATTTTCAAAAAAATAGAGGTGTGCGAATAGTAAAATTCACGGTACGAAAAGTAAAGACCACAATAAAAATAAAAAAAAAACCTAACCCAATAAAAGGCCCATAAACCTATTTAACCCACCCATTCAGGCCCATTATCCGAACCACCCGCCACCGGATCAAACTGACCCAATAAACATATGGAAATGGGGCAGGTGAATATATTGGTCGGATTTGATCGGGACGTTTGGGCCTGAATCCGAGCGTTGCAGAGGCCTAATTTATAATCATGAAAATGAAATTAATATATTTAAAAAATATTAAATTAGTATATATTTTCTTTTGCTATTCCGGTCCTTCAACTTTGGTGCTTGGTGTCGGCTCAGCAGCCATTATAAATTATAAATTGACACCTAAATCTGATTCTGGCGCGCGTCCCTTTCCTTCTTTCTTTCTTTCATCTCTCACATCACGTTACCACATACTTAAAAAGCCTTCATTCGTTCCTCTTTCTCTTATTCTTCTTCATCTTGCATGGACTCTCGCGACTCATGACCCAACAAATCCCTCAGCTTCATGGTCACAGACTCCAAACCCCTTCCTCGTCGGGGCCTCGTCGTTGGCAATTACTGCCACGACGTCCTCCTCCGCGACGGCCTCACCGTCGCCCAGACCCTCGGCGGCGCCGCCTCCTTCATCTCCACCGTCCTCGACGGCCTCTCCCTCCCCTTCCAACTCGTCTCCAAGGTGGGCCCCGACTTCGCCCATGCCACCCTCACAACGAACCATCCCCCGCTTGTGGCCCCCACTTCCGCAACCACCCTCTTCCACGCTCACTTCGGTTCCGGGCACCCGGACCGGGTCCTAAAACGGGTCACATCATGCGACCCGATCAGGCCCTCGGACCTTCCGTCCGGGACGCGGTTCGGGTTCGGATTGGCGGTTGGCGTGGGCGGGGAGATTCTCCCTGAGACGCTGGAGAGAATGGTGGAGATTTGCGATCAAGTGTTTGTAGATGTTCAAGGCCTGATTCGAAGATTCGATGGTGAAGATGGGAAAGTGAGGCACGTGGGGTTGAAGGAGAGTGGATTCTTTCACCTCTTGCCACGGATTGGGTTTTTGAAGGCTTCGGAAGATGAGGCTTCCTTCATTGATTTGGAGGAGGTGAGGCTGTGGTGTTGCGTGGTGGTCACGCACGGGAAAGATGGGTGTGAGGTGTTTTGCAAAGATGGGAGTTTGCGGGTCGACCCGTTTGGGGCAAATCAGGTTGATCCCACCGGCGCCGGGGACTGTTTCCTCGGCGGTTTTGCCGCTGGGATTGTGCAGGGTTTGGCTGTGCCTGATGCTGCCTTGTTGGGGAACTTCTTTGGTTCCTTGGCTGTGGCACAAGTGGGACTACCCACGATTGAATCGAGCTTGTTTCAGGTTTTTTTCTCTCAGATCCATTTTGCATCATGTTGATGGGGATGTGTATGCATGTCAACTAGCTAGATAATCTTCTTGTATAGGGTGACTTTATACTTGGGTTTAAGGATAGGGGAATTGAATTCTATTGTGCCCCAAGTAATGTGAGATAGAGAGGTGGTTAATTCATTCAGTTGGAATGATGGTTAATTGAATTTGTTGTTAAGTATAAGTCTTAAGTGGTTAATTCAGTTTGACTATTGGTTGATAAAAAGTGTGTGACCCTACCAAAGAGGAATGAGACTAGGATAAAAGGATTCTCATGTTGTTGGTGTATTTGTTTGTTACCTGAGAATGTGATGTTAGCTATTCTGAAATTTGGGCCAAAGAGGAATGAGACTAGGATAAAAGGATTCTCATGTTGTTGGTGTATTTGTTTGTTACCTGAGAATGTGATGTTAGCTATTCTGAAATTTGGGCCCCAGATATTAAGTAGTAGGTACTAGGCATGCGTTTTCTAGAATGATAAACATAGCTTAGAAAGAAATTGAGGGGGATGTTTTGGAAGTGCTGAATGTTATGGATTATTTGAAGTTTTTGTTAGAGATTAACCTTCTATCAGATTCAGAACTTTCCATGGACCCACAAGTCTCTATCTTGCAATGTCAAGAAGAAAATGATATTTGAATTTGTATTTAATTCCTTAGAAAACTTCAGGAATGCTACATGTTCGTTTTGTCTGTACGTCATGTATGTAGCTTGCATGTCCTACTTCTTTTTCAAACATTTTGTTTGTACAATAAGTACATATACTAATTACCAAGGAGAGTTGAAGATATGGGAGGTGGATAATTGCAGGGGAATGAAAATGGAGGGTGAATGGGGAATTGTTTTAATGTCTGCATAATTTAGTTGGTTGTAGGGTGATACTGTTAGACTGCTGGCATAAAGGAGCTGAATGACATTTTAACTTTTTACTAAGTTCCATTTACAGATATCTTTAGTTTGTTTCATGGGGATTTAGCTCTTCTAAAGTGAGGGGTGCACTTTAGAGGATAAAATGCAGAATTATACTTATTGATCGAAAAATCAACTGAGGTTTTAACAATTTCATAATTTGTTATACATATGTATATATTTTATCACAATCTTAACTGTTGACTTTTTAATTAATGACTATCCTTGCATTTTATTCTCTGAAATGCATATGCTCACTTTAGAGGAATCAAATCCATTTCATGGGATGCAATTCATAGACCTCTATGTAGCTACTACAAGCAGAATTGCCTGGATATGCTATCTGCTACTTCATATAGAGTGATTTAGTTAGTTTATCATGTCAGAATTGCCTGCTGTATCAATGTTGATTTTTGTTTCCTTGGTATCATTCTATAGGAAATGGAAAGCTTGGCTCATGATGAGCTATTTGTATTTCTGGATAACAACTATTTGATTATACTGTTTTTCTAATGCACTTGTGGAACTAAAATTATGATATTGTTGGATTAGGTTCATCCTGAGTATCTTTTTTTTCCCCTATGCTTCAATCATATTAAGTATTACAAAATAATTTGTACACAGATTGAATTCTTAAGGTAATATCTTTCCAAACAAATTTTATACAAGAGTTCATCCATAAATGAACCCAATTCTTCAGTTGAAAGATTTCAAACACAGGTTAATGACAAAAAAAAAATAAAATAAAATAAAGAAATTTGAGTTTTTTGAATTGCTTACAAAGATAAACAACTCTAATCCTTCATCTCTGTTGTTTTAAAGCATATTAACTCTTAAGTCTCTAATATTTATGAAAAGCACTAAGTTGCATGGAATAGTGAGAGTTAAGTCTGAGAAAAAATCATATTAACAGAATGAAAAAAGTTTTATTAAGAGCCAAGACCAATTGAAACTCAGTGTGCTTTTTTCCAGATCTGTCCCAAAAAGGTATGGTTACTCCTCTGGAAGCTTAGGCTCAGTCAATTGAGAATGTAAGAATTTTCCACTTGTCGAAACAAGTGAATATGTAAGTTACATAAAATATTTCAGATATTATATCTCTGCCGAGGTAAGATTGAAGAAATTTTTGTCTTTTGAGAAAAGACATGGTAAGATTGAATTAAGTGTCTGCAAGATATAAAATATTTCAGATATTATATCTCTGCTAAGTTATATATAAAAAACATAAAGAAATTTGTGTCTTTTGAAAAAAGACATGATAAGATTGAAGAAAGTGTCTGCAAGATATAAAGACAATGATCATATGCTTGTGCTGAAGTAGATTTGGTTTGTTGTATTTCTTACTCAATCGGTGCTTTGTCCTTTTTATGCTTCTGCGCAAAATATTATGGCATTGTATGGTCTATGAAACCGACCTTATCTAATGGGAAAAGACTTGTTTCGATCAATTGTGTCTGTGTCTGTGTCAGTGGTTGTATTGTAAGTAGTTGAGAGTTGAGTGTTTGTTCATATATTCACATGCCCCTCTTAGCAATGTAAAATTTAGTGTAATGATGTTTCTCATTTTTATTTATATAATACGAAATTTCAGGTGGTTAGGGATGAGATGCACAAAAGGAAGGTGCAGGACTTTCCGGGCTCAGACAGGAAAGATGAATGTCTGGGGTTTCGGAAGCCACCTGATCAAGATCAATTCTACACATCTCTTGTTGCTGCCAAAGCCATAAATATGTGTCAGATTCAAGAATCTGAGTGTAATCTACTAAGCTCTCCTAAAGCGGTGGAGCAAAATAATGTGAAGGCAAGACTTTCACTGAATTCTGTCCAGGAGGAATCAATTCCAAATGTTGATGGTAAGCCCTAACATCATGGGATGGTTGGAGCTCCAAATCTAGCTGCAATTCTCCAGCACCCTTCCTTTTTGTCTCAAATAATATAGAGATCTCCTCGCTTGAAACAATCTTTCATTTTACGGTGCTTTATGTACACCAAGTCCCACTTGTAGCCTAATCATAGTTTTAGATGTGCTAAATTACTAATAAAATGTTCTTTTAAAAATTAAGATATTGAAATTCCATTCATGTTGTATACTTTGTATTGTATACTTTGTCATCCTACTTTTCTTCTAACAAGTTTAAACTACCGAAAAGGAAAAAAAAAAAAAAAGGCAAAATGATAAATATGTAGGTCAAGCCTTTCAATTTCAACTGCGGGGTTAGATTGGAATTGAGTAAATCTTCACATTGGTTTCTCACTTTTTTCGCGTCATGTAAATTGGTCCCTGACTTAAATAAATAGCTTTGTTAGTCCCTAACTTAGTTCTCCGTCATGCAATTTAGGCCAAAACCAATAACTCTGTTAATTAGGAGCTAACATGTCACGTAGTGACATGCCTTTTGCAACCCGGGCGGTTGGTTGTCCAAGCATCTCGGCTAGCCTTCTAGCTTATAAACGATGTCATTTTGCTACCTGGCCGACTGACCTTCTAGTTATCTCGGTTGCCTTTCAAAAACCCGGTCGGCTGGCCATCCAAGCATCTCAGTTGGCCTTCCAATAACCGGCCAGCTGACCTTCCAGGCATCTCGGTTGGTCTTCCAGAAACCCGGTTGGCTGACCATCCATGCATCTCCGTTGGCCTTCCAACAACCCGGCCCACTGACCTTCCAGCCATCTCGGCTGGCCTTCCAGCAACCTGGCTGACTGGCCTACCAACAACACGGCAGGCCGACTGACGTCGTTTATAAGTTGACATGTCACTTAACATGACATGTGAGCTCCTAACTAACAGAATTATTGGTTTTAGACTAAATTGCATGACGGAGAACTAAGTTAGGGACTAACGGACCAATTTATTTAAGTTAGGGACCAATTTGCATGACACGAAAAAAGTGAGGGACCAATGTGAGGGTTTACTCGATTGGAAATCCCACACCCATGCCTTGAGCCTAGAGGAGTGAAAGATTCGGCCCGTCCCACTAATCCATCAAGACTTAAGCTACTCGGACTGGGTTTGACCCTGATCCTGTCCCGAATAAAAAAATAGGATTAAGGTTGGTCTCATTTAATAATTTGATATCTGATTGAGGACGACTTTTGATCAATCTCTAGATTTATCCAATCCATCTTATATGTGTATTTATAATATTTATTATTTATAATTTTTTATTACTTAAAGGCTTAATATCATTTTATTTTTTAAGAGCTTTTTCAATTCAACTTTATCTACTTTTTTTACAACAACTTTATCTATTTAAAAACACATTCCATAGATAACATTGTATAATGATATAATATTGATATTTTTATCTTAACAATGTTCTAAAGTTAAAAGAAAGTAAAAACATAATATATTGATATATTTAATAATTATATAAAATATTTTTATTCTATCAGTGAAATATAACCATTTAAGGATTTTATTCAACTTATATGTTGGGTTAGCCCGATTTTATCGCACTTCAATCTGGTCTTAATCAAACTCATACATTGTCGTGTGTTCTTTGGGTTTGTGGACGGGTTTGAGTTTAAAAAATTGGCACAATAAAAAATTAGGCTCGGGTAATGGTTAAGTAAAACTTGTCCTAACCGGTCCCATGCACACACCCCCTCCACTCACACCGATACAGACAGTCACACACCCACTTAGAGATGATAAAAATACCCTTACACGTGAATATACGCAAATGAACTTGCAACAGATACTTGCATATCTATAAAATGTATTAGGATGAATATTATATTACCCGTGCTACAGATATCTGCATACTCATTAAAATAAATTTTCTAATAAATGTGTTAAAATATTAGGATTTTTTTATTAATTTATGATGAGATTAAATTTATTTTGTATTATTTTGTAATGATATTTTTAAAATATTAAATCGTTATGATATAATATAATTAATATTATATTATAACATATAATATGATATTCTCTTTTTTATAATTATTAAATATAATGGACATGAATATATGCTATTTGTCTTATTTTAATAGGTACGAATATGAGTAGGTATTATCCGCCCTCACCCTATTGACATTGCTACCTAAACCCCCCCACCCCAACACACATTAAGACAACCACTCCCAGACACATACACCTACACCTACACCCACACTCACACTCAAACATACACTCTCAAACACGAGGAATTTTATGATAGACCCTTATATTTTGGGTCTATGATAGATCTTTACTATAAATAGTATAAATTTAATACTAAAAAAATTCAATAATATATTTCATTAATTTAAATTTACTTTTTATAGTAAAAGTGCGAGGGTCTATGGTAGACCTAAACTTAAAAGGTATATCCTAAAGTTTCCCCTCAAACACACCCCTCCACAAACATATCCCCACCCAAACACCCACACCTAAACCACCCACACACCCCACATGATGACACCTACATCCAAACCTATACAAACAACCATGTGTTGGCATCCGCACTCACCCACCCACGACCACGCCTATACACAACCATACACCCCCCACCCCCACCCCGCCCCATGCATATGCACACTCCCATCCATACCAACACATATACTCACAACCACACACCCTCACCCTCACCCACACCATGCACACTGCCATCGACATCCCACTCACATCCACACACACTCACGTTGACTCATGTCTACAAACACAGACGCACACACCCATACATACCTAGAGTTGGAAAACGGGCTACTCGACCTAGCTTGGAGCGAGTAGCGAGCTTTGTGGGTCGAGCTAAAAAACCCAACTAAAATTTGGTTCTGTAAAATTAAAGTCTGGGCTCGGTCTTAAGTGGGTAGTGGACTTATGTGAGTCGACGCGGTTAAAACTTAATTTATAAAAAAAATGTAGCTCATTAAGAATTATAGAGAATTACACTTCTATAAAACTAAATAAATGACAACATAGTTATCAGAAACATTAAAAAAAGAGTTCATATACCCTAATAAAACACATTCAAATAAATTTAGAACATGTTCTAAGTTGCCAACACATTCCAAAACACAGCGACGCTTACCATGGTCCCAATAAAAGGGGTACTATCGATGGTCCAGTAAAAATACACGGTATTTCCGGTAACAATATTAAAAATAAAAATAATGTGCTTAATTTAAAATATTGAAATTTTGACCCTTATTGTTCTCTCCCTGTTCTAAACTCATTTCGTCAACATAAAACAAGGTAATTCGAGTGCCCATCTTGGGTTTGGGGTAATCTTCCTTTTGTTGATCCTAGTAGTGTAGAGGTCACTAAATTGAAAATTTGTCGACATAGGAGTAAGAAATTTTTTTCGATGAGGTTAGTATGTATTCCCTCCCTACAACTCTTCTTCAGCAAATTGCGACAATGGCAATGCGCTTTCAAGGGCGAAGTTACATGTCTCCACGCTACTACAGCCAACGTTGGCATAATTCACCCTTCTTGCCTCTTTGGTGAACTTGCAGCACATGGAGGATACAAGACGATTAAAAAGGATGATAACGAGATGACATGGAGGAGCGACACCGCATGACAACTCACGGGCAATGGCCACGGCTCGACATGACATCCGACAACATCGACAAATGAGGAGGGATTTGATGGCTGGTGGTGATGGAGATGACGTGGACAATGGCGACGATGCAATGGTCGCTATTGCCACGGAAGAAGAAAGTTGTTTAAACGGTGGATTTGGTAAATGCTTTTTCTTATTTTTCAAACGTGTGTCGTTGTAGCATTTGGAGGAGATTGTTGGACTACTGAAGAAGTCGCAATTGTTGTTGTAGAGTCGGTGACCTTCAGGAGCTTGGCATCAGTTCTCTTCCATCGTAACATGTGTCTGGATATGTGTTTTTTTCCCTTCCAACTCACATAATTTCTTTACCTTTCACTTTCCTATTCTTTACTGTTTCATTCAGTAACCCTTTTTAATCTACACTATTACATTATTTTAATAATAAATCGATGACTGAAATTATAGTGACCATTGATGGTCTCTTCTTAAAGGCACTATCATAAAAGGCATCTCCAAAACACATTGAAACATATTCATCCATCAAATCCATTAATTCAAACACGTTCATCCATCAATCCATCAAACTAATTTCCACTATCTTGCAATCTGTGATTGGGCTTATGTTATCATCTTTCTCAGTAGGATCCATATTATATGTTGTAAACAAATAAAATGCCAAAGGTGAAATTAAATTCACATATTAAGAAATACATGAGATTGATGAACAAATGCATAGAATATCAATCCCATCATGGATTGTGAAGCTTAGGCATAGAGACTCTACTATGGCGAGTAAAAATTTGGCTAATAATGACCTTCCATCATTTAAAGATGATCTTGAAACACATCTCATTTTAATAAGAAAACATGCATCTTTCATGTCAACCATTGATTTCTAGAATCAATTTTATTCAACTGTAAACCAAACGGATACTAAGAAAAGTATATGCATACAGAGGCGCACTTTAGTATAATTTAACTTGTATTGTAATTCTGTTTTATTTTTTAGTTTTGTAGAAGTGTATAATTCATTCTAACTTTTAGTGAACTAAATTTTTAATAAATTAAATTTTAACCGAGTCTGCCCGCACAAGCTCGTTACCTGCTTTGAGCCGAGTTCGAACTTTAATTTTACATGAACTAATTTTGGCCAAGTATTTTTGCCCAGCTTGCAAAAGCTCCCTACCCACTCTGCTCCATGCCGGGCTAGATAGCCCGTTTTGCCAACTCTACTTCTACATTTTAATTACGGGTGTTCGCGGTTCGATTTGGACCGATTTTGAGGCAAAAACCATCTGATCCAATCATTGCGGTTTTATGACTTTATCATCCGATCGGTTATGATATTTTTTTAAATTCGATCCAATCTAAATTGGATCGGTTTTCGGTTTCTTAAAAGACACATTGAATATTAGATAAAAATTATAAAATTATAAAATAATAGTAAATATTTTTGTTGGAACTTATATTTATTAAGATAATATAGAATTATATAAAAAGAAGGACAAGATACATGAAAATTAATTTAAAACTAGTTTTAAATTGATATATTTATAAAAATATTAACATGATATTAGATAATATAATCATAGAAAATATATTAGTATGCGTAATTTTATATATATATATATATATATATGTATACAAGTATAAATATATCATTATTTATAAGTAATAGTATATGTATATATAAGTTCGGTTTGGATTGGATTGGATTGGTTTTCAACATAGAATCCGAAAACCAATTGAAAACCGATCCAGCCCAATAAAAAAAGTTCCGCTTTTGCAGTTTTTGATTTTTTTAGATTTCGGTTTAATTCGATTTTTGATTCGGTTTATGCGATTTGACATTGGATTGAATTGGATATGAGATATCTTTGAAAAAAAAAATCATAGCATCTTTGAAAAAAAAAAAAAAATAACACGCACCCCATCTTTCCGTTCCGCTTATTGTTCCCTCCGGTCACAGCTGTGCAAAAAAATCCTCGGAACTATACCGCAACATAAACCCAATTCAACCAAACCATAATTAACTGAACCATTGGTTAAAACCGGAACTGTTTGGACCGGATTTTTTTGAAAGCAGTTAAAAAACGAACTGTTTCTGACTCCAGTTCGGATAACCAAACCTAGACTGATTACTCAAGTCACACACGCACAGCCTGAATTTCTTCTCCTCTCAACTCTGAAGTCTCATCTCTTCAACCACCAACTCCAAACCCTAAATTCCTAAATCAACACTGTGAACCCTAGCTTTATACGAATTCCTCAATAAAAAATCACCAGGTCCCGTTGTGGTCATCGATTTCGCCAAATCAGAAAACCTGATCGAAGACTCTTCCGCACCTTCTCCATCTTCATCCCATTCGTCTCCTTCGAATCCATGCTCCCTCCATCCTCAACGATCACAGGATACTCTTCCACTTGAGTTTTTTTTAGGTAAACGCCTTTCCCTTATGCTCCCCTGATGAGTGATGAGTATGGCAAAATCACTAAACTGATATATAGATGGCTGGCTTTTGAATCCATATTTGTAAATTGCATAGAGCAATAATCTGAAATTGTCTAGCATATTAATTTACTTAAAAAATATCTCTTGTAATTGTAAATCCTTTTTCCAGTTTTTCACTAAAGATTTAACTGTTCAGATGATATTTTATCCAAATCAGTTTTGGCCCGTGACTTTTTCAGAGGGTATCTTTTAATAGATTTAGACGGGGAACTGAATAGATTTTAAGAGCAAATGTTTGAAATTAGATAGATAATACGATGAATAAAAGCTTATGTATATGCTGAGAGCTGTTCAATTATGAAAGTGTGCAGATATGATAGAGTTAGAATGCCATATGGAGTTTAGTTTTTAATTGGTCCTGATATAGCTTATGGCATATAGCTTATGTTTTATTGAACAGGTTCAGTTGTAGTAGAGAACCAGATTTGGACAGTTGGATCTTTGTTCTAGAGTAGCGACAAAATTTTTGCTTACTATAGAAAACCAATGTTAAGGATAGTTTATAGAAAACTATCTCATCTGAATCTGAATGAATACATACTATAGGATACTATGGTCTGTAGATACTTTACTATAGAATATATTTAGATTCATATGATCTGTCATTATACATACTTTGTTATAGGATACTTTGGCATTATTTGACCAATTAGCCGAGCTCACCAAGTAAAAATACTTTTGCTGTTGCTGTATTTGTATAGCTTCTGAAAAATACAATGTTGAGATTAAATGGTAACTGCAAGCTACAGAATAAATGTTGAATGTGATTCCATCATCATTTCAGTTGTGCTTTAAAATTGTCTTCCACTACGAACTACCTATGTCAGCCAGTTTCATCTTTTGCCTTTCTCTTCTAATTCTACCTCTTTTTCAGCTCTTCTCTGTTTCTTTCTTGTGCACATAGAAATGGTTTTTAATTTTCAGGCTCTTATATAGAAGGTGAAGGATATGTGATCACGTGTATATCTTAGACACCCATTCATTTATCCTATATGAAGATGAATCTTCTGTGGCAGTTATATAAGAAAGTGGATTGGCATTTTAGAAGCATGGAACAAATAAAGTATATGTTTTCTTGACATGTTTTACCCATTTATTTATCCTATATGAAGATGAATCTTCTGTGGCAGTTATATAAGAAAGTGGATTGGCATTTTAGAAGCATGAAACAAATAAAGTATATCTTTTCTTGACATGTTTTTTAGTTTTTAACGTGATGTGACCGTTCTTCCTTTTCCTATTTATTTTCACTTTCTATTTAGTTTTTAAAGGAACCAAAATTGGATACCATGGATGTTTGTGCAGCTACCTTTCTAATTGTTTAATTATATATTTAATAATGTGAGATTAACCTCTTAAAAATATTATTAGTTACATATTGTTTTCTCAGACACAAGTTATAAGTTTTAATTTTGTTATATGCATAATAGTATAAATGATAAGACTAGTACCAATAGTATGACATGTTAGATGCACAATTCTGTTTCAAAGCCACAATTTTTTAGTCTCCTATGCTGTTTTCTTTATTATAGAATGACCATTTAACTGTATAGTGGTGCTTTAGACACTTAGTGGGCTTGGGAGCATCACAATTTCAACTTTTTAATAGATAT
Source organism: Sesbania bispinosa (assembly GCA_026901365.1). Taxonomy (NCBI): domain Eukaryota; kingdom Viridiplantae; phylum Streptophyta; class Magnoliopsida; order Fabales; family Fabaceae; genus Sesbania; species Sesbania bispinosa. Next base: position 437,505 of record QLOH01000503.1, on the reverse strand, counting down.
TTATCATTATTGGTTGGTTGGTTAATATGGGCTGTTGAAACTGACACCGTACTTGCCATGTTGTAGGTTGGATCAATAGAAGAGTTGGGGTATCTTTCTCAACAGTGAATAGTGAGCTCTTTTTCTCCCATGTAAATCATTCTGCCGGAGTCTGGTGCACCGAAGATGGCTGAATCAATTTGCAGATCCCTAAGGGATGGCGCATTAGAGGGAGAGCTTGCTCCTACTCTCACAATCAAGGACTCTCTCGCTTCACCATTTGCCTTCGATGTATTCTCTCACATTCTACTTCAACTCTCATCAAACATCATGGCACGAAAATTTCAGTCACAGTCCGTTTACTTCCCAAAAAACTATACCTCTTTTCTCCTTCATTATAAATTCTTTTATCTCATAATTCTTATATTATTCATCAATATTTTTTTTCCTTACATAGTGGTGTAGTGATTGTTGCACTTTCTCGGAGTCCATTATCTTATGCTGCTTTGTTAAAGATGAAGGGAGTGGATGTTGCATCTTCTAACAAATGGTAAATATTTTGAATTTATTGTTTAAAATGTGTTTTATTTTTTTTTAACTGTAAGTCTGTAACCTTTAAAAATTATATGTTATTTTACAGGATTCACATTTTGGATTGTTATACAGATCCTCTTGGTTGGAAGGAAAAGACAAGGAAATCTGGAAATGTTACGGATCCTTCTCACCAAATTTCAGTTGATACTACTTCTTATAAAACCGTGAAGGATATGGATAAGTTGTTCTTGGTAATTACTGAACTAGGAAAAGGTATTACAATTAGATTGTTCTGCAACTCAAGATAGGTTTGTAGATTATGGTCTTTTAGCTAGATAAAGATGTTTGCATCAGTTAATGGATTCCATGTTTCTATTTAAAAAACAGAAATTAATTTTTGTTTTTGATAATCTTTCCAATTCATATACCTGCAGGATTGGTTGGACAAAATAAAGCTCGCTTCTGTGTTGCCATAGATTCGGTATGTTTTCATGCTGTGATTGTCAAAATATGATAACAGACAAAGCAAGTACCACTAAAACAGCTTTAAATGAAGTCAAATTTAGTGCCATGGTGTAATGGAATGAACATTTTTCATGGCTCAGTACTTAATATGTTGATTGTATAAGCAAATAGCTGAATACTTTATGATTGTGAAACTTATGAGATTTTTTTTTTTTTTTTTTATTTCCAAGCGAATGCAAATAACATTGGATAATCTTTTCAGATTTCTCATCTCTGAGAGATGGCCATAAAAAATTCATCCTATTTATGATTAGTTCCAACTTAAATAATCGATTATATCTCATCGTAGGAAATTATTGTGTGGAGTCTGTGGGCATACATTCTATGATTCATACTACTGTAGTTATTAATCAGCTAATATGAATTTTATAGACTTTAGCTACATGAAAAAGGTGATAGAGGCTTGAGAGCTCTTTGATATTGTTCTATCTTTATTCTTTTCAGTTCACTTTGCTTGGGAATCTTAACTACCAAATGATTTACATTCTAAAGTTGGCTTCCTCAAGGTTATAAGCTTGGGGGAAAACCAGAAAATCATGGATGGAATACATCAATTTACCTCATTTAACCTTTTAAATTTTCAAATAAACAAATGAGCCATTAAGCAGTTACTAAGGTACTTTGTTACAATTTAATGTTGGAAATTATTCCAATCTGAGATCTGTATCTAATTATCTAACCATTTTGTGCCCACCAGTCTCTGATTTTCCTTTTACACCAACAATTCATGAGCAATAAGTTTTTACGATAACTTTCAATATCATATTGTAACACGACAATTATGGGAAAAAATCCTGTTCAAATATTCATGGTGTAATATTCTATTTATGACTGTATGGTTTCTTGCTTTTTCTTGCATTATCTGTTTTTGTATCTGTAATCCTAATGGATTCTTGTTTGGATATTATCAGCTAAGTGAACTGTTGAGACATTCATCTTTACAGTCAGTTGCCAGCCTTCTAAGCAATCTGCGTAGCCATGGTATTTGCTCTTGTACTGTTTCGTATAAAGCTTGCATAGTATTGTCTAGTTTATTAATTGAGTAAATTTTTAAGAGTATCAGAACAAATGGGATAGTTGATTATTCAGCAGCTAATATTTATGGTATGGGTTGACTTGATGCATTATTAATTTCTTCCTTAAATTCATTTCTGTTCTATGGTCGCAGATCAAATTTCAAGTATTTTTGGGTTATTGCATTCTGACCTTCATGAGGAGAAGGCTGCAGCTGTTCTAGAGTACATGTCCTCCATGGTGGCCAGTGTAGAACCATTTCATCATTCTGCTGATGGTCAGAGAGGAAATTTAGAGAACACCATATCTGAGCAAAACCTTATTAAGGGTAAATTTAATGTCAGGTTCAAACGCAGAAATGGACGAGTTAGAGTAACGGTGATCTCTTTCTTCCAGTTTGCAAAATTATTTGGAATGGCTATTCTAAAAAATTCGTGCACTGATATAATATCTCTTGTATTCAGTGTGAAGAATTTAAAGTTGAGCCTGAAGGAATCAGCTTTACCTCTGTTTCATCAGTAGATGGAGCAACCATTGCAGGCCTAGTGCCAAAGGTTAGTCTATAGTTTCCTGTAGATGGAAAACTGGTTTAGCTTTAACTGTGAAGTCATGTTTCTTTAACTAGAAGGAAAAGCCCAAGTCCTAACGACCTTTTTTGTAATTAGAGATTTTAAAATAGTTTTCACAAGACAGAAGATGTACTGAAGAGATCTGTCTTTTATTGAACCAACCCTCCCTCAAAAGGTTTTGCTGTTTTTGTTGAAAGGAGAACATAGCATTTACAATTTTTTTTAATAAAAAATATAAATTTAGATGTTAGGAAAGATGGCATCAATTGCCTATGTAATTCCTTGCTTGAACCGCTTAGGGTATATTTGGTTTGCATTTTCATTTCCTGTTTCCATTTCCTGTTTTCTGTTTTCTGAAATTTTACAAAAGAAAAACTGGAAACAAAAATTTTCTGTTTCTAGCATTTCCAATTTTTCCTTTGTAAAATTTCAGTAAACAGGAAATAGAATGAAAACAAAAAATGAAAACAGAAAATGAAAATGCAAACCAAACAGGTTTCTAACATTACATGTAGGGTTTTAAGTTGCAGTTGCAATTAAAGCTATTGTAGGCTGATGTGGCCAATTATGGCCAACCTGATTTGCAACCACTGCTTGATGCACAGCTGCAGTGATCACTTCAACCAAGGTGTTGGGACATGTGGTCTGCGATTATGAACCTCTTTTTAGGTCTAGTCAATTATATGTAGCAAATTACATGCTATATTTTCTATGCACAAGATTGGCGATAGAAACAAAATGTTATTCCTAATTTGCAATGGGTACACATTCTAAGCGCTTAGTTTGCTTACCAACACTTATATGTGTCCGTTTGGTTTATAGTTTGAGTAAAATTAATTTTGAAAATCAACGGTTGAGATGAGTGATGCACGTTTTATAACGCTAAACCAAACGAGCTAATACTCAGTAACACATGAAGATACTTTGATATCGGAGTATATGTGTAACGTACATGTACATAATCAGAAGACTGACAGAAACCAAGCAAGAAATTCTGTGATATGAAGTTGATTTCTTTTCATTGACTGTAAATAAATAGTAAGAAGAAACTTGATATGTCTTTATCAGGTACAATTCAATCTCCAGCTGTCAGAGAAGGAGCGAATTGATAGGGCAAAGGTTGTGCTTCCTTTCGAACACCAAGGTATGAAATATATTTGTGTATGTTCCCTTTCATAGAGTTTCAATGCCTATTGTACTTAAGCTCCTTTTACTTTTAGGAAATGGTAAACCAATACAAATTTATGATGGTAGAAAATCCCTTGAAGAGAACAGCAATGAGGCAACACCTATTTCAAGTGGTAAAAAGGAGGATTCTGCGATGGGTGAGATTATATATTTTCGTGATTCAGATGATGAGATGCCAGATTCTGATGAGGATCCCGATGATGATTTAGACATATGAAATATGAACGTGTTCTTGTTGGTATCTTCTGTATCCCAAGCTGACTTGAAGGATAGATTAGGTTTGTAACTGAACAAAAACGGAAAAAAAAAAACCTATACTGTTGAATTTAATTTCTCACAAGTCATTAGTGTGTATCACATTCCATCATATTCTACAAGTCAGCATTTGCAAATTTGATTTTAGATGATCTGGTTTTAGTAAAATTGATTTTAATTATGATTTTTTTTTAAGAGAAATTAATTATATTTGGATACCTTTTCTCAAAAGCGATTTTTGTGACACCCTTCTACCCCAAATTCTTATGCAATCAATAAATCGAAATATAAGCAAAGTAATGTCCTACAACAGATAAAAAGGTTCACATTTCTCTCGTTAAAACGTCATTTATTTCCAAAATTAATGTAATAAAGTAAAAGATAAAATCCACGGTTTCAACTCAACTAAACTTCAAGGTATTAAGAATCAATATCATAACTATCAATCTTGGCCATGTAAGGCATTTAAAACTGTTCACCTAATCTTTTCTAGAAAGGAAAAATCATAAAAGTAAAACCCCAATTGTAAGCCCTGATGTCACAAGTATCAGAGCGACACTCTCTTCAGTCAATATTCGACACCAGTCGTGTCATCATCATCACCTGTAAAATTAACCACAATGTAACAGTGAGGAAAAGAATACCAACTCATACATACACATAGGAGGCTACCCTATCCTCACCCACATATATTCATCATTATCACCAAGTAATAACATACTCTTATCATCTTACACCCTTTATTATCATATATATTATCGCGACTCAATCATATAAATCACACTTTGCAAAACACATTCTCTACACTCAACACATAATGCTCATATCATCAATAATACTCATATCGTCATAACATAATTTATTTTCATCATTAAATGCAATGCATGTTCATTTATCATCATGCACACCAAAACTCATTCACCTCATCAACCTCATCCTAAGGGTCATGACTTGGAACTCCGCACAATGGGCGCACCTCATCACTCTCCCTAGTTGTTACCAATGATGGCCCTACCGTTAATCACCACAAAGGCCGATAGGTTGCACAACGCCCCACTCTAGGCTAGTGCAAAGACATCCGCCCCGCAATGGTAGCCCTACCGTTAACGCCCTCTCTAGCCGATAGGTTGCACATCACCCCACTCTAGGCTTATGCAAGAATGTCCCCCATCATGGTCTCTGCACCCCCCCCCCCCCAAATGGGTCCGCACAGTTCACTTCTTGAGTTAAACCATACCGTTAATCACCACAAAGGCCGACAAGTTGCACACCACCCCACTCTAGGCTTGTGCATCTCAGGTACTACATCTCATATGCTCAAAGCATAATCATCATCATTTCACACTTCATGTACTCAATGCATCTATGTCATCATTATCACGTAACTCATATGCTCAACACAACAATATATCATCATCATCATAACACACATCATATACTCAACGCATTATTATATAATTATCAATCGTCTCATACCTCTTAGGCTCATTACATCAACATGGCATCATCACACATCTTATACATCTTCATCATATACTCAATACTTCAATACATCATCGTTATCACCATATAGCACATCAAAATCAATATAAACAATCATCCACAACACAAGGGTCACAAATCCACACTGGTAATCGATTACAAGCCTCATGAAATCGATTACCTGCAAGAAAAACCTCTGGTAATCGATTACAAACCCTCTGTAATCGATTACCTGCAAGCACACACTCTGTTAATCGATTACAGCATCTCTGTAATCGATTACCTACAAGCAATCACCCTGGTAATCAATTACAGCATCTCTGTAATCGATTACCTGCAAGCAGACACCTTGGTAATCGATTACAACATCTCTGTAATCGATTACCTGCGAGCAAACAGCACTCCAGGATGCCCAGAAAGCCCTGGTAATCGATTACAGACTTCTGTAATCGATTACCCGCAACGCAGATAACAGTTCTCGCGACTTTTACCCCCTTTAAATCCCTTTATTCAACCTCTAATCAATCCTCTTGGTTAAGACATCATTCATATTCGTTTATATTAATCAAACTCGGCAAAAGCCACAATCTTTACACATATTTGCACAGTTATTCCATCAAAACCCCAAATCATCAAACCCTTATTTACCCTTTTCGCTATTTTCGCTATCCTCTTCAATTTCATTCAAGATTCATCAAGATTCATAGAACTAATCAGCAATCAACAGGTTTTCATCATACCATACTCAATATATACATATATCAATTCGAATTTAAAGTCTTAGAGGGTCTTATGGTTGCCCTCACTGCCCAACACTCCCACATGCACATACAAGCAGCACCCCTTCCCCCACCGTACCTTGAAGGTGAAGATCGAACAACAAGGTGGCTCTTTTCTTGATGATCACTCTGCAACAACCTCCTATTGAGACATTGTTTCTCCCCTCCTTAGCGTTTCGCTCTTTGACGATTTGAAAACAAGGATTAGGGTGAATTGGTAATCCCTCCTTACAAAATGTCTATTTGGGCTGGGCCCACTCTCAACCCCCTTATCCTCTTTTTAATTTGAAATAGCATTACTAATAAAATCACTAATACTACTAATACTATTATTTACTTATTTCTCTATTTTATTAATTTAATTAAATTTAATTTTACTTAATAAATTTTAGGATGTTACAACTCTCCCCTCCTAAAAGAAAATTCGTCCTCGAATTTTACCTGAAGCGAATAACTCTGGATAGGACTCCTTCATCTTCTCTTCAAGTTCCCAAGTAGCACTCTCAGGTGTAGCTCCTCCCCAGATTACCTTAACTAAAAGAATTTCTTTACCTCGAAGTTGTTTCACCCTCCGATCCTCAACTCTCATCGGCATGGTTTCCACCGTCAGGTTTTCCTTAATCTCAAGATGATTCGACTCAATCACATGCGAAGGATCATGAATGTATTTCCGGAGTTGAGAAACATGGAAAACATTATGAAGATTTGACAAGTGTGGAGGTAAAGCAATCTGATAGGCAACATTGCCGACTTTTTTGAGAATTTGGTAAGGACCAATAAATCGAGGTGTAAGCTTTTTAGACTTTAATGCCCTACCAACCCCAGTCCACGGAGTGACTTTCAGGAATACATGGTCTCCTTCTTTGAATTCCAATTCCTTCCTCCTCTTATCAGTATAGCTCTTCTGCCTACTCTGAGCTGTCCTCATCCTATCCTGAATTATCCTAACCTTATCAGTGGTTTGTTGCACTATCTCTGGTCCTAACGCAGGGCTCTCTCCCGGCTCACACCAACATAAGGGTGTCCTACACCTCCTACCATACAATGCCTCATAAGGCGCCATACCTATGCTAGAGTGAAAACTATTATTGTAAGTAAACTCTATCAAAGGTAAGAAACTATCCCAACTACCCCATTGGTCCAACACGTAAGCTCTAAGCAAATCCTCTAAGGATTGGATGGTTCTCTCGGTTTGACCATCGGTTTGAGGGTGATAAGTTGAACTAAGCCTAAGTTAGGTCCCCCAAGGCCTGCTGCAAACCCTCCCAAAATCTAGATGTGAACCTGGGATCTCTATCTGAAACTATACTAGATGGTATGCCATGCAACTTTACAATCTCACTGATGTAAATCTGAGCTAGTTTCTCTAAGGAGTACTTAATATTAATGGGAAGAAAATGAGCGCTCTTAGTTAACCTATCCACAATAACCCAAATAGAGTTATGCCCCCTTACAGTCTTAGGCAAAGCAACTAAAAAGTCCATAGAAATGTTATCCCACTTCCACTCAGGTATACTTAAAGGTTGTAGTAATCCTGAAGGCTTTTGATGTTCTACCTTAGACTTTTGGCAAACTAAGCAAGCATTTCACAAAATCTTCTATGTCTCTCTTCATCCTAGGCCACCAAAACACCTCCTTCAAGTCTTGATACATCTTAGTTGAACCCGGATGGAAACTGACCTTACTCCTATGACCCACTTCAAGTACTAAGCGCTTAATGGTAGGTTCACTAGGCACACACACTCGGTCTTCAAATCTCACTACCCCATCGGTACCTATAACGAACTCTCCACCATTACCTCCTATAGCCTCTCGCCTAATCACAAAAACGGATCTTCTAATTGAGCTTTGCTAATATCCTTCAACAAATCATTACTCACTCTAATCATCCCTAACCTCACACTATTAGAAGTCACCTCACAAGCTAAACTCAAATCCCTAAACTGAGTCAAAAGATCCATTTCCTTAATCATCAGGGAACTAACATGAATAGATTTCCTACTTAGAGCATCAGCCACTACATTAGCCTTACCGGGATGGTAACTCAACTCAAACTCATAGTCCTTTAGAAATTCTAACCACCTCATTTGTCTCATGTTCAGCTCTTTCTGATCAAACAAATATCTAAGGCTCTTATGGTCACTAAAAACCTCAAATTTGGAACCATACAAGTAATGCCTCCACATCTTCAACACAAACACTACAGCCGCTAATTCAAGATCAATGGTAGGGTAGTTTCTCTCATGGATTTTTAATTGCCTAGAAGCATATGCTGCTACTTTACCCTCTTGCATTAACACCCCACCTAAACCCATCTTAGAGGCATCGCAGTACACTACAAAGGATTTACTAAGATCAGGCAATACTAACACTAGTGCACTAGTCAACTTTTCCTTAAGGGTTTGGAAGCTAAGCTCACACTTGCTATTCCACACAAAGGCAACTCCCTTCCTAGTCAGCTCAGTCAAAGGTAAAGCTAACTTAGAAAACCCCTCTAAGAACCTCCTATAGTACCCAGCTAACCCAAGGAAACTTCTAATCTCACTCACTGACTTAGGAGCCTCCCACTTAAGCACAACCTCTACCTTAGAAGGATCGACACCTATACCCCATTTAGAAATTACATGACCTAAGAAACTCACTTCTTCTAACCAGAAATCACATTTGGACATTTTAGCATATAGATTTTTATCCTTAAGAATTTGAAGCACTACCTTTAAATGTTCCTCGTGCTCCTCCTTAGTTTTGGAATAAATTAGTATATCATCTATGAAGACAACTCCAAATTTATCCAAGTAAGGGTGAAAAATCTTGTTCATGTAATCCATAAAAATTGCCGGAGCATTAGTCACACCAAAAGGCATTACCAGATACTCATAATGTCCATACCTAGTCCTAAAAGCAGTCTTAGGTATATCCTCTTCCTCAACTCTAATTTGATGATAGCCCGACCTAAGATCTATCTTGCTAAACACACATGCCCCCACTAACTGATCCATTAGATCATCTATCCTAGGCAAAGGATATCTATTCTTAATGGTTAACTTATTCAACTGGCGGTAATCTGTACATAACCTCATACTACCATCCTTCTTCTTTACTAACGAAACAGGCGCCCCCCCCAGGGTGATACATCAGGCCTCACAAACTTCTTCTCTAACAAGTCTTCTAATTGTTTCTTAAGCTCTACCAATTCTATGGGTGACATCCTATAAGGTGCAGTTGAAATCGGTCCTGTACCCGGTACTAAATCTATAGAAAACTCTATCTCTCGCTCTCAGGTGGTAGACTAGACACATTATCAGCAAACACCTCCGGATATTCACACACTATAGGTATATCACTAACAATCGCACTACTCTCAGATTTCAAAGAAGCTAGTAACATGTAAACCTGGGCATCTTCCCTTAGAGACGCCTTTACTTGATTGGAAGTCAACAAGTCCTTATTCTTACTCTCAACAGGATGACCAAACACAACAGATTTATCAGCACAATTTAATAGGACATGATTGGAAGATAACCAGTCCATACCAAGAATAATATCTATTTGACTTAGAGGCAAACAAATCAAATCAACTAGGAATTCTCTACCATTAACATGAATAGAACAGTTTAGGCACACATCAGAAGTAGAAACTGACCCACTAGCTGGCGTTTCCACACTCAACACAAAAGGAAAACAAGAAACAGGCAATTTTAACTTAGACACGCAAGCATGTGATATGAAAGAGTGAGTCGCACCAGAATCAAATAAAACAACTAAAGGATTACCCGCAATGAAACCAGTACCTTGGATCAAATCTTCGGATTGAGCAGCTTCAGTACCACTCAAGGCAAAGACTCTCCCAGTAGTTTTAGGTGTACTGGCACTTCCACTAGCACCTCCACTTGCCGCTGCAGTTCCTTGCTTCTTTTGAGGACATTCACGGGAAATATGTCCTTTCTCTTTACAGGTGTAGCAGGTGATCTCTGTATCTTCACATTGATTTGCTTTATGTCCCTCCTTTCCGCATCTAAAACAAGTATTGGGAGCGGTAGAACCCACGCTTCCACCCTTGGACGCTTGACTAACCTCCGGAGCGTAACTCTTCTTCTGCACTGTACCCTCACTGCCACCTCCAAACTTGGAGCCTCCCGTTGCACAAGAATACGGTTTGCCCTTGTTAGTTGGTTGGGACTTGTTCTAATTTCTCAAAGGCCCTCCACTCTTGTAATGCGCCGCTCTAGCCCTGTTGTCTTCATCATAAATTCTGCATTTGTTCACCAGCTCGTGAAAGCGCGTCATCCCTTGGTAGTTGAACACTTGCTTGATCTCTGGACGAAGACCGCTGAGAAACTTTACACACTTTGACTCTTCATTAGCAGCTCCCTCATATGTAGGACAAAATCGTACTAGTGATTCAAACTTGGATACGTAGTCTGCCACGGTGCCATCCCCTTGCTTTAACTCAAGAAACTCTATTTGTTTCTTGTTACGAACATCATGAGGAAAGTACTTCTCACAGAACACCCTCTTGAAGTTATCCCAACTCAACGCGGTGCCCTCATCGATCATCCTCTGATAAGTGCTCTGCCACCAGAATCCGGCATCCCCTGATAACATGAACGCGACTAACGTCACCTTTTGTACTATCGGGCAATCCATTGCTCTAAAGATCTTCTCGATCTCGAATATCCAGTCGGCAGCTCCATCGGGATCGTAGCCCCCACGAAAAGTAGGTGGATGGTTCCTCTGGAACCGTGCAAGCCAATCCACCTCGTGATGTTGGTTTAGGTTGCCAACAGCCTGCGCCATAGCCATTAAGGCTTCAGCCATTGCTTGATCATTCCTACCCCCAGCCATTACTCTTCTGATTCACAGAAAAGTAAATACGTCACACAAATAATTCAATCAAAACAAATAGCACAATTCACTCAATCACATAACACATTAGCACCACAGAAGCACAGTAAACTCATAACTCAAGGCCGGTGAACCAACCAGACTCTGATACCACTTAATGTGACACCCTTCTACCCCAAATTCTTATGCAATCAATAAATCGAAATATAAGCAAAGTAGTGTCCCACAACGGGTAAAAAGTTTCACATTTCTCTCGTTAAAACGTCATTTATTTCCAAAATCAATGTAATAAAGTAAAAGAAAAAATCCACGGTTTCAACTCAACTAAACTTCAAGGTATTAAGAATCAATATCATAACTATCAATCTTGGCCATGTAAGGCATTTAAAACTGTTCACCTAATCTTTTCTAAAAAGGAAAAATCATAAAAGTAAAACCCCAATTGTAAGCCCTGATGTCACAAGTATCAGAGCGACACTCCCTTCAGTCAATATTCGACACCAGTCGTGTCATTATCATCACCTGTAAAATTAACCACAGTGTAACGGTGAGGAAAAGAATACCAACTCATACATACACATAGGAGGCTACCCTATCCTCATCCACATATATTCATCATTATCACCAAGTAATAACATACTCTTATCATCTTACTCCCTTTATTATCATATATATTATCACATCTCAATCATATAAATCACACTTTGCAAAACACATTCTCTACACTCAACACATAATGCTCATATCATCAATAATACTCATATCGTCATAACATAATTCATTTTCATCATTAAATGCAATGCATGTTCATCTATCATCATGCACACCAAAACTCATCCACCTCATTCACCTCATCAACCTCATCCTAAGGGTCATGACTTGGAACTCCGCACAATGGGCGCACCTCATCACTCTCCCTAGTTTTTACCAATGATGGCTCTACCGTTAATCACCACAAAGACTGATAGGTTGCACAACGCCCCACTCTAGGCTAGTGCAAATACATCCGCCCCGCAATGGTAGCCCTACCGTTAACGCCTTCTCTAGCCGATAGGTTGCACATCACCCCACTCTAGGCTTATGCAAGAATGTCCCCCATCATGGTCTCTGCACCCCCCCCAAATGGGTCCGCACAGTTCACTTCCTGAGTTAAACCATACCGTTAATCACCACAAAGCCCGACAGGTTGCACACCACCCCACTCTAGGCTTGTGCATCTCAGGTACTACATCTCATATGCTCAAAGCATAATCATCGTCATTTCATACTTCATGTACTCAATACATCTATGTCATCTTTATCACATAACTCATATGCTCAACACAACAATATATCATCATCATCATCATAACACACATCATATACTCAACGCATTATTATATAATTATCAATCATCTCATACCTCTTAGGCTCATTACATCAACATGGCATCATCACACATCTTATACATCATCATCATATACTCAATACTTCAATACATCATCGTTATCACCATATAGCACATCAAAATCAATATATACAATCATCCACAACACAAGGGTCACAAATCTATACTGGTAATCGATTACAAGCCTCCTGGAATCGATTACCTGCAAGCAAAACCTCTGGTAATCGATTACAAACCCTCTGTAATCAATTACCTGCAAGCACACACTCTGGTAATCGCTTACAACATCTTTGTAATCGATTACCTGCAAGCAATCACCCTGGTAATCGATTACAACATCTTTGTAATCGATTACTGATGGATTCCTGGCAAGTGTACCAAAAGTCCAGCAGTTATGGAGTAAGTAAGATATCGTATCCTGTTAGGAATATGCACTAGAGACTTATATGTTCATGAACATCCATCACTTGTATCATGTTATTTTATAAAGGCAACTTATTCTTTTAGAATATAATTAATGTCCTTAGAATAGTAAGCTTAAACTTTATAAGAAATCAATTAGATGACTTGATCGTGAGAGCTTATGAAGAACTATTCTTAAATAGTCCCTAGTCAATTATCATCTTAGGACAAAGATGCATTTAGACTAGTATGTGAGTTCATTGATGATCACATCTCACAGATCATGGATATGAGATATCATGTGCTCACATAGGTACATATTAAGAGTAATGGTGTACTGGACAGACCCACCTTAAGAACGTTGCATGGGTTGTTACATAAGTGTCATGAACGTTTCTTAAATTGATAAATGTTATATGAAGTCCTTCGACCTGAAATCCCTATGATTCCTACGTAAGGAATTATATATTTTAATTATCATCAAACGTTACCTGTAACAGGGTAATCATAAAGTTGATTTTTGGACATATAATAAATTATGTGGAGGAATGTGAGTGCCCTAGATGGGATTTGTCCCTCCTATGTAACAGGAGTTATATCTGTAGGCCTCTTGATAAAGTGAGACTGAAAAATGCATGGCCATACTCAGGAGAATAAATATGAGATATTTATTTTCTGTACAGTCTACTTGGGGATCAAGAAAATATAAATTGAACTATACAAGGTTGACACAATCCATGCCCTTGTGTTCAATTAGATATTTGGACAAAGGGACAGAGCATATAAATTATTATAATAAAATAGGATTTATCAAAGTTATTGATAATCTCAATATTAGGATAGTGATGTGTTGCTAGATACCGCTAACTATTTATAATATTAAATATAAAAAGGGTTTTATTTTAATATTATAACCAAATATTAAAATCCTATTGGGTCACACGCATACAACATGCCACTAGGAAAGGATAATAATTCTAATTTAATTTAATTAGAATTATTACATAATGGGTCAGGCCCATAAGTGTAAGGGTTAAGTGAGTGAGGGGGTAAAACCCTAGCCACCACTCTATAAATAGAGCATTAGATGCACTACCCCAGAGACATATGAGCAACCGCTTTTTACTTTCTAAGGCTTCTAGCAGAGCTGAGGAGGGTATCCTAGTTTGGCTGTTGGCGTGGATACCAATAGAGACGTGGCTACACTTGCCTTGTTTATAATCCTAATAAAGTACGACCTTTCGTTTCAATACCTTTTATGCCTTGATTCGTGTTTTCGCAAAACGATTATAACAAGGGAGGGAATCCATTTATTTCCGCTGCACCCTGATCACATGCTTGATTCCCTTCATATCCACAGGGAGCGGTTTTAATTTGTAGAGTGATAGCGATCGTATTTTCAATAAAAACAGTTTATCAAAGAATTTGGTTGTATGCAGAATGATAAAAAATAAAAATAACAGCAGATAAAAGAGATGAGAGAATGATACTTTTGATTAGCATTTGACTTCGTTTCATCTCCCCCCTCGTGTATGCGAATCCCTTCTTTTAATTATGATTATACTCGTAACTACCTTAGTATTTTTTAATTACAATAATTATAAGGCATGCCTGACAATTATCGTACCCGCAAATTCCCTTATAACACCATAATTAAACGCCAAAATCTATTCTCTATAGGCATTCAAAGTGGCTTGGCGACCCCGAACATTCCCCGTATTTTGCAATCAGCGCTATCAATTTAATCCATACCTTCCCATCAAACAACTATGAAGGGGTGTGTTGTGAAGTCTATTAATCAGTTTGAGCATTCAAACTTGACTCAAAGACTTAATATCCTTTAGTTTTAATGATTAACAAATAAGATTATATAAACAGATTCTACTGAGAAAGGTATTGGTTTGTTGATTGTGTTTCAGGATGAAATATTTATCAGAATCAGAAGATTAGGATCAGAAGAACAAATGCAGGATCTAATATAAAGAAGTTGTCTGAAGAATGCAACTTGTCTGAAGTGCGCAAACTTTCTGAAGACGTGAAGACCATCTGAAGACATAAAGACTCGAAGGAATGAAGACAACATAAAGCAGTCTGAAAGGAATAAAGACAACATAAAGCAGTCTGAAGATTGAACTTATCTGAAGCAAAGAAGCTGTCTGAAGCAAGGAAGCTTTCTGAAGCAAAGAAGCTGTCTGAAGCAACGAAGCTGTCTGAAGAAGCAAAACTCGTCTGAAGAGTTGAAGCTGTCTGAAGTAGTTCAACCCGTCTGAAGTATCAGTGCTGTCTGAAGTCTCACTTATGACGTGGCACCCTCTGCTGAAGTTTGTGAAGACTTTTCTGAACCTCTGCTGCACGTACCTTTTCAAACACGTTTATGGCAAGGAACACAGAGACCTTTCCTGGTGATTTTGAATTTCATACACCACTGAGGAAATCTCTGCAACGCAGAAATTGCAGCAACAACGATGACAGCTTTATAGCAGCACCAACGTTGTACTTTGTCAGAATTGTGAAGACACCCAGAAGCGTGTCTCACGATGGATTGAATAGCATTCAATGCTATCTCTAAATGGTGGTATCACAACGGAAATATCATCATCACCAATCCGAAAGAAAGCACAAGAAAAGCTCAGGAGACTAAGCAGAAGCAACAAAGAGAAATGTTTGAATGAAATATTTTAATTCAAACATATTTCATCATCTGCAAGAAACAGCCATTGAACAAGACACCTCACTCAAAGAAGAAAGAAGAAATGGTGTCAGGAAGCAAACAGAAAAGGAGTATATACAAAATAAGCAAGAGGACAAATCCAACGGATACCTCCTCATATACACTCCTAAGAAAAACAGAGAAAATCAGAAGTCAGCTGAAGAAAAGAAAAAGGATATCAAGATAGAGAACATGCAAAATAATATCAAGAAAATCTCTCTAAAGAGCTCATCTACAGAAGTGTCAGAACAGGACTGTCTGAACACATATCTGCTAAAGAAGAAGCAACCGTTTGAGACACTATTACATAACGGCTATATGAGCCACATCATCAACATCTCAACGGTATTATGAATCATCTTCAAACGGCTATATTCCAACAGAACATATAAATAGCCTCAAGGAAGAATTTGAAGATGTTGAACTCATTCACTTGGTTCAATCAGTTGATCAAGATGTATCAGAAAAATCTTATTGGTGTTGACCATGCTTACTTGAATCAACTATGCTAGTCAAAATTGTAGTTGTTCAGTTGAACAACCAACCAGGCTGTGCTTAATCTCATATGAACCAAGAATGGTTTGAAGCTGCAAGTATGCCTTGGTTTTTCAATAATACGGGTGAGAATGTAACCCATGGAAACCAATGGCTGGAGAACAAGGCTGGAGCTTAAAGTCAGTATCTACCTAGCCAATTCTCAGAGGATGTTATTCCTCATATCAGAGACAGGAATTGTACTTAAACTTATGTACTTGTATCACTGTCTTACCCTTGTACTTAGATTTATCCATTGTATCCTGAGTAGTACTCAGTTAACCTCTAGTACAGGAAAAGATTAAGTTTATGTTTTGTGGAAACTTAAACTTAGTTTAATTTGTAAACACTTTATGTGTCTGAGAGCCTGGAGAGGCTTGGTGGAAGAAAGAATACTCTATACTTGGATAAGTGTCTGAGAGCCTGGAGAGGCTTGGTGGAAGAAAGAATACTCTACACTTGGATAAGTGTCTGAGAGCCTGGAGAGGCTTGGTGAAAGAAAGAATACTCTACACTTGGATAAGTGTCTGAGAGCCTGGAGAGGCTTGGTGGAAGAAAGAATACTTGTTTTAGAGCCTGAAGAGGCTTGACAGAAAAGAATACTTGTGGTAGAGCCTGAAGAGGCTTGATAGAAAAGAATACTTGAGGTAGAGCCTGAAGAGGCTTGACAGAAAAGAATACTTGTGGTAGAGCCTGAAGAGGCTTGACAGAAAAGAATACTTGTGGTAGAGCCTGAAGAGGCTTGACAGAAAAGAATACTTGTTCGTGTCTGGAGAGACTGTACTCGTGGTGTCTGGAGAGACTGTACTCGTGGTGTCTGGAGAGACTGTACTCGTGGTGTCTAGAGAGACTGTACTCGTGGTGTCTGGAGAGACTGTACTCGTGGTGTCTGGAGAGACTGTACTCGTGGTGTCTGGAGAGACTGTACTCGTTGTGTCTGGTGAGACTGTATTCATATTCAAGTTTGTAATCTGAATATTCAGATAGTGGAAAATCCAGTGGTGGTCTGCCTCTGGGACTGGATGTAGCTCATGGGTTTGTGGGTGAACCAGGATAAATTTCTTGACTAAGTTTTCTTACCCTTTTCTCTTATCAATTCTTTTTATACTAATCAAGGGGTCAGAATAATTAATCTGATATTTTATAAAGACACAAAACATCTTTTAAAATTAGTTTTTACAAGCCGTCTGAAAACTTCATACAGCCACTTAAAAGTCTGTCTGAAACCTCTATGCCTAAGTTCTCCTTTTTCTTAATCTCTTTACTTCCAGTTTTTCATATTTAAGTTGGAATTTGAAAAGTATTTTCTATAATAAACTTAACATAACTATTTCAATAAAATGATCTTTCATATGAACAAAACATGAGATATCTCTTATATCATTTGAAGCTTTACAAAGAATGTTCCTTGAAGAACTTCTGAAATAAAATCTCAGAAGTGAGTCTGAAAGAGATCAGTTCAAAAATCAGGAACAGACTTCAGACAACCTCTAGTAGTCTGAAGTATTTCAGAAACTGTGCTGAAAATACTCTTTGTTATAATCTTCAGAAGATACTTTGAGAAGCCTCTGTTTAAAACAATCTTAAGCTTTAGAAGAAACATTGTTTTTCTTATCTTCCACATGTTTCAACTATCTCTGATCTTAAGACTTATTTTTAACGGTGCCCATATTCATGTTTTAACCAAAGATTTCCAAAAACTATCAAAAAGTTTAAAACACTATTCAACCCCCCTTCTAGTGTTTCCTGTGGTTCTAACATGTGTCACTCACCAAACGCTTCAATCGCAGCGAAGAACGATAGTACAATATGAACCAAACGAGTATCTTCAGCAATCGGAGATTAAGCTTCATAGACAGCTCTATGCTCACCTAACTCTAATACTAGCCGGAGTTCCACTTTTTGTATCCAGAGCACTAGCCTACCACCCCGGCGCACGCGCGGAGGCGATGCATTACAAACAACATAAAGATACCGATAAATTACAAATAGAGAATCATAATTAAAAAGAAGAGAATTCTTATACACAAGGGGATTGAATCCACTACATCAAATCCTACTGGAGAGCTTAGCTACTCATGGTAGTCATTACAAACCACTGAGAAATCTGTCACCTTTCTCAATCCTAGGACTACTCTCTCTCTCTATATTTGTGTCGGGTCCCGAGGACCTGCCTTTTGATCTGTGCAAAAGGCTCTATTTATAGAGTGGGAAAACCCTAATTCTCCTCCAAGAAGTCATTCTGGATCTAGGTTTAAAAGCTGTTGCGCGTCCTGCGCTTCATATGCGCTTAGCGCGCATGAAGCGTGGCCAATCTGTTGATGCGCTCCACTTGCGCTTAGCGCAAGTGGAGCCTGATAAATCTGAGGTTGCGCTCCACCTGCGCTTAGCGCATGTGGAGCGTGTCACGCGTTGCAGATTTGCTTCAGATCTTGATCTAACTTCTGGATCTCTTTCTTATTTTGCCTTTGCTTGACTGGTTTTCATATTTCCCTTTTTTCTGAATTGATTTTGTATTTAATTGGATTAGATTTGAATTTGGAGAGGTTATCCACAAGATTCTCTGATTAACTAACTGTTAATCTCCTCTTTATTTGGTCTTTATTTAAATTCTGAATCTGCAAACAACCTCATTTCTGATGCTATTTTCTCTCTCATTCCAAATCTTCTGTAAATCTGCATAAAATAACAGATTTCTATTTAAAATAGCATCATATTCAAATTTAAACCAAATAATTACAATTATTATAAATATTAACAGAAAGGGATAATTTTGGGCATAAATTACTATTTTGACCTTGATAAGTGTAATAAAAATTATAGGAAAATAACGCTAATTTTACACTTATCAATTACCTGCAAGCAGACACCCTGGTAATCGATTACAACATCTCTTGTAATCGATTACCTGCGAGCAAACAACACTCCAGGCTGCCCAGAAAGCCCTGGTAATCGATTACATACTTTTGTAATCGATTACCCGTGACGCAGATAACAGTTCTCGCGACTTGTACCCCCTTTAAACGCCTTTATTCAACCTCTAATCAATCCTCTTGGTTAAGACATCATTCATATTCGTTTATATTAATCAAACTCGGCAAAAGCCACAATCTTTATACAGATTTTCATAGTTATTCCATCAAAACCCCAAATCATTAAACCCTTATTTACCCCCTTCGCTATTTTCGCTATCCTCTTCAATTTCATTCAAGATTCATAGAACTAATCAGCAATCAACATGTTTTCATCATACCATACTCAATATATACATATATCAATTCAAATTTAAAGTCTTAAAGGGTTTTATGGTTGCCTTCACTACCCAACACTCCCACATGCACATACAAGCAGTACCCCTTCCCCCACCGTACCTTGAAGGTGAAGATCGAACAGCAAGGTGGCTCTTTTCTTGATGATCACTCTGCAGCAACCTCCTCTTGAGATATCGTTTCTCCCTTCCTTAGCGTTTCGCTCTCTGATGATTTGAAAGCAAGGATTAGGGTGAACTGGTAACCCCTCCTTACAAAAATGTCTATTTGGGCTGGGCCCACTCTCAACCCCCTTATCATCTTTTTAATTTGAAATAACATTACTAATAAAATCACTAATACTACTAATACTATTATTTACTTATTTCTCTATTTTATTAATTTAATTAAATTTAATTTTACTTAATAAAATTTAGAATGTTACAATTTTTATCCAAAATATGAACATTGGACAGAAAAGCAAGTATAATGGAAAGTTTGGATTGGTTTTGGGGCCTTTGGAGCTCTCAAATGTGATTTTCTAAAAAAGAAAAGAAAAGAAAAGAAAGAAATAAGCGTGTTTGGTTACTTTTAACCAAATGTGTTTTTGTTCACATTAAGGTGAAAATTTCATATTGAATTTTATCACCAACTTACTTTTGAAATAATCGATTATAATTATAAATTACTTTCCATCAAATTCATTTTTAATTAATCTTAGCCTATGTTTTGTTGGAGGGATTTGGAGGTGAGGGGAGGGGTTTTAAATAAGTTTTCATGTTTGGCTTAATTTTTATAAGGGGAGGGGGCTAAAATCCCTCCTAAATCTATTTTTACTCCCCTCCAATAATGGGGGAATTTGGAGGGGAAGGGAGGGGAGGAGAGTTTAAATTAAATAATTGAAATGACTTAAATACCTCTACACTAATATTAATTAAACTATGTTATAAAAATAAAGTAAAGAGGTATATAAGTAAATTAACTTTATTTTGCCTCTCCTCCCCTTGTGAACCAAACATAAAAGGGTCATTTTTCCTTCCCTCCCCTCCCCTCTTTGAACCAAACAAATAAAATGTCACGATCCATTGTCGGATTGATTAATGAGGATGTAATGGAGTGATGTCATGATCCAATGTTTGGATTGATTAATGAGGGATGAAATATAATGGTAAGAGTGGGGGGCCATACCATTCCATCCCACTGCTTACACACAAATTTCTTACCCCCCAAATCGGGAGGAATATGATGGACCAATTTAATTTTTTTTTTATTTTTTACTATTTTATCCCTCAATTTTCACCGTTCCATTATAAAATATCCAAACAGACAAATGGTATATTTATCCCATTCCATTTTACTCCTTTCCACCCGATTATGATCCGTCCCATTATATTCCACATCGTACTCTAAAATCCAAACATATTATAAATTACTTTACTTCAAATTCATTTTCTCCACATCATAAAACTTTTATAACAAAATAATTTACTTTCAATTAAAATAAACTTTATAAAATTAAATTGATCAAAAATCATATCTACAGAAATTCATCTAGACATATACCAATGATTATATTTGTGTTTGGTTTATTCTAAAAACACGTTTCAAACGTGGATCCTGGCAAACGCGACAAAGAATAATTTTTGCTCAGATCCAGTGTAAACCAAACACATCATATGTCCAAATGAAATTCTATAATCAAAATTGATTTTATAAGTGTTTCTGTCTAGTGATTGGTCTACAAATTCGTATTCATGTTTCAACTAGCAATAGAGTGGTCGATAAGAAAGAAAAGCTATACCCCATGGGTGAAAACTTCTCCTCTATACATATCCTCCATTGCAAGGTTTCATGCTTTTGAAACATTCTATAATCTATGCATGTTTCGCTAAACTATTTACTTCAAAGAGGATTTTCGGACCATTCCAGTAAAAAAACCGTCCCAATGTTTAATTTTCTTTTTTCTTTTTGTTTACTTTCCTCGTTTGTCATTCTAATGTGGATTGGAGTAAACTACATTCCAAATAACTTTTACTAAGATTTGTTTGTTTAAAGGTATAAAATCATATTTTCAGAAATGAAGTTTTCGGAAATTCTATTATCGGGAATGTTATTTTTATGTAAAATTTATATTTTTGGTATGTTTTTAATATTCCTGGTAATATTTTTAAAATTGATTATCTTTAAAAATTAAAAAGAATAAAAATAGAAAAAATGTTCTAGAATGAAGTGGAAGTAGAAAGTTATTTTAAGAATAACTTTCATTCCTATGAAAATATGAGGGCCTGTTTGATTTGAGTTTTCATTTCCTGTTTTTTTCCTGTTTACAAAGGAAAAACTAAAAATGCTAGAAACAAAAATTTCATGTTTACAGCATTTCCAGTTTTTCCTTTATAAAATTTCAGAAAATAAAAAAGAAAATCAAAACAAAAAATGAAAATAGGAAATGAGAAATGAAAATGCAAATCAAACAGAACATGAGATTTTCACCTCTTATCATAGAAATAAAAAGTGGATCTCGGTAATCAATAATATCCAAATATACTAGTGTTATATGGAGAAGTTTAAATTTGACTTTTGCCATTTCTCAATATAAAACCAAATATACTAGTGTTCATGACGTAGGTTTACTTCATTCCCTCTAACAAAATAGCAAAAATGACATAGGTGTACCAATTCTCATTACCACACTAACTAATTCTGTTTGATAATGTTCACAACAGTCTTCTCTTATCCTTCAACGATCCAATATGTCACTCTTCTTGTCATGATGCTAAAATACAATGCGTGGAATTACCTATTTAGCCCCACCCCAAAAGAAAAGCCTGCATTCAACGTTTTGCGACTTTGGGTAGTTGGCTTGTAAAATGTTACGTTATCATTTCACTTTTTCAGTTTTCCATGCCGTCCGATCCAACCGTCCATCTCAGTTTGAGGATATTTATTTTTATAAATAATTTATTCCTTTAAAATATTACCAACGAGGGAAGATATTTCTTTAATTATTTATTTTTCCTCGTACTTAAGATATTTGTTTCCATTGGCCACCGTCTGTCACTCAACTCAGTGACAGTCCCCAATCACAAGTCACCAACTCCCCAAGTTTACCATATGGCTCTTCCTCATTGGACTGTCACCATTCAATCTCACAGCCACTATTCAGCGGGAAAACCGCCATTATTGTTTCTCAGGGTCAATGCTCCAAGCTTCAAATTCCTCACTGCTACCATAAATTATATATATAACTTTTTTTTTTTTTTATAATCCCTCATACTCTTTTGTGTGAACAACGGAATGCACGACTGCACTTGAAAATCGAAGGTCAGCGGCGATGGACGAAACCGCCGTGAGAACGAAGCCTGACTGGCTCAACAACCGCGCGAAGGCCGCCGGAGAGAGGATCGACGACGCCGTCGGCGTCGCCGGCGACGACTTCGACGAAGAAGAAGACGAAGAAGATGAATGCGACGAGGAGGCTTGGGACACGCTGAGCCGAAGCTTCCGGCAGGCGCAGATGGTGCTGGACGAGAACCGCGTGCTGATCGATGAAGTGAACAGCAACCACGAGTCGAAGATCCCTGACAACATGGCGAAGAACGTTGGCCTGATTCGCCAGATCAACGGTAACATCTCCAAGGTTCTGTCTATTTACTCCGATTTATCTATCAATTTCTCAAACATTGTTCACCAGCACCGCGCCTCCGCCACCGTGAACCCCGCGAATCGCGACGACGATAAATTGGAGAACTCAGTGGATGATTCCGCCGAGCATGTGCCAGAGAAATCGGAGTAATAATTCTTTGTTATCTTATATATGCTATCGTTGTTATTGCATTGTCTAATGTCTAAGGTGTTATGTGATGTAGTTGAGTTGATTTTGATTATGTGGTGTTAGACTGTTAGTGTGATTTTTTGTTGTGAGGTTTTTGGTTTGATGTGTCAGTGGAGTCTTTTTGTGTGAGGAAAAAAAAAGAGAACTTGATCATTTTCTAGGTAGATGTATTGAGAAACCTTTCTGTGGTAATTTCTGGTTCTGTTTTTTTATATTTCTTTGTGTTGTTTTTCTTTGTTATAAGGATGGTTGAATTGATGGCTGCGAGACTGCATATCCCCACATTACCCACCCGATCACGCGAGGTATTTATGCCAATGTTTGATTTAGTCTTTTCACCGTTACTTTTGATGTTTTTTACTCTGTTTCAAGAGATGCCCTGTGGACCTGGAAAACAGGGATGGGAAAGGGGGCAGGACAAGGATTGAACCTATGATCTCATAGCTCACCATGGTACAGATGGTCCATGTGAGCTATTTGCTCATTGGGTCATGCGTCCTTTCTTATTGTTATTGTTGTTATTGTTCTCTTTTTTAATACCTTATTCATCAGTAGATAGTGCTGAAGTCTCCTGGTTGATTGATTTGATATGAGCTCATGATCAAAGATGTTTGAAGAGTATCAATGCATGGGAAACTAGTAAAAGCTAGTTTAAACTTTTTAATGGTCTGCATCAGAGCTTTAATTCTTAAACCGAGACCTAATCTCCTTAGGTGAGTGTCCATCATAGGGGCATTGGCTACATGGACTAATCAGCACCTCTTATTAGTTTTTTTTTGTCACGTGAACAAACTACCTTAGGCGAGTTTCTGTCATCTTCTCCACAGTAGGTGTTATTCTCACTCATCCTAGATACATTCATTCATAATCTCTCTCACTCTTTTTATATTTTTTTGGTGTGTGCGCGCCCATATCCACTTACCCACCTCAAACATTCTCATCTCCGCTACACTTACTTTTTTATCATCATTTCTGATATAATAAATTAATAACACTCATGTTGTTGCATTACTTGTTATGTTTCATTTGATTGCAAAATGCTGGTGCTACCTAAGTAAAATGTTTTATTTGGGATTTGTAAGTATGAGAAAAGTTTCAGGTTATGAAAGCAGAAATACAGATTTTCATGTATTATGAATTTAGGCGTTCTGCATGCCTATAATGTACAGGATGTACAGGATGCCTATAATTCTACGGATGGCAGCAATTATTAATGTACAGGATGCCTATAATTCTTACATCAGGGGAATGAATGCTGAAATATTATCCAATCTGCAAAGAAAGGTCATTCTACGATTTCATTCAAGTATTCAACTGCCAGCCACAAATTATTGATATTCCCAACGAATTGGAGGCAAAAATACTTTGAATGAAGGGAAAAAATTAGAAGTAGTGTTTTGATAGTAATGAATAGTCTAAATTCAATTTGCTATTCGTCCCCAACAAAGTTAGCAGATGTTAATACTGGAAGAACAACCAACTCTGATATTATGAATTTATTGTGATTAGCTTCGTTTTCAAAAGCTTCATCTGTTTAAGAAAATAACATAGTAATGTGATCTAATAGGAACATCTTTTGACTATTTACCGGAAAACATTTGCAACATAAATGATGTGTTTTTCTCAAATGGTGCTTTTTTAAGTAAATGATGGAGCGAGTAAGACTAAAGCAACTGGAGGTACCCACTTCTGCAGAAGATGAAGCTAGAATGCAAGGAAAGGCGGTGGCCTTTTTACCTAAACTTTTGGATTTATTAACTTGTTTTAATCTTCAATGAAGTCAATGTTCAAGGACGATGGATATGGTGGACACAGTATTTACAACAGGCAGGTTGACTTGGACCAGGGAATGGAGTGACCTGGTAAACGTGATTTTTAAACAGACAGGTCCAATGGAACTTATTATGGATGTGATGGAGGGGTTTGTTATCAAATGTAACTTCCTGGCTGGTGGAATATGTAATAACATAGTTACGGGTTTCAGTTGATTGAGCTCTAATAAAGCACTATGCTGGTGAAGGTTAATGAGATACGTGAAAATATTGTGTCTGTAAATAAAATACGTGTCTTCTGTCATATATTATTTCCATGGAACTTGTATTCAACTGAGCATTACAAATGATGAATAAAAATGGTTAGTAGACTTATTTTCAACATGGCATTTGGAAAGGAGATGGAGAAAGATGACATTTGGTAAAAGAAAAAAAGATATCCTGTTTCCTGGATTTGGTGATTTTAAGCACGATGGGTAATGCAGCAGCAGACTGATTTTAAAAGCGATCTTATAATAAACTATTTAGGTTTTACAAAGTTAGAATTTTGCAATTTAATATCTGTGCTTAAATGTTATCGGTTATAATTAGATTTTAAGATTATTTGTTTTCAAGGTTTCTAGTAATTAGGCCTCTGAATGAGTGTGGTAAATAAAAACGATTAAAGAGTAAAGACAGTCTTTTTCTATCATTTTGTTCATAAATGTTTCATTTGTAATGAAATTTTTGGTGGCATTGATAATTAGATGCCTTTTTAAACTGGTATGGTATTCAAATGTCTCTTTCCTGCTCTCTCTGCGAATAGGTTTTATTTCCCTTTCTTCAGAGCAATTTTTGGCTACACTTCAACATCTTGCTATGCTATAAATTGTGCTAAGAATAGTTTGGTCATGTTCATTTTATATGTGATGGAATCCATAATTACAGCTTGGAGATAATTGTCTATAAATTTGGTATGATTTGACCGGATAATTACCAGTTCATTTTGTTTTTCATGCCTTACATATCTAGCTTGTCTTCAAGGATGTGTATAATTCTGATTACCCTTATGATGTCTTTATCTGCACCCCAAGCATAAAGAACCTAAAAAAGAAGGCTTTTTCACTTTTATTCCCCATCTTTCTGATAATACCGTGTATGACAAGTAAATTAACAATGGAGTGATCACATTCCTTGTTCTGTGATGACTCACCTAGGATATTGCTTTTAGTTATACAGGTTATCTTGTACAGGAATCAAGGATTTCCAGCCTTCTAATATGGAGAAGTAAATGAGATATTTTAAACATGGGTTTTTTAGCATGTGAAATATTGTACAGATAATAATTCAAAAGCGTAAATGTTTATGGAAAATATAACATTTCATATTATCAATTGAATATTGTGATAGTTATAATTTTCAATAAAATCTTTCCACTTTTAATTTATTATCATTAGTAATGTTGGACATATTGAAAAATCCGTGTAAACATTTATCTTCTGTCTAAGATATCGGATGCCTTCGCATTCTGAATCTCTGGCGTTAAACTTTCCTACACTTTAAGGTTAATGGAACATGCTTCATCCATCCGTGGATGGAAAAATTGAATCTAACACCATTTCTATTTCTGTAAACACCAATAGGTAGAAGTTATTGGTGTAATTTGAATCTTGAGATGACGCATTTACAGGTTTTTCAAAGAGGTCGGCATTATTTATTGAGTTTGCTTATCCTTTTCAAGAATCCTGATTCGTTTTATAAATTTCTTATTTTTGTGGCTAAACTTATAAACAATTTAGCATTAATGACACTCAAACGAGAATATATTCAGCAAATGAAAGCTGAAATATGATGGTGAACTTGATCATAGATGAACCGTGCATTCTTGAGTATACCATCATTAACAAATAAAGTTAACACTTTATTTTGTATTAAAAGCATGTTTTAATTTCTTTTTCATATATCTTTAATTTATTTAGTATATTATTTCTTCAAAACTCTCTCTCTCTTATTAATTAATAAGGTGAATATAAAAATGTAATTTATAAAATAATAATTAATGTTGTCTAAGAATTACCTTAAAAATTACTCTCTAATATTATAAAGTAACAAACCAATAAGAACAAAATTTTCTTCTAAAATGATTCTTAAAAGAGTAATAATAGGTTGACACCTTAAGTTTTCATGCACCTTATTAACACCATTCATTTCAGACTATCTCTCTTTATATCACATCAATTCTTTTTATCCTCTTCCTATATCTTAGAGCATCTCCAATAATGCTCACTCTCCTTCACTTTTGATCATTCTTAAGTGGATGCTATCATTATAAATCACCATTTTTATTTTTTATAATTTAAACAACTATTTTCTCCAATAATGTATCTCTAAAAATTTCACAAATTGGACTCCAATTTTTCTCTCTCTCTCTCTCTCTCTTTTCATCTCATTATATCATTATTATTTTACATACAACAAATAATGTAATAAGTCCCATATGAATGTACAACTCCCAATGTTAAAAAATGCTTATACAATCACCTAATGAGCACCTAATGCTTGTTAAGCACCAAACTCTAATAGTATATATTTTAATTTTCAAGTTGTTTAATGAAAAAACACCTTAAGCAATTCCCATTGGAGTTGCTCTTATCAGGTGTAGATGTCCCATCAGTACCTTTCTTAAAATTGAAAAAAGAAAGTATATGATTTGCTTTTAAGTTATGAGGTGAATTGATATGAATCCAAGAGGGGTGGTTTAGGATTCTGTTTAGGACCCTAGGAATTATATTTGCTGCCTTGGAAATTTAGACAAAGAAAATTCAAATTAATCAAATCATAGAATGGTCAGAAATAGGTGTGAATAAAAAGGGAAAAGAAAAGGAAATAAAAGATGCAAACTCAGCGCTAAATGAATTAGTGCAGAATGGTGCAGGAAATTGACATTTAAAATTGATTTTCAATGGGCCCAAGGTGCGACCAGCTTGCAGCAAATTAACTTCCAAAATGATGGAACAATTTGTTGAGCACAATGATAACACAATTCAAATAATTAGCGTGCAAAATTATACATAAATCAACGCATATTTAGAGTCCAAAATGGTGCAGTTTTGGAATTCAATTTCAACGCACAATAGAGCCAGAATTTAAGTGCAGTTTGGGTGTGAAATTGAAGGTAAAATGTGCAGATTTTATGATAAACTCTGAGCTTGGAAAATTGAACCAAATCAAAACAGAAATGAGGCAATTCATATACTCATATAATCAGCACACATATTAGAACAAACAGGGACAAAATTTATGTGAATGGGAAAGGAAAGAAATGGAATGGAATCAGAGAGGGACGCCACACTCCCAAGGATGGAAGATATGTCCAGGAGCTTGAACACACAAAGGGGTGAAAACCTTTGATAAATCTCAATTGTTGGATTACAAGAACCCAAAGAGAAATCACTTCTCACAATTGTGTTTTTCTTACAAAATTCCTAATCTGATTGTTTTCTGTGAGTTGTGTGCCCCTTATATGGCTGTCTACATTCAGAATAGGTGCAGCCACTATCCTAATAAAAATCACCATAAACCTAAATAATTGTCTACTTAAAAGAAAAGTGTAACTGCCCAAAATAATTAACACATTCAGCCTACTATTTTAAACCAAGTTGGCCACATTTTCTAGCAAATTGTAACAGCCACATTACATTGTTAATGTGAATCAATTCAGCCACACTTTCTTTAAATTTGGCCGCAAATAATTAAGCTCCAATTAGCACTCCAACAACCACATTTTCTTCAATTCTTTATGCAATTGATCAATTTGTGTTTTCGCATCTTCAAGGCTTTTCTTGTTCTCATCATTCCCCCCCTCTTGAAGAGGATTTGTCCTCAAATCAGAAGCATCAACATCTGCATAAAAAAGAGATTAAGTCAGTCATATTGAAAAGTAGAACTTATATTGATGCTCCCCCTAAACCAATCCCATCCTCCTGGATCAAACACAACTTGTACAAATTCAGATTTTGTCTTTTCTTCCTTATGCATTAAGGAAGCCTTCTTTTTGAGTGACCAAGCCCAAACGCCAGGGTCGTAGACAATTCTCTTGTATTCCTCTTTGGCTTTATCCTTATGCATGTTAGTCATAATCAACCAATCAAATAAAACCAAATGGAAATATCCATGAATATTTTCAATAAGCATCACATCAAGAGTATTCAAATGATTATTCTGAAAAACATTTTCATCAAGTAACCAGTCAACCCCAATATGCTTATGATTTTCATTTGTGATTTTAACCACACAATTATTATAACATGTAACATTATATGAAAAACCATAAGACTCCATGTGCTTGTTCTCAATTTTGTCACGAGTTTGACTTCCAAAAGTGGGTTGAATGTACAATGGGGCACTAGGAATGATATCAACATACTCCTTTCTCAAACATGGCAACTTGTGATGTGCTTCATTAAAAATTACATCCTCTTGCTTCTGTAAGATAACATCACAATCAAGAGAAAAATTAACATTAGAATTTAAAATTTTCTTGCTCATTTTCTCTCTTTCTTTTTCTATTTCTTCTCTCCTCTTTTCTTCTTTTTTCTTTTCTAATTCTTCTCTTTTCTTTTCTTATCTTTCTCTTTTTTCTCTCTCAATTTCTTCTTTTTCTTTTTCTATTTTTATTTTCAATTTCAGCTGATCATCACATACAACGTCGGATGATAGACCTATCAACTTAATCCTCCGTCCATCATGCACAAAAGAAATAGAGGGCCTCTCAGGATTTATAATTTTATTATACAATCATAACCTCCCTAATAGCATATGGCGTGTCTCCATGGGTGCAATATCACAAAGAACTTCATCTTCATATTTCCCAATAGAGAATTT
This sequence comes from Sesbania bispinosa, assembly GCA_026901365.1. Classification (NCBI taxonomy): domain Eukaryota; kingdom Viridiplantae; phylum Streptophyta; class Magnoliopsida; order Fabales; family Fabaceae; genus Sesbania; species Sesbania bispinosa. The sequence goes on along the minus strand of QLOH01000503.1, from coordinate 407,587 downwards.
AATCGTTGCTTGTCCATTTACAGTAGGCAGGTGTAACTTCTCAACCACCCTGCTGCTCACAACATTTCTAAAATTGAATTCATCTACTGCAACCAAGAACACATGGTATGGAACACCTGGTATAGAAGATCTTCTTTTCAGAATCTGCCATTGCAAATCAAACAAATTAAAAGTAACAAGATAACATGTAGTTGCTACTTTTAATTCTTACCACACTCAAGTGTTTGCACACAATTTAGGCTTTTACAAAAATGTGCACTCTTGCCTTTTTCCTCTCTATTCCTCCTTGAGTTCTTAACAATCCAAGAAGAGAAAAAAAATTCAAAGAACTTTCACCAACCTATGTGCAACCAATTAAACTCAAGCAAAGCTAACAAAAATGACTCAAATGAAGCACAAAAGAAGGCAACAAACACTAGGGCAGTAACCAGAATTTTTTGGACACCAACAAAGAAAAGAAAATTGGCTTAAAATGAAGCCAATAGGTGCAGAAAAATTCAGCAAGTATGCGCAATATAGTTGCAGCCAAAACATAATGGAATTGACACAATTTGCAACCAAGAGAGTGCAGCCAAAATTTCAGAATTGAAACTAACAAGGTGCAGTAATTTTTCCACCAAATCAACCACAATATTACCTTAAGAAATGAGCTTAAAAATTTCTAATAGCATGAACCATTCAGCCCAATTTTTTTAAACTCATTTGCATGCTTTCTTTGTTTTTTTTTTGTTTTAGAATTCACAATTTTAAAGGCCTAACTTTTGCAATGGTTCAACTTAAGAAAATTGTAATAAGGTAATATCAAGGTATGATAAAAATTCAAGGAAAGAAATTACCCGGAGTGCAGCCTCGCAATTCCTAGAACCGGAGCTCTGATTACCAAATGATATGAATCCAAGGGGGGTGGTTTAGGATTCTGTTTAGGACCCTAGGAATTATATTTGCTGCCTTGGAAATTTAGACAAAGAAAATTCAAATTAATCAAATCATAGAATGGTCAGAAATAGGTGTGAATAAAAAGGGAAAAGAAAAGGAAACAAAAGATGCAAACTCAACGCTAAATGAATTAGTGCAGAACGGTGCAGGAAATTGACATTTAAAATTGATTTTCAATGGGCCCAAGGTGCGACCAGCTTGCAGCAAATTAACTTCCAGAATGATGGAACAATTTCTTGAGCACAATGATAACACAATTCAAATAATTAGCGTGCAGAATTATACATAAATCAACACATATTTAGAGTCCAAAATGGTGCAGTTTTGGAATTCAATTTCAACGCACAATAGAGCCAGAATTTAAGTGCAGTTTGGGTGTGAAATTGAAGGTAAAATGTGCACATTTTATGATAAACTCTGAGCTTGGAAAATTGAACCAAATCAAAACAGAAATGAGGCAATTCATATACTCATATAATCAGCACACATATTAGAACAAACAGGGACAAAATTTATGTGAATGGGAAAGGAAAGAAATGGAATGGAATCAAAGAGGGACGCCATACTCCCAAGGGTGGAAGATATGTCCAGGAGCTTGAACACACAAAGGGGTGAAAACCTTTGATAAATCTCAATTGTTGTATTACAAGAACCCAAAGAGAAATCACTTCTCACAATTGTGTTTTTCTTACAAAATTCCTAATCTGATTGTTTTTTGTGAGTTGTGTGCCCCTTATATGGCTGTCTACATTCAGAATAGGTGCAACCACTATCCTAATAAAAATCACCATAAACCTAAATAATTGTCTACTTAAAAGAAAAGTGTAACTGCCCAAAATAATTAACACATTCAACCTACTATTTTAAACCAAGTTGGCCGCATTTTCTAGCAAATTGTAACAGCCACATTACATTGTTAATGTGAATCAATTCAACCACACTTTCTTTAAATTTGGCCGCAAATAATTAAGCTCCAATTAGCACTCCAACAGCCACATTTTTTTCAATTCTTTATGCAATTGATCAATTTGTGTTTTCGCATCTTCAAGGCTTTTCTTGTTCTCATCTGGAATACTAGGTTATTACCAAAGTTTTGAAACTCAGTTGGTTAATTTGATTGGAAAACATGTGAATTGGTTAAGTTTATGTATTCAATAAAAATAATTGACTAAACATAGAACTAGAAATTTAAGAGCAATTTTATTGTGGGTCTTATTAACCAAGTTCTTATTAAGGAATTGCTTAATAAAACTCATTGCTTTACAGGAAAAAAACAATTAGATATGATTTTAGAGTGAGTGCTTTAACAGCACGGTGTTCGGTTGGGCACTGATGCTTTATATATGTGTGTGTATTTGGCCGCCCGTAATTGTTTTTTTATGTGGCATTTCTGGTAGTTAAAATCGTAGGTAACTTTTTTTATATAAAGCATACTTACCGGTAGCTTTAAATCGTCGGAAAAAACAATATTTGTTTAAAAAATTTAATATTATTATATTATTTATTAATTAAATATTTAAGAATAAAAAAATTAAAAAATGGGTGATGTGTATCGGTGGGACCCATTTATGATAGTAAAAAAGTGAGTGTTGGGTTAGAATTGAAATGTGCTTAGTAAGAACTTGCTGATGTGTATTGGTGGATCCCATTTAAAATCTGTAAATAGTGAAAAGTGGGGTGCTGGGATAAAGATGGCATAAGAAGTGGCATGCAACCAGTCAAATTCAAATTGATAAAAAATCAAATTTGTAGAAAATTAATAATTAATAACATTAGCGGCCCAATATATATATATATATATTTAAGTTTAAATGAACTCAAACAAATTTTTTAAACTACTTGAAATCTATTATTAAAATTATTGTAATATGCTCTTTTCAAGTAGGAATTAAAAGAACAATAAAAATGTGAAGAAACGTTCTCCAAGATTCTCTCCAAGAATTTGAGCATTTTTCCAAGAAAATTAAAAAACATGGAGGTTGCAGACACAGGAACTGGACCTAATTAGTCGTAGTACAAAGAATATTAAAGTCTCTTCTGCTGATGATGGCCAACTACAAAAAATCTATTGATGCTGATATGCAGGGTTCCCCAGTAGAAAAAGGTGTTTTGTCTTATAAGGAATCCCTGCTCCAACTAATTGGCTTGCAACAGGAGCCAGTTTTTTATGTGAATGACATTATTTTTTCCCCATGAAGATTCCAGTGGTGAGGAGAGGGACCAAATGTATGAGCCTTCTATAGTGGATCTATGCCCCCGCATCAAAATTGCTGATAAGGAATACATTGACTGGTGCAAACCTTGGCAACACACTCTTGTGGTCAAAGTCCCGGGAAAAAAAGTTTCATAGATTTCTAGGCTAGATTAAAGCGCAACTGGGCATGTAAGTATCCTATTAGATATATTGATATGCCTCAAGATTATTACCTGGTGTATTTTACAGATAAAGACGATTACAAGCATGTACTATTTGATGGTCCCGGGATGATTTTGGATCATTATTTGATAGTACAAAGGTGGTACCTTTCCTTTATTCTCATCCTTCTAAGGATGATGACAATAATGTTGTTCCTGCAGTACACAGTCAAACATGTCCTTATGGACCATGGATACTTTAGAAACACAAGAAACACTAGAAGGGGGGGTTGAATAGTGTTTTTAAAATTTTAAGCTAATTTATGAAAACCTTTTCGTAAAAGAGAGCAAATGAACTTTTGCAAGTTATTGTGAAAAACTCAGTTGGCAGATAAAAAGATTATCAGAGTTGAGCGGAAGTTATGAACATTTATTTTTCAGAAACTTGCTGACTTTAATAAAACAGATAAGCATTCTAAGAACACTTCAGATAGTTCAGAGAAACATCTTTCAAAACTTAGTTTAAACTAGATTCAAAACATAAACTGTTTGTTCAAAAGGTTTTGTATTATTATCCTACTGATTTAGTTACTTGCTGAAAAATTGAGTTAATAGAGAACTTGCTGAACCACTTCAGAAGGTTCAGTAAATACTCTTTTGAAAGGATTTGTTTAATAAAAGAAGTTAGACTGTGTGAAATACATATTCACTTTTCAAACCCTTTCGTGGTTAGAAATAAAACAGATAATAACTGAATGTAAAGAGTTAAGGGTAGAGATAAATTTACACAAAGAATTTATCCTGGTTCACCCACTAATCCAGTGAGCTACATCCAGTCCAGGGCAAACAACCACTGGATTTTCCACTATCTGAACACATATACAAGTATTCTTTTATCCCAGCCTCTTCAGGCTTACCAAGTATTCTTTGTTATCAACCGCCTCTCCAGGAAACTTAGTGCAGTATTCTTTTATCCAAGCCTCCCCAGGCTTAACAAGTATTCTTTGTTATCAACTGCCTCTCCAAGCAACTCATTGCGGTATTCTATGTCAACCAAGCCTCTCCAGGCTCTAACCGAGTATTCTTTTACAGTCAAGCCTCTCCAGGATCAAACAAGTATTCTTTTCTATCAAGCATCTCCAGGCTCTACTCGAGTATTATTTTCTATCAAGCCTCTCCAGGCTCTACCCAAGTATTCTTTTCTATCAAGCCTCTCCAGGCTCTACTAAAGTATTCTTTCTTCCTCCAAGCCTCTTTAGGCTCTCAAAGTATTATTTCTTCCTCCAAGCTTCTCCAGGCTCTCCAGAGTATTATTTCTTCCACCAAGCCTCTCTAGGCTCTCTGACACTTAATGTGTTTACAATTAAGATTTGAATTTAAGTTTCAGTGAAACATAAATTTCAGTTTTCTTGTACATAGGGATTACTGATAAGACTCAAAATACAAAGATTAAGTGCTAAGTACAAGGAATTACAGAGATACAAGTGTATAAATCTAACCTCTAATTCATCTCTGTAGGTTCAGAAGGTTGGCTGTATATGATCTGTATTGAGCATGGCCAATTTCTTCTGTGGGCTTGATGACTGCCATGGTTCAAAGATAGATGATTTGATATTCATGGATGCCCATTTTTGGTTGGCTTCTTGTGGATGATGCTTTGGGTATTTAGGTCAACAAACTTTGTTGCCTAACTGTAAATTAATCTCTCATCATTCCACCCGATCAATTAATCAATTGACCAACAGGTCAACCAACAAGCCGGCCAACTACTTCAATGACTTTCTTGAGGCTATTTATATGTTCTGGAAATATATCCATTGAAGATTGTTGAGAGTACCGTTGAGAAGGAATAATTGAGCTCATAGAGCCGTTGTGAATTATCTTCTTATTCGGTTGCTTCTTTCCTAAGCAGATTAGATGTACAGATGATTTTGTTCTGACACACTACAGATAAGCTTGTTTATAATGAGAGATTTTCTTTGTCTTCAGCAAGTTGATATTTCTCTCTCTTCTTCTTTCTTCATTTCTTCTCTTCTTTCTTCTTTTATATTTTCTCCGAGAGTAAGATTGCCTCTTCAGCAAGTTGGCTTAGCTTCTCTCTTCTTTTTCTTTCACTGTGTGAAGTCTGTGACTAGAATAGAGATGATTTTTAGCCGTTGTGATTCTGCTTTATCCATAGTGAAGTTAGCTTTTCTTCCCGAAAAGACTTTCGACTTCAGATGGCGTGTTGCAGAGTTTGTACAGAAGTAGGTGTACAGCAACGCTGACTTATCTCTGATCATTATTTGCTTTTCTGCCTTTTTCTTTCTCGAACCGAGCTTCTTGAAATAAGGAAAATAACTTTTGCTACTATTTCCTTTCTGGAGGCATAAGTCATTTAGATAATTTTCTAGTCTTTGATTTGATGACTTTTGCCTTTGTTGAGACTTCTCGTTGTTTAGGATTGTCCATGTAGTCAGAGGGTTGAGAGTCTTCATATCTTCATAATGTTTTATGACGTGTCTGGCTTCTTCTTCTTTAGATAGTTTGAAATGACATGTCACTGCGTTCATAGAGTATGTGTTCAGCAGGTTCATTCATCACACACTTTCTTTCAGAGAGTTGAGTTGCTCCAACATAGATTGATTCTTCTTCATTCTTCTTCTGCAGATAGCTTCTTCTAGATTTCATATTGTTGCTTCGTTGTTCTTCCTTGTTCTTGATGATCTTTCATGAGCATAAGGTTTGTCTTCATTTTAGTGTGTTTGACTATTCTAAGTTCTTGATGATTTCAGACAGCTTGACTCTGACTTTCATTGGTTGATTCAACATTATGATTGCTTCAGCATGTTAATCATTTCAGCATGATTGTCATTTTCTTAGTCTTCCTTGATGTCATCCAGGTAGTTTAACCTTTCAGATAGTTGCTATGATGGAAGGTTGCTTTCCTTCACACCAGATTTCTTTCTTTAGCATTGCAACTTAAGATTGATTAGATTCAACTTTTGTGTGCTTTCTGATTGTTGATCTTCTTGAAGACTGTCTTCACTTCAGCTTGCAAATGTGCTTCTTTTCTTTAGTCCATATGCTTTCAGCAGGTTAATCAATTCTTTAGATAGTTCGCTATGTTGTTCTTCTCTTGAGTCTATTGCTTCTTCCTTCATCTTTTCTTCCATTTGGTTCTGTATTGTTCTTCTTGTAGTTTGTTGCTTCTTTCTTATTCTTCTTTCTCTTCCAAGCCTTTTAGTCCTTTTCTTCTAGTCTCCGTCTTCTAATCTTTTTCTTGTCTTTGGTTGGTCATCTTCAGAGAGTTGCTCCAATGCTTTTCTCTTCTTCTTGATCTTCTGTTCTCCTTCAGTGGGTTGCTTCTTCAAAGTTCCTGAAATACACAGAAAAATACCTTTCTTAGTAGCACCCGTTTTCTTATAGTCTAGTCTAATTTGTTATTCATTAAAACCAAGGATAATAAGTCTTAAATCTAATTTAAATACTTAAATTAATTATGAGACTTAACATTTTCCCCCTTTTTAATGATGACAAATTAGATATGACTAAACAAATATAATGAAAGATTTAAATTACAGAAGGTTTATATAAGCTTTCAGAGAACTTGTGAAAATTCCCTCTAAACTAGACAGTTTTTCTTCTGAAACCGGTGTAGTTATTTTTCTCCCCTTTTTATCAAACTTTTATCATATTATCAGACTTTTACCAGATAACTTTCTAGAAACATTTTTCTTTCTTTCTTCCTTTTAGGAATTTTGTACCAACTGTGGATATAACGTTTCTTATTACCAAACTTTATCAAACACTTAAGTTTGTTTCTAGAATTTGAGTTTGTTTCCAGAACTTGTTAGTTGTTTAGTTATATATCTTCTCCCCCTTTTGTCATTATTTAAAAAGGTAGATTAACACTGACATTCAGTAGATACATTAAACAGATTTCAACAAGATAAAGCCTTATTAAAAAGAAATTCATATTTTAGGAAGAATAAAGTTTTAATCAAAGATGCATAGAATGGAGATTTTTGTAGAAACACAGGGAAACACTAAAAGGGGGGGTTGAATAGTGTTTCTTAATAATTTATGGAAGCTTTTTTTTTTTTTTTACAAACGGTTATGTTCAAAGCGATTTCAGACATGTTTAGGAAGCTGTCTGAAGTTAAGAAGACTTCTGAAAGTAATCTTAAATAGATTTTCTTGCTTCTTTTAAAATTATTGAAACAATCTTCAATACCCTTGGGTTAGTATAAATAAATTGACAAGAGATAAGGGATAGAAAACTTAGCCAAGATATTTATCCTGGTTCACCCACTAACACAGTGAGCTACGTCCAGTCCCAATGGCAAACAACCACTGAATTTCCACTATATGAATATTCAGATTACAAACTTGAATATGAGTACAGTCTCTCCAGACACCACGAGTACAGTCTCTCCAGACACCACGAGTACAGTCTCTCCAGACACCACGAGTACAGTCTCTCTAGACACCATGAGTACAGTCTCTCCAGACACCACGAGTATAGTCTCTCCAGACACCAACAAGTATTCTTTTTCAGTCTAGCCTCTCCAGGCTCTTCAACTAAGTATTCTTTTTCAGTCTAGCCTCTCCAGGCTCTTCAACTAAGTATTCTTTGTTTCAGACAAGCCTCTCCAGGCTCAATATGCAGTATTACAACGAAATGTGTCTAAGCTTTTGAACTACACAAGTTTCAAGCTTAGGCAGACACAATGCACAATAATAATTGAGGTATACTCAGGATATACAGATGATGTGCAAAGAAGATGAATCAGAGACTTTTTCAAAGTAAAGCTCGCAGCGAAATATATCTTAGGCTTTCTTGCAATAATTTCTCTATATCTCTATCCTTGATGGTCTTCATGGAGGGGTATTTATACCCAATCTTCAATCCGTTGAAATACCACCGTTTAGAGATAGCATTAAATGCTATTTAATCCGTTGTGAGACATGCTTATGAGAGCTCTGATATTTCTGACACGGTACAAGGTTTCTCCTGCCATAAAGCTGCTACAAATGTTGCTGCAGAGGCTGCGTTGCAGAGATTTCCTCAGTGGTGTATGAAATTCAAAAATACCAGGAAAGGTCTCTGTGTTCCTTGCTATAAACGTGTTACGTGCAGCAGATGTTCAGAAAAGTCTTCACAAGCTTCAGCAAAGGGTGCCACGTTATTAATGAGACTTCAGACAACTTCAACACTTCAGACGGGTTGTGCACTTCAGACGACTTCAACACTTCAGACGGGTTGAAAGCACTTCACATAGTCTTTATAAAAGCTTATAGTGACTTGCTGAAATCATAGATAAATCATTAAAACATATATGTATCTATGATAAATATTTTAACTCAAATTTGTTAAGCATTAAAACTTGGGAATTGAGCTGTCTTAAACATCATATTTTCTGTTATGATATTTTTGAGACTCAACATTCTCCCCCTTTTTAAAGATGACAAATTTTGTTTAAAATACATAAATCTGAAAGGAGTTTTAAAGATAAAAGAATAGATAGCACCCCCTCAGATGGTGATTTCTCCCCCTAAGTCATGTGATCACTTCAGATTCAGATTTTGTTAGTTTAATACTCCCCCTTTTGTCATCAATCAAAAGGGAATTCCAGAGCATAACAACAACAACAATCATAGCAAAATCATGAAGTATGAAAGAAAACAGCAAACATAAACACAACATGATGTGAAACACTGATAGTATTAATCAAAATGTTCAAAAAAATTTTATCACTTAGCAGAAATAAACATGAGACATGGCTACACATCATTGACTACCCATCCTTCTTCAGCAAAGCTTCTTTCATGAAGGAAATCAGCTCATCCTTGGCCTTGTCGATCTGAGAGATGAGAGCAGTCTTCATGTCCTCTTGGCCACTTCTAATCTGCTGTTGCTCTTGAAGAATCTTATCTTGTTTAGCAATGAGATCGGCATTCTTCTTTTCTAGCTTCTTTATCTTCAGCCTGAGCTTTCTGTTCTCTTCTTCAGGATCAGGTGGTGCTTCAAAAAGAATAATCTGGATGTGTCTGCACACAAATCTCAGCACATCAAAACCTGGAAGCAAACCATACTCCTGTGGATGATACACTAGAAAGAAGAATGTTCCAATGAGACACATAATCTTCCAGTCTTGATGAAATGATTCAGATAGAGGTGGGAAATGGTCTCTGATGTAATGATATTTCACATTTATGAATTTCCCATGTCCTATGATAGAATCAGCATCTGGTCCAGTTGACCCAGAAGAGGATCCAACATCCTCTCTGATCTTCCAGTAAGATGACCAAAATCTGTCTCTGAAACTGTGATCCATGCCTCCACCTTGTCTCTTGATCGTTTACTGGTAGCTCCTTCCATTCGCTTGGAGTCAGAGGCTTGAAGGGAACAAGATAGGCCTTAGGTTCCTTGAACTTATCAGCAGGGCCTTCCTTCAAAGGGTACCTAGGAACAATTCTATCAGGTTGCACTAGAATCTTGGTGGTTGGCCTGATGGAAAATGTTCTAGGGGGCCTGTATCCTCTCATGCCAACAGACTTCAGATAATCCCTTTCAAAGAGTTCACCTTCTGTGCATAGATGCCTGACAAAACACCAGTCTTCATTACTCATCTTCAGACAATCAGCATCAGAAAAGGGATCAAGTGGAGCCCACTTGTGAGCAGGTGGTACAACACCCTTTCTGATCTTCTCAAGTTGCCCTGAGTACATCTGATCTAAGCTTCCTTGATACTTTATCCTTTCAGCATCTGAAGTATGTTTGACTAGCCCATGGTGCAGAGAGATAGGGGGTGTATCTCTGAAATATTGCAGCTCTTCATAGAGGTTTGGAAACTTGGGAACCCTTTCCCTCTCAAAGAAAGGTCCTTTATACCTCTTATGGGGCACTTTAGCTTCTTCATCATACTGATGCTGAGTGAAAGGAAATGCATAAGGATCAAAAGTGGGTTCTGTGAAGAAATCCCTACTTTTAGGTCCTAGCCTAATGTGTTCAGGCAGCATACTCCCTTTCCACACCTTTGAGCTTTCTCCTTGCTGAATCTCAACAATGGGATCTTCAGATTGTGTTGACTCTGAAGATGATGATGATGAAGATGGTGGTGATGATTGAGGTGATGATGGTGATGGTGGTGCTGCTTCTTCTTCTTTCTCTATAGGTTGCCTTTCTTCTTCTTCTTTCTCCTCTTGTTTCTTTTCAGGTCAGGAAGGAGGTGATGGAGTCACATTGTCAAACCTCACCCTTGGTCTTTTCACAGGGGGTTTGACCTTCTCAGGTTCAGACACCTTCTCCCTTTCAGCTTGTTTTTTCTTCTCTTTTCTTCTTGAAATAGAGATTGGCCTTTACGAAGTTCTGGTACTTGCTAGCTTCATCCATAGCTTCCATTTGGATAGCAATGCTCCTTGTAACGCTAGTAGTGGGTTCAGGAGCTGTCTCAAGAATCTTGCTCTTAGTTCTCCTCCTTTGCTGAACCCTAGACCTCTTTCTGTTCTTATTACTTTAAGCCAAGGTAGCTTGCCTTTCATCTTCAGCCACGGCTAGCTGAGAGGCCACAGCGATAGCATAGTCTGTCTTCTCTTGCTCAACCTTCATATCCAATTCTTCTTGTTCTAAGGCAAGTAGCTATGGCTGCCACTTGAATCAATTCTAGATCAGAGGGGCAAGCTGCCAAAGGTGAAGCTGCTACAGCTTCAAGATTAGCAAGGTTAGCAATCTCTTCCTCATGAGCCTTTCCTTCTATGTCAGAAGTAGGCTTAAGAGGTTTTGCACCTTCAGAACCCCGACCTACTATTTCAAATGGCTTTTGCAAAGCCTTCTGAACAGGTTCAGATGCCTGAGTGTGTAGAGTAGAGGCTGCTGAAGATACCTTTGCTGCACTCCTCACAGGGAGCTTCTTCAGCTAAGGTTGAGGGGATGGTTTGGAGGCCTTGAACTCTCCTTTTCTGATGTCCCCTTGAAGCTCTTGTTCAAGAATCTCTATTGTGCTTCCTCTTCTTGAGGCCTTCTCCATGAGGATACTCTCCTTCAGAGTAGGAGATGGAGGTCTTGGAGTGAGAGGGTTCTTCAGGTTCATGCTCTTTAGATTCGACTCACCAAAGAATGCGGGTGACTTGTGATCAAACAGTCTTTCAATAGGTACTTTAAAGTGCAAGAGTACCTTTGTAATGAGAGTGTTGTGAGGTAGATTTGCACCAGAGTCTCTAATCTTCTTCTGCATGTGGAACATGATGATGCTGGGAAGATTGACCTTCTTCTTCTGCAGCAAGTGAATCATGCAAGAATCTCTCCAATTCAGACACGTGGTTTCTGCTTCCACTCTTAGGGATTATGGAGCACCCTAAGATGGAGTGAAGTACTCTGACCTTATCCAGCAAGAACTTAGAATCAGGAGTCTTGGGTTCTTCTGTACCATACAACATTTTTGTGTACTTCTTATGCCCACCATTTCTCAACTCCCATCCAGGAGTAAAGGTTTCTCCTTCAGCCTTGACCTTGGTGATGGTGGAGAGAATCCCTTCATCAACAAAAACAGGGACTCCTAGAATAGTAGCCTTGATGCTTTCATATACTCCCTTGGAGTTAGGGATTCCTCTAGCTGAAGCCCAGAAATCTATGACACTCTGCTCGTGCCATGAACAGTAGATGTTGTCAAAGAATGGAGTCCAGCCAGCAGCATCAAATTCCTCAACCAAATCCATACCAAGATTTCGAAGCTTTTCAAGGTCCACACCTTTCGATCTGACCACAGTTCCACCGGAACTGGAAGACTTCTTTGGTGCCATTGATGAGTTGCAGAAAAACTTGAGAGAAAACGGTTGCTAGAGAGAAGAAGAAGTTCAAACAGTGCTGAGAGAAAATGTAAGACTTCCTCGACACTCTTACTCCTGCATTTATAGACCACGATGCAATGATGGCCTGTACCGGCTGCGCGGACATTGGGTATCGTGCGAAGTGGAAAATACAAAATAAATGGAATTCAACCGTCTCAGATAGCCACGTCAGCAAGTCATTTCAGACAAGTGAGAAATTTCAGACACATATAAAATTTCAGAAGCCCTAAAATTTCAGACATGTCATAATTTCAGACACCCTGGAATTTCATATCAGACAATATCATACACAATCAATTATTAGAGAATGCATGTATGTTCAAATTATTGCGTATGAACTTAAATCTATCTTCAGTTAGGGGTTTTGTGAATATATCTGCCCATTGATGCTCTGTGTCAATGAACTGAATATCAAAAACACCTTTCTGAACATAGTCTCTAATAAAATGATGCTTGATTTCTATATGCTTAGCCCTAGAATGTTGGATAGGATTTTTAGATAAATTAATTGCACTTGTATTATCATGCGAAACAGGTATAGCAGAGATAGGAATATTAAAGTCCTCAAGCTGATACTTCACCCATAGCAGTTGTGAACAACAACTGGCTGCTGAGATGTATTCTGCTTCTGCTATTGATAATGCAATGGTGCTTTGCCTTTTGCTTGACCAGCTGATCATGTTATTTCCAAAGAAATGACATCCTCCACTGGTGCTCTTTCTTTCTATTCTATCTCCAGCAAAGTCAACATCACAGTATCCTATTAACCTGCAATCCTTGTCTTTCTTACAGCATAGACAAAGATTAGTAGTGCCTTTAAGATATCTAAAAATTCTCTTACCAGCTTTGTAATGAGTAGTTCTTGGATCTGATTGAAATCTAGCACAAAGACACACACTGAACATTATGTCAAGTCTGCTTGCTGTTAGATACAATAAAGAGCCAATCATTCCTCTATACAAAGTTTGATTTACTGGTTCTTCATTTTCATCCTTGCTTAAAGATGAAGATGGATGCATAGGAGTTGACATGGGTTTGCAATCATTTAAGTTAAACTTTTTGAGCATTTCTTTTGTATATTTTTCTTGATGGATCCATATACAATCAGAATCTTGCTTAATCTGAAGTCCTAAGAAAAATTTTAGTTCTCCCATTAAACTCATTTCAAACTCTGATTTCATTAACTCAGAAAACTCCTTGCACAGGGAAGAATTAGTTGAACCAAAAATAATGTCATCAACATATATCTGGACAAGTATAAGATCTTTGTTAGACTGTTTTCTAAAAAGAGTTGTATCTACTTTTCCTCTTTCAAAACCATTTTTGATAAGAAAACTGCTTAATCTGTCATACCAAGCTCTTGGGGCTTGTTTCAGACCATAAAGAGCCTTTTTCAGTTTGAAAACATGATCAGGAAAAGCTATATCTTCAAAACCAGGGGGTTGTCTAACAAAAACCTCTTCTTCAATGAATCCATTTAGAAAAGCACTTTTAACATCCATTTGATATAGTTTGATGCCATTATTTACAGCATAAGAGAGAAGAATTCTAATTGCTTCTAACCTGGCAATAGGGGCAAAGGTTTCAGTGAAGTCAATACCTTCTTGTTGATTGTACCCTTGAGCCACCAATCTTGCCTTGTTTTTGACCACTTTTCCTTCTTCAGACAGCTTGTTTCTGAGCACCCATTTGGTTCCAATAATAGTTTTTCCATGGGGTTTAGGAACAAGGGTCCAGACATCACTCCTAGCGAATTGATTTAGCTCTTCTTGCATGGCTAGGATCCACCCTTCATCATGCAGAGCTTCATCAATGTTCTTTGGCTCAATTTCAGACAGGAAAGCAAGAGAATTCATATTCTTGAATTTTGATATTGTCTTAACTCCTTCTGAAGTGCCTGCTAATGATTTGCTCCTTAGGATGATGTGACTTGTATCTCCAGTTAGTTTTCTGAGGTACTGTCTGATCTGTCTGAGACTCAACATTTGTCTGAAGAGGTTCAGTGATAGATGGTGCTTCAGACACCTGTTCATCCTTCAAGCTATTATGATCATTCAGCTCCATACCTGCAAAATCATCTTCTAGATCTGATAGTTCCCTATCAGTCTCTTTCATGTTATTGAATTTAACATGAATTGATTCCTCTACAATTAAAGTTCTAGAGTTATAAACTCTATAGGCTTTAGATGTTTCAGAATAACCTATGAAAAATCCCTTGTCAGACTTTGCATCAAATTTTCCAAGATCATCCTTGGTGTTGAGTATGAAACACTCACATCCGAAGGGATGAAAATATGATATGTTGGGTTTCCTTCCTTTCCACAATTCATAAGAGTCTTTTTCAGAATTGGTCTTACCAATATTCTGTTTTGAAGGTAGCAAGCTGTGTTAATAGCTTCTGCCCAGAAGGATCTTGGTAGGTTGCAAGAGTTGAGCATGGTTCTTCCCATTTCTTGCAAGCTTTTGTTCTTTCTCTCAACAACCCCATTTTGCTGAGGTGTTCTTGCCACAGAGAAATTGTGTGAGATCCCATTCTCATCACAGAATAGTTGAAAGTTTGCATTCTCAAACTCTCCACCATGATCACTTCTGATGACAGATATACAGAATCCTTTTTCGTTATGTACCTTCTTGCAGAATATTGTGAAATTCTTGAAAGTCTCATCCTTGCTTCTTAGGAATAACACCCATGTAAATCTAGAGTACCAAACCATATTTCTTACCACTCATGCTTTCTGTTCTAATAGGACCAAACAAGTCAATATGTAGCAGTTCCAAAGGTCTGCTAGTAGAAACAACATCCTTACTCTTAAAAGAGTGTCTTGTTTGTTTCCCTTTCAGACAGCTTTCACATAAAATGTCAGATTTGTAAGAAAGCTTGGGCAGTCCTTTAACAAGGTTGTATTTTGCTAACTTTGAGATTAATCTCAAGCTAGCATGCCCCAATCTTTGATGCCAAATCTGTTTTTCATCTTCAACAGAGATGAAACATTTTACATTTTGACTTGCTAGCTCCTCTAGATCAATTTTGTACACATTACTGTGTCTTTTAGCAGTAAAAAAGATTTGATCAAGAGAGTCTTTGACTATACATCCTTCTTTGGTAAAGGAGACCACATATCCACTGTCACACAATTGACTTATGCTCAGTAGATTGTGCTGAAGTCCCTCTACTAGAAGACATTCTTAATAAGGGATAAAGGAGATATACCTACAGTCCCTATACCAGTGATCTTCCCTTGCTGGTTTCCACCAAAGGTGACCACACCTCCTGCTCTGGGTCTAAGGTTTTGGAACAAAGACCTTTCTCCTGTCATGTGTCGCGAGCACCCACTGTCCAGGTACCATTTGTGGGGTTTCCTTAGTCCTGTTAAACCACATCTGCAATAGGAATGATCAAGTTTTTAGGTACCCATATTCTTTTGGGTCCTTTCTTGTTAGCTTTGGGCCTTGCTTTTCTCTTGTGTTTGCACTTAGCCACATTGTGTCCAGGCTTGCCACAGTGAGAACACCCAATAACCTTCTTTTTGCCTTTAGTAGAATTTGTGAAAATTTGAGGTTCAGAGGTACCATAATCACAAAAGCCAAAACCACTTTTGTCAAGGAAATGCCTATGATTGCCAAGTAATCTGTTAAGATTATCTGTTCCTTTGACAAATTTAGCTAAGTCTTTTTTCAGTTCCTCAACTTGTTTCTGAAGTTTTTTATTTTCTTTAGATACAGTTTATGAACTGCTGACTTCAGTCACAAGAATCTTTTCCTTGAGCATAATATTTTCTATCTCAAGAGCCTCATATTTACTACACATTTCTGTGTGAGCTTTGGATAGATTCTTATACTCTTGAAAGAGTTCCTTGGAACTTTCCATCAGGTCATCATACATCTCTTGAAGAGTTAAGGGAAATACCTCAGCTTCAGAGCTGTCTGATGAGGGCAGGCTGGCCATGAGGACACATGTTGGCCTCTTCTAAAGTGTCCTCCTCTTCTTCTGAGGTAGACTCATCAAGATCCTCCCATGTTGCATCAGTCCCTTCTTCTTCTTGAAGAACTTCTTCTTATTGAAGGTGATCTTCTTCAGTCTTGGGCATTCTGCCTTCGTGTGACCTGGTTGTTTGCACTCAAAACAAGTAATTTTGTCATTTTGAGAGTCTTTACCTGATTTACCTGCTTTAGAGGTTGAAGGTTGGTTCTTTCTGAACTTTCCTCTATTTTGCAGCATTCTCTTGATCTTCCTACTTAGAAGAGCAAGATCATCATCTTCTGAGCTATCTTTAGAATCTTCATCAGCTTCTGAAGTTTCCTCAGCTTGCATAGCCTTCATGCTCCCATGCCTAGGCTGTTTGGCCTTGGAGTTTAGCGCTAGAGACTTCTTCTTGTTGTCATCTTCTTCAAGCTCAAGCTCATGGACCTTGAGAGATCCCAACAGTTCTTCCATTCTAAGAGAGTTTAAGTCTCTTGCCTCTTGAATGGCAGTAACTTTGGGTCTCCAAGACTGAGGTAAACTTCTTAGAATCTTCTATTGTTGTCTCCAGATTCATAAGTTCTACCTAAGGACCTGAGTCCATTAGTTATAGTCTGAAATCTTCCAACATCTGGTCAATGGCTTTAGATTCCTCCATCTTGAACATCTCATATTGATGTATGAGCATGCTGATCTTGGATTGCTTGACAGTTTCTGTCTCTTCATGGGCTGCTGCAAGAGTGTCCCAGATCTCCTTGGCAGAAGTACATCCATGAACCTTCTCATACTCTGATTTATTCAAAGAACATATCAGATAGAGTTTGGCTTTGACATTCATTTGTACTCTAGCCTTCTGCTCCAAGGTCCATTCAACCTTAGGAATGGGCACTCCATTATGCATAGGTATATAGTCTCCATCAGTGACCACATCCCAGACATCAATGTTGTTGCTCTCAATGAACAACTTCATGCGATCCCTCCAGTAGTGGTAATCCACTCCATTGAATGCTGGGGGCCTTGTGATAGAGGCTCCTTCAGAGATGTATTGCCTGTTGTTGTTAGAAGCTTCCATCTGGATCTTTAGTCCTCAACACTTGTTAGGTGCTCAACCCTGAGTTGAGCTCTGATACCAACTGTAGAAACACAGGGAAACACTAAAAGGGGGGGTTGAATAGTGTTTCTTAATAATTTATGGAAGTTTTTTTTTACAAACGGTTATGTTCAAAGCGATTTCAGACAGGTTTAGGAAGCTGTCTGAAGTTAAGAAGACTTATGAAAGTAATCTTAAATTGATTTTCTTGCTTCTTTTAAAATTATTGAAACAATCTTCAATACCCTTGGGTTAGTATAAACAAATTGGCAAGAGATAAGGGATAAAAAACTTAGCCAAGAAATTTATCCTGGTTCACCCACTAACACAGTGAGCTACGTCCAGTCCCAATGGCAAACAACCACCGGATTTCCACTATATGAATATTCAGATTACAAACTTGAATATGAGTACAATCTCTCCAGACACAACGAGTATAGTCTCCCCAGACACCACGAGTACAGTCTCTCTAGACACCACGAGTACAGTCTCTCCAGACACCACGAGTACAATCTCTCCAGACACCACGAGTACAGTCTCTCCAGACACCAACAAGTATTCTTTTTCAGTCTAGCCTCTCCAGGCTCTTCAACTAACTATTCTTTTTCAGTCTAGCCTTTCCAGGCTCTTCAACTAAGTATTCTTTTTCAGTCTAGCCTCTCCAGGCTCTTCAACTAAGTATTCTTTGTTTCAGACAAGCCTCTCCAGGCTCAATATGCAGTATTACAACGAAATGTGTCTAAGCTTTTGAACTACACAAGTTTCAAGCTTAGGTAGACACAGTGCACAATAATAACTGAGGTATACTCAGGATATACAGATGATGTGCAAAAAAGATGAATCAGAGAGTTTTTCAAAGTAAAGCTCGCAGCGGAATATCTCTTAGGCTTTCTTGCAATAATTTCTCTATATCTTTATCCCTGATGGTCTTCATGGAGGGGTATTTATAACCCAATCTTCAATCCGTTGAAATACCACCATTTAGAGATAGCATTAAATGCTATTTAATCCATTGTGAGACATGCTTATGAGAGCTTTGATATTTCTGACACGGTACAAGGTTGCTCCTGCCATAAAGCTGCTACAAATGTTGTTGTAGAGGCTGCGTTGCAGAGATTTCCTCAGTGGTGTATGAAATTTAAAAATACCAGGAAAGGTCTCTGTGTTCCTTGCTATAAACGTGTTACGTGCAGCAGATGTTCAGAAAAATCTTCACAAGCTTCAGCAAAGGGTGCCATGTCACTAATCAGACTTCAGATGGGTTGTGCAGTTCAGACGGCTTCAACGCTTCAGACGGGTTGAAAGCACTTCACATAGTCTTTATATAAGCTTATAGTGGCTTGCTGAAATCATAGATAAATCATTAAAACATATATGTATCTATGATAAATATTTTAACTCAAATTTGTTAAGCATTAAATCTTGGGAATTGAGTTGTCTTAAACATCATATTTTCTCTTATGATATTTTTGAGACTCAACAATTTTAAGAAAAAATTTCTTTAATCAAAGCAACATATTCATGAAAAATATAAGTTCTTCCGGAGAATTTAAGCCAATCAAAGATACACATAATAGAGATTACTAGAAGAAAGTTCTTTATATATATAATATATTAAACTTTGAAACTATTTAAAAAAATGTAAATATTTTTTACAGGGATTAATGAGAGGACTGGCTTCCACTGGGCTCATCTTCCTATTCAATTCTCACTTTCTCCTTCAGCTTCAGCAGGGCAGTTTGTGTCTTCTTTATCTCCTTCTGGAGAAGGGTGTTCTCCATCTTCAGCCTATTGACCTTAGAGTCTTCTAAGGTTGGTCTTCTTTCAATTGTATCATTTAGCATTGTATTTTGACCATTGACCTTGAAGATGCTAGGATGCCTGTGGTCATAGAGGTGTTCGATGTGAACCTTGTGATACTGGAGAAGCCTCATGATAACGGTGTTGTAGGGAAGGATTTCAGAAGAGTTCCTTTCTCTGTACATCATGCCGAACACGATGATCCAGGGAAGATTTATCTTCTTCTTCATCAGAAGATTGATAACACAGAACCTCTCCATCTTGGAGATGTGGTTATCTCCCACACTGGGATCACACAACACTGAAGGATGTCAAAGAGAACTTTAGGAATGTCCTTCATCCCAGTCTAACAGTAGATTAGCTTATTGAATCTTCCACCACCACCATGATGATCCTCCCAGATATCAAAGAACAAGGCACCCTGAGCCTTGACTCCCAGTACCTCCTCCAGAATTGTTGTGTCAACAGTAATTTCTTAACCCTGCACTTCGGCCTTTAGAAAAAATCTCTCATTTTCTTTCACCTTCCTCGCAATGTTCCAGAACTCCCGAACACTGGCTTCATGCCATCTACAGTCAATGGCTTCGAAGAAGGGTAGCCATCCAGCTCCCTCAAAAAGGTCAGCAATGTCATAACCTTCCTCAGCCAGGCTCTTGAAATTTACAACTTGTGTTTGAAAGATGGTTGTAGAGAACGCCATTAATGAAGTAGGGAGAGATGAATCTTCTGGAGATTTTGAGAGAAGTTAAGAGCCTGAGAGATACAAATGAGAAGTTGTAGAGGGATTGAGATGAGGTTTGAACTGGTTCTCACGTTGTGAATATATAGACTCAGAAGGACTCAAATAGCTTTTAATAATGACTCATGAAACACCGACATAGGAGAACGTGCATCGTGAAGCAGACAGGTGAAAAGCCATCTCCTTTAATTACCCACGTCATTAAAGTTTACGGTTTTCAAGGATGTTTTTTTAAATGACAACTCTTCGAAATACCGGTTTTAAAAAAAATTAATTTTATGATGCCTAAATAAAATACATACATATAATTATATTAAGGCAAAATTAATAATGTAAAATCAAACAATGTTATTTGAAGAGATACGTATGTGAGACTCAACTTTTCTTCAAAGATTGTCTTGTTGCTTTTATTCTCTGAAGTTGTTTGTGGTACATCAGTAGCATAGTCTTGATCTTTGTGTTCTAGCATCTCTAGCTTCCTTTTATCAGGAACAACGATTATCATGTCCTATCCCTCTCAAGGATTGAGATAGTCTCAGTGACTTAATGATAAGTGTAAATTAGGTGTTATTTTCCTATGTTTTTATTACACTTATCAAGGCTAAAATATTAATTTATGCCCCAAAATAATCCCTTTTTGTGAAGAATTGTGATAATTGTAATTATTTGATTTGAATTTGAATTTGATGCTATTTTGATTAGAAATCTGTTAATTTATGCAGATTTATGGAAGATTTGAATTAGGAGAGAAAATAACATTAAAAGGGGAGATTGTTTGCAGATTTGAAGTTTAAATGAGGACAAAATAAAGATGAGATCAACAACCATTTAAACAAAGGATCCTGTGGATGACTTTCCCCAATTTGAATTCAAGTTTAAATAAATACAAAATCAAGCCAGAAAAGGGAAACAAAGGAAACCAATCAAGCAAAGGCAAGATCAGAAAGAGATCAAGTGGATAAATGAGGAATTGAAGAAAGTTCACAGCGTGTTTCACGCTTCACCTGCGCTTAGCGCAGGTGAAGCGCAACTTACAGAGGAACACGCTTCATCTGCGCTTAGCGCAGGTGAAGCGCAAGTTACGCATCAACTTTTTAAATTCAAATAACAGATTGATCTCTTCCAGTTTTAGATTAGGTTTTCCCAGTCTATAAATAGGACCTTTTTACACAGATCAAAGGGAGCGTAGAATTGAGGATAGAAGCATAAGGATTGAAGAAGGTGACAAATTCTTCAGTGGTTTGTAATGGCTACCATGAGTAGCTAAGCTCTCCAGTAGGATTGGATGTAGTAGATTCAATCCCCAAGTGTATGTGAATTCTCTTCTGTTTAATTAAAAATCCCTGTTTTTATTTATATCGGTACTTTTATGCTGTTCTTAATGCATTACTTCCGCGCATGCGCCAGAGTCGTAGGCTAGTGATCAGGATACAGCGAGAATGAGATTTCCGGCTAGTATTACAGTTTAGGGGAGCCTAGACATAGGAAACCTAACCTCCGATTGCTAAAAGTACTCGTTTAATCATAAAGGAATATAGTCCTGTCCCGAGGATTGAAGTTTTTTGGTGAGTGACAGCCCCTTCATAGGCATTCTATAGGAAAGTATGATTAAATTGATAGCCCAGTTAATATAGGAAACTACCTGACAATAGGGGGTATGTCCGCGCCTACAGGAGGCCTGTAGATAATTGGAATTGCTAAAGAATGTAGGAAACTACCTGACAATAGGGGGTATGTCTGCGCCTACAGGAGGCCTATAGGAAGTAGAAATTGCTAAGGTATAAGTATTAACAAGTTTATAATTAAAAGGAGATATTCACATACAGGAGGGGTGCGAAGAAGCGAAATCCAATCCTAGTCCAAGTAATTCTATCTCTTCTCAATTTTATTGTTCATTTTTTACTTTTGTTATTCCGAACTACAATTACTCTCTTAAAACAATTGCTCATTTGCTAATTCATTCACTAAAATTATACGAAGTGAACCGCTCCCTGCGGATACGATATCTTATACTTACTATTATACTGCTGATATTTTGGTACGCTTGCCAGAACATCATCAAGTATTTTTGGCGCCGTTGCCGGGGAGCGGTGTTTCAATTCGTATAACCTTGGGAGGTCAAATTATCAAATTTTTCTTTCTTTAATTCGTATTTAAGAAAAAAAATATTTTTATCTGTTACACTTATCCTTTTCGAGTTCTTTTATGCTTTTACGAAGCCAGGTGTCCACAAGCCAATTAAATTTCGATCCAGAGATAGAAAGGACAGCCAGGAAAAATAGAAGCAGAAATAAAAGAAGGAGGAGAAGGATATTATCTGAGGAACCAAAAGACATGGAAGAGGAACTACCTAGAAGAAGGACTCTGGGAGAGTATGTTACTCAACAAGGCCCTCGCCATCATTCCAGCATTGTACTACCTGTAACTGCAAGGACCTTGGAACTAAAAGCTGCTCATCTCAATCTCATAAATGCTCATCAATTTATCACGAGGATCCACACTTTCACTTAGCTAACTTTTATGAATTGATAGGAACTATGGGACTTGAAGAGGGAGATTTAGAATCTGTCTACTTACGTTTTTTTCCTTTCTCTTTGATAGGTAAAGCGAAGGAATGAAGACAAGTTTGGGGAATTGTTGAAGACAAGTTTCTGAATAGATTTTTCCTAGCAGGGAAGCATATCCAAGCAAAAGCAGACATATCCACCTTCAGGCAAGGATCTGATGAACCACTTTATGAAGCCTGGGAAAGATACAAAACCTTGTTGCGGAAGTGTCCTAATCACAGGTATGAAGACATTGCCCAGTTGAACATCTTTTGCAAAGGACTCAGACCGGACTCCAAGTCCTTTATTGATGCCGCATTAGGAGGAACTATCTTGTCCGTGGATGCTGAAAGGGCTGTTGCAATTATTGATAATTTTGCCCAAAACGATCAACAAGCCCAATGTGGAAGGCAACCATCTCACATTCAGAAAAAGGGAATGTTAGAACTCAATTCAAGTGATGCCATCTTAGCTGAAAATAAATTGATTAAGAGGCAAATGGAGGCACTCACAGAAGCATTGAAAGCACTCCCTCGGCAACTCAAAGCTGTCCATTATCAACCAGTCCAAGCCCAACCATTGGTATGTGACTTCTGTGGAGGAGACCATTCAAATGGTCAATGCTCTATCCAAGACACACAAGCAGAGCAAGTCAACTTTATGGGAAATCAGAGGGGGCAAGGAAGTTTCTCCAACAACAATAACTAGTATTTGCAAGGGTGGATGAACAACCAAACCAACTCTGGTTGGGGGCAGAATGGTGGAAATAGACAGACTCCTTACCAACAGCAACAACCATAAGTTCATAACAAACTCGCGAGGTTGGAAGAAAAGATTGATACATTCATATCAGGATTTGAAGGTTTTAAGAAGAATAATGATGCATCAATCAAATCGTTGGAGAATCAAGTGGGCCAGCTAGCACAAGAAATGGGAGAATTCAGAAAAGGTCAGTTTTCAGAAAATACTCTTACCATCCCCAAGGAACAGTGCAACTTGATTGCTACTGATGGCAAAAAGTCAGAAGACAGTGAGATAGAGGAAGATCTTATTTTTGAAGAGCAGTTACCCTAAGAAACAAGAGTCCAGGAACATTTTGAGAAAGAGAAAGATCAAGAGGTAGCACAAGAAAAAGAAGAGCAAGAGGAACCCAAGGAGATCTTTATTACAGGAAAGTCTCATGACCCAGGTAAGTTTACGATACCCTTGTCTATTGAAAACTTACCTACCACTCATGCTTTACTAGATCTTGGAGCGAGCATCAACTTGATGCCGCTATCGTATTTTAATAAGTTGGGTGTTTTGAAGGTCAAGACTGTTAATGTAGAGTTATCGCTTGCAAAAAAGTATACTCAAAACCTTTATGGGATAGTTGAGGATCTACCAGTAAGAGTGGATAAGTTTGTGTATGCGGTGGACTTTTATGTTGTAGAGACAGCAGAGGAGGATACTGATGTCCCCCTCATATTAGGAAGACCATTTATGAAGGCTGCCAAGATAATTGTTGATGTTGAAAAAGGGGAGTACCGGGTAAGCTCAAATAATGAAAGTATCATCTTTCATATTGACAGAGGAAGCCCCAAGATCTTGAAAACTCCAGAAAAAAATGAAATAGATCCTACTGATGGGATCTATCAATTCCAAGCAAAGCTGCAGAAAGACAAGAAGAAAGGAGTGCTCATTGCTGATAATGAGCTAAAGAAGAAGAAGGTTTCTGGATTTCTGAAGAAACCAAGAATGAGAGTAAAGTAGCCTGAATCTATTTTGGAGTTCAAGTATAAAAGAGAAAAAGATCAACATCAGACACTGAAGAAGGAAGTAGTGAAGAAGTTGAAGGAAGAATGAACCATTGGCATGGAGTGTAACGCCCTAATTTCTAAATTCAGAACTTAGTCTGTTGGAAACTAAATTCTGAAAATTCGAAACTAAACATACAATTCTGGATATCAAATTTCACATTTACATAAGTGTCCAACAAAAACTTATACAAAATGTGAATAACTTAAACTTTAATTACATAATCAAAGTCCAACATATACATTTACATCTGATCCAAAAACTATAACTAAACCGGTCTAACATAAGTTCAAAATATATACAATGACTTATACAATCCAAAAGATAAAACAACAAGGTATGAACAGCTCATTCTCTAATCTCACTGATTTCTACCAGGAGGTACCTGCACACCTAGATTATATCCACAAAACGCGTGGTGAAACAAATGTCTCAGTGAAGTATAACCATGCATATGCAATGAATAGGTAAACCAACACCAATCAATATACATCAATTCAATATACATCAATAATGAATATGCCTCAACATTCAACATAATATCTGAATCAATTAAAGGAAATAAAAATGCAACTCACTGCTATACTTAGCAGGCATGATGTTTTCACTTAAACTGGAGTTAGAACTGAGCTCAGACTACGGGAAACGTCTTTCCCGGGGACGTATCCCACCCATTACTGGACCGAAGTCAAGTTTTCACATAATTACTTACTTTTCTTAACTCACAGCGCAAAGGCCGACTTGAATTAACTCACGGTCGAAACCGGTATTCATAAATCGATAGTCAAAACTAGAATTTCAAACATTTCGAGAGTTTCGAAACTTTCGTAACTTTGAAATTCAATAGTTTTACTATCAATTCTAAGAATAATTTACTCAATTCTAATGCAATCAACATAATTCCATTCAGTTTAACCATATAGAAAGGGAATCAAGGGGTAGGGTTCATACATTAAGCATTTCGTCAATTTCGTAATCTCGCTACTTTCGTAAATCTCACTACCCTAAGGTTTTCAATGAAAATCACCGATCAAACTACTCAATTTCATGCATACATTATCAATCTAACCACAATCATCATGTAGAAGAGGAATGAAAGAGTAGGGTTCATACAATGGGAGAAATCAAATTCAAAGGGGAAAAGTGGGTGTGTGAGTTATACTCACCAATCTATGAAATTCAAGAGAAGGAAGAGAAGTTGAAGCAATCCAATTGATGATCCTTGTTTCAATTCCCTTTCCAATCACCAAATTTTAGTTTCCTCTCTCTAAGATCACACTCTCTCTCTAGGTTTTGTGAAGGAAGAAGATGAAAATGATAAAAATCAGATTTTGCATGTCCGAGTATTTATACTGGACAGCTGGTAATCAATTACAATAATGCTGTAATCGATTACCAGAGGTAAAAATTACACTAGAAAACGTTTCTGGGAATATGGTAATCAATTACAACCTTTGGTAATCGATTACCAAAACTCAGCCCTCAGGTAATCGATTACGTAATTGATTCGGGTAATCGATTACAGACCCACTGTAATCAATTACCAAAAACTCAGCTCTCAGGTAATCGATTACAACCTGTGAGTAATCGATTATTTAAAAACTAGCTCTCAGGTAATCGATTACTGACCCTCTGTAATCGATTACCAGCAACCCAAAACTCTACATTTTAACCTGAATGAAATTTTAACTTAGTTTCTATAATCCACTTTCAATCTTTAATTACCAATACACAATTATCTTATTTTTTAGCCTAATGGGTTATTAAAACTTCTAATTTTGCGGGATGTTACATTCTACCCCCTTAAGCAATTTTGACCTCAAAATTGTTCAAGAAACAGAATTCAAAAACTACCTCAACTGAAAAGTTCCGGGAATTGATCCCGAATGACATCTTCCTTCTCCCATGTGGCCTCTTCTGGAGATTGACCTTCCCAGTACACCTTCACCAAAGGAATTGTCTTACTCCTTAGGGTCTTGACACTCCTGTCAATAATCTGTGCAGGTCTAGAAGGAATAGTGAGATCTTCTCTTAATTGTATTGATTCAGAGCTAATGATATGAGATGGATCATGAACATATTTCCTTAACTGAGATACATGGAAAACATTATGTATCCTGGACAACTGAGGTGGCAAAGCTATCCTGTAAGCCAGAGGGCCAACCCTCTGCAGGATCTGAAATGGGCCGATGAATCTAGGGTTGAGTTTTCTGGTTTTAATGGATCGTCCTATGCCTGTGACAGGAGTTACTTTCAAAAATACATGTTCCCCTTCCTCAAACTCTAAGTCTTTTCTTCTTTTATCAGCACAACTCTTTTGACGACTTTGAGCAGTTACAAGTTTTTCCCTAATGACCCTTATCTTATCTGAGGTTTCCTGTACTAATTCTGGGCCTAAAAGTGTTCTCTCACCTACTTCACACCAACACAAAGGAGACCTGCATTTCCTACCATACAGTGCCTCAAAGGGTGCCATGCCTATACCGCTATGGAAACTGTTATTGTAGGCAAACTCAATGAGAGGCAGGAATCTGTCCCAATTACCTGACTCCTCTAAAACACAAGCCCTGGGCATATCCTCTAAGGTCTGGATGGTCCTTTCAGACTGACCGTCAGTCTGAGGGTGGTAAGCAGTGCTAAACCGGAGTTTGGTTCCGAAAGCCTGATGAAGTGGATTCCAGAACCTAGAAGTGAATCTAGGATCCCTATCTGATATGATGTTAAAGGGAATACCATGAAGTCTGACAATCTCTTTAACATGCAGATTGGCTAACTTACTAAGGGAATAAGTGTTCTTAATTGGTAGAAAGTGGGCTGACTTGGTCAGTCGGTCCACAATCACCCATATAGCATCAAAACCAGCTTGAACTCGAGGCAAACCTTCTACAAAGTCCATAGCCACACTCTCCCACTTCCACTCAGGGATCTCTAATGGTAAAAGGGTTCCAGATGGTTTCTGATGTTCTATTTTGACCTGTTGGCATACTAAGCACTTAGAAACATAATTAGCTATGTCTCTCTTCATACCATCCCACCAAAACATCATCTTCAGATCCTGATACATCTTGGTAGATCCAGGATGTACAGAAAACTTACTCCTATGGGCTTCCTCCAAAACCTGCTGCCTGAGGCTACCCCCTTAGGGACACAGACTCTCCCTTGGAAGAGAATCATCCCATCTTCTGACTCTGAAAACCCTAACTGTTGTTTTCTCTCTTGAAGGCTTGAGTCTAAACTCTGAGCCTCCTTGATTAGAGCTTTCAGCTCACAGGTGATTTCAAGCCTATGAAGAATAATCCTATGTTCACCAACTGTAACACCTAGACTTAGGTTTCTGAACTCTTCCAACAAATTCAATTCATGAATCATCATGGAAGACACATGAAGAGATTTCCTACTGAGGGCATCAGCCACCACATTGGCCTTGCCAGGATAGTACTTCAATTCAAAATCATAGTCTTTGAGAAATTCCATCCATCTCATCTGCCTCATATTGAGTTCTTTCTGATCAAAAAGATATTTTAAACTCTTGTGATCACTAATGACCTAAAATCTCACTCCAAACAGGTAATGCCTCCAAATCTTGAGGGCAAATACCACAGCTGCTAACTCTAGGTCATGAGTGGGATAGTTCTCCTCATGTGGTTTCAACTGTCTAGATGCATAAGCCAATACTCTCCTATCCTGCATTAGTACACAACCTAAACCTTTCCCTGAAGCATCATAATATACCTCAAAGGCTTTGGACAAATCCGGTAATTCCAATACCGAAGCGGTGGTTAATCTCTTCTTGAGCTCCAAAAAGCTCCGCTCACAGGTTTCATCCCACACAAAGGCTTGTCCCTTCCGAGTCAACCTTGTGAGAGGTAAGGCTAGCTGGGAGAATCCTTTAATGAATCTCCGATAGTAGCCGGCCAATCCTAGGAAACTCCTAATCTCCGTAATGGTATTAGGTCTTTCCCATTCAAGGACAACTTCTACCTTGCTAGGATCAACAGACACACCCTCACTGGTAATCACATGTCCTAAAAATTGAACCTTATCACTCCAAAACTCACACTTTTCAGGGTTTGCAAACAACTTCTTCTCCCTTAGAACTCCTAACACAATTCTAAGGTGTCTCTCATGCTCTTCTAAACTACAGGAGTAGATCAGAATATCATCAATAAATACAACAACAAACTGATCCAGATAGGGCCTAAAGATTTGATTCATGTAGTCTATGAATACAGCAGGAGTATTGGTTACTCCAAATGGAATCACCAAATACTCATAATGCCCATACCTAGTCCTGAAGGTTGTTTTAGGTGTATCCTCCCCCTTAATCCTGATCTGATGGTAACCGGACCTTAAATCTATCTTAGAGAAAACTGAGGCTCCCCTAAGTTGATCTAGAAGGTCATCTATTCTGGGTAAAGGATATTTGTTCTTAATGGTAACCTTGTTCAACTGCCTATAGTCTACACACAGCCTCATACTCCCATTCTTCTTTTTCACTAAAAGTACTGGAGCTCCCCAAGGTGACACGCTAGGCCTAATGAACCCTTTAGACATAAGATCTTCTAACTGGGCTTTAAGTTCACTAAGTTCTAGTGGGGACATTCTGTATGGTGCTTTAGAAATAGGTCCTGTACCTGGTACTAAGTCTATGGTAAACTCTATCTCTCGGTCGGGAGGTAAGGTGGTTACCTCACTAGGGAAAACATCTTGAAACTCCCTAAATGTAGTTATACTGCTTAAATCTATTTTCGACTCTAGAGTTGAGGAAAGTAATAAAACAAAACACTCACTCCCATCACTAAGGCATTCAGACACTTCGGTGACACTGGACAAAAGAATTGATGGTTTCTCCCTCGAAGGAGGAGGAAGAAGTGGAAAGACAACCTTTTTGTTAAAACAATCAAGCATGACTCTATTTGAAGATAACCAATTCATGGCAAGAATAACATCTATACCCCTTAACGGCAAATAAACTAGGTCAACCTCGAAGGCCTTCCCTTGTATCATAATGGGGCACTGAATACATACAAGGGAAGTAGAAATGGCCTCCTTGGCGGGAGTGACAACACTAAGAACATAAGGTAAAGATACAACATGCAATTTCAAATGTTTAACACAATCATGTGAAATGAAAGAATGAGTAGCTCCTGAATCAAACAATACAATTAAGGTTCGATCTGCTAGGGTGCACATACCTCGCATTAGATTATCTGCAGAAGCTGCCACTTCCCCGCTCAGAGTGAAGACTCTTCCAGTGGTTTGGGGTTTTGGGAGATCCTTTCTCTTTGGACACTCATTCCTCATGTGACCAGGTTGCTTGCAAAAGTAACATACATTCTTCCCCGTCAAGCATTCTCCAGAGTGTTCCTTTCCGCACTTGGGGCAAGTGGGTACCCCTTGGCGTTGGGCCAGTCTAGTGGTCAAAGCTGAGGTGCCTTGCCACTTAGGCGTCGGGCCCTTGAATTGATTCGACCCCTCAATCTTCCGCTTTCCCTTATTATCAATAGGTGGTGTTGAACTGGTGGTTCCTCTGATGTTCTTCTCTGCAATATAACACTTGTTTATCATTGTAGGGAAATCCTTAATCTCAAGAGTTCCAACCCGATCCAGTAATTCAGGTCGGAGGCCTCCTTCAAACTGATTACACCTCCACTCCTCGTCAGCCACTGTATGAAGATATCTGGAATACTTAGCTAACTCCTCAAACTTGGCCACATACTGTCCCATTGACATACTCCCTTGCTTTAGTTGTAAAAACTCCGCTTCCTTTTGCCTTCTGACCGTAGCAGGAAAATACTTATCCAAGAATAAGGTTTGAAAGACACCCCACGTAATCGGAGTCTCCAACACAACAGTCCAAGCACTAGCAGTCTTCCACCAATCCTCAGCTTCACCCCTCAGCATATAAATAGCAAAGCCCACCTTAGATTCATCCGCACATCTCATCACATCAAAGATTCTATTAAGGTCCCTCAGCCAATTGGATGCCACATAGGGGTCATTGACTCCATTGAACTGAGGAGGATTGTGTTTTCGAAATTCCGCCAGCCCATGAACAAACGTATCCACCACAGGAGCAGAGTCAACCCTTATCCTCCAATTGAGGCCACCATAAGTTTCTGAGTAACCAGGCGTCGAGATAGACGACGTTAAACAAGCGCTTTCTGGGAGGCAACCCGGCGTTTTTAATTTTCTTTTTTTTTGTTTTTGATTATGTTGTTTTTGTTTTTATGGAGTCTATACATGTATAGATTAGGAAGAGGTTAAGTAAAGGATGAATTTCTTAAAAGGAATCCATGAAAAACAGTAAAAGGTAGGAAGAGAATGTAAAAATTAGCTTCCTGCGGTTTAACTGCGCTTAGCGCACTTAAAGCGCAGATTTGATATTGCTCTCTGTTTTTCACGCTTCATATGTGCTAAGCGCATAATGAAGCGTGGCGCAGCGCTTCATCTCCCAGGAGACGCGCGCTGCACATGCGCTAAGCGCATATGCAGCGCACCTGCGCGCGTCCAGAATTTCTTTAAATTCTGGACGAGGGAAGGTTTTCCATAACCTTCCCTCTTCAAACTCCTTCCTTTTCCCTGTGATTCTTACCTTCCTTTTTGCTCTTATTGCTTCCATACCCTTGCTTTTCCCAGTTCTAAGGCTATACCAGGTATGTTTTTATAGTTTTGGTCAGTTTGCACCGATTAAAATTTTCATTTTTGTTCTTATTTGAGAAGAAACATTAGGGTAGGAAACTTAGGCTTTTAGAACAACTTAGGGTAGAAATATTTGTTTATAAAGCCTTAAGTTTAGTATATATGTTGTTAGGACTTATTTATAACATGTTTGCTTGCTTAGGTGGTAGTTTTTGAAGTGCTCAATGAATGTTTGCAAGTTACTCTGTTTGGTGCATGTATGCTTCGTTGTTCCATATTTTTGCATGACCATGCATGAATAACTGTGCCTTATTGCATGTTACTGATGACATGATTTTTGAGCTTAATTTTTGTTACCAACCTGTTATGCCATATTCTTAGAAAGTAATTAGGACTGCTTTAATTGATCACTTTAGCATGTCTTAATACATTAATTAATTGGCATTGGGTAACTTTAAAATCAAATTAATTGCGCAAATTTTTAACTTGAGAATTGTTCTAAATGTTGATCTAAA
Organism: Sesbania bispinosa; assembly: GCA_026901365.1. Taxonomy (NCBI): domain Eukaryota; kingdom Viridiplantae; phylum Streptophyta; class Magnoliopsida; order Fabales; family Fabaceae; genus Sesbania; species Sesbania bispinosa. Next base: position 376,374 of record QLOH01000503.1, on the reverse strand, counting down.
TTGGCCATTTATTTCAATAATTTTGAACAATCATTTATTTTGCATAAATAATTTTGGTTTGATTTTTTTGCAGATGGCTCGCACTAAGACCGTTAAGGCAGCAGGATCTACCAGTAGGGGCAAAGGGGGTGCCAAGAGAGCTAGGAAGGCACCCCAGCAGGAGCCTGAGTTTGATGCCCACAGATTCAGAGACGCTAGAGCTTTTGAAGCTTACAGTGACATCATGTACTGTAACTTCATTATAGAGAGGCCCGTGAGACTAGATCCAGAGGAGCATGAGGAGTTCAGGGCTAAGATCTATAGGAGGAACTGGGTGCGTCTTACCAACCCAGACAACCATTTTGACCCTTACATTGTGAGAGAGTTTACGTCAACGCCATTAGTGATCATGGTGTAGACTCTAGGAGGAGGTCTTATGTGCGAGGCCAGGAGATCAGTTTTGATTGCGACGCAATCAACGCCTTGCTGCAATATCCAGCACCACTAGATAGGGCACTAATGGAGTGCTAGTACTATGAGAGGATGAGAGAGGTGGGGCTCAATGGTAATGACCCCCTGGATACAGAGGCCGCACAATTATTATGCTTACCAGGATATTCCTTTGAGAGGAATGCTTACAGACAGGCTGCTCGCATCTACAGGCAGCATATGAGAGCTATTTCGAGGATGTGGACAGTGTTGGTTCTAGCCAACATCTGCCCCAACAACCATGTTTCAGACATCCAGATGCCTGTAGCTCACCTCATCTTCACCATACTCTCTGGTGGTGACATCGATATCTCCAGGGTTATCGCTCAAAGGATATCAGATTTTGTTTCCACTATTGCACGTCGCACTCCCACCACGAGGATCATGTTAGGCTTTCCTGCGCTTATCACAACACTCTGCAGAGTTAGGGGTGTGGATGTGAACCCTACAGTTCGCATCCTGAACCCCATGACCAGAGGATACATTGATGCCTACTGCATCCCATATGAGTATGGAGAGGGGGAGCAGCAGCCACCACCACCAGTTGACCCTACCTTTAGACAGTGGGCTCAGCATACCACTTCACAGCTGATATCACTCCACAGATCCCATGTTCATCTGCAGGAGTACTTGTACTCTATTAGGCCAGACCCCTACCCAGGCATGACACCAGAGCAGTTCAGAGATTATATCCAGTGGCCTGGGGACAGGCCTATTCCTCCGGGAGAGGGTGGAGCAGCTGCAAATGGAGCTGATGCTGACCCCATGGACCACCAAGACCAGGACCATGATTGATTTTTTATTTGGTGCTTTTCTTTCTTTTTCTTTTATTTTCATTTATTTCTTTTTCATTTTCCTTATTTTTCTTTTCTTTTCTTTATTTTTATTTTTATTCTGGATATGTACTGTATATATTCCACTAATACACTATATTTTGCTATGCAGTACATTTTCTGTATATTATTCTGTTTATTTTGCTTTTTATTTTAGGATTTAGGATTTTTTTAGGATTTTTAAAATTTTTAGGATTTAGGAATTAGGAAAATAAAGGAAAATTTTTCAAAAATTTATGAATTAGGCAGTTTAACTAACCAAGTTAAGAAAGAAGAAAGAGTCTTGTGATTAATTCCATATCAGATAGGATTAGGATACTTCACAGGAGAACCTATCAGAGTAATTAATTAAAACCAGTAAGTGCTTTATCAAGGAATTTAGCCAATAAGCCGGTGAGTTTGAGAGCCCAAACACTTGAATTGAGAGTTTTTCACCGTTGCTTGTCAATTTTTATTGATTGAGTTTTTGGATCTTATTCTGCTTATGGAAATTTGGAAGTGACAAAGTCAATTTTTGTTTTCAATATATTTGCTTAGTGCCAAACAAGCAACCCTTAATATAATTTTTCCAATTTCTTGGTAACCCATTTGAGCCTTAATGATTATTCTTGTGCACCCAAGCCATAATTGATATCTATATCCTGTCCCTTACACATTTGGGATAGAGAGCAAGGTGCAAGCAAAGACAATGGGAAGAAAAGGTTGGTGAATTGAAATTCAAGGAATTCAAAGAGCAGGTACATGAAAGCAAAAAGAAGATCACTCCCCCAAAAATAAAAAAAATGAATAAAGTGAGTAAAGTTGGGGGGAGTGCATTCTCAAACAAAGAAAGAGGCCTGCAAAAATGAGACAAATCAAGAATGAGGTGATGGAAGGAGAGAAATTCAAAGTCAAGCAACATTAAAAGATGCTCTCTGTTCCAAATGTCTATTGATTATCCAGAAAACCATGATTTCTTGATAGCCCAGCCTCATTACAACCTTGAAAAGACCTTTTGATCCATATTGACCATGAGCATGTTTAGGAACTAGAAACGACTATCAATCTTAGTTGTTCAACTGTGGTGAAAACATTGAGGGAAACAGTACCCGTGAGCATGAGTGAAATTCCTTGGTTTATCATTTATTGCTTTAATTGTACTTTGGAGAAAGTTTTACTGTTGATTGTGTTCTATTCTGGTTGAGGACTGGTAACATCTCTTGATTCTAATTTTTTCTGATATTTGGAAAGTGACTTTTGCCTAGTGAAGAGATGTTGAAAATTTTTCTTTATAGTTGTTTATGAGAATTGTAGACAAGGGTGATTTGATTTTTGATTGCAAAAGGTGTCTTGCTTGAGGACAAGCAAGAAGTTAAGTTGGGGGGTATTTGATAAGTGTAAATTAGGCATTATTTTCCTATGTTTTTATTACACTTATCAAGGCTAAAATATTAATTTATGCCCCAAAATAATCCCTTTTTGTGAATAATTGTGATAATTGTAATTATTTGGTTTGAATTTGAATTTGATGCTATTTTGATTAGAAATCTGTTAATTTATGCAGATTTATGGAAGATTTGAATTAGGAGAGAAAATAACATTAAAAGGGGAGATTGTTTGCAGATTTGAAGTTTAAATGAGGACAAAATAAAGATGAGATCAGCAACCATTTAAACAAAGGATCCTGTGGATGACTTTCCCCAATTTGAATTCAAGCTTAAATAAATACAAAAATCAAGCCGAAAAAGGGAAACAAGGAAACCAATCAAGCAAAGGCAAGATCAGAAAGAGATCAAGTGGATAAATGAGGAATTGAAGAAAGTTCACAGTGTGTTTCACGCTTCACCTGCGCTTAGCGCAGGTGAAGCGCAACTTACAGAGGAACACGCTTCATCTGCGCTTAGCGCAAGTTACACATCAACTTTTTAAATTCAAATAACAAATTGATCTCTTCCAGTTTTAGATTAGGTTTTCCCAGTCTATAAGTAGGACCTTTTTGCACAGATCAGAGTTGAGCGGAAGTTATGCACATTTGTTTTCAAAAACTTGCTGACTTTAATAAAACAGATAAGCGTTCTAAGAACACTTCAGATAGTTCAGAGAAACATCTTTCAAAACTTAGTTTAAACTAGATTCAAAACATAAACTGTTTGTTCAAAAGGTTTTGTATTATTATCCTACTGATTTAGTTACTTGTTGAAAAACTGAGTTAATAGAGAACTTGTTGAACAACTTCAGAAGGTTCAGTAAATACTCTTTTGAAAGGATTTGTTTAATAAAAGAAGTTAGACTGCGTGAAATACATATTCATTTTTCAAACCCTTCCGTGGTTAGAAATAAAACAGATAATAACTGAATGTAAAGAGTTAAGGGTAGAGAAAAATTTACACAAAGAATTTATCCTGGTTCACCAACTAATCCAGTGAGCTACATCCAGTCCCAGGGCAAACCACCACTGGATTTTCTACTATCTGAACACAGATAAAGTATTCTTTTATCCCAGCCTCTTCAGGATTACCAAGTATTCTTTATTATCAACTGCCTCTCCAGGCAACTCAGTGCAGTTTGTGTCTTCTTTAACTCCTTCTAGAGAAGGGTGTTCTCCATCTTCAGCCTCTTGACCTCAGAGTCTTCTAAGGTTGGTATTCTTTCAATTGCATCATTTAGCACTGTATTTTGACCATTGACCTTGAAGATGCTAGGATGCCTGTGGTCATAGAGGTGTTCGATGTGAACCCTGTGATACTGGAGAAGCTTCATGATAACGGTGTTGTAGGGAAGGATTTCAGAAGAGTTCCTTTCTCTGTACATCATGCCGAACAGGATGATCCAGGGAAGATTTATCTTCTTCTTCATCAGAAGATTGATAACACAGAACCACTCCATCTTGGAGATGTGGTTATCTCCCACACTAGGGATCACACAGCACTGCAGGATGTCAAAGAGAACTTTCGGAACGTCTTTCATCCCAGTCTCACAGTAGATTAGCTTGTTGAATCTTCCACCACCACCATGATAATCCTCCCAGATATCAGAGAACAAGGCACCCTAGCTGAGTCTTGACTCCCAGAACCTTCTCCAGAATGGTTGTGTCGATAGTAATTTCTTGACCCTGCACTTCGGCATTTACAAAAAATTGTTAGAACCACATGAAACACTAGAAGGGGGGGTTGAATAGTGTTTCAAACTTTTTGATAGTTTTTGGAAATCTTTAATTTAAATTATGAAGATGAGTGCCGTTAAGAACAAGTCTTAAGATCAGAGATAGTTGAAACGTGTGGAAGATAAGAAAAATAGTGTTTCTTCTAAAGCTTAAGATTGTTTTAAACAAAGGTTTCTCAAAGTGTCTTCTGAAGATTATTACAAGGAGTATTTTCAGAACGGTTTCTGAAATACTTCAGACAACTAGAGGTTCTCTGAAGTTTGTTCCTGATTTCCGAACTGATCTCTTTCAGACTTGCTTCAGAGAATTTATTTCAGAAGTTCTTCAAGGAACATTCTTTGTAAAGCTTCAAATGATATAAGAGCCATCTCATGTTTTATACATATGAAAGGTCATTTTATTGAAATAGTTGTGTTAAGTTTATTATAGAAAATACTTTTCAAACCTCAACATAAATATGAAAACTGGAAATAAAGAGATTAAAGAAAAGAGAACTTAGGCATATAGATTTCAGACAGGCTTTTACGGGGCTGTCTGAAGTTTTCAGACGGCTTGTAAAAACTAATTTTAAAAGATGTTTTGTGCCTTTAAAAATATCAGATTAATTATTCTGACCCCTTGATTAGTATAAAAAGAATTGATAAGAGATAAGGGTAAGAAAACTTAGCCAAGGAATTTATCCTGGTTCACCCACAAACCCGTGAGCTACATCCAGTCCCAGAGGCAAACCACCACTGGATTTTCCACTATCTGAATCCACAGATACAAGTATTGTTCACAGCCTCTTCAGGCCAACACAAGTATTGCTTTGTTTTCAACTGCCTCTCCAAGCAACATATGCAGTATTCTTTTTCAGTCTAGCCTCTCCAGGCTTTGCAACTAAGTATTCTTTCTTCCACCAAGCCTCTGCAGGCTCTCTGACACAAAAAATGTTTACAAATTAAATTAAGTTTAAGTTGCCACGAAACATAAACTTAATCTTTTCCTGTACTTGAGGTTAACTGAGTACTACTCAGGATACAATGAAAGAATTCTAAGTACAAGGTTAAGACAATGATAGAAGTGTATAAGTTTAAGTACAATCCCTGTCTCTGATAAGGGGAATAACATCCTCTGAGAATTGGCTGGGTAGATACTGATTTTAAGCTCCACCCTTATTCTCAAACCATTAGTTTCCAAGGGCTACATTCTCACCCGTATCATGGGAAAAACCAAGGCATACTTGCAGCTTCAAACCATTCTTGGTTCATATGAGATTAAGCACAGCCTGGTTGGTTGTTCAATTGAACAACTACAGTTTTGACTAACTGATCAATAGATCAGCAGCATGGTTGATTCAAGTAAGCATGGTCAACAACAATAAGATTTTTCTGATATATCTTGATCAACTGATTGAACCAAGTGAATGAGTTCAACATCTTCAAATTCTTCCTTGAGGCTATTTATATGTTCTGTTGGAATATAGCCGTTTGAAGATGATTCATGATACCGTTGAGATGTTGATGATGTGGCTCATATAGCCATTATGTAATAGTGTCTCAAACGGTTGCTTCTTCTTTAGCAGATATGTGTTCAAACAGTCTTGTTCTGACACTTCTGTAGATGAGCTCTTTTAGAGAGATGTTTCTTGATATAGTTCTGCGAATACTCTCTCTTGAATCTGCTTCTTTCTGCTTTCATCTGTTTTCTTTTAGGAGTGTCTCTTTAGGAGATATCCGTTGAATTTGTCCTTTTGCTGATTCTGTATATACCCCCTTTTTCATTTGCTCCTGACATCATATCTTCTTTGGGTGTGATGTCTTGTTCAATGGTTGTTTCTTGCAGATATTAAAATATGTTTGAATTAAAATATTTCATTCAAGCATTTTTTCTTTGTTGCTTCTGCTTAGTCTCCTGAGCTTTTCTTCTGCTTTCTTTCGGATTGATGATGATGATATTTCCGTTGTGATACCACCGTTTAGAGATAGCATTAAATGCTATTTAATCCGTTGTGAGACATGCTTCTGAGAGTTCTGATATCTCTGACACGATACAAGGTTTCTCTTGCATTAAGCCTGTTACAAATGTTGTTGCAGAGGCTGCGTTGCAGAGATTTCCTCAGTGGTGTATGAAATTCAAAATCACCAGGAAAGGTCTCTGTGTTCCTTGCTATAAACGTGTTTGAAGAGGTACGTGCAGCAGAGGTTCAGAAAAGTCTTCACAAACTTCAGCAGAGGGTGCCACGTCATAAGTGAGACTTCAGACAGCACTGATACTTCAGACGGGTTGAACTACTTCAGACAGCTCCAACTCTTCAGACGAGTCCTGCTTCTTCAGACAGCTTCGTTTCTTCAGAAGGCTTCTTTGCTTCAGAAGGCTTTATGTTGTCTTCATATGGTCTTCACGTCTTCAGACAGCTTCTTTATCCTTGATCCTGCATTTGTTCTTCTGATCCTAATCTTCTGATTCTGATTACTATTTCATCCTGAAACACAATCAACAAACCAATACCTTTCTCAGTAGAATCTGTTTATATAATCTTATTTGTTAATCATTAAAACTAAAGGATATTAAGTCTTTGAGTCAAGTTTGAATGCTCAAACTGATTAATAGACTTCACAATCTCCCCCTCTTTAATGGTGACAAATAAGATATGTACAACTTACAAAATGTTTTAAGGAAAGATGGGTAAGTATATAAAAGACTCCCCCTATCTATAATACTCCCCCTGAGAAGAACATTTATTCTTTTAGTTTGTTAAATGTTGCAAATTGTTATCATTATTCTAATCGTTAACAAGATTAGATTTTGTTAACTTATCCTTTGGAAACTAGTTGAGTTTTGTGAGTGAATGGTTCATTTATTTTATATTTCTTCTCCTTTTGTTATTTTTGTTACTTTTATCAGTTATATTTTTGTTATTTTTATTTTATAAGTTTCATATAGTTGAGTTTCATAACTTAAGTTTTATCTTATTTAAATTTATTTACTTTTATCAATTATATTTGTTATTTTTCAGATACCGAAGATTAAGGAATGAATATCAATTGTTAGAAAAATACAGTAACTTCTTATACCAAATAAATGATACAACCATTGATAAACAAAATAAACTGAAATAAACACAGAAATACACAAGTTTAAATTTTCTCAAAACATTTGATAAATACAAAAAGCAGGTTTTCACAAAAAAGAAAGAGGTTACATTCCAAAAATAGAATGTATCCATCCATTGCTTCCTCCGGAGATTCCTTCGAAGGCCTGAGGCATAGCCTTATAGACTTCATATCTTTCAAAGCTATCACCACTCCTTCTGCTGCAGAAGCTTCAGGAGTTGCCTCAGAGCCCCAGACTTCATCCCAACCGTGTCGTGCTGCACGCCTTTTCCTTCTAGCCCCTGGGACAATGGAGGTGCATCATGTAAGACTGTGTCTCGATCATTAGTCACCACCTTACTTCCAAGAACCACTTTGTCAGTAGTTCTTTTAATAAGATTGACTATTCTGGGTTCACCCAGTGATCTTCCAGTCCACCTGTGATGCAGCAAGATCACCATGGTCCAAGTATAGAGAAACGGGTTTTCAGATGAACCCTTTCCCTTACTCTTCATTCAATACATCATCCAAGATGACTTGATCTTTGCCTCAACATGTTTCAGAGGTCCTTCTTCTGTTTTCCTTTGCTTCTTCATCATCCTTTTGGAAGCCACTTACTCAGAACCTTAGACAAAGCTATAGAGGAGCTTTGAAGATGTGAGTTTGTGTGAAGGGCTCTAGTGAATTTATAGGACTTTGAAGCAAGGGTAAAATAGAGAAGTAAGGAAAATGAATCCATTGGATTGTTGTTCACGCGATGTATATGGGCTCAAATAGCTTTTGATGATGGCAATTTCAAATCTTGAAAGTATCGAAACGTGCATCATTGATTGGTCATAGATGAAGCTCTATAGGAAACTGAGTCATTAGCATGGATAAAGTAAGTTTTGGAAAACGTTTTTTAAAGACTTTTAAGAAGAGACATAAAAACGTATTGGAAGATATTACTTTTTCGAAACACTTTTAAAAACAGAAAGGAAAGAAAAAATAAAATGGAATATGTGAGAAAACATTTAAGAAAAGAAATGTTTGAAAACAGATCTTTATGGTATCAAACCAGAGGATTTTATGATTATTATTATTTGAGAAGCTTTTAATATGTTGAGTCTTTTATGTTATTAATTAAAGTTTTAAGGTGAAGTGATGTTACCATTAGATTTCCTCATTATTCTCTAGATGGAAGAAAGCTTTTCTGGAATTGTACCTTACTTTGAAGATTTTTCTTCTTCTGCGGTCACTTGATGTCTGCAAATCCTCCTTTTAGTCTTTTGTCTTTTTGTGCTTCAGAGAATCCTTGAACAATCATCTTAACCTGTCCCTCAAGGATTGAAATAGACTTTAATAACTTGAGTGTACATTACTTTAACATTTCTGACCCACAATTTCAGAGGGTTCACCGAGACCCTTCTGAACAGGTTTAGAAAGTAGAAATGTTACTAAGTCAAAATTATCTTTTCAAGCGTAGAGGTAGGCTTAGTGCTTTGTGTATCACTTGTCTTAACATTTCTGACCCATAGTTTCAGTAAGTTCATTGTGAACTGTCTGAACAGGTTCAGACACTGGAGATGATATCACACTTAGACATTCTTGTTGCCTTGATTCATCCTTTTTACACATGGCATTTTCTTCGGTTGATCTTCTTTTAGCTTATTTTCAGAAGCCTGTTTTCTGAAACATGCACAACCTAAAAATACCTTTCAGTAGCATATGATATTACTTGATAGAATTAGTTAATCATTAAAACAAGTGTCTTAGGTTAATAATTTCAATTTTATTATATTTCAGCAAGAACTTGTCTTAATATATAAATTTTAATTTTGTCCTTATCTTATCCAGTTAATTGATTTTATCTTTTAGTTGTACTAATTAAAGAAGTGTGTTAAGTTAACGATTCATTTAAGCATACATAGTTACAAGAGAAACAGTATAAACAGTCATAGATCACACAGAATGTATCAAGAATGGAACAAAGCAGAATACTAATTATTACTATTAGCAAACAAAAATTAAAAGAGAAATGAAAAGACACAAGAGAATCATTTATCATCAGATGGGTTCTCAGTAATCATCAACATTCTTCTTTTCAGCTCTGAGCCCCTTTTTAAGCTTCTTCTAAGCAGCTCTCAATCTTCTTGCAAGCCTGGAAATTTTGCTATTTGCCTTCTTCTGATGATATGCACCAATCATCACCCCTTTTCCTTTTTTTTCGAGACTTTAAGTGGGTATCTTCAGTTCCTTCTTCATTGCGTATAGCAAAAAGATGAGGAATCACCACTTGATTCTCAGAAGCTTCTTCTCTTTTGATAAGAGTCCGGTCTAACTCAGCATACACAGCCGGAGTGAAGAGGTCAGGAGGTGGTTGGTCAAAGAGACTTTCCATAGGAAATCCCTTGTGCAATAAAATTTTCATGATTAGGGTGTTATGAGGATAGAAATTCTCATTGCCTATCTCATCTATGTACATCATCTGATACAACAGCACCCAAGGAAGGTTGACTTTCCTTTTTGACAGCAAGAGTCCCAATACAAACCTCTCCATCATGCTTATAGTCAAATTGTTTCTTCCTCTGGGAAGAATGCAGCAGTTTAGTACAGCAAGGAGGGCTCTGGGTGTGCTCAGAAGTTGAGAGGGTCTGAAAGGAGCAATCCTTCTTCTTCCAAAAAGATGTTGGTCTAGAACAAAAGTTCCACCATGAAGAGATTCCCATCTTTGGAAGTATTTTCTCCTCTGTCAGGAACACCTATGACTTCAGCAATAAGTTGGGTATTCACAATCAGTGACCTTCCCATTACTTTCGTTTCAATCCCAGTTCTGTTAGGTTCAGATGTGACTTTGATGTTTTCCCAGAACTCCATTACACTTTTCTCATGCCATGGAGAGGAAATGTTGCTGAAGAAGGGAGTCCACCCTACGGAATCAAAATACTCTGAGATTTTATAATCTGCCTCATCAAAATCAGAGAGATTGACCAACTTAGAAGGTATGATTCTCTCATCAGACATAGGATGGTTTGAGTTATTTGATGATGCAAACATGTTGGCCATTGAGTACGATTGATCTAAGGAGATTATGGTGCTTGAAGCGTTCTGGCTTTTGAGGATAAGTTGATTGAAGTGTAGTTCCTATGATGACCTTCCAATTCTTAAATAGGCAATCAAGCATTGCTTCGTTCAATGAAGAATAACGGTTACATGCACCAAGCAGTTATTGAGAGTTGTGCATCGTGCCAATTATGAGAAACCGGTTGATGATACATTGATCCTCGTTGCGCCATATCATATTTAATGATAATCATGATACACATACATGACTCTTCATTTTACTAAAATAATTATACACATATATTCACGCATATAATGCAGATAGTTTACACACAAAACAAGTAATACGTATACATATGTAGGACATTTATTATGCAATAATTTATTTTCACACAAGTACTCTTATGTAATAGTAATTTCGATAAAACAAAACATTCACCAAATAAACAGTTATATTTAAATTTAGATTTAAACAAAGACAGGAAAGGTGTTACCCGGTTGTGATCTAGAGATAGATACACTTTCCTTTTCCAGCTATATCCTTCTGAAAGATGCCTTGTATGAGTAATGAGTTTTAAGAAAGTGATTTTATTTTCTCATTATCATTCTTCAGAGTTGCTTCAGCTTGGTGAGATTTCCATCTTCTGAGGATCTACTCCTTCTGCATTTGTTAGATGCTCAACCCGAAGGTGAGCTCTGATACCAATTGTTAGAACCACAGGAAACACTAGAAGGGGGGGGGGGTTGAATAGTGTTTCAAACTTTTTGATAGTTTTTGGAAATCTTTAATTTAAATTATGAAGATGAGTGCCGTTAAGAACAAGTCTTAAGATCAGAGATAGTTGAAACGTGTGGAAGATAAGAAAAATAGTGTTTCTTCTAAAGCTTAAGATTGTTTTAAACAAAGGTTTCTCAAAGTGTCTTCTGAAGATTATTACAAGGAGTATTTTCAGAACGGTTTCTGAAATACTTCAGACAACTAGAGGTTCTCTGAAGTTTGTTCCTGATTTCCGAACTGATCTCTTTCAGACTTGCTTCAGAGAATTTATTTCAGAAGTTCTTCAAGGAACATTCTTTGTAAAGCTTCAAATGATATAAGAGCCATCTCATGTTTTATACATATGAAAGGTCATTTTATTGAAATAGTTGTGTTAAGTTTATTATAGAAAATACTTTTCAAACCTCAACATAAATATGAAAACTGGAAATAAAGAGATTAAAGAAAAGAGAACTTAGGCATATAGATTTCAGACAGGCTTTTACGGGGCTGTCTGAAGTTTTCAGACGGCTTGTAAAACTAATTTTAAAAGATGTTTTGTGCCTTTAAAAATATCAGATTAATTATTCTGACCCCTTGATTAGTATAAAAAGAATTGATAAGAGATAAGGGTAAGAAAACTTAGCCAAGGAATTTATCCTGGTTCACCCACAAACCCGTGAGCTACATCCAGTCCCAGAGGCAAACCACCACTGGATTTTCCACTATCTGAATCCACAGATACAAGTATTGTTCACAGCCTCTTCAGGCCAACACAAGTATTGCTTTGTTTTCAACTGCCTCTCCAAGCAACATATGCAGTATTCTTTTTCAGTCTAGCCTCTCCAGGCTTTGCAACTAAGTATTCTTTCTTCCACCAAGCCTCTGCAGGCTCTCTGACACAAAAAGTGTTTACAAATTAAATTAAGTTTAAGTTGCCACGAAACATAAACTTAATCTTTTCCTGTACTTGAGGTTAACTGAGTACTACTCAGGATACAATGAAAGAATTCTAAGTACAAGGTTAAGACAGTGATAGAAGTGTATAAGTTTAAGTACAATCCCTGTCTCTGATAAGGGGAATAACATCCTCTGAGAATTGGCTGGGTAGATACTGATTTTAAGCTCCACCCTTATTCTCAAACCATTAGTTTCCAAGGGCTACATTCTCACCCGTATCATGGGAAAAACCAAGGCATACTTGTAGCTTCAAACCATTCTTGGTTCATATGAGATTAAGCACAGCCTGGTTGGTTGTTCAACTGAACAACTACAGTTTTGACTAACTGATCAATAGATCAGCAACATGGTTGATTCAAGTAAGCATGGTCAACAACAATAAGATTTTTCTGATATATCTTGATCAACTGATTGAACCAAGTGAATGAGTTCAACATCTTCAAATTCTTCCTTGAGGCTATTTATATGTTCTGTTGGAATATAGCCGTTTGAAGATGATTCATGATACCGTTGAGATGTTGATGATGTGGCTCATATAGCCATTATGTAATAGTGTCTCAAACGGTTGCTTCTTCTTTAGCAGATATGTGTTCAGACAGTCTTGTTCTGACACTTCTGTAGATGAGCTCTTTTAGAGAGATGTTTCTTGATATAGTTCTGCGAATACTCTCTCTTGAATCTGCTTCTTTCTGCTTTCATCTGTTTTCTTTTAGGAGTGTCTCTTTAGGAGATATCCGTTGAATTTGTCCTTTTGCTGATTCTGTATATACCCCTTTTTCATTTGCTCCTGACATCATATCTTCTTTGGGTGTGATGTCTTGTTCAATGGTTGTTTCTTGCAGATATTAAAATATGTTTGAATTAAAATATTTCATTCAAGCATTTTTTCTTTGTTGCTTCTGCTTAGTCTCCTGAGCTTTTCTTCTGCTTTCTTTCGGATTGATGATGATATTTCCGTTGTGATACCACCGTTTAGAGATAGCATTAAATGCTATTTAATCCGTTGTGAGACATGCTTCTGAAAGTTCTGATATCTCTGACACGATACAAGGTTTCTCTTGCATTAAGGCTGCTACAAATGTTGTTGTAGAGGCTGCTTTGCAGAGATTTCCTCAGTGGTGTATGAAATTCAAAATCACCAAGAAAGGTCTTTGTGTTCCTTGCTATAAACGTGTTTGAAGAGGTACGTGCAGCAGAGGTTCAGAAAAGTCTTCACAAACTTCAGCAGAGGGTGCCACGTCATAAGTGAGACTTCAGACAGCACTGATACTTCAGACGGGTTGAACTACTTCAGACAGCTCCAACTCTTCAGACGAGTCCTGCTTCTTCAGACAGCTTCGTTTCTTCAGAAGGCTTCTTTGCTTCAGAAGGCTTTATGTTGTCTTCATATGGTCTTCACGTCTTCAGAAAGCTTCTTTATTCTTGATCCTGCATTTGTTCTTCTGATCCTAATCTTCTGATTCTGATTACTATTTCATCCTGAAACACAATCAACAAACCAATACCTTTCTCAGTAGAATCTGTTTATATAATCTTATTTGTTAATCATTAAAACTAAAGGATATTAAGTCTTTGAGTCAAGTTTGAATGCTCAAACTGATTAATAGACTTCACAAAAATCTCTCATTTTCTTTCACCTTCCTCGTAGTATTCCAGAACTCCCGAACACTTGCTTCATGCCATCTACAGTCAATGGCTTCGAAGAAGGGTAGCCATCCAACTCCCTAAAAAAGGTCAGCAATGTCATAACCTTCCTCAGCCATGCTCTTGAAATTCACAACTTGTGTTTGAAAGATGGTTGTAGAGAACGCCATTAATGAAGTAGGGAGATATGAATCTTCTGGAGATTTTGAGACAAGTTAAGAGCTTGAGAGATACAGATGAGAAGTTGTAGAGGGATTGAGATGAGGTTTGAACTGGTTCTCACGTTTTGAATATATAGACTTAGAAAGACTCAGATAGCTTTTAATAATGACTCATGAAACGTCGTCATAGGAGAACGTGCGTCTTGAAGCAGACAGGTGAAAAGCCATCTCTTTTAATTACCCACGTCATTAAAGTTTACGGTTTTCAAGGATTTTTTTTGAAATGACAACTCTTTGAAATACCGGTTTTAAAAAAAAATTAATTTTATGATGCCTAAATAAAATACAAACATATAATTATATTAAGGCAAAATTAATACTGTAAAATCAAACAATGTTATTTGAAGAGATACGTATCTGAGACTCAACTTTTCTTCAAAGATTGTCTTGTTGCTTTTATTCTCTAAAGTTGTTTGCGGTACATCAGTAGCATAGTCTTGATCTTTGTGCTCTAGCCTCTCTAGCTTCCTTTTTATCAGGAACAACGATTATCATGTCCTATCCCTCTCAAGGATTGAGATAGTCTAGTGACTGAAGCAACAACCATCTCAGCAATTCTGACCCACAATTTCAGCAAGTTCATTGAGAACTCTCTGAACAGGTTCAGAAGCTAGGATTGATGCCACATCAACTACCTTTATAGATGATATTAGACCTTTGGTGATCAACTTTAAGATTTGTTTGCTGAAACATACAAAGACTGAAAATACCTTTCTCAAACCAATTTGTTAGTCATCAAGAGAATAATTATTAAGCATCTTTTTATTAAATTATCTTTCTTTGAATATTTTATTTTTCTTTGAAAGGGGCTCCCCCTGATTTTGATAATTCTTTATGAAAACCACTTGATTTGAGAATTTTGATTAAACAGATCTTTTCCTTCTTTTAACATTAGTTTAAAAAGTCAGGGTAGTCAATTATTGATAGGTTATGCATAAGAATGAGAGTTGTGAACACACAAAAATCAACAAGTTCATTATAAAAAAATTTTAAACATTTAAAAAAAACTTTGATAAGGCTCTGTGACAATCAGTGACTTTCATCTTGATCCAGTCTTAGCAGCACTGACATCTTCCTTTTCTTGAGTGCATAAGGAGATAGTTTTCATGCTGAACTCTTAATTTCTATAAATAGATTCAGCATCAACATTGATGATATTGGTTACTTAACTGCGCAAACTTAGAGAGGTGTGCATCGTGCATGAAGAAGTGGATAAATGAAGAGCTATCAGTTACCAAGAGCCAGATCACGAAAAATTTTCAAACAAGAATTGGTTGAACTTAAGACTTTTAAAATTCCTAAAATAAATGATTTAACATAATTTTCAAAAGAATTTTTTTGACAAACTATTTTCAGCAAGTAAGCATATATCAGATATGCACATCTCAGAGACTTCATGCAATTTTCAGAAAATTCACACATATATAATGCATATAAGTTGAGATAGGAAGGATGTTACCGAAGAGGGAATTTTATTTTGAACATGTTTTCCTTCTTCTCATCATGCCCTTCTGAATATTGCTTCAACAACTACAATAATGACTTTTAAGAGAGTATTCTCTTTTCTCATTCATTTGTTCATTTGATCTCAGAGTTGCTTCAGCTAGATGAGGTTTCCATCTTCTTAGGATCTACTCCTTCAGCATTGTTAGATGCTCAACCCGAAGGTGAGCTCTGATACCAACTGTAGAAACACAGGAAACACTAGAAGGGGGGTTGAATAGTGTTTTTAAAATTTTAATCTAATTTATGAAAACATTTTTTAAAAGAGAGCAAATGAACTTTTGCAAGTTATTGTGAAAATCTCAGTTGGCAGATAAAAAGATTATTAGAGTCGAGCGGAAGTTATGAACATTTGTTTTTCAGAAACTTGCTGACTTTAATAAAACAGATAAGCGTTCTAAGAACACTTCAGATAGTTCAGAGAGACATCTTTCAAAACTTAGTTTAAACTAGATTCAAAACATAAACTGTTTGTTCAAAAGGTTTTGTATTATTATCCTACTAATTTAGTTACTTGTTGAAAAACTGAGTTAATAAAGAACTTGATGAACAACTTCAGAAGGTTCAGTAAATACTCTTTTGAAAGGATTTGTTTAATAAAAGAAGTTAGACTGCGTGAAATACATATTCACTTTTCAAACCCTTCCGTGGTTAGAAATAAAACAGATAATAACTGAATGTAAAGAGTTAAGGGTAGAGAGAAATTTACACATAATTTATCCTGGTTCACCCACTAATCTAGTGAGCTACATCCAGTCCCAGGGCAAACCACCACTGGATTTTCTACTATCTGAACACAGATACAAGTATTCTTTTATCCCAGCCTCTTCAGGATTACCAAGTATTCTTTATTATCAACTGCCTCTCCAGGCAACTCAGTGCAGTATTCTTTTATCCAAGCCTCTCCAGGCTTAACAAGTATTCTTTATTATCAGCTGCCTCTCCAGGCAACTCATTACAGTATTCTTTGTCAACCAAGCCACTCCAGGCTCTAACCGAGTATTCTTTCACAGTCAAGTCTCTCCAGGCTCAAACAAGTATTCTTTTCTATCAAGCCTCTCCCGGCTCTACCCCAGTATTCTTTGCTATCAAGCCTATCCATGCTCTACCCAAGTATTCTTTTCTATCAAGCCTCTCCAGGCTTGATGGGTTTCTGGCAGGCGAACCAAAAATCCAGTAGTATAATAGTAAGTAAGATATCGTATCCACAGGGAACGGTAAACTCGCGTGTACTCGTGATCTATTTATCAAGAGAAAACAACGGATTTGTGAGAGTATTTTATGCGAAGAATATAAATTGCAGAATAATAATCAAAGATAATAGAAAGGAGGAGTTGGAAACACTTTACTTGTATTAGGATTGAACTTCGTATCATCGCACCCTTCGTATATGTAAAAAATATTTATTATTTATGGCTTTGATCTATAATATTGTAGACAAACTAAATTGCTAAAACCCTGAGTCACCAGCAACCTTACCACTCAAAGATAATCCATGCGGGCTCTCCGAAGCGACAAATTACCCTCGACTTATTTTGCTCTTATTATTCCGTTTGTTAAAGGATTATTGATAAACCATGCTTATCCTGTAGACGCCCTTCATTAGGATACCCAAACTACCCGTCAATCATTAGCAACGCCCATGTTTCATTCACTGGTATTACTATCAACAAACCTTTACTATCGATAAACCATGCTTATCCTGCAGACGCCCTTCATTAGGATACTCACACTACGCATCAATCACTAGTTACGCCCATGTTTCAGTCACTAGTTACCGAGTACTCTTATTCACTCAGAGTTTGAGTTCCCTATTCCTAGGCCCCCTCATTCTCAATCCTAGTCGGAACGTTATATCACAGACACTAGCCTATAACTCCGGCGCAAGCGCAGAAGTTAGGAATTAAGCACAAAATAAGATTACCAATATTATAGATAGGGAACTCATAAATAATAAGATAGAATTTACATACACTTGGGGATAGAATCAACTACATTCAATCCTACTAGAGAGTTAACTACTCATGGTAGCCATACAAACCACTGAAGAATCTGTCACCTTCTTCAATCCTCGTGCAATGCTCCACCTCTCCTATTCTAAAATTACAAGTGGTGCATTATCACTAGAATATTACTGAATTACAATAATCGTGCACACCTAATTTGGTGCAAGAAGGTCCTATTTATAGGCTAAGGAAAGACAAAGAAAATTGGGGAGAAATCTATCTAAAAACGACAACAAGGCAAGAGTTACGTGTTCTGCGCTTCGCCCTGCGCTAAAGCGCAGCTTGCAGCGCAGAAGTCAGAGTGTTGCGCTTCACCCTGCGCTACAGCGCAGGTTGAAGCGCGCAACGCGAGTTGCACAGCTTCAATCTTTCTCTTTTTAACTTGATTTCTCCCCGAGACTGGTTTTGGTTGATTGTCTTTCCTTGTTTCCCTTTTCTTGATGAAATCTTGCATTTATTGAGCATCTTGAATTTAATTGGGAAGGTTGTCTGCAGAATCCTTGTTTACTTGGCAGTGATATCTTCATTAATTGGTCTCAAATAAACTTCAAATCTTCATTAATTGGTCTCAAATAAACTTCAAATCTTGGAGACATCTCCCTCATTTAATGCTATCTTCTCTCCATATCAAATCCTTGCAATAATCTGCACAAATCAACACAATTTATATTAAAATAGCATCAAATTTTAATTCAAGACTAATAAATACAATTTATCTAATATTTAATAAAAGGGATTAATTTGGGGCAAAAATACCATTTTATCCTTGATAAGTGAACTAAAAAGTACTCTATTAATATGAAACACAATACTTCAACCATTTTATCCTTGAGGCTGGGCTACCAAGAAATCATGGTTTTTCTAGATATGCAAAGAACATTTTGAATAAAGAGCATCTTGTGATTATGCTTGGGACTTCTCTCAAACCACCATGTCATTCTTGAATTATCACCCTTTTTCAGCTTGGCCTCTTTGTTTGAAGAAGTACTCCACCCAACTTATTCAATTTCCACATTCTTTGTGCATATTTTTTTTTAGAATAGAAGTTTATTCATGAGGGAGTACTCTTGTTTTTGATTTCTTGTGCCTGCTTTTTGAATTTCTTTGACCTTTCAATTCACCAACCTTTTATCCCATTTTGTTGTGTTGCACCTTGCTCTCTATCCCAAGTGTGAAGGGACAGGATATAATCATTGAGTATGGCTAGGGTGCATCAAAAGAAACATTAAAGGCTCAAATGGGAAATAAAAAATTGGAAAAATTTAATCAAGGTTGGCTATTTGGCACTGAGCAAAATATTATAATCACAATATATGCCTGTCACTTCCATATTTTCCACTAGCAAGATAAAATTCAGAAACTCAAGCAATAACAGTTGACAAGCAACGGTGAAAAGCTCTCAATTTCAGTGTTTGGGCTCTCAGCTCACCGGTTATTGGCTAAAATTCCTTGATAAAGCACTTACTGGTATTAATTAACTATCCTGATAGGTTCTCCTGAGAAGTATCCTAATCCTAACTGATTATGGAATTAATCACAAAACCCTATCATCTTTCTTAAGCTGGTTAGTTAAACTACCTAATTACAGAGAATTTGAGAAATTTTTACCTTGAATCCTAATTCCTAAGGTCCTAAAAAATTTTTAAAATTCTAAAAATTAAAAAAAAATGAAATACAAAACAAAAATCCTAATAAAAAAATCTATAAAATCATAGAAAATAAAAGAAAAACTAAAAGAAAGAAAACACCAGTATCAATATTCATCCTCTGTATCCTGTAAGTCCTTGTCCTGGTGCTGCTTCACCTCCCCCTGGATGAATGGGCCTGTCCCCAGGCCACTGCAAGAATATCCGGAACTCTTCAAGCAACATGCTTGGGTATGGGTCTAGTACTCCTGATTGGTTTGAGGTCAACTAGTCTTTATACTTTGCAGCAGTCCGTGCACTTTTGATTCTCATGGGATAATATTCTTTGATCCTCTTCACAATGTCGTCTCCTCGTGAGCTAAAGCCACGGGAAAGACCAACAATTTAATTTTGACATCTGAAAAGTCAAATAACAACACATTCAATTCAATGATGCCTTATTGCAAATATCAATTCATGAAGAACATGGAAGCCTATCATTAACCAATTTGCATACATAATTCAAAGAATTAATATCTTCACAACCAAAGTTCAGTGCACTTGGTAATGACATCCTTAAAACAGAACATACTCATTTGTTTTGCAAGCATGCAATTAATCCATGGAAAGTGAAAGTTTACATTTTTTTTAGGGAACAAAGCATAACACTTTCAAATTCAATAACTCACAAAACAAAGAGCATTTCAATCAAGCAAATTGTTCTTCATGTTCCACATAGTCATAATCATATCCAAGATAGCAATTATCAACAATATACACTTTCCTAAGGTTGCTATCCTAAAGTTCAAATCATAAAGTAAATGAAGATTTCAATTGATAAAAATTAAACTTGAAAGTTTCAAAATTGATGGAGGTTTGCGAGTGGAAAAAGTGAAAAGAAGAGCTTAGAAAATAGAAAAACATGAGAAAAGAAAAGATTTTTTAAAATTTCGTACTGCTGCGCTTCACTTGCGTTACAGCGCAAGTGAAGCGCAAAAGACAGTGACTAAAATTGCATTTCTGCACTTTACCTGCGCTACAGCGCAGGTGAAGCACTGAAAATAGAATGTAATTTTGCAATTTTCAGTCACGTTTTCTGCTACTTCCTATTATTTAAAAATTTTATTTTCCACAAATTTATTCCAATCAATTTTGAAAATTTCCTAAGTCCTAAAAAAATGAAAAATCCTAACAAAAACAAAATAAAATTGAAAACAATTAAAAACTTAAAAATCTCTGGGTTGCCTCCCAGGAAGCTCTTGTTTAACGTCTTCTAGCTCGACGCCTGTTCTTTCAAGGTGGCTGAAACTGAAATATTTTGGTGAGCTTGTGTGCTGCACCCTTCCTTTCTCTGGCCCATAAACCTCCCCATAATCTTTCCTTGGAGCAATCTGTCCTTTTCTTTATTTTCTTGCTCTCATGTGCATGAGTCTTCTTTTCCTGAAGCTTAGATGATTCATAGTTGATTGCTCTCAATTTCTTTGCTTCGCAGGGGTCTTTGATATGGAACACATCTGACCACTTGATCTTCCATCTGGCTCTAGGCTCTGAATTTGATTCTAGCTTGACTTTTCTTCCCTTAGCCGTTGGCAGCCTTAATTGAAATTTAAAAATCCCATCAGTAGGATTCATCGTTTCAGGAGTTTGTTGTAATTTGGGGATTCCTCTATCAATATAAAACACAATACTTTCATCTTTTGAGCTTAGTTCATATTTTCCCCGATCAACATCAAGAATAATCTTGGCAGCTTTCATGAAGGGCCTTCCTAAAATTAGTGGGACATCAGTATCCTCCTCTGCTGTCTCTGCAACGTAGAAGTCCACAGCATATGTAAACTTGTCTACCTTGATTTGTATATCCTCTATTATCCCATAAGGGCGTTGGGTGGATTTATTTGCAAGAAGTAACTTTACCTTTGAAGGCTTGACCTTCACATTACCCAGCTTGTTAAAATACGATAGCAGCATCAAATTGATGCTCGCTCCAAGATCCAATAAAGCATGATTAGGTGGTAAATTATTAACAGAGATAGGTATAGTAAACTTACCTGGGTCAAGTGACTTACTTGTGATGTAGACCTCTTCTTTATGATCTTCTTCTTCCTCTTGTACTGCCTCTTCTTCATCTTGATGAACAATTCCTTTGAGTAGTTCTTCCTGTGGCAGTTGTTCTTTAAAGATTATTGCACTACATCCTGCTTCCAGTTCTGCAGTCTCTTCTAGGAATTTCCTCTTCTTGGTCAGCACTTCTTTCATGAACTTTGTAACATCCTAAATTTTATTAAGTAAAATATTAATTAAATTAAATAAATAAGTAGAGGAAGTAATTAAATAAATAGAAGAATAAATAATAATATTAGTAAGATTAGCATATTTTATGAATAAGGATATTTAACAAATAATAAGAATAATAAATAGAATAAGTGGGTTGAGAGTGGGCCTAGCCCAATTAAGTATGTATTTAAGGAGGGGTTCTCAGTTCACCCTAGTCCTTATTAGTATAATCGTCAGAGAGCGAAACGCCAAGGAGAGGAGAAACCAAGTCTCAAGAGGAGATTGTTAGAGAGTAATCATCAAGAACCAAGAAAGAGTCTTCTTTGCTGTTCGATCTCCACTTCAAGGTACGGTGGGGAAGAGGGTGCTGCTTGTATATGCATGTAGGGGTGCTTGGGTAATAATTTAAGAATATAATTCGTATGAATACATGTTATAACTGAGAATAGATGATATAAACTGTGATTTATGGTTGTTTGGAATGATTCTTGATGAATCTTGAGTGGTTTGAATGATAATAATGAGAATAGTGAAAATGGGTTAAATAAGGGTTTGATGATTTGGGGTTTTGATGGGAAACCCATGTAAAACTGTTAAAGATTGATGATTGTGATGAGTTTGATGAATATTTATGATTATGAATGGTGTTTATTGAAAAAGATTGATTAAAAACGTACGAACAGTCGCGATCGGCAACACGTGCGCTTTAGTAGGCGCTGAGCGCGTACTGGAGCGTGTGACCCTGGAACCTGCGCTGCACTCGGGCTGAGCGCGGGTGGAGCGCAGCTCGCTGGAATGCGCGCTACGGGTGCGCTAAGCGTGGGCTAAGCGTAGCTCGCAGATTAATTTATTTTAAAAGGTGAAATTGTGTAGGATGCTTAATGATGATTGATGTCGTGTGATATTGCTTGATGATATTTGGTGTGCATAATGATTGGTGCTTATGCAATATAATTGATGTTGTTTGGTGTGCATAATGATTGGTGCTTATGCAATATATTTATGATATTTTGGAATGCATATGTTGGTGAATATGCTATATATTTGATGTTATTTGGAATGCATATGTTGGTGAATATGCTATATATTTGATGTTATTTTGGAATGCATATGTTGGTGAATATGCTATATATTTGATGTTATTTAGAATGCATATGTTTGGTGAATATGCTATGAAATTGATGTTATTTTGGAATGCATGTGGTTGGTGAATATGCAATGTGATGTATGATATTTTGGAATGCATATAGGGTGTGATTATGCAATGTGATGTATGTTAATTTGGAATGCATATGGTTGGTTAATATGCAATGTGAGTGATGTTATTTGGAATGCATATGGTTGGTAATTATGCGATATAATATGATGATGTTATGTGTGAAGCCTACCGGCCTCTGTGGTGATTAACGGTAGCGTTGTGTGTGAAGCCTACCGGCCTCTGTGGTGATTAACGGTAGCGTTGTGTGTGAAGCCTACCGGCCTCTATGGTGATTAACGGTAGGTAGACCATGATGGGGGACATTCTTGCACAAGCCTAGAGTGGGGTGAGGTGCAACTTACCGGACTCTGTGGTATATAACGGTAGGGCTATTCTTTGTGGGGCGGATGTCTCTGTACAAGTGTAGAGTGGGACGATGTACAACTTACCGGCCAGTGTGGTGTATAACGGTAGGACCATCATCAGTAACAACTACAGAGCATAAGCCTAGAGAGAGGCGAGTGTGACTTTGGAGAGTTTGTACCGAGGAGCACAAGCCTAGAGTGGGGCGAAGTGCAACTCGGGAGAGTATTGATGAGGATGATGAGATAGATGATGAGATAAGTATTGGTGCATGTGATAATTGGAATACTCAATGATGGAATTGAGTTAATTGATAATGTTGATGAGTTTTGGTGCATGTATTGATGATTTATATATATGATGATATTGGATTTTATATTATGATGATGATGGGTTTGGTAGATACATGATGGATGTATTTATGTGTTATGTTTGGTGAATAATGGTATGAGATATAAATGATAATATAGATGAATGGCTATATGTTGAGTTTTGGGATGATTGTTATTTGATGGTTTAACTGATGTATTGTTGGTATGATATATGATGTTGTTATTTGTGGGTGAGGATGGGGTATTCCCTATGTGTATGTATGAGTACTATTCTTTTCCTCACCGTTACACTGTGGATATTTTACAGGTGATGATGATGACACGATTGGTGTCGAGTTTGACTAAAGAGATGTGCTCTGATAGATGTGACATCAGGGTATAATTTTGGGGGTCTTTTATTATGTTTCTTGTTAGAAAGTTTCTTGTAAAACTATTTTGAATGTCTTGTACGGCAAGTAGGATGTTTAGTTGTTTTTATTTCTTTGAAGTTTCCGCTGCATGAGTATTTGGTTACATTTGAGTCTTATTTCATTTTAATTAAGTTGTTTTTGAAATAATGCGGTTTTCGAATAAATAGTTATGTGAACCTTTTTACTCATCGTGGGACATTACCTTTTCTAAACTTCGATTTATTAAACATATAAGAGTATAGGGTAGAAGGGTGTCACATTAGTTAGTATTAGAGCAGGTCGGTTCACCGACCTTGAGTTATGAGTTTACTATGCTTCTGAGGTGTTAATCTGATTGATTGATTGATTGATTGATTGATTGAGTGAATTGTTTGCTTTAGCCTGACTATTGATTGATTTCTTTACCTGTCTGCTTTACCTGGTATGTCTGCTTACCCTTTCTTTGATAAGAAAGAGTAATGGCTGGGGGTAGGAATGATCGAGCGATGGCCGATGCCTTAATGGCAATGGCACAGGCTGTTGGCAACCTTAACCAACATCACGAGACAGATTGGCTCGTACGGTTCCAGAGGAACTATTCACCTACGTTCCGTGGGGGTTATGACCCTGACGATGCTGCTGACTGGATCTTTGAGATCGAGAAGATTTTTAGAGCGATGGACTGCCCGTTGGTGCAAAAGGTTACGTTGGCTGCGTTCATGTTATCAGGGGATGCCGGATCCTGGTGCGACTCACTCGTTCATATCACGTGCTTGTGTGTCTAAGATAAAATTGCTTGTTTCTTCTTTGCCTTTGGTATTGAGTGTGGAAATGCCAGCTAGTGGGTCAGTTTCTAGTTCTAATGTGTGCTTAAACTGTTCTGTTTCTGTTAATGATAGAAATTTCCTAGTTGATTTGATTTGCTTGCCTCTACGTCAACTAGATATTATTCTTGGTATGGACTGGTTATCTTCCAACCATGACCTATTGGATGGTTCTGGTAAAGCAGTTGTCTTTGATCGACCTGTTGAGAGGAGTCTTTTCTAGAGTTGTACATCTCGGAAAATTCGAGGACGGATTTTTCTTTTAGGAGGGGAGAGTTGTAACATCCTAAATTTATTAAGTAAAATATTAATTAAATTAAATAAATAAGTAGAGGAAGTAATTGAATAAATAGAAGAATAAATAATAATATTAGTAAGATTAGCATATTTTATGAATAAGGATATTTAATAAATAATAAGAATAATAAATAGAATAAGTGGGTTGAGAGTGGGCCTAGCCCAATTAAGTATGTATTTAAGGAGGGGTTCTTAGTTCATCCTAATCCTTATTAGTATAATCGTCAGAGAGCGAAACTCCAAGGAGGGGAGAAACCAAGTCTCAAGAGGAGATTGCTAGAGAGTAATCATCAAGAACCAAGAAAGAGTCTTCTTTGCAGTTCGATCTCCACTTCAAGGTACGGTGGGGAAGAGGGTGCTGCTTGTATATGCATGTAGGGGGTGCTTGGGTAGTAATTTAAGAGTATAATTCATATGAATACATGTTATAACTAAGAATAGATGATATAAACTGTGATTTATGGTTGTTTGGAATGATTCTTGAGTGGTTTGAATGACAATAATGAGAATAGTGAAAAAGGGTTAAATAAGGGTTTGATGATTTGGGTTTTTGATGGGAAACCCATGTAAAACTGTTAAAGATTGATGATTGTGATGAGTTTGATGAATATTTATGATTATGAATGGTGTTTATTGAAAAGGATTGATTAAAAACGTACGAACAGTCGCGATCGGCGACACGTGCGCTTTAGTAGGCGCTGAGCGCGTACTGGAGCATGTGACCCTGGAACCTGCGCTGCACTCAGGCTGAGCGCGGGTGGAGCGCAACTCGCTGGAATGCGCGCTGCGGGTGCGCTAAGCGTAGCTCGCAGATTAATTTATTTTAAAAGGTGAAATTGTGTAGGATGCTTAATGATGATTGATGTCGTGTGATATTGCTTGATGATATTTGGTGTGCATAATGATTGGTGCTTATGCAATATAATTGATGTTGTTTGGTGTGCATAATGATTGGTGCTTATGCAATATATTTATGATATTTTGGAATGCATATGTCGGTGAATATGGTATATATTTGATGTAATTTGGAATGCATATGTTGGTGAATATGCTATATATTTGATGTTATTTTGGAATGCATATGTTGGTGAATATGCTATATATTTGATGTTATTTGGAATGCATATGTTTGGTGAATATGCTATGAAATTGATGTTATTTTGGAATGCATGTGGTTGGTGAATATGCAATGTGATGTACGATATTTTGGAATGCATATAGTTGGTGATTATGCAATGTGATGTATGTTAATTTGGAATGCATATGGTTGGTTAATATGCAATGTGAGTGATGTTATTTGGAATGCATATGGTTGGTAATTATGTGATATAATATGATGATGTTATGTCTGAAGCCTATCGGCCTCTGTGGTGATTAACGGTAGCGTTGTGTGTGAAGCCTACCGGCCTCTGTGGTGATTAACGGTAGCGTTCTGTGTAAAGCCTACCGGCCTCTATGGTGATTAACGGTAGCATTGTGTGTGAAGCCTACCGGCCTCTGTGGTGATTAACGGTAGCATTGTGTGTGAAGCCTACCGGCCTCTGTGGTGATTCACGGTAGTGTTGTGTGCGAAGCTTGCCGGCCTCTGTGGTGATTAACGGTAGGTAGACCATGATGGGGGACATTTTTGCACAAGCCTAGAGTGGTGTGAGGTGCAACTTACCGGCCTGTGTGGTGTATAATGGTAGGGCTATTCTTTGTGGGGCGGATATCTCTGTACAAGTCTAGAGTAGGACGATGTACAACTTACCGGCCGGTGTGGTGTATAACGGTAGGACCATCATCGGTAACAACTACAGAGCATAAGCCTAGAGAGAGGCGAGTGCGACTTGGGAGAGTTTGTACCGAGGAGCACAAGCCTAGAGTGGGGCGAAGTGCAACTCGGGAGAGTATTGATGAGGATGATGAGATAGATGATGAGATAGATGATGAGATAAATATTGGTGCATGTGATAATTGGAATACTCAATGATGGAATTGAGTTACTTGATAATGTTTATGAGTTTTGGTGCATGTATTGATGACTTATATATATGATGATATTGGATTTATATTATGATGATGATGGGGTTGGTGGATACATGATGGATGTATTTATGTGTTATGTTTGGTGAATAATGGTATGAGATATAAATGTTAATATAGATGAATGGCTATATGTTGAGTTCTGGGATGATTGTTATTTGATGGTTTAACTGATGTATTGTTGGTATGATATATGATGTTGTTATTTGTGGGTGAGGATGGGGTATTCCCTATGTGTATGTATGAGTAGTATTATTTTCCTCACCGTTACACTGTGGATATTTAACATGTGATGATGATGACACGATTGGTGTTGAGTTTGACTAAAGGGATGTGCTCTGATAGATGTGACATCAGGGTATAATTTTGGGGTTCTTTTATTATGTTTCTAGTTAGAAAGTTTCTTGTAAGACTATTTTGAATGCCTTGTACGGCAAGTAGGATGTTTAGTTGTTTTTATTTCTTTGAAGTTTCCGCTGCATGAGTATTTGGTTACATTTGAGTCTTATTTCATTTTAATTAAGTTGTTTTTGAAATAATGAGGTTTTCGAATAAAGAGTTATGTGAACCTTTTTACCCATCGTGTGACATTACCTTTTCTAAACTTCGATTTATTAAACATATAAGAGTATGTGGTAGAAGGGTGTCACAAATTTGGCATATGTGGGCATTAGTTCCATTGCTTCTATTAAAGGAATGTTGATCTGCAGCCATTTCATTATATCCATGAATCTGATAAATTCCCTGTCACGACTCTTTTTCGTAGGATTCTTGGGGTATGGTAAGTACTTCTCTACTTCTCCTCTTCTCTCAATCACTTTCTCAACCTCTCTTTTTTCACTCTTTTCTTTTTCTTCTTCTTTTACCCCAAATACATATTTACATTCATTGTTTTCTTCATCCTCTTCCTTCTCTAAAATTTCCT
This sequence comes from Sesbania bispinosa, assembly GCA_026901365.1. NCBI lineage: Eukaryota > Viridiplantae > Streptophyta > Magnoliopsida > Fabales > Fabaceae > Sesbania > Sesbania bispinosa. The sequence goes on along the minus strand of QLOH01000503.1, from coordinate 348,472 downwards.
TCTCTACAGCATGGTTATCACCAATCCCTTTTCCTGTTACCTTATTACTCCTGGTGGATATTGATTATTAATGCTCCTACTGTGCAGAAAATTGCTCCACTTGAGTTGCCAGGTTTCTGAACTTTGTCTTTGTGGTCCTCTAAGTTGCATTCATATCTTGCATTAGTTGATCAAGCTTCTCCTCAATTCTTGAACTTATGTTATGCATTGCGGCTTCTCTGTCTTGGCTTCTCTGGTCTTCCACATAGTTGACCCGTTCCACTTGAATATCTTGATAGGAGCAGTGACCATTGAGACGGTCGCCTCGGCAAAAGTCACAAATCAACTGTTGGGTTTGGCTGGGTTGAGACTGTACTGCTTTCAGTTGTTGAGGAAGTGCTTCCAATTGTTTGGTGAATGCCTCTAGCTGTCGCTTGATGAGCTTGTTTTCTTCTAGAAGTGCATCATTGCTATTTAATTCTAGCACTCCCTTCTTTTGAACTTGGATTGGTTGTCTCCCATATTGACCTTGTTGGTCATTCTGTGCAAAATCATCAATGATGGTGATATCACGCTCTGCATCCACTATCAAAATTGTCCCTCCTGCTGCAACATCTATGTATGACTTTGAATTGGGTTTGAGTCCATTGCAAAAAATGTTCAATTGGGCAATGTCGTCAAGACCATGGTTTGGACACTTTTGCAGCAAGGACTTGAATCTCTCCCAGGCTTCACATAGTGGTTCGTCTTCTCCTTGCCTGAATGTGGAGATGCCTGACATTGATTGAATGTAGCGTGAGATTGGAAGAATCTTTTCAGAAATTTATTTACTACCACGCTCCAACTGTTCAGACTTTGACTGGGATGCAATTCCAGCCACTCCTTCGCCTTACCTGTTAAAGAAAAAGGAAACAATCACAAATAGATATATTCCAAATTTTCTTCCTCAAATCCCATAGTACCAATTAATTCATAGAACGTAGAGAGATGAGTGTGTGGATCTTCATGATCCAATCCTGTGAATTGGTGGGCACTGATGAGGTTTAAATGTGCAGCCTTCATCACCAAGGACTTCGTTGTAGCTGGTTGATAAGTGCAAAATTAGCGTTATTTTCATATAGTTTTTATTACACTTATCAAGGTTAAAATAGTAATTTATACCCCAAAATATCCCTTTTTATTAATATTTACAATATTTGTATTTATTTGATATAAATTTGAATATGATACTATTTTAAATAAAAATCTGTTATTTTATGCAGATTTACAGGAAATTTGGAAAGGGAGAGAAAATATCATCAGAAAGGAGGTTGTTGCAGATTCAAATTCAAATAAATAAAAGATAATCAGAGAATCCTGCAAAGAATCTCTCCAATTCAAATCCAAAGCAGATAAATACAAAAATAATTCGGATAAAGGGATAAAGGAAAACCAGATAAGATGAGAAAGAGATCCAGAGGTTAGATCCACAATTTGAGGAAAATTGCAGCGTGTTACACGCTTCACACGCGCTTAGCGCATGTGGAGCGCAAATCCAGAATCACACGCTCCACACGCACTAGGCGCACGTGGAGCGCATGAGCAGATCGACCAGGCTTCATATGCGCTAAGCGCACATGAAGCGCATCTCCTGATTATTGAAAACGCGCGCATTGACGTCAATTAATGAAAGGGGAGCTTCTGATTGGTCAAGCTTCACACAAGTGACGTCAATTAATGAAAAGGCAGCCTCTGATTGGATAAGCTACACACAAGTGACATCACAGCCTGATCTCTTCAAGGTCTTCCAACTCTATAAATAGAGCCCTTTGCAAAGGTCACAGACACACGGTCCTCGGGACCATAAACATTGATACACAGAGAGAGTAGTATAGGATTGAGAAAGGTGACAAATTTCTCAGTGGTTTGTAATGGCTACCATGAGTAGCTAAGCTCTCCAGTAGGATTTGATGTAGTAGATTCAATCCCCTTGTGTATAAGAATTCTCTTTTCTTCTTATGTATGATTCTATGCTTGTAATTTATCGGTATCTTTATGCTGTGTGTAATGCATCACCTCCGCGCGTGCGCCGGGGTGGTAGGCTAGTGCTCTGGATACAAAAAGTGGAACTCCGGCTAGTATCAGAGGTAGGTGAGCATGGAGCTGTTCATGAAGCTTATTCTCGGATTGCTAAAGGTACTCGTTTTAGTCATATCGTAGTATAAGGATTGTATTCTAATGATTGGAGGTTCAGTGAGTGACACACCCCTCCATAGGTGCCTTATATGAAAGTATGGCTAAATCGATAGCGCTGATTGCAAAATACGAGGAATGTTCGGGGTCACCAAATGCCACTTTGAATGCCTGTAGAGAATAGCTTTTGGCGTTTAATTACAATGTTATAGGGGAATTTGTGGGTCCGAAGTATTACCAGGCATGCCTTATAATTATTGTAATTAAACAATGCTAAGGTATTTACAAGTACGATCTTAAATAAGGGAAAAGGGATTCGAATGCACAAGGGGGGAGATGAAACGAAATCAAATCCTAGTCCTAATTATTATTCGTCTTGTGTTTATTTCAATATTTTATTATCCAGCATTAAAACCAACCTTTTTGAAACGTTTTATTGAAAATACAATTACTTTAACTTTACAAGATAAAACCGCTCCATGTGGATACGATATCTTACTTACTCTAAATCTACTGGACTACTGGTAAACTTGCCAGGAAACCCATCACTGGTAAAGCTATGCTTGAGTAGTGTCGAGGTCCTTGGTTCATGACATAATCTTCTAAGACTCTTTTTTTAGGGATTGGGTGTTGATCTTCAGCCATATTTTTGTTTTCTAATTGATTTCTCCCTTGTCTCTTTCTTCTATTTCTGTTCTTGGTTTTTCTGGATGTCCTCTCTATTCCTGGGTCAAATGACAATTGATTTTTGGGATACCTGTCCTTGCAAGAGCAAAAATCAAGAACTTGCACAAGGGTGAGAAAAAAAAATAAGAATTAAAACAAAATAAAATTTTCCTAAAAATCCTGAAAATAAATAAAAATAAAATATATATACAACTTGATGGATTATGCCATTCAGTAGCCATTATTCAACATCTACTTCTCTTGGGGTGGTTGAACAGAGAGTGTTGAAATTGTCTCCTTGAGCTCTGCCTTTTTTTTTATAATAATAATAATAGTAATAATATTTTTTTAAAAAAAGAAAATAATTAAAATAAAATAATTAAAATAAAATATTTTTATTTTCTTCTCGACTTCTCCCTCGTCTCCTTCTCTTGTTTCTACTTTTGTTTTTCCTTGATGTCCTTTTTATTTCTGGATCAAGTTGTAATTGATTGGGGGACACCTGGCCTCTCAAAAGCATAAACAAGAAACTTTGAAAAAGGTAAGTGTGGAAGAAAAATTAATAATAATAGAAAAACTATAAATTTCCTATATAATAAAAATTTTCTAAAATAATAAGAATAATAAATAAAGGAAATCCTAAGATAAATATCCTTGATAATTAGACCAGGCAGGTCTACACGAATTGGAAATCGTTCCCCGGCAACGACACCAAAAATACTTGATGGGTTTCTGGCAAGCGAACCAAAAATCCAGCAGTATAATAGTATGTAAGATATCTTATCCACAGGCAACGGTCAACTCGCGTGTACTCGTGATCTATTTATCAAGAGAAAACAACGAATTTGTGAGAGTATTTTATGAGAAGAATATAAATTGCAGAATAATAATCAAAGATAATAGAAAGGAGGAGTTGGAAACACTTTACTTGGATTAGGATTGAACTTCGTATCATCGCACCCTTCATGTATGTAAAAACTATTTATTATTTATGGCTTTGATCTATAATACTGTAGACAAACTAAATTGCTAAAACCCCGAGTCACCAGCAGCCTTACCACTCAAAGATAATCCATGCGGGCTCTCCCAAGCGACAAATTACCCTCGCCTTATTTTGCTCTTATTATTCCGTTTGTTAAAGGATTATTGATAAACCATGCTTATCCTATAGACGCCCTTCATTATGATACTCACACTACCCGTCAATCATTAGCAACACCCATGTTTCAGTCACTGGTATTACTATCGATAAACCATGCTTATCCTGTAGACGCCCTTCATTAGGATACTCACACTACCCATCAATCACTAACTATGCCCATGTTTCAGTCACTGGTTACCGAGTACTCTTATTCACTCAGAGTTTGAGTTCCCTATTCCTAGGCCCCCTCATTCTCAATCCTAGTCGGAACGTTATATCACACACACTAGCCTATAACTCCGGTGCAAGCGCGAAAGTTAGGAATTAAGCACAGAATAAGATTACCAATATTATAGATAGGGAACTCATAAATAATAAGATAGAATTTACATACACTTGGGGATAGAATCAACTACATTCAATCCTACTGGAGAGTTAACTACTCATGGTAGCCATACAAACCACTGAAGAATCTATCACCTTCTTCAATCCTCGTGCAGTGCTCCGCCTCTCCTATTCTAAAATTACAAGTGGTGCATTATCCCTGGAATATTACTGAATTACAATAATCGTGCACACCTAATCTGGTGCAAGAAGGTCCTATTTATAGGCTAAGGAAAGACAAAGAAAATTGGGGAGAAATCTATCTAAAAATGGCAACAAGACAAGAGTTACGTGTTCTGCGCTTCGCCCTGCGCTACAGCGCAGCTTGCAGCGCAGAAGTCAGAGTGTTGCGCTTCACCCTGCGCTACAACGCAGGTTGAAGCGCGCAACGCGAGTTGCATAGCTTCAGTCTTTCTCTTTTTAACTTGATTTCTCCCCGAGACTGGTTTTGGTTGATTGTCTTTCCTTGTTTCCCTTTTCTTGATGAAATCTTGCATTTATTGAGCATCTTGAATTTAATTGGGAAGGTTGTCTGTAGAATCCTTGTTTACTTGGCAGTGATATCTTCATTAATTGGTCTCAAATAAACTTCAAATCTTGCAGACATCTCCCTCATTTAATGCTATCTTCTCTCCATATCAAATCCTTGCAATAATCTGCACAAATCAACACAATTTATATTAAAATAGCATTAAATTCAAATTCAAGACTAATAAATACAATTTATCTAATATTTAATAAAAAAGGATTAATTTGGGGCAAAAATACTATGAAGTCTGTGACTAGAATAGAGATGATTTTTAGCTATTGTGCTTCTGCGTTATCCATAGTAAAGTTAGCTTTTCTTCCCGAAAAGACTTCCGACTTCAGATGGCGAGTTGCAAAGTTTGTATAGAAGTAGGTGTACAGTAGCGCTGACCTATCTCTGATCACTATTTGCTTTTCTGCCTTTTCTGCTTTTTCTTTCTCGAACCGAGCTTCTTGAAATAAGGAAAATAGCTTTTGCTACTATTTCCTTTCTGGAGGCATAATTCGTTTAGATAATTTTCTAGTCGTTGATTTGATGAATTTTGCCTTTGTTGAGACTTCTCGTTGTTTGAGATTTGTTCACGTAGTCAGAGGGTTGAGAGTCTTCATATCTTCAGAATGTTATATGACGTGTCTGGCTTCTTCTTCTTCTTCAGATAGTTTGAAATGCCACGTCACTGCGTTCATAGAGTTTGTGCCTAGCAGGTTCATTCATCACACATTTTCTTTCAGAGAGTTGAGTTGCTCCAGCATAGATTGATTCTTCTTCATTCTTCTTCTGCAGATAGCTTCTTCTAGATTTCATATTGTTGCTTCGTTGTTCTTCCTTGTTCTTGATGATCTTTCATGAGCATAAGGTTTGTCTTCATTTTAGTGTGTTTGACTGTTCTAAGTTCTTGATGATTTCAGACAGCTTGACTCTGACTTTCATTGGTTGATTCAGCATTATGATTGCTTTAGCATGTTAATCATTTCAGTGTGATTGTCATTTTCTTAGTCTTCCTTGATGTCATCCAGGTAGTTTGACCTTTCAGATAGTTGCTATGATGGAAGGTTGCTTTCCTTCACACCAGATTTCTTTCTTCAACATTGCAACTTAAGATTGATTATATTCAACTTTTGTTTGCTTTCTGATTGTTGATCTTCTTGAAGACTTTCTTCACTTCAGCTTGCAACTGTGCTTCTTTTCTTCAGTCCATATGCTTTCAGCAGGTTAATCAATTCTTCAAATAGTTCGCTATGTTGTTCTTCTCTTGAGTCTATTGCTTCTTCCTTCATCTTTTCATTTGGTTCTGTATTGTTCTTCTTGTAGTTTGTTGCTTCTTTCTTGTTCTTCTTTCTTTTCCAAGCCTTTTAGTCCTTTTCTTCTAGTCTTCGTCTTCTAATCTTTTTCTTGTCTTTGGTTGGTCATCTTTAGAGAGTTGCTCCAATGATTTTCTCTTCTTCTTGATCTCCTGTTCTCCTTCAGCGGATTTCTTCTTTCAGCGGGTTGCTTCTTCAAAGTTCCTGAAATACACAGAAAAATACCTTTCTTAGTAGCACCTGTTTTCTTATAGTCTAGTCTAATTTGTTACTCATTAAAACCAAGGATAATAAGTCTTAAATCTAATTTAAATACTTAAATTAATTTTGAGACTTAACAGATACTTGTTAAATGTCCCCCGAGAAGAAAGACAGCTAGATACCAAGATAAAGAAGACAACCATCTCTCTTTGGAGAAGAATACATGTTTAAGATTTAATGCCTTAGTTGAGAAAAAACATAACATTGAGACTGTCCAAGATACTTCCCAAATTAGAGATCAACCCAAAATAGTTAGGGAGCATAGTGTTATCAAGGTTAAGGACTTGAGAGCTGGTGAAAATAACCAAAAGTAGAGAACATCTCAACAAAAAAAGACAGTGTCTATAGGTAAAGATCCTAAGGAGGTGGGGAAATCAATACAATCCACAAAGGAAATAGGGAAACAACCACAGACAACCATGATATCAAATACCAAAAAGATAAGGTAGAGCTCGACCAGTTACAAGTCAGAAACAAAAAGAGAAGAAACAGGTTTATTTGTTACCGATAATCAAGAAACTTGGGTCAGATAATGAGGTGCAAGAGTATAAGAATAAATTGGCAGCTGTTAAAATAGGGGGCCCAAGAAACACAGATATCATGACTAGTACTATTGAGCCCAAGCCACCTGACAATGATAACATACTACAATCTATGGCTATTGATGAGAATCAAGGTTCTGAATCTATATCAGAAGATAATAGTCTTATGCATGGAATTCAGCAAAATAACCACCAATCTACAATTAATAAATGAATTATCTTGTCTTGAATTGTAGAGGGATTTTTTCTAAAGGTTTTTCTAGTCTTATTAAAGATATCCGTGGAATTTACAAGGTCAATCTTATCTATCTATTGGAAGTACATGCAAGTAGAGAAAAGGCTATACAACAGGTGAAAAAAATTAGTTTTGATTCTTACCATATTATGGATTTTTTTGGCCAAGTTGGGGGAATTATTATCTTATGGGATAGTTCTTGGTGGTCAGTCAAAATACTGTCTATTTATACCCAGTTCATTCACATGTTTGTGAAGTTTGGTGGTGTTGATCCTTGGTTTATGACATCTGTTTATGCCAGTCCCCATCAGATCAATAGGAATATTTTAAGGGATATAGATATTGTTATTTCTAGTCTTTGGACTATTTTTGCTGATTTCAATTCTATTACCAACTTAAATGAAAGAAGAGGTGGGAGTGTAACTCTTAATGTTCGGGGAATGCAGAATTTTAATGAGATGATAGCAGATTTTGGTCCAATGAATGGGGGTTTTGTTGGGACTCCTTTCACTTGGAAAAGAGGAAATCTATTAGAAAGGCTTGACAGAGTTCTTATGAACATGGATTGGAGGGTCAAATTTCCAACTGCATCTGTAGTGCATTTACCTTTCTTTAAACCTGATCACTGCCCCCTGCTGGTTCAATTTACTCAACAGGATATTTTTAATAGACATCGAAGACCTTTCAGATTTATTGCATCTTGGTTATCTCACCCTAATTTTCCAAATTTTGTGAAATAAAATTGTAAATATGGAGAAGATTGGCCCCCAACAGTTCATCATTTCACAGGAAAGGTTCAACAATGGAATAAAGATGTTTTTGGGAATACTTTTCACAAGAAGAGAAGAATTATTAGAAGAATGGAAGGGATCAATAGGAAATTGAGTGTTTCTTATGATCCTAGCTTAACCCACTTATATAATAAATTGTGGCATGAATATGAAAAGGTTGCTTCCCAAGAAGAGTTACTATGGTTCCAAAAATCCAGATGTTAGTGGATTCAGTTTGGGGATTGCAACTCTAAGTACTTCCATGGAATTACAATTGCAAGGAGAAAGTAAAAAAGAATTGGAAGTTTACATAACGAGGAAGGTGATTGGATTTCTGAGCCTCAAGCTCTAGAAGAATTGTGTACTAATTTCTATAAGAAACATTTTCAAGATGAGGGCAACATTGTTGAATTTCCCCTTAAACACAACTTCCCAGATTTATCCAATGAACAATTGAATGGTCTCTCAAATCCCATCATAGATGAAGAAATCAGACATGTTATTTTTTCTATGAAGGGGTTTAAAGCTCTTGGTTTGGATGGATTTCATGCAATTTTCTACCAACACCACTGGAATATTGTTGGTCCTACCATTTGTAATTTTATCAAAAAGGTTTGGATATCTCCTATTAATATTGCTTCTATAAATGACACTTTAATCACTCTTATTCCTAAAATTGATACTGCTGTCAACCTAAAATAGTACAGACCTATTAGTTTGTGCAATGTTTCATACAAAATAATTACTATAATGATATCCCTAAGGCTTAGACAAATTATTTGTCATCTTATACGTCCTCCCAATGTAGTTTTATACCTGGTAGGCAGAGTAGGGGTAACATCATTATAACTCAAGAAATTATAAATACTATGAAGAAAAAGAAAGGTAAGAAAGGCTGGATGGCCACTAAAATTGTTCTAGGAAAAGCCTATGACAGGCTTAATTGGGATTTTGTGAAGGATACATTAATTGATATTTGGTTGCCTGAGTCTTTAATTTTTGTTTTATGGTACTACATTTCTACTCCTTAAATGCATGTATTAGTTAATGGAGAGGTTTTAAATCTTTTTACTCCCAATAGGGGTATAAGGCAAGGTCACCCTATTCCACCCTATATTTTTGTATTATGTATAAAACGTTTGTTTCAAATGATTAACCTTGTAGTGTAGCTTAAATTCTGGAATCCTATCAAGGTTGGGAGGAATGGCCCCAAAATATCTCATCTAGCTTTTGCAGATGATCTTATTTTATTTGCTGAGGCATCCATTGTAGGAACACAGGGAAACACTAGAAGGGGGGTTGAATAGTGTTTCTAAATATTTTAGAAAGCTTTTCGCAAACAGGTACTAAAAACACGATTTCAGACAGGCTTTTAAAGGGCTGTATGAAGTTTTTAGACGGCTTGTAAAAACTAATTTTAAAAGATGTTTTGTACCTTTATAAAATATCAGATTAAATATTCTGACCCCTTGATTAGTATAAAAAGAATTGATAAGAGATAAGGGTAAGAAAACTTAGCCAAGGAATTTATCCTGGTTCACTCACTACCACTGTGAGCTACGTCCAGTCCCAATGCCAACAAGCAATTGGATTTTCTCTTAATCTTTCAAGATTACAAGTATTCTTTTACAGTCAAGCCTCTTCAGGCTCTACAACCAAGTATTCTTTTACAGACAAGCCTCTCCAGGCTCAAACCAACAAGTGTTCTTTTTCAGACAAGCCTCTCCAGGCTCAACAACCAAGTATTCTTTTACAGACAAGCCTCTCCAGGCTCTACAACCAAGTATTCTTTTACATACAAGCCTCTCCAGGCTCAAACCAACAAGTATTCTTTTTCAGACAAGCCTCTCCAGGCTCAACAACCAAGTATTCTTTTACAGACAAGACTCTCCAGGCTCTACAACCAAGTATTCTTTTACAGACAAGCCTCTCCAGGCTCTACAACCAAGTACAGAGAAGATAAAATTCTTAAGCTTACAAACTATATCAGTCTTGAAGCTTAAACAATTACAGATGTACAGAAAAACTGAGGTATGCTCAGGATATTACAATATGTGTACAAAGATAAATATTATCAGAGTTGTTGCAGCGAAAAACTTGCAGAGTTTTTGTTCTTTTTCACAAAATTCTTCTCATCTTTATTGGTCTTCAAAGGAGGGGATATTTATACCCAATCTTCAATCCGTTGAAATACCACCATTTAGAGATACCATTAAATGCTATTTAATCCGTTGTGAGACATGCTTCTGAGAGTTCTGATAATTCTGACAAAGTACAACGTTGGTGCTTCTATAAAGCTGCCACCGTTGTTGCTGCAATTTCTGCGTTGCAGAGATTTCCTCAGTGGTGTATGAAATTCAAAATCACCAGGAAAGGTCTCCGTGTTCCTTGCTATAAGCGTGTTTGAAAAGGTACGTGCAGCAGAGGTTCAGAAAAGTCTTCACAAACTTCAGCAGAGGGTGCCACGTCATAAATGAGACTTCAGACGACTTCAATACTTCAGACTAGAGGTGCCACGTCATCAAAAGACTTCAGACGGCACTGATACTTCAGACGGGTTGAACTACTTCAGACAACTTCAACTCTTCAGACGAGTTCTACTTCTTCAGACAGCTTCAACACTTAGTCTTTTTATGTAGGCTCATAGTGAGTCTTGCTGAAATCATAGATAAAACATTAAAGCATATGTGTATCTATGATAAGTACTTTAAGTCAAATTTGTCAACCATTAAAACTTGGGAATCTAGTTGTCTTAAAACATCATAAACAACCTTATGATATTTTTGAGACTCAACATTCTCCCCCTTTTTAATGATGACAAATTTGGTTAAAATATACAAATCTGTAATCAGTTTTTAAAAATAAGAAAGCTCCCCCTGAGATAGAAACAGGTTCTGTTTAAGGTATATTTCACTCATTTGCTCAAATTTCTCAGAAAAACATATGTACTCCCCCTGAGTCCTGTAACCACTTCAGATTCAGATTTTGTTAGTTTAATACTCCCCCTTTTGTCATCAATCAAAAGGGAATATCAGAGCAAAACAGTAACAGAGCAATAAATTCAGATAAAACATATATATCATAGCACTAACAATCAACTCAAAAAAAATATGAGATAAGCCACTGATTGTATTTAATGAATGTTCAGATAAAGAAAGAGACAATCAGACACTTGTCATAAACATGAAAATAAGCAAAGACAATGGCTAAAGTAGCAGTTTAATCCTTCTTCTTCAGCAAGGCCTCAGTCAGAAAGGAAATCAAGTCTTCCTTGGCCTTGTCTATTGCTGCTTCCACTGAGGTTTTCAAATCTTGCTGACCAGATCTGATAAGTTGTTGTTCTTGAAGAATATGCTCTTGTTTAGCAATTAGATGCCTAGTCTTCTTCTCTTGATCAGCATACTTCTTTTCAAGCTTCTTAACTTTGGTCTTAAGCTTCAGATTTTCCTCAGACAAGTCTTGCTCAGATTCATAGAAGATTAGCTGGATGTGGGGGCAAACAAATCTAAGCACTCCAAAGCCTGGCTCCAAACTGTATTCAGAAGGTTCGAACACAGGGCAAAAGAAGGTGCCAATGGGGTTCAGTACTACCCAGTCTTCATTAAAAGAGTCAACAGGTGGGGGAAAGTGATCTCTCAGATAGTGATAGGTGACATTGGTTGTCTTTCCAAGTCCAATTTCACAATCAGCTTCAGGACCAGTTGTTCCCGAAGAAGATCCAGCATCTTCTCTAATCTTCCGGTAAGAAGACCACATCCAATCTAGAAGTAGGTGATCCAAGCCTCCTCCTTGGTTACTGATGAACTCTGGTAAAGATTCCCACTCTGAAGGACTCATCATTTCAGACAGGGGTGCAGATGCAGAATAAGTTTTAGCTGCTTTGAATTTCTCACCCTGACCTTCCTTTAAGGGATACCTAGGAACTATTCTATCAGGTTTCACCAGGATTTTAGTGGTTGGCCTGATTGAACAAGTTCTAGGAGGCCTGTAGCCTCTCATCCCAACTCCCTTGTGCAAATCCCTCTGAAACAGCTCAGACTCAGTGTTCAGCTGCCTCACAAAACTCCATTCATCATTATTCAGCCTAAGGGAATCATTTGAGAGTGGATTGATGGGAGCCCAAGTATGTGCAGGAGGGACAACACCCTTCCTGATCTTTTCTAATCCTCCTGAAAGAGCACTGTATTGATTTCTGACGTCAGCAGCAGTTTTCCTGATTAAGCCATGATGCAAGGATACAGCAGGTGCTGGTCTGAAATACTGTAGCTCTTCAGACAGGGTGCCAAACTTGGGCAATGAGCAGGGATCCGAAGGAAGGAGAGATAACTGTAGAGCATCAGCAAGCACTTGCTCTTCTTCAGCAAGGATCTCTTCTTGTTGTGAAGGTGGAGGAGATAAAGGTGGTGAGGGTATAGGTGGTGGTGGTAGGTGAGATTGAGGAGGTGAAGGTTCAGAAGGTTGGATTACTTGAGGTGATGGGGGATCAGATGGTTGATTTTCTGAAGGTTGTGATAGAGGTGAAGATGGTTGTTTTACAGGTGATAGGGGTTTTGGTGAAGGTTGTGGTAAAGGTTGAGATGTTGGTTGAGGAGAAGGTTGAGAGGGTTGCTGAGGTGTTTGTTTTTCTGGTGAGGAGGGTGGTGAAGGAGTTACATTATCAAATCTCACCTTAATTCTCTTGTAGGGAGGCTTGGTTACCTCAGATTCTTTTGCCTTTTCTTCTTCCTTCTCCCTTTGTGCTTGTTTTTCTTCCCTTTTTCTTTTAAAATACTCATGTGCCTTGACATAATTTTGGTATTTCCTAGCCATATCCTCTGCTTCCAGCTGAGAGGCAATACTTCTAGTCACCCTAGGTTCAGGTGCAGTCTGAAGTAGCTTGCTTTTGGTCTTCCTTCTCTGAGATGCACTTGACCTCTTCCTTTTCTTTGCTCCCTCAGCTATGGTTGCTTGCCTATCATCTTCAGCATAGGCCAATTGTGAAGCAATAGCAAGAGCTCTATCAGTCTTCTCTTGTTTTGCTTTCTTCTCAAGCTCCTCCTACTCCAAAGCAGTAGCCAATGCTGCCACCTGAATGAGTTCAAGATCAGATGGGCATGCAGCCAATGGCTCAGCTACAACTGCATCAGTTTCATCTGCCTCTTGAGCCTGTCCTTCCATTTCAGAAGTAGGCTGTGGAGTCTGTACAGGTTCAGTCAACTGTCTCACAATTTCAGATGGCCTTTGTGATGCCTTCTGAACAGGTTCAGACACCTGACTCTGCACAGATGCAGATGCTACCTTAGCAGCACTCCTTACAGGTAGCTTCTTCAATTTTGCTTGAGGAGAGGGTTTTGATGGCTTGAACTCATGCCTCCTTATGTCTCCTCTGAGTTCATTCTCAAGAACCTCCATTGTTGTCTTCCTTTTTGCAGCTTTCTCTAGAAGAAGGCTCTCCTTCATGGACGAAGAGGGAGGTCTTGGAGTCAGCTCCACTCCCATGCTCTTGAGGTTTGATTCACCAAACACAGGTTATGAAAGGCGATCAAAAATCCTCTCAATGGGGACTTTGAAATGCAGCAAGATCTTGGTGATGATGGTATTGTGAGGGAAGCTCCCAGTAGAGTCTCTGAGACGCTTCTGCATGTGGTACATTATGATGTTGGGGAGGTTCACCTTTTTCTTCTGCAGTAGATGAATCAGACAAAATCTCTCCAACTCAGAAACATGGTTTCTACTTCCACTCTTAGGGATTACAGAGCACCCTAAGATGGCATGCAAAACCCTAGCCTTGTCTGACATATGCTTTGCATCCAAGCTTATTGGTTCAGAGGTGCCATACCGAAACTCTGTGAACTGCTTCTGTCCACCATTTCTTGCTTCCCAGCCAGGAGTGAATATAGCTCCTTCAGTCCTGACCTCACAGATGTGAGCAAGGATATCTTCATCAATAAAGACAGGGACACCTCGTACTGTGGCCTTGATGCTAGTGTAGATACCCTGAGGATTGGGTATTCCTCTGGCAGTAGCCCAGAAATCCAGCACACTCTGCTCATGCCACTGTGTCAAGTTGTGATTGAAATACGGAGTCCACCCAGCTGCATCGAACTCAGCAAATAAGTCCATTCCCAGAGATTGAAGATCCTCCAGGACTACACCCTTAGTCTTCACGATGTTGCTTCCAGCAGATTTCTTAGGAGCCATTGAAGAGTTTTCTGAAGAACTTGAGAGAGAAATAAATTGCTTGTAGAAGAAGGATCTCAAGAGGTGAATACAAAATAGTGAACGGTGAAGTTCTGTGACCCACTAGCTTCTGTATTTATAGATCCATGAAGTAATGATGGCATGTACTGGCTGCACAGAAATAGGAAAATGTGCGAAGTGGAAGAGACAAAATAAATGGAATTAAACCGTCTCAGAAAGCCACGTCATTTGTTTACTTCAGACAAGTGACAGATTTCAGACACCCATATAGATTTCAGACAACCCAAAATTTCAGACAAGTCACTTGTTTCAGACAAGCTGAAATTTCAGATACATCATTTTCAACAGCTCAAATCACACACACTCAAAATGCATGTATGTTCAGATTATTTCTAATGAACTTAAATCTATCTTTAGTCAGAGGTTTTGTGAATATATCAGCCCATTGATGCTCTGTATCAATAAACTGAATATCAAAAACACCTTTCTGAACATAGTCTCTAATGAAATGATGTTTTATTTCTATATGTTTAGCCCTAGAATGTTAAATGGGATTTTTAGACAAATTAATAGCACTTGTATTATCACACAAAACAGGTATAACAAATATAGTAATGTTAAAATCTTCTAACTGATACTTCACCCATAACAGTTGTGAGCAACAACTGGCTGCTGAGATGTATTCTGCTTCAGCTGTTGATAAGGCAATTGTGCTTTGCCTTTTGCTTGACCAGCTAATCATATTTTCTCCAAAGAAATGACATCCACCATTAGTGCTTTTTCTTTCAATTCTGTCTCCAGCAAAATCAGCATCACAGTAACCTATTAACCTGCAATCCTTACTTTTCTTATAGCACAGACCAAGATTAGTAGTACCTTTAAGATATCTGAAAATTCTTTTTACAGCTTTGTAGTGAGTACTCCTTAGATCAGATTAAAATCTAGCACACAGACATACACTGAACATTATGTCAGGTCTGCTTGCTGTTAGATATAATAATGATCCAATCATTCCTCTATACAAAGTTTGATTCACTGGTTCTTCCTTCTCATCTTTATTTAAAGATGCAGAGGGATGCATTGGAGTTGACATGGGTTTACAATCATGTAAGTTAAACTTCTTAAGCATTTCCTTTGTATATTTTTCTTGATGGATCCATATACAGTCAGAATCTTGCTTAATCTGAAGTCCTAAGAAAAAATTTAGTTCACCCATTAAACTCATTTCAAACTCTGATTGCATTAACTCTGAAAACTCCTTGCATAATGAAGAGTCAGTTGAACCAAAGATAATGTCATCAACATATATCTGAACAAGTATAAGATCTTTGTTAGACTGTTTTCTAAAAAGAGTTGTGTCCACTTTTCCTCTTTCAAAACCATTTGAGATTAGAAAACTGCTCAATCTGTCATACCAAGCTCTTGGGGCTTGTTTCAGACCATAGAGAGCCTTTTTGAGTTTGAAAACATGTTCAGGAAAAGCAATATCTTCAAAACCAGGGGGTTGTCTAACAAAGACTTCTTCTTCAATGAGACCATTGAGGAAGGCACTTTTAACATCCATTTGATATAACTTGATGCCATTATTTACAGCATAAGATAAAGAATTCTAATTGCTTCTAACCTGGCCACTGGGGCAAAGGTTTCAGTGAAATCAATACCTTCTTGCTGGTTGTATCCTTGAGCAACTAATCTTGCCTTGTTTCTGACTACATTGCCTTCTTCAGACAGCTTGTTTCTGAACACCCATTTGGTTCCAATAATAGTTTTCCCATGGGGTTTAGGAACAAGGGTCCAGACATCACTCCTAGCAAACTGATTCAACTCTTCTTGCATGGCTAGGATCCACCCTTCATCATGCAGAGATCCATCAATGTTCCTTGGCTCTATTTCAGACAGGAGAGCAAGAGCATTCAGATTCTTGAATTTTGATCTTGTCTTAACTCCTTCTGAAGTGCTGCCAATGATTTGCTCTTTAGGATGATGTGATTTGTATTTCCAATCAGGTTTCTAAGGAGGTACCACATCTGTTTGTTCTGTCTGAGACTCAACATTTGTCTGAAGAGGTTTAGTAACAGTAGGTACTTCAGACAGCTGCTCATCCTTCAAGCTGTCGTGGTCATTCAGCTCCATTCCTGCAAAATCATCCTCTAGATCTGATAGTTCCCTATCAGTCTCTTTGTTATCATTGAATTTAACATGAATAGTTTCTTCAACAGTTAAAGTTCTAGAGTTATACACTCTATAGGCTTTAGATGTTTCAGAATATCCAATGAAAAATCCTTTATCAAACTTTGCATCAAATTTTCCAAGATCATCCTTGGTGTTGAGTATAAAACATTCACATCCAAAGGTGTGGAAATATGATATGTTGGGTTTTTTTCCTTTCCACAGTTCATAGGAAGTCTTTTTCAGAATTGGTCTTACCAATATTCTGTTTTGAAGGTAACATGCTGTGCTAACAACTTCTGCCCAGAAGGATCTTGGTAAGCTGCATGAGTTGAGCATGGTCCTTGCCATCTCTTGCAAACTTCTGTTCTTTCTCTCAACAACCCCATTCTGTTGAGGTGTTCTAGCCACAGAGAAATTGTGTGAGATCCCATTCTCATCACAGAACATTTGAAAGTTTGCATTCTCAAACTCTCCACCATGATCACTTCTGATAACAGAAATACAGAATCCTTTCTCATTCTGTACCTTCTTGCAGAATATTGTGAAATTCCTAAAAGTCTCATCCTTGCTTCTTAGGAATAACACCCAAGTAAATCTAGAATAGTCATCGACAATGACCAAACCATATTTCTTACCACTAAGACTTTCTGTTCTAATAGGACCAAAGAAGTCAATGTGTAAAAGTTCTAGTGGTCTGCTAGTTGAAACAACATCCTTACTCTTAAAAGAGTGTCTTGTTTGTTTCCCTTTCAGACAGCTTTCACATAAAATGTCAGATTTGTATGAAAGCTTGGGCAATCCTTTAACAAGATTGTGTTTTGCTAATCTTGAGATTAATCTCAAGCTGGCATGCCCAAGTCTTTGATGCCAAATTTGTTTTTCATCTTCAACAGAAATGAAACATTTTACATTTTGACTTGCTAGATCCTCTAGATCAATTTTGTACACATTGTTGTGTCTCTTAGCAGTAAAGAGGGTTTGCTCAGAGGAGTCTTTGACTATGCATTCTTCCTTAGTAAAGGATACCACATAACCACTGTCACATAATTGACTTATGCTCAGTAAATTATGCTGTAGTCCCTCCACTAGGAGTACATTTTTAATAAGGGATGAAGGAGATATACCTACAGTCCCTATTCCAATGATCTCCCCTTGCTGATTTCCACCAAAGGTGACTACTCCACCAGCTCTAGGTCTAAGGTTTTGGAACAAAGACCTTTCTCCTGTCATGTGTCGCGAGCACCCACTGTCCAGGTACCATTTGTGGGGTCTCCTTTGTCCTGTTAAACACATCTGCAACAGGAATAATTAAGTTTTTAGGTACCCATATTCTTTTGGGTCCTTTCTTGTTAGCTTTGGGCCTTGTTTTTCTCTTGTGTTTGCACTGAGCCACATTGTGTCCAGGCTTACTAGAGTGAGAGCACCCAGTAACCTTCTTTTTGCCTTTAGAAAATTTTAAGACAGTAGGAGTTTCAGACATGTTATGATCACAAAAGCTTAGTCCACTTTTGTCAAGGGAATGCCTTTGATTTCCAAGCATTATATTCAGATTTTTAGTTCCTTTGACAAATTTGGCCAGATCTTTTGTCAGTTCCACAACCTGCTTCTGAAGTTTCTCATTCTCTTCAGACACAGCTTGTGAACTGCAGTCTTTAGTCTCAAGAATTTTTTCTTTGAGTATAATATGTTCTATCTCAAGTGCCTCATATTTGTTACACATTTCTGTGTGGGCTTTGGATAGATTCTTATACTCTTGGAAAAGTTCTTGAGAACTTTCCACCAGATCATCATACATTTCTTGTAGAGTAAGAGGAAATACCTCAGCTTCAGAGCTGTCTGAAGATGGTAGACTAGCCATGAGACACATATTTGCCTCTTCTGAAGTGTCTTCCTCTTCTTCTGAGGTTGATTCATCAAGATCTTCCCAGGTTGCCATAAGACCTTTCTTCTTTTTGAAAAACTTCTTCTTCTTGAAGTTGTTTTTCTTCAGCCTTGGGCAATCAGTCTTCATGTGCCCTGGTTGCTTACATTCAAAGCAAATAATTTTATCAGTGTTAGACTCTTTACCTGTCTTACCTGATTTGGATGATGAAGGTTGGTTCTTTCTGAACTTTCCTCTGTTCTGCAACATTCTCTTGATCTTTCTGCTTAAAAGAGCAAGATCATTGTCATCTTCTGAGCTATCTTCAGAATCTTCATCTGCTTCTGAAGTTTCCTCAGCTTGCATAGCCTTCATGCTGTCATGCCTAGACTGTTTGGTCTTGGAGTTTAGAGCTAGAGACTTCTTGTTGTTATCATCTTCTCCAAGCTCAAGTTCATGGACTTTGAGAAATCCCAACAGTTCTTCCATTCTCAGAGAGTTCAAATCTCTTGCCTCTTGAATGGCAGTGACTTTGGGTCTCCAGGACTTAGGTAGACTTCTTAGAATCTTCCTGTTGTTGTCTCCAGATTCATAGGTTCTTCCTAAGGACCTGAGTCCATTGGTTATGGTCTGAAACCTCCCAAACATTTGGTCAATGGTTTCAGTTTCTTCCATCTTAAACATCTCATACTGATGTATAAGCATGTTGATTTTGGATTGCTTGACAGTTTCAGTCCCTTCATGGGCTGCTGCAAGAGTATCCTAGATCTCCTTGGCAGAAGTGCATCCATGGACCTTCTCATATTCTGATTTATTCAAGGAACATATCAGATAGAGTTTGGCTTTAGCGTTCATCTGGACTCTAGTCTTCTGCTCCAAGGTCCATTCAGTCTTAGGTATAGGCACACCATTTTGCATAGGCACATAGTCTCCATCAGTAACCACATCCCAAACATCAATGTTGTTGCTCTCAATGAACAACTTCATATGATCTCTCTAGTAGTGGTAATCCACTCCATTGAATGCTGGGGGTCTTGTGATAGAGACTCCTTCTGTGATGTATTGCCTGTTGCTGTTAGAAGCTTCCATTTGGATCTTTCAGTCCTCAAACACTTGTTAGGTGCTTCAACCCTGAGTAGAGCTCTGGTACCAACTGTAGGAACACAGGGAAACACTAGAAGGGGGGTTGAATAGTGTTTCTAAATATTTTAGAAAGCTTTTCGCAAACAGGTACTAAAAACACGATTTCAGACAGGCTTTTAAAGGGCTGTCTGAAGTTTTCAGACGGCTTGTAAAAACTAATTTTAAAAGATGTTTTGTACCTTTATAAAATATCAGATTAAATATTCTGACCCCTTGATTAGTATAAAAAGAATTGATAAGAGATAAGGGTAAGAAAACTTAGCCAAGGAATTTATCCTGGTTCACTCACTACCACTGTGAGCTACGTCCAGTCCCAATGCCAACAAGCAATTGGATTTTCTCTTAATCTTTCAAGATTACAAGTATTCTTTTACAGTCAAGCCTCTTCAGGCTCTACAACCAAGTATTCTTTTATAGACAACCTCTCCAGGCTCAAACCAACAAGTATTCTTTTTCAGACAAGCCTCTCCAGGCTCAACAACCAAGTATTCTTTTACAGACAAGCCTCTCCAGGCTCTACAACCAAGTATTCTTTTACAGACAAGCCTCTCCAGGCTCAAACCAACAAGTATTTTTTTTCAGACAAGCCTCTCCAGGCTCAACAACCAAGTATTCTTTTACAGACAAGCCTCTCCAGGCTCTACAACCAAGTATTCTTTTACAGACAAGCCTCTCCAGGCTCTACAACCAAGTACAGAGAAGATAAAATGCTTAAGCTTACAAACTATATCAGTCTTGAAGCTTAAACAATTACAGATGTACAGAAAAACTGAGGTATGCTCAGGATATTACAATATGTGTACAAAGATAAATATTATCAGAGTTGTTGCAGCGAAAAACTTGCAGAGTTTTTGTTCTTTTTCACAAAATTCTCCTCATCTTTATTAGTCTTCAAAGGAGGGGATATTTATACCCAATCTTCAATCCGTTGAAATACCACCGTTTAGAGATAGCATTAAATGCTATTTAATCCGTTGTGAGACATGCTTCTGAGAGTTCTGATAATTCTGACAAAGTACAACGTTGGTGCTGCTATAAAGCTGCCACCGTTGTTGCTGCAATTTCTGCGTTGCAGAGATTTCCTCAGTGGTGTATGAAATTCAAAATCACCAGGAAAGGTCTCTGTGTTCCTTCCTATAAACGTGTTTGAAAAGGTACGTGCAGCAGAGGTTCAGAAAAGTCTTCACAAACTTCCGCAGAGGGTGCCACGTCATAAATGAGACTTCAGACGACTTCAATACTTCAGACTAGAGGTGCCACGTCATCAAAAGACTTCAGACGACACTGATACTTCAGACGGGTTGAACTACTTCAGACAACTTCAACTCTTCAGACGAGTTCTGCTTCTTCAGACAGCTTCAACACTTAGTCTTTTTATGTAGGCTCATAGTGAGTCTTGCTGAAATCATAGATAAAACATTAAAGCATATGTGTATCTATGATAAGTACTTTAAGTCAAATTTGTCAACCATTAAAACTTGGGAATCTAGTTGTCTTAAAACATCATAAACAACCTTATGATATTTTTGAGACTCAACATCCATGAAATAGGTGGAAATCATTCAAATTGTCCTAGATGTAATCTGTGGAAGTTCAGGCCAGAAGGTAAGTAATGATAAAACTAGGATTTTTTTCTCACCCAATGTTTGTGTGCATGTGAGGGAGGAAATTTCACATGCTCTTGGATTTCAAAGGACCAATAACCTTGGAAAATATTTGGGGGTTCCTATACATTATACCCCGGACTACTAGAAGTGCTTTTCAATCTGTTTTAAACAAAACAAAACAGAGGTTGACTACTTGGAAGGAAAAAACCCTATCTTTTGCTGGGAGGCTTACTCTGTCACAATCAGTACTCAATGTGATGCCTACTTACTTAATGCAATCTACATATCTACCATTAGCTACTTGTGAGGAAATGGACAGAAGCTGCATGAATTTCCTCTGGGAGAACAGAGGATAAAAGGAAGATACATATAGTTAACTGGGACAAAATATGCAGTTTAAAACCGGTTGGTGGTTTGGGTCTCAGAAAAGCCAGGAATGTTAATTATCCTACATGATGAAGATTGTTTAGGCCCTTATCAAACAACCTACAGATCTTGGGTACAAGTTCTAAAAGCTAAATATGGTTATGGTGACTCCATAATCCTAACAGTTAAGCGCAGAACAAGAGACTCAAATTTATGGAAAGGGATTTGTGCTAATTGGGATAATTTACTATCTAACTGTGTATGGAGAATGCATAATGGAGAAGAAATCAGGTTTTGGCTGGATAAGTGAATTCCGGGCTTGATAGCCTAATTCACTATACTACTTCTACAATTGATGAATCTGAACTGAATCTGCCATTAGTTCAATTTATTAAAGTTTCTGGGGAGTGGGATGTTGATCATTTCCAACAGCTTTTACCGGAGGAAGTATGCAACAAAATAACTCTTCAAGCCCCTCCTATTCCTAGCAGCACCAGTGATGTTTTTGCTTGGGAAGGAAGTTTAGATATGGTTGGCTCACAATTAAATCAGATTATGATTACTTAACAGATGCTTCAAGTGGGTTGAGATACCCCTTTTTTAACAGAATTTTGACTTGTCAAGGTCCACATAGAATAATGCTATTACTATGGAAAATAGCCTCATATGCTATTTTTACTAATATTCAAAGGAAGAATAGGAACCTAACTACTAATGATCTGTGTGTATTATGAAAAACAAAGCCAGAATCATCTTTGCATCTCTTTAGAGACTATGCTGAAATTAAAGAGTTGTGGGGGAAGTTATTACTTGTGAAAATCATCGCATATTTTCTAAACCACAAAATCTGCGTCAATGGATGATGGATAATCTGCAAAAACCTTGTGCAAACAATTCCAAAGACTAGCAATACCTTCTTTTTTGTTTTACTCTGGAAATGATCTGGAGGCACAAGAATGACATTATTGTAGGAAACACAGGGAAACACTAGAAGGGGGTTGAATAGTGATTCTATGGAAACTTTTTATCTTTTTAAAAATAGATGTAAATACTCCTTTGAAAATATTCAATAGACAAGTTTTACCATCTGAAGTTTTTAGGATTGTTTGAAAACAAGTTTAGATACAGCGGAAGTTAAAATAGTGTGAAATATATTTTCGCAAGTGGTTAGTTTTCAAAAATACTTTTCAATCCCTTCGATGTAGTTAGCAGAAACTGGAATAACAAAGAGTAAGGGAGAGAAGAAAACTTAGCCAAGATTTATCCTGGTTCACCCACAATCCCGTGAGCTACGTCCAGTCCCAGAGGCAAACCACCACTGGATTTTCCACTAACCAAAACAACCAACACACTCAGGTGTTACACAGGATCACCAAGATCCAATACAAGGTCACACAGACCCAACCAAGGTCACCCCGACCTCAAACAACACACACAGGTGTCACACCGAGTCACTCAGACCTAGCCAAGGTCACCCAGACCTCAAACAACACTCACAGGTGTCACACCGAGTCACTCAGACCCAGCCAAGTAGTCTTTTCTATCAAGCCTCTTCAAGCTATACACCCAAACTGTTTTAAACAAAACATAAATTGTTCACTCACTATCACACACGATAGGATGAACCCTCAAATGTACAAGTTACTGAGATAGCACTTAGAATATGAAATGAAATGTGTACAAAGAGTTTCAAACAGAATTTTGGCAGCGTGAGAGTTCAGATGATATTTTTGATATGTTCAATTCTTCTTCTTTTTTTTTCTTCACTCTGCATTGAGGTATTTATAGAGTGAGATAATTTATCCGTTGTCTCACAGCATTAAATGCGTCTTAGAAGACGTTGTGACTTCTTTATCCTTAACAAGTGTTGAACGTCTTCACAGCAGCATGCGCAGTCATCGCCAGGTGAGCAGAGCAGCAGCATTTCCTTAAATGTGCAAATCATTTGAACGAGGTAGAAAAGCTTTTCTGACGCAGATGCTGAAATTGGTTAGACCAGAAAAAGAACGTCCTTCAAACACAGCAACGTCTCTTAACATGGTCAACTTTGATAACGATAGGTTCAGCCTCCAATGCAAAGCTTTAGATGATACATAACTCTTCAGCTGCATAAGCATTCTTCAGACGATGTGCAACCTTTAGTCGCGTACGTATTCTTCAGACAGTCTGAAATAGAACAGAAGATACATGACAATTTATTTGTTCATTTTAAATGATCTTCTGACTTTTGTATTTGTTATCCATTAAAACAAGTGAGAGTATGAGACTTTAGAAAGTATTTATTTACTGACATACTTTATTTGAGACTCAACAATCTCCCCCTTTTTTAATGATGACAAATATAAATATGTTAGAGAATCTGAAAAGTTTAGGGTTAGAGGATAACTCCCCCTCAACCAAAGACTCCCCCTGAGTTCTGCATCATATTCTGAAGATGTTTATCTGAAGTGTGTTCATCCCTGCATTCTTGTTAGCTCACATCACAATAATAATACTCCCCCTTTTGTCATCAATGAAAAAGGATAGATACAGATATAAACAAGAGCAACAACACAAGACACAACAAAGGGATATAGCATTGACTAGAGCAAGTCACAGATAAAATCATGTTAATCACAAAAAAAATGATGCAATCTAAAGCAAGTCAGATGACAACAACATCATGAACTGGGTTGAAGACTCTTGACTGCTTGCTCTACCATCTGTGGCATAGCGAGCTTGAGTTCCTCTAATACCGCAATCATTGCATCCTTTAGCTCAGACTGATTGGTCCTGATTTGTTATTGGACTTCAAGAATGTGTTCTATCTTTTGGATTAACTCTGCATTTTTGAGCCCGTAGAACAAAATTCTCCTCTATCAGAGCACATAATTCAGCCTCCAGATTTTCTTCATAGAATACCAAGGTTATTTGCTTGCCATAGTATTTGAAAAAATGAAACCCAGGAGGAAGATTGAACTTTCTGGCATCAATCACCTTTACAAACCGTGGTTGATCAAGAACATACTACATAACTTCCCAGTCATAATGGAAATTATGATGATCCCAGTTATATGAAGGGAATCTTCCTCTGAAGAATGTGGGAGTCTCAAGAGTATTGTTCTTTCCAACCTTGACCATGGAATCATTGTCATCCCATTTTGTTCCTGAGCAGCTGCCTTTTTTTTTCTACAAGTTTCCAGTGATAGTCCCACATGGCATTGTATAGGGAATGATCCATACCTCCTGCTGCAGCAACTTCTTCAGCTAAGAACTTCCAGTCCTCATCAGATAGAACCCTTGGTCCTTCAACCGAAGTTGATGCTACAATCTTCTGCTTCTTCTTTAGCTTCAATTCATAACCATAAGGTAGCCTAGGTATAATTCCATCTGGCATACCTTAATTTCTGTGTATGGTTTGATATGGATCCTGGAAGGTGGGATGAATCCGCCTTGACCAAAGTACTTATTACATAGACAGTCCACTAGTTAAGATTCCAGACACAGTATTTTCACAATAGCCCAGTCTTCAAAACAAACTCTATCATCTGTGAAAGGATCCACACAGACGCCACTTGTGTTTGGCTGTAATAGCTCCATTTCTAATCTTTTCAAGAGCATCAGCTACACATCCTTTCTGTTCCAGCTAAAACTTGGATAGATCATGAAACTTGAGAGGTGGATGGTCTCTGAAGTAAATAAGCTCTTCAAAGAGATTAGGAAAATTAGGCACCCTTGGCCTTTTAGCTAGAGGAACATTATAGTACTTGTGAGGCACCTCAGCGGCCCAAATCATTTGTTGATCAGTCTGAACGCATAGCGCAAGATCCTGAGTTGGTTTTCTGCTGTAGTCTCTGGTCTTGGCTTTCAGCAAAATTGCCTTAGAGAGATTGCCTCCATACCATATGCATTCATCATTCTCATCATCCTCAGCCTGAGAATCTTCTGAAATTTCAGGTGCAGGTTCAGGTGAAAGTGGGGGAAGAGATTTAGAAACCTGAATATCCTGCAGAGTGGGTGGAACTGCAACTTCAGTAATAAAGACATTGTTAGATAGCACCTCAAGTTCTTTGACGGGTACTTGAGTTTCTTCAGTAGCAACTTTCTTCTTTTGTTGCAATACCTCCAATGTCTTCTTCCTTTGTGATTCAGCTATCTCCTGGAATTTGATAGCTTCAGACTGTTGTACGCTTCTCCTAGTTCTGATTGGTGAAGTCATACGGACATGATCAAGCAATCTGATCTTCTTAGCTGTTCTCCTTTTGTGAGAATTTGCTATTCTTCTCTTAAGCCTAGAAGCTTGCTCAGTCCTCTCTTCCTCAAGAATAGCTTGCTGTGTGGCAACAACAATGGCATAATCTTGTTTTTCCTGCTCCTCCTTCTTTCTTCTTTTCTCTTGTTCAATTTCTTCAGCAATTCTTGTGAGATCATCCTTAGACATACTTACAGCTAAAGGTATAGCCTGAATGGGTTCAGTAATCTCAGATGTCAACACATTACTGTCCTTTGCCTGTCCTTCTGATTTAGAAGTAGGCTTAGTAGCAATGGTTGTTCCTTCTTCAGTTTGACCCACATTCTCTTCAGATGTTCTGATGATGGTTTCATCTTCAGATGCATGACTCTTTATTTGAGATCTTGATCTTTTCTTCTTCTGAATCTTCATAGGTGTGACAGACTCAGAATGATGTCCATCTCCTTGCGTTTCTTCTTGCACAATCTCCAGTACTTTTCTTCCAGTTCTCGCTGCCTTATCAGATACTGCTTCCTCTAGTATGGTCTTTTTTGGTGACGGCTTCTTTACAGGAATTCCCATCCCCTTAATGTTGTAGGCAGAGAATAGAGCAGGCCTCTCGTGATCATAGAGCCTCTCAATAGGAACATTCAGCTTCAAAAGAATCTTGGTGATTAGGGTTGCATGAGTATAACTGGTTGCAGAATCACTGACCCTTTTTAGCATGTTGTATAGAACAATCCTGGGCAAGTTCAAAGCTTTCTTGTCCAGTAGATGAATCGGACAAAATCTTTCAAGTTCAGAGACATGGTTGCTGCTTCCAGACTTTGGTAGCACACAACAATGAAGTATAGAATGGAGAATCCTCGCGTTAGAGTGCATGAACGAACTCCTTAGGTCATCCATAACTTTCTTACCATAGAGCTTCTCAGTGTATTTGGGAATGCTACCATTTCTTCCTTCCCAACCAGGTGAGAACACTACCCCTTCATTTGGGACATGAGTTGCATTAGCGGTCACATTTGCATCCACCAAAATTTTCATTCCCAACACAGTGGTTTCTAGGGCTTGGAAGGAACCATCTTCAGTTGATATATCCCTAGCATTTTTCCAGAAATCAATAACACTCTGTTCATGCCAAGCACATTCAATCGCCGTGACGAAGTTGGTCCATCCAGCTGCTTCAAAGATATCATGAAGGTTGATACCCCATGCACTAAGTTCATCTAGGTCAATAGTTCTAGGTGAAACGATTTGACCTCCTGCAGATTTGGTTGCTTTCTTTGGTGCCATGGAAGAGCTTGAGATGAAGACGGTGAAAGCACAGAGAGAAAATCTTTGAGACTTAGGGCACAAGGAACACTTGAACAGCTGTAGATGAAAGAGAAAAGAGTTTCTTGCAAAATGATTTTGCCTTCTCCTTGAGTAGCCGCTAGACACTTATATGATAGCATTTTAGTTTTGAAAGTCGTGCAATCGTGCAGAGAGCAGTTTCTCAGAGAGAGGGAAACCCAAACGTTTCAACTTGCCACGTCATCAAACTTAGTGCTTCAGACACATATTATGATGCATATAAGGATGCATTTTCAGACGATGCATATTCAGATGCATGTTCAGATGAAGCATATTCAGATGCATGTTCAGACGAATCATATTCAGATGTACAAGTTCTATTCAGACAAAGCCAAGATATTTAGATTATCTTTAATAAGCTTAAATATATCTTCAACTAGAGGCTTTGTGAATATATCAGCCTATTGATGATCAGTGTCAATGAACTGTATATCAAATACACCTTTCTAAACATAGTCTCTAATGAAATGATGTTTGATTTCTATATGCTTTGCTCTCGAGTGTTGAATGGGATTCTTAGAGAGATTTATGGCACTAGTATTATCACACATAACTGGAATGCAAGATACATTAATATTGAAATCTTATAATTGATACTTCACCCATAGCAGTTGCGAACAACAACTGGCTGTTGCGATGTATTCAGCTTCTGCTGTTGATAGGGCTATGGTGCTTTGCCATTTGCTGGACCAGCTTATCATATTGTCACCAATGAAGTGACATCCTCCACTGGTTGATTTTCTTTCAATTCTATCTCCGGCAAAGTCAGCAACACAGAATCCAACTAACCTGCAATCCTTACTCTTCTTATAGCAAAGACCAAGATTAGTAGTACCATTTAAATATCTGAAGATTCTTTTCACAGCTTTGTAGTGAGTAATTCTTGGATCTGATTGAAATCTAGCACAGATACAAACACTGAACATGATATCAGGTCTACTGGCTGTTAGATACAATAATGACCCAATCATTCCTCTGTACAAAGTTTGATTTACTGGTTCTCCCCCTTCATCCTTGTTTAACACAATAGAAGGATGCATAGGAGTTGTCATGGGCCTGCAACCTTGTATGTTAAACTTCTTAAGCATTTCTTTTGTATATTTTTCTTGATGGATCCATATACAATCAGATTGTTGCTTAATTTGAAGTCCAAGAAAGAACTTAAGTTCTCCCATCATGTTCATCTCAAATTCTGATTGCATGAGCTCAGAAAATTCCTTGCATAATGAAGAATCAGTAGAACGTAAAATAATGTCGTCCACATATATCTGAACAAGAATGAAATCTTTGTTAGACATTTTTCTGAAAAGAGTTGTGTCTACTTTTCCTCTTTCAAAACCATTTTTAATCAGAAAATTGCTCAGTCTGTCTTACCAAGATCTTGGGGCTTGTTTCAGACCATAGAGAGCCTTTTTCAATTTGTAAACATGTTCAGGAAAAGTAGTATCTTCAAAACCTGGTGGTTGTCTAACATAGACCTCTTCCTCAATGACACCATTGAGAAAGGCACTCTTGACATCCATCTGATATAGGGTGATGCCATTATTTACTGCATAAGAGAGTAAAATTCTAATTGCTTTTAGTCTAGCTACTGGAGCAAAGGTTTCAGTGAAATCAATACCTTCTTGCTGATTATAACCTTGAGCAACAAGTCTTGCTTTGTTTTTGGCAACTTTCCCTTCTTCTGACAAGTTGTTCCTGTACACCCATTTGGTTCCAATAATAGTTTTCTCATGGGGCTTAGGCACAAGTGTCTAGACATCACTCCTGGAAAATTGATTAAGTTCTTCTTGCATGGCTAGGATCCATCCCTCATCATGCAGAGCCTCCTCGATATTTTTGGGTTCAATCTCAGAAAGAAAAGCAAGATTATTCATGCTTCTGAATTTTGACCTTGTTTTCACTCCTTCTGAGGTATCTCCTATAATTTGCTCTTTTGGGTGATTAGACTTGTATCTCCAGTCACGACTGTGGGGAAACACATTCTCAGTCTGAGACTCAACAATGTTGGTCTTAGAAGATCCAGGTTTAGACATAGGTGTTGACTTATGCTCAGGTGATCCTTCAGATTTTGCTTCTGAATTCAGCTCCATTCTTGCAAAATCATCCTCCAGATCTGATAGTTCCCTATCAGTATCTTTACAGTCATTGAATTTTACATGGATTGATTCTTCTATTGTTAAGGTTCTGGAGTTATAAACTTTGTACGCCTTAGAAGTTTCTGAATATCCAATGAAAAATCCTTTATCTGACTTAGCATCAAATTTTCCTAAGTCATATTTAGTATTGAGTATAAAACACTCACATCCAAAGATATGGAAGTAGGAAATATTGGGTTTTCTTCCTTTACACAATTCATATGGAGTTCTATTGAGAATTGGTCTTATCAAAATCCTGTTCTGAAGGTAACATGCTGTGTTAACAGCTTCTGCCCAGAAGGATCCTGGTAGATTGCTTGAAATAAGCATGGTTCTGCCCATTTCTTGCAAGCTTCTGTTCTTTCTCTCAACTACCCCATTTTGCTGAGGAGTTCTTGCCACTGAGAAATTGTGTGAGATCCCATTCTCATCATAGAACTTTTTAAAGTTTGAGTTTTCAAACTCACCACCATGATCACTTCTGATTGCAGATATGCAGATTCCTTTTTCATTTTGCACCTTCTTACAGAATTTTGTGAAATTCTCCAAAGTTTCCTCTTTGCTTCTGAGGAATATAACCCATGTGAATCTTGTATAGTCATCAACAATGACCAATCCATATTTCTTCCTGCTAAGACTTTCAGTTCTAGTAGGACCAAATAAGTCCATGTGAAGTAGTTCCAATGGTCTGCAAGTGGAAACAATGTTCTTGCTTTTAAAAGAATTTTTGGTTTGTTTCCCTTTCAGACAATGTTCACATAAAATATCAGATTTATATGAGAGCTTTGGTAAGCCTTTAACCAGATTATGTTTGGTTAGCTTTGAGATTAATCTCAAGCTGGCATGACCAAGTTTCTTATGCCAAATCTGTTTTTCATCTTCCATGGAAATAAAGCACTTCAAATTTTGACTTGCAAGTTCCTCTAGATTAATCTTGTACACATTATTGTGTCTCTTAGCAGAAAAGAGGATTTGTTCTGAAGAGTCTTTGACTACACATCCTTCTTTTGTGAAAGACACGACATATTCACTATCACATAGTTGACTTACGCTTAGAAGATTGTGTTGCAACCCTTCAACTAGAAGAACATTTTTAATAAGGGATAGAGGGGTCATACCTACTGTCCCTATGTCAGTGATCCTCCCTTGTTGATTTCCACCAAAGGTGACCACTCCTCCAGCCTTGGGTCTAAGGCTTTGGAACAAACACCTTTCTCCCGTCATATGTCGCGAGCACCCACTGTCCAGGTACCATTTGTGGTGTTTCTTTTGTCCTGTTAAACACATCTGCAACATGAACAATCAAATTTTTAGGTACCCATACTTTCTTGGGTCCTCTTTTGTTAGCATTGGGCTTATCTTTCCTTCTGTGTCTACATTTGGACTTAACATGTCCAGGTTTACCACAGTTAGAACACCCATTTCCTTTCTTGAAACTATCATTTGGCACTTTAAATATTGATGGCTCAGAAGAAGATGAGTCTGAATAACCTAGACCACTTTTGTCTAAGACATGTTTCTGAGATCCTAATAATCTGTTCAGATTGTCAGTGCCTTTAAGAAATCTGGCTAGATCCAGAGTTAGTTCTTTGATCTTGCTTTGGAGTTTTTTGTTTTCCTTAGCAAGATTTTTAGAACCACTTGGATTTTGTTGAAGTAGTTTTTCTTTCAGAGCAAGATTTTCAATTTGTAATTTTTCATTTTCTACAGATACTTTAGAAAAGCCCTTGAAAGTTCATTGAACTCAGCAAAAAGTTCTCTACTACTTTCAACAAGGTCATCATACTGATCTTGCAGGGTTTGTGGAATTACCTCAGAGTCTGAGCTGTCTGATGAAGGTAGACTTGCCATCAGGCATAGGTTGGCTTCTTCTGAAGTGTCTTCTTCTTCTTTTGAAGTGGACTCATCCAAATCTTCCCATGTAGCCACTAACCCTTTCTTCTTCTTGAAAAATTTCTTCTTTTGGAAAGTTGGTCTATTTAGCTTTGGGAAATCAGCCTTCACGTGTCCTGGCTGCTTACATTCATAACAAGTAATTTTGTCAGTGTTGAAAGAGTCCTTACCTGACTTACCTTGTCTAGATGTGGAAGGTTGATATTTTCTGAATCTCCCTTTCTTTTGCAACATTCTTTTGATTTTCTTGCTAAGAAGCACAAGATCATCATCTTTTGAACTACCTTCAGATTCAGTATCATTATCTGAAGTATCTTGTGCTTGCATAGCTTTCATGCTGCCATGCCTAGGCTGTTTGGCTTTGGAGTTTAATGCCAGTGATTTCTTCTTGATGTCATCTTCCCCAAGTTCAAGCTCATGAACGTTGAGAGATCCCAACAGTTCTTCCATTCTAAGAGAGTTTAAGTCTCTGGCCTCTTCAATGGCTGTAACTTTGGGTCTCCAGGACATTGGAAAACTTCTCAGAATCTTTCTATTAATATCTCAAGACTCAATAGTTCCGCCTAAAGATCTGAGTCCATTAGTTATAGTCTGAAACCTTCCAAACATTTGATCTATGGTTTCAGATTCTTCCATCTTGAACATCTCATATTGATGTACAAGCATGCTGATTTTGGATTGCTTGACAGTCTCAGTCCCTTCATGGGCAGCTGCAAGTGTATCCCAAATCTCCTTGGCAGATGAACATCCATGAACCTTCTCATATTCTGATTTATTCAGAGAACATATCAGATAGAGTTTGGCTTTGGCATTTAACTGAACTCTAGCCTCCTGCTCTAAGGTCCATTCAACCTTAGGTATTGGCACTCCGTTATGCATAGGCACATAGTCTCCATCAGTGACCACATCCCAAACATCAATGTTGTTGCTCTCAATGAACAACTTCATACAATCCCTACAATAGTGGTAGTCCACTCCATTGAATGTTGGGGGTCTTGTAATAGAGGCTCCTTCAATGATGTACTGTCTGTTGTTTGAAGCTTCCATCAAGATCTTTGTCCTTAACACTGTTTAGGTGTTAACCCCAAGGATAAGCTCTAGTACCAACTGTAGGAAACACAGGGAAACACTAGAAGGGGGTTGAATAGTGTTTATATGGAAACTTTTTATCTTTTTAAAAATAGATGTAAATACTCCTTTAAAAATATTCAACAGACAAGTTTTACCGTCTGAAGCTTTTAGGATTGTTTGAAAACAAGTTTACATACAACGGAAGTTAAAATAGTGTGAAATATATTTTTGCAAGTGGTTAGTTTTCAAAAATACTTTTCAATCCCTTTGATGTAGTTAGCAGGAACTGAAATAACAAAGAGTAAGGGAGAGAAGAAAACTTAGCCAAGATTTATCCTGGTTCACCCACAATCCCGTGAGCTACGTCCAGTCCCAGAGGCAAACCACCACTGGATTTTCCACTAACCAAAACAACCAACACACTCAGGTGTTACACAGGATCACCAAGATCCAATACAAGGTCACACAGACCCAACCAAGGTCACCCCGACCTCAAACAACACATACGGGTGTCACACCTAGTCACTCAGACCCAGCCAAGGTCACCCAGACCTAAAACAACACTCACAGGTGTCACACCGAGTCACTCAGACCCAGCCAAGTAGTCTTTTCTATCAAGCCTCTTCAAGCTCTACACCCAAACTGTTTTAAACAAAACAGAAATTGTTCACTCACTATCAAACACGATAGGATGAACCCTCAAATGTACAAGTTACTGAGATAGCACTCAGAATATGAAATGAAATGTGTACAAAGAGTTTCAAACAGAATTTTGGCAGCGTGAGAGTTCAGATGATATTTTTGATATGTTCAGTTCTTCTTCTTCTTTTTTTTTCTTCACTCTGCATGGAGGTATTTATAGAGTGAGATAGTTTATCTGTTGTCTCACAGCATTAAATGCGTCTCAGAAGACGT
Organism: Sesbania bispinosa; assembly: GCA_026901365.1. NCBI lineage: Eukaryota > Viridiplantae > Streptophyta > Magnoliopsida > Fabales > Fabaceae > Sesbania > Sesbania bispinosa. The sequence goes on along the minus strand of QLOH01000503.1, from coordinate 315,583 downwards.
TGTAACTTCTTTATCCTTAACGAGTGGTGAACGTCTTCACAGCATGCGCAGTCATCGTCAGGTGAGCAGAGCAACAGCATTTCCTTAAATGTGCAAATCATTTTAACGAGGTAGAAAAGCTCTTCTGACACAGATGCTGAAATTGGTTAGACCAGAAAAAGAACGTCCTTCAAACACAGCAACGTCTCTTAACATGGTCAACTTTGATAACGATAGGTTCAGCCTCCAATGCAAAGCTTCAGATGATACATAACTCTTCAGCTGCATAAGCATTCTTCAGACGATGTGCAACCTTCAGTCGTGTACATATTCTTTAGACAGTCTGAAATAGAACAGAAGATACATGACAGTTTATTTGTTCATTTTAAACGATCTTCTGACTTTTATATTTGTTATCCATTAAAACAAGTGAGAGTATGAGACTTTAGAAAGTATTCATTTACTGACATACTTTATTTGAGACTCAACAATTATATTCAATAATGTTAGAATTTCAACTGATGTTGTTCTAAATCAAATCCTAGGTCAGGTTCAAGCAACCACATTAGCAATAAATTCAAGCCAGAAAAATTCTATTAGAAACCAAGGGATAAACTCTTTCCTCCTGAGATGGTATCCTCCGCCTGAGAAGTGGAAGAAGGTGAACACTAATGGGGCTCTATCTTCTACTCGGGGCCTAGCTTCATGTGGCGGTGTCGTACGGGATAAGTGGGTCTCCTTTATTGCTGCTTTTAGTGCGAATTTGGCTTGCAGCTCAGTTCTGGAAGCGGAGCTTTGGGGCTTGTTACGGGGAGCTCGTTTAGCTAAATAAAAGGGGTTGAAGATGGTACTTTTTGAAACAAATTCAATAATAGCAGTGAAGCTGGTGAATGAGGAATGTTGTGACTCTCACCCTTGTTCGGCGCTGGTCAAGCAGATTAAGAAAACTGCTAGGTTTTTTGATGTTGCGTTTTGGAACCATACTCTCAGGGAAGCGAATTCTCTCGTTGATAGCTTCGCTAAGGCTGGTCTGGATTTAATGATTGAGTATAGAGCATATGACTCTCCGCCTCACTTTGCCCTAATTCCTTTCTTGTATGATGCCTCAGGTTCTCCGTATGAGAGGCTGATAGTTTGTGCTTTTTCTGACTGACTTATTTTTCCTTTTGGTCATTTTGACCCCTAATTCATAAAAAAAATATTATAATATTTTTATCTTTCAATCTCAAATCTATCATTTTGTTTTTTTAGAAACATTAAAAATTATTAAAATAAAAAATATTAATTAAAAACAAAAAAAATTATCTTTCCCTCATTTTCCTCCAAAATCCACCAATAAAAACACACTCTTATTTTTTAAAAAATAATATCAGAAACTACTCATATTTTATTGGAGGCCTAAAACCAGGCTTTACTCCTTTATACTCAAGCTTTGAAGAACTTGTTTGAACTTGTCGTTTCTATTTTTAAATTTCATATTTTTTCTAACTTTTAATTCAATCAAAGATATTCTTTTAACCCATTAAAGTCAAATGTCAAGTTATAAAGGCCCAAAATAACGTTGATGTAAGAATTTTTATTATTTAATCTCTTTGTTTCTTTAGTACGGTGTAACACCCTAATTTCTAAATTCAAGACTTAGTCCGTTGGAAACTAAATCCTAAATTTTCGAAACCAAAACGCGCAATTCCGGATATCAAACATCACAATTCGATAAGTAACCAACGATAACTTATACAAGTTGTGAATAACTCAAACTTTATATACATAAATACAACCTGTAAATATCTATACAACTGGATCGAAGGCTACAAACTAAGCGTCTCTAACATAAAACAAGATTATACATCAGCATCCTATACAATCCAAAAAAAACAATAAACATCAAAGCAAGGAAGACTCCTGCTCTAATCTCACTGATCCCTGCCAGGAGGTACCTGCACACCTAGATTGTGTCCACAAAACGCGTGGTGAGACTAGTGTCTCAGTGAAGCATAACTATGCATATGCAGTGTAGGGAAAAATCAATCACTAACTAATATGCAACAATAATCATAATCATAACTGAATCAAATAAATGCATTAATGATGCAACTCATTGCTGTGCCCAGTAGGCATGATCTTATCACTTAAACTGGAGTTAGAACTGAGCTTAGACTACGGGAAACGTCTTTCCTGGGGACGAATCCCACCCATTACTGGACCGAGGTCAATTTTCACATAATCATTCAATTTTATTAACTCACAGCACGAAGGCCGGCTTATTTAACTCACGGTCGAAACCGGCATACATGAATCAATAACTAAAAACTGAAATTTAAGCATTTCGATAGTTTCGTAAGTTTCGTAATTTCGATATCCTAAGGTTTTCAATGCAAAATCTCACAACAATTACTTAATTTCATGCAAACATCACTAATCCATCCAAAATAACCATACAGAAAGGGAATTCGAGAGTAGGGTTCATACATTGTGCAATTTCGACAGTTTCGTAAATCTCGCTAGTTTCGTAAATCTCGCTACCCTAAGGTTTTCAATGCAAAACCTAACAACAATTACTCAATCTCATGCAAACATCACTAATCCATTCAAAATAATCATATGGAAAGGGAATTAGAGAGTAGGGTTCATACATTAGAGAAATTCAACTACAAGGTGAACATGTGTGTGAGTTATACTCACCAAATTTTGAAAGCCAAGAGAAGAAGAAGGAGTAGAGATGGTCCACTTGATGATTCATAGCTTCAATTCCCTTCTCCAACCTCAATCCAAGCTTTCTCTCTCTAGGATTCTCTCTCTCTCTAGGTCAAGGAAGAAGAAGAAAAGAACAACATGCAAAAATCTAATTTTTCAGCACCAGCCCTTATATACTTAAGTGACGGTAATCGATTATAGACCCACTGTAATCGATTACTAGCAGCGAAAAAGACACTAGAAAACCCTTCTGGAAAACTGGTAATCGATTACAACACCTGGTAATCGATTACCAAGAACTCAGCTCTCTGGTAATCAATTACCAAAAACTCAGCTCTCGGGTAATCGATTACATAATCGATTACCAAAAACTTAGCTCTCGGGTAATTGATTACATAATCGATTACCAAAAACTCAGCTCTCGGGTAATCGATTACAGGCCCTCTGTAATCGATTACCAGCAACCCAAACTCCCTATATTCACTTAACGAAATCCTGAAACTTGGTTTTATAACTAAGTTTTAACCCCTAATTCCTCAACTTTCCTTTCCTTAATTACTAACACATAATTCTCTGTTTTCAGCTTAATGAATTATTAGAGCTTCTAATTTGCGGGATGTTACATTCTACCCCCCTTCAAGCAATTTTGACCTCAAAATTGTTTAAGAAAACAGAAATTAAAGACTACCTCAACTAAAAAGTTCCAAAAATTGTTCCCGAATGACATCTTCTTTCTCCCATGTTGCCTATTCTGGAGATTGACCTTCCCAATACACCTTCACCAAAGGAATTGTCTTGCTCCTTAAGGTTTTGACGCTCATGTCGATAATCTGTGCAGGTCTAGAAGGAATGGTGAGATCTTCTCTTAATTGTATTGATTCAGGGCCAATGACATGTGATGGATCATGAACATATTTTCTTAACTGAGATACATGGAAAACATCATGTATCCTAGACAACTGAGGTGGTAAAGCTATCCTTTAAGCCAGAGGGCCAATCCTCTGCAGGATCTGAAATGGACCAACAAATCTAGGATTGAGCTTTTTGGTCTTGATGGATCGTCCTATGCCTGTGACAGGAGTTACTTTAAAAAATACATGGTCCCCTTCCTCAAACTCTAAGTCTTTTCTTCTTTTGTCAGCATAACTCTTTTGTCGACTTTGGGCAGTTGCAAGTTTTTCCTTAATGACCCTGATCTTATCTGAGGTTTCCTGCACTAACTCTGGGCCTAATAAGATTCTCTCACCTACCTCACACCAACACAGAGGAGATCTACATTTCCTACCATACAGTGCCTCATAAGGTGCCATGCCTATACTGCTATGAAAACTGTTATTGTAGGCAAACTCAATGAGAGGTAGAAACCTATCCCAACTACCTTACTCCTCTAAAACACAAGCCCTAAGCATATCTTCTAAAGTCTGGATGGTTCTTTCAGACTGACATGGATGGTAATGTAAGTACCTTTAAAGCACGGTTGGTGGCTAAGGGTTTCACGCAAATTCATAGTATAGACTATGATGAAACCTTTTCCCCAGTTGCCATGCTTAAATCTATTCGGATCTTGCTTGCTATTGCAACTTACCATGATTATGAAATCTGGCAAGTGGATGTCAAGACAACTTTCCTAAATGGAAGCCTTCTTGAAGATGTGTATGTGATATAACCTGAAGGTTTTGTTATACCTAAAGGTATATAAGTTGCAACGATCCATTTATGGATTAAAGCAAGCCTCTAGAAGCTGGAATCTTCATTTTGATGAAGCTGTAAAACAGTTTGGTTTCATTGAAAATGAAGACAAACCTTGTGTCTACAAAATGGTTAGTGACAACATTTGTGATTTTTCTGGTTTTGTATGTAGATGACATACTCCTCATAGGAAATGACATTACTACCCTTCAGTCTGTAAAGACTTGGTTATGAAATTGTTTTTTTATGAAAGATTTAGGCAAAGCGACCTATGTGTTAGGTATCAGGATCTATAGAGATAGATCTCGAAGATTATTTGGCCTAAGTCAAAGTACATACATAGACAAAGTGTTAAAACGGTTTAACATGCAAGATTCTAAGAAGGGATCTTTGTCTATGTCACATGGTATAAGCCTATCTAAGGCTCATTCTCCTTCTAGTGAAGAAGAGAGAGGTCGCATGAATAAGATTCCTTATGCATCTGCTATAGAATCTATCATGTTTGCCATGTTATGTTCTCAACCAAAAATATCATATGCTTTAAGCATGACTAGCAGATACCAGTCTGATCTTGGTGAAGGTCACTAGACAACAGTCAAGAACATTCTTAAGTATTTGAGAAGAACTAGGGATTCATTCTTGAGATATGGAGGTGAGGAAGAGCTACTTGTAAAGGATTACACTGATGCTGGCTTCCAAACCGACAAAGATGATTTAAGATCGCAATCAGGCTATGTGTCTTTGGTGGTGTTGTGAGCTGGAAAGGTTCCAAGCAAGAAACAGTCGCTGATTCTACCACACTGACAAAAGCCCTTGTGCAGCAGAAGCATGAAGGGCACACTAGATCATTAGGCATAATAGTTATGACTGAATGTCTCTAGTGCAAGTGGGAGATTGTTGGGAATATGCACTAGAGACTTATATATTTATGAATATCCATCACTTGTATCATGTTATTTTATAAAGGAAAACTTATTCTTTTAGAATATAATTATTGTCCTTAGAATAGTAAGCTTAAACTTCATAAGGAATCAAGTAGATGACTTGATCGTGAGAGCTTATGAAGAACTATTCTTAAATAGTCCCTAGTCAATTATCATCTTAGGACAAAGATGCATTTAGACTAGTATGTGAGTTTTAATGATCACATCTCACAAATCATGGATATGAGATATCATGTGCTCACATAGGTACACATTAAGAGTAATGGTGTACTGGACAGACCCAACTTAAGGACGTTGCATGGGTTGTTACATAAGTGTCATGAGCGTTTCTTAAAATTGATAAATGTTATATGAAGTCCTTTGACCTGAAATCACTACGATTCCTACATAAGGAATTATATGTTTTAATTATCATCAAACGTTACCTGTAACAGGGTAATCATAAAGTTGGTTTTTGGACATATAATAAATTATGTGGTGGAATGTGAGTGCCCTAGATGGGATTTGTCCCTCCTATGTAACAGGAGTTATATCTGTAGGCCTCTAGATAAAGTGAGACTGCAAAATGCATGGCCATGCTCAGGAGGATAAACATGAGATGTTTATTTTCTATACAGTCAACTTGGGATCAAGAAAATATATATAAATTGAACTATACAAGGTTGACACAATCCATGCCCTTGTGTTCAATTAGATATTTGGACAAAGGGACAGATCATATAAACTATTATCATAAAATAGGATTTATCAAAGTTATTGATAAACTCAATATTTGGATAGTGATGTGTTACTAGATACCGCTCACTATTTATGATATTAAATATAAAAGGGTTTTATTTTAATATTATAACCAAATATTAAAAGCCTATTGGGTCACACGCATACAACAAGCCACTAGGAAAGGATAATAATTCTAATTAAATTAAATTAGAATTATTACATAATGGGCCAGGCCCATAAGTGTGAGGGTTAAGTGAGTGAAGGGGTGAAACCCTAGCCACCACTCTATAAATAGAGCATAAGATGCACTACCCCAGAGACACATGAGCAATCGCTTCTTACTTTCTAAGGCTACTAGAAAAGCTGAGGAGGGTTTCCTAGTTTGGCTATTGGCATGGATACCAATAGAGACGTGGCTACTCTTGCCTCATTTGTAATCCTAATAAGGTACCACCTTTCATTTTAATACCTTTTATGCCTTGATTCGTGTTTTCACAAAATGATTATAACAAGGCAGGGAATCCATTTATTTCCGCTGCACCCTGACCACATGCTTGATTCCCTTCAATGGGGACTCTAAATGTTCAACTATCTTCCGTTGTAGAACAACGTAAGAAAAGTGAAAAGCAAATCAAGAAGCTTCAAGAGGATGACAAGGTTCTGATCTTAGAAGAAAACACTTGCAAGACTTCTATGTCCAAACTCGAAAAGAGAAAGCTCGAGCTCATTGAAGGGGTGAAGTGTGTTTCAAGTGAGCTGGTGAAATCGAACGAGCTTCTGGCTGGTTTTGACCAAAGGGACAAAGTCTTAGCAAAACAATATGAAGATCTGAATCAAGTTTATGAGCCCATGAAAATGAATCCTCCTTTTTAACTTTGCTTTATTTTTGTTGTTTTGTAAAAACATTTTTTGATTGGTGCTTTGGAGTCACCAACTTAATCTGAATGTTTCTAGACAATTTTAACTTCATGCAAAGTTGGTTTATATTGCTGTAAGTATTTTCCATTTATGCTTAGAATTCGATTGTCACCCGATAATTCTTGAATCGAATACGCATTATTCGAAAATACCTTTTCAATTTCGAATGGTCCTTCCCAATTCGGAGACCATTTCCCAAATTGTTTAGATTTTTTATCAACAGGTAAAATCACTTTCCAAACAAGATCTCCCTCGTTAAAAGACTTGGATTTTAATTTTCGATTGTAAATTCGAGATACTTGTTCTTTCTGCCTGATGATATTTTCTAAGGCTCTTAATCTAAACTCGTCCAATTCATTTAATTCATCCAACATCAAGTTATAATAATCTTGAGTGGGTAAATCGAATTGTCTTTGCACTCTTATTGATTGCAAATGAATTTCAACTGGTAAAACCGAATCATGACCATAGACCAATTTATAAGGTGTAAACCTTGTTGCATCTCGAGGAGAATTTCGATATGCCCACAAAATTTGACTTAACGTTTTATGCCAATTTCGAGGTCGTTGGTCAAGATGTTTCTTAATCAAAGAAATAATTGTTTTATTTACAGCTTCAATTTGCCCATTTGCTTGTGCATAATAGGGAGTTGAAGTAAGAAGTTTGATTCCATTTTCTTGTGCAAACCTCTTAACTCTTTGGCCTGTAAACATAGTTCCTTAATCAGTTGAAATAGATTCAGGGAGACCAAATCGAAATACTATGTTTTCTTGAATGAACTTAATCACGTCTTCTTGAGTTACATCTCTTAATGGGATTGCTTCCACCCATTTTGTAAAATAATCTATAGCCACTATAATATATTTATGCCCCCTAGATGATGAAGGATGAATTTGAAAAATTAAATCAATAGCCCATCCTCTAAAAGGCCATGGCTTTATTATTGAATGTAACTCACTTGCAGGGATTTGTTGAATGAAACCATGTTTTTGACATTCTTCACAGGATTTCGAAAAATCGTTACAATCTTTGGCCATTGAAGGCCAATATAAATTTTGTCTTTTTAATACCCATTCCATTTTTTGACCTGCTTGATGTGCTCCATAAATCCCTTGATGAGTATCAATCAAAGCTTGATATGCTTCTGATTCTCCTAAACATCGAAGTAAACTACCATCAGGTGCTTTCTTATATAATTGATTAGCCAAGATTACATAGTGTAAAGCCCTGTATTTTAATTTTTGATCCACTTGCATACTTGGATTTTGCAAGTATTCAACCAAAGATTTTCTCCAATCACTTGCATCTAAAGTTTCAATGTCTAAAACTTCAAATTCCATAACTGGCATATTCTTTTCTAATCGAATTAATCCTTCGAATTTAGAATCACACATTTTATAACCAGAAGCAGTCTGTGCCAATTCATTGGCAACTTCATTATCAATTCAAGATACGTGTTTGGACTCAACTTCATCAAAATATCTTAATAGCTGAAAAGCTTTGAATAAATATTTTGACAATCTAGGATTCAGACATTTATATTGCTTAGTGACTTGTTTGATCACTAATTGTGAATCTCCTCGAATAAAAACTTGTTTAGCTTTGAATGATATCAAAATCTTCAATCCTAATAATAAAGCTTCATATTCAGCTTCATTGTTCGAACAATCCATTCCTATTCGAAACATTACTTTTGTTGGTAATCCTTCAGGTGAAATCAAAAGAATTCCAATCCCAACACCTGCTTTATGTTTTGATCCATCGAAATAAAACTTCCAAGTCCTTAAATCCACGAAGTCCAATTCGTTAATTCGAATAGGAGGATGATCAACTAGGAAATCAGCCATAACTTGGCCTTTCATAGCTTTTAATGGAAGATATGTTAGCGAAAATTCAGTTAAAGCTAACGCTCATTTACCTACTCTACTGTGATGAATAGGTTTCGATAACATGTGCTTTATTATATCATAATGAAAAATTACATAAACGTCGAAAGGTTTTACATATTACTTTAACTTAGTACAAGAAAAATAAAGACATAAACATAATTTCTCGATAGCACAATATCGAGTCTCAGCATCATTTAGAGTTCTACTAAGATAATATACTGCTCTTTCGATTCCACTTTCATCTTCTTGAGCAAGCATACTTCCCAAAGTCTCTTTAGATGCAGATATATATAATTTCAAAGGCTTTCCTCGAATTGGAGGTGTCATAATAGGAGGATTTGTGAGAATCCTCTTTACTTCTTCGAATGCCACTTGGTTTTCCTCTTTGCATTCAAATTTTTCTTCCTTTTTGAGTTTCAACAAGGGAGAAAACACCTTGGTTTTGGCTGAAAGATTTGCAATAAATCTTCGAAGAAAATTAATTTTCCCCAATAAAGACTGCAATTGTTTCTTGTTCGAAGGAGGAGAAGTTTCAAGAATTGCCTTTGCTTTATTTTTATCAACCTCAACTCCTTTTTGATGAACCAAGAAACCCAGAAAATTACCTGCAGATACACCAAAGGCACACTTAATAGGATTCATTTTTAACTTATGCAATCTCATCCTTTCAAATGCTTCTTTCAAATTCGAAAGATGATCATTTTTTTATTTGGATTTTACTACTACATCACCAATATAAACTTGCATGAATCTACCTATTAAATCATGAAAGATAGAATTCATGGCTCTTTGATAAGTAGCACCAGCATTTTTAAGTCCAAAAGGCATCATTACCCATTAATAAATGCCTATTGCACCAGGACATCGAAAAGCAGTTTTTGAAATATCCTCTTCAGCAATAAAAATTTGATTGTATCCTGAATAACCATCTAACATACTTAGTATTTCATTTCCCACTGCTGAATCTATTAACATATCAGCCACAGGCATGGGATATTCATCTTTAGGAGTTGCTTTATTTAAATCTCTAAAATCTATGCAAACTCTTAAAGAACCATTTTTCTTAAGAACTGGTACTATATTAGAAATCCAGTCAACATACCTGGCAGTTCGAATGAACTTAGCTTTTAATAACCTCTCGATTTCACTTTTGATCTTCAATATAATTTCTGGTGCAAATCTTCGAGGTGTTTGCTTCACAGGTTTCTTATTAGGAAACGTTGATAACTTATGTTCCACAAGCTCTTTGCTTAGACCAGGCATTTCATGATAATCCCATGCAAAACAGTCTTTATATTCTTTAAGTAATTCGACCAACTTACACTTAAAATCTTCTGATAGATTTTTACTCACAAAAGTTGGCCTTGGGTCTTTGACATCTCCCAAATTTACTTCTTCCAGAGGATCTTGAGCCTCCATTTTTTCAATCCCATGAGACAAAGCTCTTTTGAACCCAAGAGGAGTATCATCATTTATGCAATCAAGTCTTTCAAGGAATACTTCTTCGTCTTCGAATCTCATGTTTGAATCTTCTATAACTTCACGTTCAATATCTTGTACGGCCACTGAAGCCGTTCCAGCATTCTTTTTGAATTCTTGTTCAAAATTAACTTCGGTCTCAAGGACCGTTTTACAATCTGCGGCCTCTAAGGCCGCTTCAAATTTTCTCTCAGCAATATATGCTGAGGTTCGAGCTACGAAGCTCGAAATTACTCTTCTTCTGAAATCCATCCAAAAGTAAAGGTGGTCCCTGAAGGACCAGTTGCACTTTGAATGATCAAACCATATTCAATATTGAAAAATGCCTTGTGTGGAATCTTACTAGGCATGAAACCACGCTTTTCAATTGTACAAGGTGTCTGATCATTATCCATTTCTCACAGTTCCTTGCATTGATTGTGTCTGCTTCGACTTTGTAGTATGTTTGATCAGCCTCAACATACTCTGGAATGCCATCATCATTCCATAAACATAACTTCTAATGAATCGTTGAAGGCACTGCTCCTACATCATGTATCCATTCTCTCCCTAGAAGCACATTATAATTTCCCTTCGACGGAACAACCACGAAAACAATGGGCCTTTTGACTGAACCAACAGTCACATCAAAACACAACAATCCTTCTGATTTTGACGTCTTTCCACTGAAGTCAGTAATGATCATATTGTGTGGCATCAAATCACACTTTTTTTTTGTTGAATTTCTTCAACGGAGAACTTGGCAATAAATTAATTGCCGCTCCACCATCAACCAATGCCTTACTTACAATGACTCCTTCAATTTGAGCCTGAATGAATAAAGGTTTTATGTGAGACGCCATCCTAATAGAAGGTCTATCAAACACTGTTGAATCTTGCTTAACAGCCTGTGTTGACAAACAAGTATAATATGTTTGTGGCTCTGATGATTCATCTTCTATGAAATCATCCTCCAAACCTTCTTCATACTCTTTTTCAAATTCTGCAGGTAGAATCGAAACTACACCACAAATATCTTCAATTCTATCTGGGAACCCAGTTTCAAAGTCATCTGTAAGTAAGTATTCTTCAACCAAAACCTTTTTCTTTGGGACAATACTTAACTTGTCCTTTTGAAGGATTTGTGAATATGTAGGTTGACTAGAAGCCCCTTGCACTTGAATCAACTGTGCATTCTTGGCATTCAAATTCTTTGAAAAATTCGAAGAACTGCCCCCTTGTTCCATTGTTGCCTTTCGATAACGTTGATTTCTCCTCCATTGTGTCTTAGTCATAAAAGGCTTTCCATTAAAGGAGTTATTGTACTGCTTAAGTACTTGTGGATTCTGACGGTACTCTTGGCTATCTGTGACTCAAATCCACTTGTTAGGAGGAACATTCAAAGGAGGCACATATGATTTAGGCTTTTGGAACATGGGAGGTTGCACCTTATTCACTTCATACTTCTTTTGAAAAGAAGGTCTCCAGACCTCAACATTCGAAACAGGTTTCGCTACTTTCTGAAACCTTTGATTCAAAGTTTGTTGATAATGTTTCTTGATTCCCGATGCCTCAAAAGATTTGGCCACCGTTTGATCAAAGACTACATTACAACGAGGACAAAGGGAAACATCAGTATTTTCCTTTCTTTTGAAGCAAAAAGTCAACCAGAGTTTCATTACTCTTTGGAAAGATATCTTTCACTTCTTTTTCAAACTCCTCGATTGCAATGTCAATTGCTGTCTTCGAATCTATAGCAGGTTCAGCTCCTACCATATTGATTTCAACAGTATCAACATAACTGGCATTGACATTCAAAGGGTCAGAATCAACCTTCATTGCCATTTTTTGCTTTTCCTCGAATTTCAATCTGCCTTCTTTAATGGCTTCTTGAATGAGATCCCTGAAACGAATGCAATTGTTAGTCCAATGTCCAAATGCATTATGAAACTTACAATATTTCTTTCCTTTTCTTTGTTCGAAAGAATGAATCTTATGATCCTCACGAAGGACAATTTGCTTATCCTTTACTAATATATCAAAAATTTGTTCAGCTTTTGATATATCGAAACCATACGTCTTTTTGGGATATTTGCTTTGTGAATTTTGATTCCCTGAACTACTATATGGTCTAACGAAAGAACATGCATAAGGAGGTCCTGGTTTTAACTCAGCAACATCAATTTCATTTTCATCGAAATCTGAGTTTTCATCACTAAAGTTTTCATTAACATCCACATAGGCAATTTTATCTCTTCTTCCTATCTTTTCGAGCTTCCTATGTTTTTCTTTTTCAAGCTTTAACTGTTCAATTTGTCTAACTCTTTCAGCCAATTGAGCCATATCTCTCAACTATTGATTCACAAGTTTCTTTCAAATTGAATAGTCAAATCCTCCTGCTGCAATTTTGACTAATTCATTTTCAGGAATTGGTACATGACACCTAGCTCTCATTTGTCTAAATCTGTTCAAATAATCTTCAACAGATTCATCTGAAGTTCGTCTAACTGTAACCAAGTCCATAAGACTAACTTTCGTTTCAGCTCTAAAGAATTGTTCATGAAATTGTCTTTCTAACTGGTTCCAAGTGTGAATCGAACCAGGGGCCAAGGTCGTAAACCATGGAAATGCATTCTTAGTTAGGGAACTTGGAAAATATTTCATTTTCAATTCTTCATTATTGGCTAAGTCCTCACATTCTACATGATACCTTGCAATATGTTCAACTGTGGATTCATTAGCTTCTCCTGCAAACTTAGTAAATTTTGGGACTTTACATCCCCTTGGTAACTCAGTTTGCAACACATAAGGTGTTAAAGGAGAAACAAAACATGGTCTAATGGCTTGACCCACATCGAATGCATGTCTATTCAACACTAATTCAACTATATTTGCTATATTCTGTTCTCCCTCAATGTTGTTTTGCCTTATTCTTTGTAAAACCTCATCAGTATTTTGATTCCTATTCAAAATAAATGGTTGGGCATTCACATTTTGAACTAGCTCTCTAAGAATATGTTCATTATTTTCCCTTGCACCATTATTATTTCCAAGATTCTGATTTTGGTTTTGATCAAGGCCAACATTAACATGTTGCTGGTTTTCAAGATCTGGGGGTGCACCGAATACATCAGCAGTTCTAGACATTTGCCTAGCCAATGTATTATAATTCTGATTAGTGTTTTCAAGAAGAGGATTTATAACCGTTGTCAATTGAGTAGACAACAGATTAACCATTTCATGGTTACTTTCATCCATTTGTTGCTTAATCGAATTCAAAGCAGTATTTGTCAATGAATTCGAAACCTGTCTAGAATTCAATCCAGAAACACCAGTTCCAAAAACGCCTAAGTTTGAAGAACTAACATGATTGAATGCAGGTGTCATTGTACTTGCGTACGTGACTAGGGTTGTTCCTTGAGGAGGAGGAACAAAACCGAAGGGAAGTCCATATGGGGGAGGCTTAACACTTGCGTTTGTAACCTGTATGCCCCCGCTTGATAGTGGATTTGTACTCATAGCCTGAGTCCTTAAAGGATCTTCAGCCTGGGTGGTGTTCAATGGTGGATCATGTTGATCACGGTTCACACTGTTATTGTTATCCACTCCATTAGTCTCATTATTATTAACAGACTCATTATTACTCCTTTGATTTGTAGGACTTCCTTGATTTGCAGAAGCATTTCCAGTGACATTTTCTGAAGTGTTTCTATTTCGGTTGTTATTTTCCATTGAATTAGAAATGGTTTTACCACTCCTCAAGATCATACACTTTCTAAAATTGATTTAGCACTTGGTCCCACTGGGCGTGCCAATTTGTTTGTTGTGAAAATTTTTAATTGAAATCGAAAACTCTCTTGATTCTGAAATTACAATGTGGGACTAGAATCTGAATCCTCCAAAGGTTCTTTTTAAAATCAGGTTTACTTAGAAAACGTATTCAAAGAGTAACAAAATTTTGAATCACTTGTTTTCTAAAAGAAAATAACTTCGAAAATCAGTTTTGAAGATTAAACAAACTTTCAAAGAGATGAAGATTAAAGGACAAAGTGCAAGAAATTTAAAGTGTAGAATTTTAAATAAAAGAAAGAAAAACTTCAGAATTTAAATAAAAGAAAGTAAAAATTTGCAGAAAAGTAAATGCAGAAAGTAAGCAAATCAAAGAAAATTGCAGAAATGTAAAGAACAGAATGTAAATCAAAGAAAAGAAAATGACAGAATTGTAAATGACATTAATTGAAAGTTGGTATTGATACACATATTGGGCACTCTCCTTAGTAAACCACTGAGCCGTTTTCGATAATAGACGTTGGGTGTTTCAGAGAAGTTTCAGTAAAATGAAATCCAACCCTTATTACATCAGATTTTGACCTATTTATAGACTTCTATCCTAACAGACACTTAACAGGATTTTGACACGTTTACAAGCCTATATTATGTGTCAAATTTCTAAGTATGTCACGCATTCAAATCAGCAACGGTTTTCAATCTCTCAATAACTGACTACTTGAGATTTTGACACATGTCTTCAAACAACAACGTTCACTAACTGCTCTATTTGAAATTTGAACGCTCTCTGAACAAACTTCCCATAACCGCTTCATTTGAAATTCAAATTTCCTTCGAAACGTTTCTAAGTAACTGCTTCTGTCTTCATGAATTCTTCTAAGTTACTGGACTCCTTTCAAAATCGAACCAGCTTTCGATTTTGATTAACTATCAAATATTGACTGATTAATTTCCCTTAAGTTTCACGTGTTTAAAATCCTGATTGGTCACTTCAATGTTGAATCTTGACCACCGACCACACGTGGGTTTGATCTCCAAACTGATTGGATCATTCTGTAGGCACATTAATGGCACCGTCCAATCTAATCAGTATAAATATCCATTGGCTTTGACGTTCTTCTTCATTCAGTCTACTTCTTCAACTATTCCTCTGATAAAAAATGAAGAAGTTTTTTCCTTTGGCTATTACGATCAACCTGATCTTTCTTGATTTCATCTTTGATGAGGTTGTCGAAATAGCCAAAGCTATAAGCTTCTTCAATCCTTATTAAGGATTTTCTTGGGTTGAACGTAATAGCCAATTAGAATTTCAATTCATCTTCACCCCATCTTTCTCACTTTTAGTTTGAATCGCAAGGCCATCCAATCACAGCTGCATAATGCACTTACTCTGTTGGTTCGATCAAAGCTTGTGGGAGAAGAAGAAAAACGAGGAGGGTCAAATGAAGGACAGGTAGGGTCAGATGAAGAACAGGGAGACAGAGTCAAGTTCCCTGAAGACCCAGGAAAACAGGAATCAAGTTCTCTGAAGATTTAGAATAGCTTTTATTTTCATGTATACTTTATTCTCTATGTATTTTCATTCGAAATATGTAATTCGAATCTTATTTATACATGAATAAAAGACTTATATCTTTTAATCTCTTTACCCTTCAGATTCTTTAGTATCAAACTCCTTTTCCTCTCCTTCGCATTCAAAATACTTTTTGAATTTAAATAGGCACTTAATCAAAAACTTGTATCCTTCTTGAATACATATAACAGGATGCCTTACATTTCGAATTCAACATGCAAACTTCAAATTTTCACCAAGTCATAATGTATTTCGATTTCCAATATGCGTTTCAAATCCTTCATTGTATACATCGAAATCGAAGATATTATCATTGTAATAACTTAGCAAAATTTGTAAATTTCACCCCAATAATTATTAAAATTCAAATTTAAATATTTATTTGAATAATAAATTCGTGCATCGCATAGGTTAGATACTAGTTTGTTTCAATGTGCCATTGCTATCACTTACTCTATTTTTTATATTTATCACTTACTCTATTTAATTGGTGTTTCGTAACACAATAATGTATAAATGTGTGATCCCTATGCAATATTATAATGTTTCAATAAAAAAATAAAGTAAACACCAATAACACCTTCTATCGCAGGTTATTTTCACTTGTACAACATTAAACAAAATTCTGAATTTGCGAACGTTAGAACTACCCCATTTAGGATACAGTCTACTATTGACAATTATTTTTTTCCCCCATTCTATGATCCACTTTCTTTAATCTTTGTTTCTCCTTCTTTTGTTCCAGAGAAAGGGGTTAACAATCACATCTGAGTTTGTGTTCCCACTTCACGTTTTTAATAGTTTCGTAATTCACGATCACATGACATGCCTGTTTGTGTTACTTCACATTATTAATAGTTTCGAAATTCACCATCACCTCACGCGTCAGTAGTAGTAGCTCAGAAATTCTTACAAAAGAATTATATAATTTATTCAAGTTGGGTGAACTATATGTCAATAAATTATTGACAGTAATTCATCATCGAGTTATATGAATAACTAATGATTGATTAACTATTATAGCTACATATTTATTAATATTTTTTAAGCCTTATTCACCTAATTTGACTGCACAGATTTATACAACTATATATTTCTAACTCTATATAAACCTATATATTACACTTCACTACAAAAATGTGCTAAATTACGCGTAAGTTTTAAACGTATTTACATTAAAAATTGTTATAACGTGCAAAATTTAAATTTTAATTAAAAATGTAATTAGCCATCGCTACATTTATTTTTAATATTTTCAAAAAATAATAAATTAACTTTTTAGTGTAGCAACGGTCTGACCGTCGCTACAATGCGAAATGTATAGCGACGACCAGATCGTCAAAGAGTATTAATTGCACAACTAGGCATTCAACTGCGCATTTAATGTTGTAGCGATGATGTAGCGACGGTTGGGCCATCGCTACGATTAATTATATCAACAATTAAAACTAATTATAACTAATTATATAAACAATTAAAAATAATTAAAACTAAATAAAACTAATTATATAAACAATTAAAAATAACTAAAACTAATTAAAACTGTAAAACTTACCGGTGGCTGGCAAAGGAGGCTGGACGACGGGTGGTGGACACCGGAGGAGGAAGAGGGAAGGAAGTGCAAAGGGACCTAGGGGCAACTATTTGAGATTCTGATCGGTTCAAAATGAACCTATGAAGGAGGGAGAGTGTTTAATCGGTGAGACTTTGAAAATGAAAGAGAGAGAGAGGGAGAGAAACAGGGATGACCAGACGTAAGGAAATGAGAGGGAGGAGGAGAAGGTAGAAGAGGGGAGGGGGAAAGAGTTTTGTAGTTATAATTAACTTTAATTATTTATTCAATTAGTTATGATATTAGTTTTAAGGTTTAAGATATAGTTTTAATTAGTTTTAATTATTTATAAAATTATTAGAATTAGTTTTAATTATGTATATAATTAGTAGAATTAGTTATATAGGTATTTAATTATATAGGTAGTTATTTAATAATTATTAGTAGTAATTAATTAGTAATTACTAGTAATTAGTCATTTATAGGTTTTCTGTTTAATATTTAATTTAACACTATTAAACTTAGGTAAATATGCCTCGTATGCGTGATAGAAGTGGACAGAAGGTCCCAACCTATTAGAGGGAGGTCCATCCCTCCGGGCGAACTTGCTGCACAGGCAGCTCGCTTACGTCGAAATCATAGGATCAACCCTCCTGAGCAGCTGCCAGAGCAACCATCTGCTTCAGCGCCTCCGGTGGCCTACATCTAGTCTTCTTCTTCCTCCCCTCCACCTTCTGATCAACCTGCTGCATCTGACCAGGCAACATTCGACGGAATGAGGTTCATCCCTACACCGGGATATCATTATATCCCTACCGAGGTAGAGGAGGAGCTTCCACATATATCTGAGCCTGAGGTGGATGCTCAGGACGCTCAGGACATGATTGATGAGCAGGCTGACCCCGAGTCTGATAAGGATCCTGTTCGGTACCAGGGTTCCAGCTCTAGTAGACCTCATGAGGTAGACCCTCACGGTTGGGTTATTTGTTTATTTATTTTTACTTCTTTTGAATTAATAATATTGAATATTTATTTGTTTTAACAATTAATATTGATTTTGTTTATTTTTCAGTTGGGTGCCTAAC
Organism: Sesbania bispinosa; assembly: GCA_026901365.1. NCBI lineage: Eukaryota > Viridiplantae > Streptophyta > Magnoliopsida > Fabales > Fabaceae > Sesbania > Sesbania bispinosa. Next base: position 297,293 of record QLOH01000503.1, on the reverse strand, counting down.
AACCCACCTATATTAGCCATTGGTCATGCGATTCAATCGCAGTTCCGAGGTCCTCACTACCTGTGGGAGGTCATCCCCCAGGATGTAAGGGACAAGTGGTGGGCCGAGTTTACAGTAAATAAAATGTCTTCACTTTATATTTCTTTTCTCTTTAAGTTATGCCATTTTCTAATAACTTACCCTAATTTTTTTTGCAATGCAAAGTTACTTTGGACCCTTCTGATGAGGCCCAAATTAAGAAGGTGTACGAGCAAAAGATTGTCCGTCGCCTTCGAGATATGATGAACAATGCCTTGAGGGCTGGGAGGAGGTCCACTTGGTGTGGTGAGGAGGCCTGGGAGGGTCTTTTGACCTACTGGGCCTGATGAGTTTAAGGGGAAGTCCGCTCGTAACAAGAGCAATCGAACTTCTCTTCGCGGGGGAGCAGTTCACACCACGGGTCGCAAGGCCCACTTTGAGGTGGCGTTGGATATGGTATGTATAAACAAGCACCCTTCTGTATTATTTTTGTATTTGTTACTAAAATAATTAATTTGTGTAATTATTTTGTGTAAGCTCGACAACTTGGGCGGGAGGTAGAGCCCGATGAGATTTTTGTCGCCACCCACATAAAAAGGGGTGGTGGCTGGGTAGATGACCGAGCGCGGTCCCCATATGTAAGTCCAACACTATGCTTATCAGTATTTTTTATATAATTTCATATATTTGCAATTGAATATATAACTAACTAGTTTTACGTTTACTTGTACTCAACAGACAAATTACCAGGACCGCCTGAGGGAGGTGAAGTCACATATAGGGGGACAATTCCATCACTGATGGGTCCACCAAGCTACAGATCTGGAAGAATGTTGCGAGTGGCAAGACCCGAGGCCGTTGTTGTTGCACCGGGGACTTGTCAACCAACATTTGTCCTGGTGTGACTAGCCTTACTCAAGAGTCTCGGGCCCATACCAGCGGGAGCGACGGGTCGCGTCATTCGTCTGAGGAGGTGCTGAGGCAGGAGATACTTGAAGCCAACTTGAAGGCCACCCGAGCTGAAGAGAAGACTGCACGGTTGGAGGAGGACTTCGCACGACTCTGACAACAGATGCAGATGTTGCTGGAGGCCCAAAGTGCAAGTGGTTTCACCATCTTCAATCAGGCTCAGGCTCAGGCTCAGCCGCACCTGCACTACGATGGCCACCTGGATGACCAGCCGTTGGATGAGGATGAGGATGAGGATCATTGCCCACCACACCAGAGTCGTCACCGCCATGATTTTTTTTATTATGTTTTTCTATACATTTATTGTATTATGTTTGAACATTCTTTGTATATATACTTTTTATATATATTTTTTCCTCTGTTGGTGTGCTTATATAGTATTTAGTATTTTCTTTATAATTTTAAAATTAAAATATTAAAATAAAATAAATAAGAATAAACTTAATTTTAAAAAATATTATTATACTAGCGACGGCCATGGTCGTCACTATTAAAAATATATAAAAGAAATATAAAAAGTTGCAACGGCCATGGTCGTCGCTAGGTTGTGACGGCTTAGCGACGATCATTGATCCCTTCACTTAGCGACGACTTGAGCGACGGTCTGGAAGACTCTACGTAGCGATGACTTATTTTGCTCGTCGCTACTGTATTAACGACGAGCATTTTAGCGGCGTCCATGGGGTCGTTGCTAAATTGATGCTAGCGACGGTTTTCCACTTGTAGCGACAGCCAGTGCTTATAGAATTCATTCATTTATGTAATGATACAATTTGGATGTCTATGATATGCTAGTGTAGTGTGTTGTCGAAATGAATCTCTGCTAACAAAAGCAATGACCTGATGCACATAGATATATGTTGTCCTTAAGGATTCATTCACGAAAATGCGACGATTTCCCAGGATATAACATGTCTTTCCAGAAAATTCTGAGGTATCAGAACCAACAAGAAAGAATTCCATTAAACCTAGAGATAAACTCAGAGTATTTGTTTAGAAGATAAGAGAATGGAGGCTTTTTTATTAGGTTAAGAGAAAATGTGCTTATAAATAATTAGGGTTATGAAAGATGAAAATAGGTTTTGACCAAGTCAAAAATATATACTAAAATGATAAATAAAATATTTATTTATTCATTCTCTTAGAAAACTTTTGAAATACATAAATAGTATAAAAAATTCAACATAGAGTACATTCGTACTTAAATATGGTAGTATAAGTGTGTGTTTAGTTTGACGTTGAAATTGACCAAACTCAAATTTAAATTTCCCAACTCAATTATTTCTTGTGTTGAAAATATAAATATTATTTTTCAGCGTTAAACCAAAAATATATTCTAATATAATCAACATATATGGTGCTTGCAAACTTAAATATCTCTCGTTCAACCATATTCAAAACATCATCATCATCATCAGCAGCGGAAAGAGAGTCACGACCCTCTTTCCCCCATCTTTCTATTCTAAAGTTTCTTCTTCACCTTTCTACATTTTTTAGGCAGTTATTATTTTTATTGGGTGTTTATTGGTTAGTGGGAACCGTAAATCAATAAATCAGGATATAAAATAGGGGTATAATGGGAATGGAAATGTGGAAACCAAAACTCCCCTACTCTCTTTATATATAGTATAGTTTTTTATTGGGTAGTTATTGGTCAGTGAGAACCGTAAATCAGTAAATCATGATATAAAATAGGGGTATAATTGGAATGGAAATGTGGAAACCAAAACTTCCCTACTCTCTTTATATATAGTATAGATTATTCATTCTCTTAGAAAACTTTTGAAATAAATAAATAGTATACACTTCCAGAAAAATAAAAAATAGAGACGGAAAAAATCCGTCTCTAAAATCAACTTTTTCCGTCTCTAATGGGGTTAGAGACAGAATCTGTGTCATCGCTGATCTGGGCGTCGCAAGTTTGTTAGCGACGAAATTTTTATGTCCGTCTCTAAGTAGAGACGGAATAGTTCTGTCTCTAAGAAATTATAAATCCGTCTCTAAGAGATTGATAAAAAATGAGTGATTCCGTCTCTAACAGAGATGGAATAATCCATCTCTAAGGATTTTGTCCGTCTTTAATCAGAGACGGAATTAGTTTTCCGTCGCTAATGTAGTGAGGTGTATTCCGTCTCTATGTTTAATTTCCGTCTCTAATCCCATGAAATTAATTTTGAGATTTCTGTCTCTAAATTCCGTCTCTATCTTTAAATTTTTTTCTTTTTTTTTATTTTTTTATCAATTCAAATATCCTGTATACATTTTTATAGTAATACTAGTAATTCAAACATCAATGATTTTATGTGCTAACAAAGACTGTAAAACACATCACTAATTCATCTACTCTATTGATTAGAATTAATTTCTGCTTACATTTTTAATCAAAATTTTGGCAGAGTTATCCCTATTTTTTCTAATTTCCCCAAAATTGCCAAACAATTGTCAGAGTCCAAATTGACCAGGCAGAACAAAAGAGAACAATTTGCAAACAAATGAAATATCAATATATATATATATAACTTCATAACATATCACCATATCATCATACACTTGAATTTTAGCTAATACCAAAACATGAAAGTTGACATGGCTAACAGATTATAAAACACATCAATAATTCAACTTCTCTATTAACTAGAATTTATGTCTTTTTAAATGAAATTCCGACAGAGTTTCCCTTGTTTTTCCATCTTCCCCAAATTTGCTAAACACCTGTGAGAGTCCCATTTTCCAAACAACACCATAGACAAAAAATTTCTAAGAAATGGAAAAGTAAACAGAGGGGTCCTTAATTTGTAGTTATAAGGATGGACTTGGATTATTCTAATATATTTTCTACCAAAGCAACACACATGTTAGGAGGGAGTGTTCAATCTGTGGCTGCCATTCATTAGTTCGGATCAAAATTAAAGATTATTTGTAACTAAAAAGAAAAAAAGTAGAATGAAATGATCTCTCAACTAGGTGAGGTTCCCATCCAATTAGTCATGTTAGGATATTCTAGTGTTAACATGTAAGGGTTGTGAAGTCTATAAATCAGTTTGAGTATTCAAACATGACTCTAAGACTTAACATCCTTAGGTTTTAATGATTAACAAATAAGATTATATTATTAACAAATAAGATTATATAAGAACATAATAAGATTATGTAAATAGGTTCTACTGAGAAAGGTATTGGTTTGTTGATTGTGTTTCAGGTTAGAATATTCATTTGAAGATCAGACTAAGAAGACTAAAAGAACAAAATCAGAGAAAGAAGATCAGAAAGATCAGAATCAGAAGAAGAACAGTATCAGAAGATAATCAGAATCAGAAGAACAAAGTGCAGAATCCGAAGAAGAGAAATCCACAACAAGGTTGAAGCAATTCTAAGAAAAGAAGAGATTAAAGAAGCAATCGACTGAAGACAGATTTCGTCTGAAGAACTGAAGAACCAAAGACTCGGAAGATCTGAAGACCATCTGAAGACTTGAAGACAAATAATGGAAGTCTGGCTATCATCTGAAGAACATCTATTGAAGAAAAGAAATAAGGAAACTAATCAATCTGAAGAAGGATTATCAACCGAAGACGCAACTATCATCTGAAGAAATGAAGACAATATGAAGCAGTCTATGTATCTGAAGATTCAACATGTCAGAATCCAGAAATAATCTCTTGGAGACGTTACAAAGTGTAAAGCTCACTCCATCAGATGGATTACACACAAAATCCATACATGCTTTTCTACCTCGACCAAAGTCTTGCACAAATAAGGAAATCCTGCAAAGACTTTCTGCAATGCTGCTGCACCTGCAACAAAAGGTATCTGCGTGCGCAGACCTACTACACCAGCGCCTGCCATCGATCAGAACGGGATAGAAGACTAAGTAAAAGCAACAAAGAAAGATGTTTGAATAAAATACATACAATTCAACATCTTTATTCATCTCAGAAGAAGAAGAAGGTACAAGAAGAATGAAGCTGCAATCGTCTGAAGATCAGAAGAAATATTTTATAAGAAGAAGAAGAAGAAGAATGAAGCTGCTATCAAAGAAACATATTATCAGAAGAAAGAAAGCTTATTGAAAGCATCTCAAGCTGGAGAATTGAAATAAGCTTGAAACAATTATGAGCACATGTTGAAGCTGATAAAATTACAATATGGTAAAAGCAAGCATCATAGTATATGTGAAGATTAAAGAGATCAATCATCTGAACGTATCAACTCTCTGAATGCATGAAACAGCTCTCAACACAGAAGCAAAGATTATATGATTAAATGTTTATATTATCATATATCTTTATTCAAAGAAGAAACTGCAGCAATAGCTTTTGGACTAGACACCTCATTCAAAGAAGAAAGAAGAAATGGTGTCAGGAAGCAAATGAAAAAAAAGGAGTATATGCAAAATAAGCAAAGGGACAAATCCAACGGATATTTCCTTATATACACTCCTAAAGAAATTAGAAGAAAGCTGAAGAAATCAGATGCAAGCAAAAGAAAGCAGAAGAAAGCAAAAGCAAATCAAGAGAGAGAGCAAGCATTATTATATCAGAATATCTCTCACAAAGGAGCGTATAACAGAAGTGTCAGAACGGGATCGTCTGAACACCTATTTGCTTAAGAAGAAGCAACCGTTTGAGGAGTTATTACATAACGGCTATATGAGCCAAATCATCAATAACTCAACGGTATTATGAATCATCTTCAACGGCTATATTCAAGCAGAACATATAAATAGCCTCAAGATTGAATTTGAAGATGTTGATTGACTGCTTAGACAATCAACCATGTTGATTGATCGCTAAGATAATTAACCAAGTTGATTGGTTGCTTAGACAATCAACCAGGCTGAGTGCCAAACTAGTCAACAAGGGTTGATCAAGAGTGGATCAAGTTGATCAGAGTGGATCAGTTTGGTCGTTGTTGGATCAATCAGGCTACTGACCTGTTGGTTAGTTAGTCACGTTGTTCAGTTGATCTGTTAGATCAATCAAGTTGGTTGTTGGTCTAAAGACAACCATGCTGAGCAAAATGACTATCAAACCAGGAACGGTTTGAAGCCATGAACATACCTTGGTGTTCCAACGATACAGGTGAGAATGTAACCCATGGAAACCAATGGTTGGAGAATGAGGCTGAAGCTCAATTTCATATCTTAGTTAGCCTACTCTCAGAGGATGGTGTTCCTCATAGTAAAGACAGGGATTGTACTTAATTCAAACACTTGTATCACTGTCTATCCTTGTACTTAGTTTGTAATGTCTGTATCCTGAGTGTGTACTCAGTAAACCACTATGTACGAGAAGAATCTGAGTTGAGGGTTCTAGCGAACTTCTAACTTAGATTGAGTAGTAAAATACTCAACACTTGTATAAGTGTCTGAGAGCCTGAAGAGGCTTGGCGGAAGAAAGAATACTTGGTAGGGTATGTGGTGACCCTGGCTGGGTCTTGGTGACCTGGTGTGACACATGAATGTGTTGGTTGGGTCTGGGTGACTTGGTGCAACACTTGTATATGTTGGATGAGTCTGGGTGACCCTGTGAGTCTCGATCGGTGTGACCTTGACTGTTGAGGTCTATGTGACCTTGCGTGCTCGGTCTGGGTGACCTTGCATGGCTGGGTCTTGGTGACCTGGTGTGAGGTCTGTGTGACCTTGTGTGCTCGGTCTGGGTGACCTTGCATGGTTGGGTCTTGGTGACCTAGTGTGTTTGGGGTCGGTGTGATCCTGAATGTTAGAGTCTGGAGGACTCTGTTTGACACCTGTGTGTGTTGTTTGTGGTTAATGGAAAATCCAGTGGTGGTTTGCCTCTGGTACTGGATGTAGCTCACAGGTTTGTGGGTGAACCAGGATAAATTATGTGCCTAAGTTTTCTTATCCCTTAATCTCTTTTATTTACAGTCTTTACATTTACGTTGGGGATTGAAAAGTATTTTTCATAATAAACTTAACACAACGATTTCAATAAAACAAGTTTTCAAACAAACATAACATGAAACATCTCTTATATCGTTTGAAGTATTACAAAGAATGTATGTTGAAGAACCTCTGAAATAACTGTCTAAAGTGAGTCCAAAAGGAGCTCAGTTCAGAAACTAGAAATAGATGGTCTCTGATCATCTGAAGTATTTCAGAAACAGTTCTGAAGGTACTCTTGGTAATAATCTTCAGAAGATACTTTGAGAAGCTTTTCAATCAAAACAATCTTAAGTTTTAGAGAAAGATTTTCTATCTTTATCTTTCTTATGTTCCGCACGTTTTTAAATTAACTCTGATCTTAAGATTCGTTTTGTACATTAATCACCTTGAGTGATTGATTTAATCAAAGATTTCCAAAATGACTTATAAAGATTAAAACACTATTCAACCCCCCTCTAATGTTATTTGTGGTTCTAACAAGGGCTTCGTAGAAAAATTCTTGTTCCATTGTTATTGTAGTTGGATTTTTTTATATGTTTGTGAGATATGAATATGTATAATATTTTCACTTATATTTTAAAAAATGAAAAGTAATATTTATTAATATATTTAAAAATAAGTGAGAATGCATTTATTAATAACATCTATCAAAATATCTTCTGAACACCAAGAATGTTCTGGTCATCTACCCAAAAGATATTTAATATTTATTTTATTTAATAATTAGATAAATTTGTAAGAGAAATAAGTAGGATGACTTGGAACTATTCTTATTAAAAAAAAGCATGTTAAGCATCACCCATTGCACTAAACAATGTGTAATACCAAAGCTCATTAGCGTCTTATTCTACTCTAATGTTTTGTCCCGCAATTATTTAGCCAGCGACTGCAATCAAAGCTAGCAAGTCCTTCTTGGTAAAGGGAAAACCATAAAGTAATAGAAGCACATATTTAAACAAAACTTCAATTGCATTTGTTAATCTGTTCCTGGTGCATAAGTCAACTAATCACAATGTTAGGGGGCCAAAAAAGGATTCTTGCATGCCATGTGGCCTGACTCCACAACCAGAGCCACATTAAATTAAATTAGAGGCATACCAAAATTGTAAATCCACAAATTTCTGGAACATATCAAGAACTTGACATCCAACATGGATTTAGCAACGATCTTACTTGTCAGAAGAGGAAATGACCATGATACCACAAGCACAAGCTTCAAATGTGCCTTTCCAAATTTTTAGCCAGTTATACTTGGAATCTTAGGCCTTAAAACACCACTGCAATTTTCCACCTTTTTACCCAGCAAAGCCTTAATGATCTTAGATAACTGGGAAAAGCTCTCATCATATATATGAGGCATTTAGCAGAACCATGGCATTGTCCTAAAGCCTAATGGGCAATCCAAAGTTGTGGAATGTCTTGATAGTTCCATCATGACCAGAAAACACAATAAAGAAATTGTGAATAGAAAAGTAAACAGAGGGGTCCTTAATTTGTAGCTATAAGGATGGACTTGGATTATTCTAATATATTTTCTACCAAAGAAACACACACGTAAGCAAGGTAACTAAGTAACTATATATTTCTACTGCTAGTTTTAGTTTTGGGATAAGCAGAAATGAAATTCAAGAAAGGTAACTAAGTAACTATATATTCCTACCAAAGCCTTGATTACTACATATTTGGTAGGTTCAAATATCAACTTAATTAGACTATTTCTCTATATTATTAGTAGTTCATGTTCAAAACAATGACTAAATGTTGAGTCTCAAAAATATCATAAGGTAAATTACGATGTTTTAGATACCTCATTTCTCAAGTTTTAATGCTTAACAAATTTGGCTTAAAATACTTATCATAGATACATAAATGTTTAATGATTTATCTATGATTTCAGCAAGCCATTCTAAACTTATAAAGACTGTCTGAAGTGCTGTCAACCTGTCTAAAGTGGAAAAGCCTTCTGAAGGTTCAACCTGTCTGAAGTGTTGAAGCCGTCTGAAGTGTTCAACCTGTCTGAAGTGTTGAAGCCGTCTGAAGTGCGCAACCCGTCTGAAGTGTTGAAGTCGTCTGAAGTCTCACTAATGACGTGGCACTCTTTGCTGAAGTATGTGAAGACATCTCTGAAATTCTGCTGAGTCAAGCGTTCTCTACTGCACGTACCTTTTCAAACATATTTATGGCAAGGAACACAGAGACCTTTCCTGGTATATTTGAATTTCATACACCACTGAGGAAATCCCTGCAACGCAGCCTTTGCAGCAACAACAGTGGCAGCTTTATGGCAGCTACAACCTTGTACTGTGTCAGAAAAATCATAACTCTCAGAAGCATGTCTCACAACGGATTAAATAGCATTTAATGCTATCTCTAAACGGTGGTATTTCAACGGATTGAAGATTGGTTATAAATAGCCCTTCATGAAGACCATCAAGAGAGTGACTGCATATACAAGAAAGTCTAAGAGAAATCACGCTGCAAGTTTTTCTTTGTAAAAACACTCTGATTTCATATTTGTTGTACATCATTTGTATATCCTGAGCATACCTCAGTTTTTATTGTACATCGTCTCTGTTTAAGCTTCAAACTTGTGTAGTTTAAAAGCTTAGACATATCTCTTTATAAAAATTGTCTTTGAGCCTGGAGAGGCTTGTCTGTAAAAGAATACTTGGTTGTAGAGCCTGAAGAGGCTTGTCTGTAAAAGAATACTTGGTTGTAGAGCCTGAAGAGGCTTGACTGTAAAAGAATACTTGTAATCTTGGTGAAGATTAAGAGAAAATCCAAGTGCTAGTTGGCATTGGGACTGGACGTAGCTCACAGTGGTAGTGAGTGAACCAGGATAAATTCCTTGGCTAAGTTTTCTATCCCTTATCTCTTGTCAATTTATTTATACTAACCAAAGGGTGTTGAAAACTGTTCTGATAATTTTAAAAAGCAAGAAACCTTTTTAAAGATCTTTTCAGAAGCCTCTTAAGAAACTTCAGACAACCTCTTAAACCTGTCTGAAACTGTTGTAAACTTAACCGTTTGCGAAAAGCTTCCATAAATTATTAAGAAACACTATTCAACCCCCCCTTCTAGTGTTTCCCTGTGTTTCTACAGTTGGTATCAGAGCTCAACTCAGGGTTGAGCACCTTACAAGTGTTTGAGGATTAAAGATCCAGATGGAAGCTTCCAACAACAGACAGTACATCACTGAAGGAGCCTCTATCACAAGACCCCCAGCATTCAATGGAGTGGACTACCACTATTGGAGGGATCGTATGAAGTTGTTCATTGAGAGCAACAACATTGATGTTTGGGATGTGGTCACTGATGGAGACTATGTGCCTATACATAACGGAGTGCCAATACCTATGGCTAAATGGACCTTAGAGCAGAAGGCTAGAGTTCAGTTAAATGCTAAAGTCAAACTCTATTTGATATGTTCTCTGAACAAATTAGAGTATGAGAAGGTTCATGGATGTTCATCTGCCAAGGAGATTTGGGATACACTTGCAGCCGCCCATGAAGGGACTGAGACTGTCAAGCAATCCAAAATAAGCATGCTTATACATCAATATGAGATGTTCAAGATGGAAGAATCTGAAACCATAGATCAAATGTTTGGGAGGTTTCAGACTATAACTAATGGACTCAGGTCTTTAGGTAGAACTTTTGAATCTGGAGACAATAATAGAAAGATTCTGAGAAGTTTGCCAAAGTCCTGGAGACCTAAAGTTACAGCCATTCAAGAGGCCAGAGACTTAAACTCTCTTAGAATGGAAGAACTGTTGGGATCTCTCAAAGTTCATGAGCTTGAACTTGGGGAAGATGACATCAAGAAGAAATCTCTGGCATTAAACTCCAAAGCCAAACACCCTAGGCATGGCAGCATTAAAGCCATGCAAGCTGAGGAAACTTCAGAAGCAGATGAAGATTCTGGAAATAGCTCAGAAGATGATGATCTTGCTCTTCTCAGCAGGAAAATCAAGAGGATGCTGCAGAACAGAGGAAAGTTTAGAAAGAACCAACCCTCAACCTCTAAATCAAGTAAGTCAGGTAAGGATTCTCAAAATGACAAAATTATATGCTATGAGTGTAAACAGCCAGGTCATATGAAGGCTGAATGTCCAAGACTGAAGAAGAACAACTTCAAAAAGAAGAAATTCTTCAAGAAGAAGAAGGGTCTGATGGCAACATGGGAGGATCTTGATGAGTCTACCTCAGAAGAAGAGGAAGACACTTCAGAAGAGGACAACCTATGTCTCATGGCCAGCCTGCCCTCATCAGATAGCTCAGAATCTGAGGTATTTCCCTTAACTCTTCAAGAGATGTATGATGACCTGATGGAAAGTTCCAAGGAACTCTTCCAAGAGTATAAGAATCTGTCCAAGGCCCACACAGAAATGTGCAGTAAATATGAGGCTCTTGAGATACAAAATATTATGCTCAAGGAGAGAATTCTTGTGACTGAAAGCAGCAGTTCACAAACTGTCTCTGAAGAAAACAAAAAACTTCAGAAACAAGTTGAGAAACTGACAAAAGACTTAGCTAAATTTGTCAAAGGAACAGAAAACCTTAACAGATTGCTTGGAAATCAAAGGGATCCCCTTGACAAAAGTGGATTAGGCTTTTGTGATCATGATACCTCTGAACCTCATATTTTCAAAAATTTTACTAAAGGCAAAAAGAAAGTTATTAGGTGTTCTCATTGTGGCAAGCCTGGACACAATGTGGCTCAGTGTAAACACAAGGGAAAAGCAAAACACAAATCTAACAAGAAAGGACCCAAAAGAATATGGGTACCTAAGAACTTGATCATTCCTGTTGCAGATGTGTTTAACAGGACAAAGGAGACCCCACAAATGGTACCTGGACAGTGGGTGCTCGCGACACATGACAAGAGAAAGGTCTTTGTTCCAAAACCTTAGGCCCAGAGCAGGAGGTGTTGTCACCTTTGTTGGAAATCAGCAAGGGAAGATCACAGGAATAGGGACTGTAGGTATGTCTCCTCTATCCCTTATTAAGAATGTTCTTCTAGTAGAGGGACTTCAGCACAATCTACTAAGCATAAGTCAATTGTGTGATAGTGGATATGTGGTTTCCTTTACTAAAGAAGGATGTATAGTCAAAGACTCTCGTGATCAAATTCTTTTTACTGCTAAGAGACACAACAATGTGTACAAAATTGATCTAGAGGATTTGGCAAGTCAAAATGTAAAATGTTTTCTCTCTATTGAAGATGAAAAACAGATTTGGCACCAAAGACTTGGGCATGCCAGCTTGAGATCGATCTCAAAGTTAGCAAAACAAAACCTTGTTAAAGGACTGCCCAAGCTTTCTTACAAATCTGACATTTTATGTGAAAGCTGTCTGAAAGGAAAACAAACAAGACACTCTTTTCAGAGTAAGGATGTTGTTTCCACTAGCAGACCTTTAGAATTGTTACATATTGACTTGTTTGGTCCTATTAGAACAAAAAGCATTAGTGGTAAGAAATATGGTTTGGTCATTGTTGATGACTATTCTAGATTCACATGGGTGTTATTCCTAAGAAGCAAGGATGAGACTTTCAGGAATTTCACAATATTCTGCAAGAAGGTACAGAATGAAAAAGGATTCTGTATATCTGTTATCAGAAGTGATCATGGTGGAGAGTTTGAGAATGCAAACTTTCAACTGTTCTGTGATGAGAATGAGATCTCACACAATTTCTCTGTGGCAAGAACACCTCAGCAAAATGGGGTTGTTGAGAGAAAGAACAGAAGCTTGCAAGAAATGGGAAGAACCATGCTCAACTCATGCAATCTACCAAGATCTTTCTAGGCAGAAGCTATTAACACAACTTGCTACCTTCAAAACAGAATATTGGTAAGACCAATTCTGAAAAAGACTCCTTATGAATTGTGGAAGGGAAGAAAACCCAACATATCATATTTCCACACCTTTGGTTGTGAGTGTTTTATACTCAACACCAAGGATGATCTTGAAAAATTTGATGCAAAATCTGACAATGGAATTTTCATAGGATATTCTGAAACATCTAAAGCCTATAGAGTATATAACTCTAGAACTTTAACTGTAGAGGAATCAATCCATGTTAAATTTAATGACAAGAAAGAGAATGATAGGGAATTATCAGATCTAGAAAATGACTTTGCAGGAATGGAGCTGAATAATCATGACAGCATCAAGGATGAACAGGTGTCTGAAGCACCATCTGTCACTGAACCTCTTCAGACCAATGTTGAGTCTCAGACTGATTTGATATCACCTCAGAAACCTGACTGGAGATACAAATCACATCATGCAAAAGAGCAAATCATTGGCAGCACTTCAGAAGGAGTTAAGACAAGATCAAAATTCAAGAATATGAATTCTCTTGCTCTCCTGTCTGAAATTGAGCCAAAGAACATTGATGAAGCTCTGCATGATGAAGGGTGGATTCTAGCCATGCAAGAGGAGCTAAACCAATTTGCTAGGAGTGATGTCTGGACACTTGTTCCTAAACCCCATGGGAAAACAATTATTGGAACCAAATGGGTGTTCAGAAACAAGTTGTCTGAAGAAGGAAAAGTGGTCAGAAACAAAGCAAGATTGGTGGCTCAAGGGTACAATCAACAAGAAGGTATTGACTTCACTGAAACCTTTGCCCCTATTGCTAGATTAGAAGCAATTAGGATTCTTCTCACTTATGCTGTAAATAATGGCATCAAACTATATCAAATGGATGTCAAAAGTGCCTTCCTCAATGGTTTCATTGAAGAAGAAGTTTTTGTTAGACAACCCCCTGGTTTTGAAGACACTGCTTTTCCTGATCATGTTTTCAAATTGAAAAAGGCTCTTTATGGATTGAAACAAGCTCCAAGAGCATGGTATGACAGACTGAGCAGTTTTCTTATCAAAAATGGTTTTGAAAGAGAAAAGTAGATACCACCCTTTTCAGAAAAACAATCTAACAAAGATTTTATACTTGTCCAGATATATGTTGATGACATTATATTTGGTTCAACTTATTCTTCTCTGTGCAAGGAGTTTTCTGAGTTGATGCAATCAGAATTTGAAATGAGTTTAATGGGAGAACTAAAATTTTTCTTGGGACTTCAAATTAAGCAAGATTCTGATTGTATATGGATCCATCAAGAAAAATATACAAAAGAAATGCTTAAGAAGTTCAACATGAGTGATTGCAAACCCATGTCAACTCCTATGCATCCCTCTGCATCTTTGAGAAAAGATGACAAAGAAGAACCAGTGAATCAAACTTTGTACAGAGGAATGATTGGCTCTTTGTTGTATCTAACAGCAAGCAGACCTGACATAATGTTCAGTGTATGTCTGTGTGCTAGATTTCAATCATATCCAAGAATTACTCATTACAAAGCTGTTAAAAGAATTTTTAGATATCTGAAAGATACTACTAATCTTGGTCTATGCTATAAGAGGAGCAAAGATTGCAGGTTAATAGGATACTGTGATGCTGACTTTGCTAGAGATAGAATAGAAAGAAAGAGCACCAGTGGAGGACGTCATTTCTTTGGAAATAACATGATCAGCTGGTCAAGCAAAAGGCAAAGCACCATTGCTTTATCAACAACAGAAGCAGAGTATATATCAGCAGCCAGTTGTTGTTCACAACTGCTATGGGTTAAGTATCAACTTGAGGATTTTAATATTCCTATCTCTGCTATACCTGTTCTTTGTGATAATACCAGTGCAATTAATTTATCCAAAAATCCCATTCAACATTCTAAGGCAAAGCATATAGAAATCAAACATCATTTCATTAGAGACTATGTTCAGAAAGGTGTTTTTGATATTCAGTTCATTGACACAGAGCATCAATGGGCAGATATATTCACAAAACCTCTGCCTGAAGATAGATTTAAGTTCATACGCAACAACTTAAATATACATGCATTCTCTAAAAATTAATTGTGTCTGATATTATTATGTTATCTGAAATTTTTAGTGCGTCTGAAATTTCAGTGTGTCTGAAACAGTGACATGTCTGAAATTTTAGGTTATTTGAAATTTTATTTGTGTCTGAAATTTTCACCTATCTGAAATAACTGGCTGACGTGGCTATCTGAGACGGTTGAATTCTTTCTTTTAAAGTTTTTGTCTCTTCTACTTCGCACGTTACCCGAAGTCTGCGCAGCCGGTACAGGGCATCATTGCATCATGGGTCTATAAATGCAGGAGTAAGTTTGTCGAGGAAGCCTTACACTCTCTTTCCTCAATATTCCGTTTAATATTCTTCACTGCTCAAGCAACCTTTTTCTCTCAAAGTTTCCCTGCAACTCAACAATGGCACCCAAGAAGACCGCTGGTTCTGGTGGAAATGTGGTTAGATCAAAGGGAGTGAATCTTGACGAGCTTCGCAACGTTGGCATTGATTTGGTTGAGGAATTTGATGCAGCTGGGTGGACTTCTTTCTTCGACCACATTAATTGTCAATGGCGTGAACAAAATATGGTGGATTTCTGGTCTTCTGCTCGAGGAATACCTAATTCTAAGGGAGTGTATGTAAGCATCAAAGCCTCGGTTCTAGGGGTTTCAGTTTTTGTTGATCAAGGCATTCTCTCCACAATCACTGATGTTAAGGATGAAGGTGCAACCTTCATTCCTGGGTGGGAGATGAAGAATGGTGAGCACAAGTTGTTTACAAAGATGCTGTATGGAACAGAAGAACCCAAAAGCCTGGATTCCAAGTTCTTGCTAGAGAAGGTCAGAGTTCTTCATGCTATCTTAGGGTGTGCAATAATCCCTAAGAGTGGAAGCATAAACCATGTCTTAGAATTGGAAAGGTTCTGTCTGATTCACCTGCTTCAGAAGAAGAAAGTCAATCTCCTAAGCATTATCATGTTCCATATGCAGAAGAAGATTCGAGACTCTGCTGGAAATCTTCCCCACAACACTCTAATCATGAAGGTACTTATGCATTTTAAGGTACATGTTGAAAGATTATGTGACCATAAATCTCCTGTGTTCTTTGGTGAGTCAAACTTGAAGAGCATGGGAATCAAGCTCACTCCACGACCTCCATCTCCTACTCTGAAGGAGAGTGTTCTTATGGAGAAGGCCTGAAGAAGAGGAACCACCTTAGAGATTCTTGAGAAAGAGCTTCAGGGGGATATCAGAAAAGATGAGTTCAATCCCTCCAAGCCATCCCCTCATCTGAAAAGGAAGAAGCTCCCTGTCAGGAGTTCAGCAAAGGTGTCTCTAGAAGCTATGGACTTGCACACTCAGACATCTGAACCTGTTCAGAAGGCTTTGCAAAAGCCATCTGAAATTGTGGGTCAGGGTTTTGAAGGTGTAAGAACTCTTACTCCTAAGCCTACTTCTGAAACAGAAGTAAAGGCTCATGAGGAAGAGGTAGCTAAGATTGCTGATCCTAAAGCTTTGGCAGCAGCACCTCTGGCTGCATGTCCTTCTGATCCTAAGCTTATTCAAGTAGCAGCCCTTGCTACAGCTTTGGAGAATGAAGAAATGGAGAAGAAGGCTGAGCAAGAAAAGACTGATTATGCTCTTGCAGTAGCCTCTCAGCTAGCTCTTGCTGAAGATGAAAGACTAGCTTCCATTTCTCAAGAGACCAATAAGAGAAAAAGATCCAGTACACAGCAAAGAAGGAGAACAAAAACAAAGTTATTTCAGCCAGCTCCTGAACCCTCTATTAGGATTACAAGGAGCATTGCAAATCAACTACAGGAAATGGATGAGGCTGGCAAGTATCAAAACTTTGTCAAAGCAAACCTGTATTTCAAGAGAAGAAGAGAAGAGAAGCAAGCTGAAAAGGAAAAGGAGAGGGAACCTGAGAAAGCTAAACCTCCTCAGAAAAGGCTCAGGGTAAGGTGTGATAATGTGACCCCATCACCACCTTCATCACCTGAGAAGAAAACAGTAGAGGAGAAAGAAGAAGAAGCACTTCCATCACCTCCCTCATCACCACCTTCATCAACTTCATCTTCAGAATCCACTCAGTCTGAAGACCCCACAGATGAACATCAGCAAGGTGACAGCTCTGAAATATGGAAAGGAAGCATGTTGCCTGAGCATATAAGGCTAGGACCCAAAAGTAGGGACTTCTTCACAGAGCCTACATTTGATCCTTATGCTTTTCCTTTCACTCAGCACCAATATGATGAAGTTGCTGAAGTACCCCACAAAAAAGTATGGGGAACCTTTCAGTGAGAGGGTTAGAGTCCCCAAGATCCCCAACTTATTTGAAGAGCTGCAGTTTTTCAGAAATGAACCCTCCATCTCTCTTCACCATGGCCTTATCAAGCACACTGCTGATGAAGAAAGGGCAAAGTATCAAGGCAGTTCAGATCAATTTTACTCAGGCCAGATTGAAAAGATCAGAAATGGTGCAATTCCACCTGCTCATAAGTGGGCTCCACTTAACCTCTTCTCTGGTGACTCCCTCAGGTTGTCTAATGATGAGTGGTGTTTTGTCAGGCAACTGTCTACTGAAGCTGAACTTTTTGAAAGGGACTACATGAAGTCAGTAGGCATGAGAGGCTATAGGCCACCTAAAACAATCTCCATCAGGCCAACCACAGAGATTCTGGTGCAACTGACAGGATTGTTCCTAGGTATCCCCTGGAAGAAGGCCCTGCTGACAAGTTCAAGGAACCTAAAGCTTATCCAGTTCCCTAGAAACCTTTAACTCCAATAGAATGGAAGGAGCTACCTGCTCGGATCAAAAGACAAGGTGGAGGTTTAGATCACAGCTACAGGGATAGGGTATGGTTATCCTACTGGAAGATCAGAGAGGATGTTGGATCCTCTTCTGGATCTGCAGGACCAGATGAAGACTCCATCATAGACTATGGTGTCTCCACCAATGTGCAGTACCAGTATATCAGAGGCAGATTCCCCATGTCTGAACCCTTTAATGAAGACTGGAAGCTAATCTGCCCTATCAGAACTTTCTTCTTTCCTGTGAGTCATCCCGAAGATTATGGGTTGCATCCAGGATTCGATCGGCTCAGATTCATTTGCAGGCACATTCAGATCATTCTATATGAAGTGGAACTGAATCTTGAGGAAGAGAACAGGAAGCTGAGGCATCAAGTGAAGAGTTTGGAGAAAAGAAATGCTACTCTTGTTGCTAAGCAAGATCAAATCCTTCAAGAGCAACAGCACATCAGAACTGGGCAAGAAGAATTGAAGACTGCTGTCATTTCTCATATTGACAAGGCAAAGGAAGAATTGCTCTCCTTTATGAAAGAGGCCTTGCTGAAGAAATATGGATAGTCTATGATGTTTAGCCATGTTTGGTGTTAACTTCATTTTGAGTGCTTAGTTTCTGTCACGTGAACTCTTTTGCCTCATAATATATTTTGTTTGTTCTCATGAATGTTGGTATCTCAATGTTTTTACTGTGATTATTTTGAAGTTATACTCTGAAATTCCCTTTTGATTGATGACAAAAGGGAGAGTATTAAAACTAACAAAATCTGAAGTAATTACAGGTCTCAGGGGGAGTATTTGATAAGAGTAATTGATCAGAATCTGTTTGACCTGAGAGATCTTTATCTGAGGGGGAGTTATTTTTTTTAAGCTTATTTTATTTTAAAACTCCTTTCAGATTTCTTTATATTAAACAAATTTGTCATCATTAAAAAGGGGGAGAATGTTGAGTCTCAAAAATATCATAAGGTAAATTATGATGTTTTAGATAGCTCACTTCTCAAGTTTTAATGCTTAACAAATTTGGGTTAAAATACTTATCATAGATACATAAATGTTTAATGATTTATCTATGATTTCAGCAAGCCATTCTAAACTTATAAACACTGTTTGAAGTGCTGTCAACCTGTCTAAAGTGGAAAAGCCTTCTGAAGGTTCAACCTGTCTGAAGTGTTGAAGCCGTCTGAAGTGTTCAACCTGTCTGAAGTGTTGAAGCTGTCTGAAGTGCGCAACCCGTCTGAAGTGTTGAAGTCGTCTGAAGTCTCATTAATGACGTGACACTCTTTGCTGAAGTATGTGAAGACATCTCTGAGATTCTGCTGAGTCAATCGTTCTCTGCTGCACGTACCTTTTCAAACATATTTATGGCAAGGAACACAGAGACCTTTCCTGGTATATTTGAATTTCATACACCACTGAGGAAATCCCTGCAACGCAGCCTTTGCAGCAACAACAGTGGCAGCTTTATGGCAGCAGCAACCTTGTACTGTGTCAGAAAAATCATAACTCTCAGAAGCATGTCTCACAACGGATTAAATAGCATTTAATGCTATCTCTAAACGTTGGTATTTCAACGGATTGAAGATTGGTTATAAATAGCCCTTCATGAAGACCATCAAGAGAGTGACTGCATATACAAGAAAGTCTAAGAGAAATCACGCTGCAAGTTTTTCTTTGTAAAAACACTCTGATTTCATATTCGTTGTACATCATTTGTATATCCTGAGCATACCTCAGTTTTTATTGTACATCGTCTCTGTTTAAGCTTCAAACTTGTGTAGTTTAAAAGCTTAGACATATCTCTTTGTAAAAATTGTCTTTGAGCCTGGAGAGGCTTGTCTGTAAAAGAATACTTGGTTGTAGAGCCTGAAGAGGCTTGTCTGTAAAAGAATACTTGGTTGTAGAGCCTGAAGAGGCTTGACTGTAAGAGAATACTTGTAATCTTGGTGAAGATTAAGAGAAAATCCAAGTGTTAGTTGGCATTGGGACTGGACGTAGCTCACAGTGGTAGTGAGTGAACCAGGATAAATTCCTTGGCTAAGTTTTCTATCCCTTATCTCTTGTCAATGTATTTATACTAACCAAAGGGTGTTGAAAACTGTTCTGATAATTTTAAAAAGCAAGAAACCTTTTTAAAGATCTTTTCAGAAGCCTCTTAAGAAACTTCAGACAGCCTCTTAAACCTGTCTGAAATTGTTGTAAACTTAACCGTTTGTGAAAAGATTCCATAAATTATTAAGAAACACTATTCAACCCCCCTTCTAGTGTTTCCCTGTGTTTCTACACTAACTACTAACATGGCTTCAAGCTGGTATTCAATTCTATTCCTCACACCTTCAGAACTTGGTCATTTTGGATCTCTCTAACATAGGGTTGGTACGACAAGGCAAAGAGAAGAAAAGTAAAGCTAGAATCAAATTGAGAGCCTAGAGCCAGATTGAAGATCAAGTGGTCAGGTGTGTTCCATATCAAAGACCCCTGCGAAGCAAAGAAATTGAGAGCAATCAACTGTGAATCATCTAAGCTTTAGGAAAAGAAGACTCATGCACATGAGAGCAAGATAATAAAGAAAAGAAGAGTCAAGCCAAGGGAATCAAAAGCATGGTCTAATTCTAGGAAGAAGCCCAAATGGTCAAAGTCAGTTCACACTACAGGTTGCTCCAAGGAAAGATTATGGGGAGGTTTATGGGCCAGAGAAAGGAAGGGTGCGGCACACAAGCTCACCAAAATATTTCAGTTTCAGCCACCTTGAGAGAACAGGCGTCGAGCTATCAGACGTTAAACAAGCGCTTTCTAGGAGGCAACCCAGAGATTTTTAAAGTCTTTAATTAATGTTAGTTTTGTTTTATTTTCTTGTTGTTAATTAGGATTTTTCATTTTTTAGGATTTAGGAAATTTTCAAATTGATTGGAATAAGTTTGTGGAAAATAAAATTTTTAAATAATAGGAAGCAGCAGAAAATGTGACTGAAAATTGCAAAATTACATTCTATTTTCTGCGCTTCACCTGCGTTGTAGCGCAGGAATGCAATTTTAGTCACTGTCTTCTGCGCTTCACCTGCGCTGTAGTGCAGGTGAAGCGCAGTAGTACGAAATTTTAAAAATCTTCTATTTTCTCATGTACTGTTTCTCTACTTCCTAAGCTCTTCATTTCACTCTTTCCACTCACAAGCTTCCATCAATTTTGAAACTTTCATTTATGTTTTCTTTAATTTTTACCTATTGAAATCTTCATTTACTCAATGATTTGAACTCTAGGATGACAACCTTAGGATTATGAATATTGTTGATAATTGTTATCTTGAATGTGATTATGGCTGTGTGGAACATGAAGAACAAATTGCTTGATTGGATTGCTCTTTGTTTTGTGAGTTATTAAATTTGAAAGTGTTATGCTCTATTTCTTTCAAAAATCTTGAACTTTCACTTTCCATGGATTGATTGAATGCTTGCAAAACAAATGAGTATGTTTTGTTTTTAGGAAGTCATTACCAAGTGCACTAACTTTTGTGGTGAAAATATTAATTCTTTGAATTATGCATGCAAATTGGTTAATGATAGGCTTCCATGTTCTTCATGAATTGATATTTGCAATAAGGCATCATTGAATTGAATGTTTTGTTATTTGACTTTTCAGATGTCAGAATTAAATTGTTGGTCTTTCCCGTGGCTTTAGCTCACGAGGAGAAGGCATTGTGAAGAGGATCAAAGAATATGATCCCATGAGAATCAAAAGTGCACAGACTGCTGCAAAGTATAAAGACTAGTTGACCTCAAACCAATCAGGAGTACTAGACCCATACCCAAGCATGCTGCTTGAAGAGTTCCGGATATTCTTGCAGTGGCCTGGGGACAGGCCTATTCATCCAGGGGGATGTGGAGCAGCAGGACAAGAACTTACAGGATACAGAGAATGAAGATTGATACTGGGGACAGGCCTTTTCTTTTATTTTCTATTATTTTATAGAATTATTTTTAGTTAATTAGGATTTTTATTTTGTATTTCATTTTTTTAAATTTTTAGAATTTTTAAAATTTTTAGGACCTTAGGAATTAGGATTCAAGGTAAAATTTTTCCGAATTCTCTGTAATTAGGTAGTTTAACTAACCGGATTAGGAAAGATGATAGGGTTCTGTGATTAATTCCATAATCAGTCAGGATTAGGATACTTCTCAGGAGAACCTATCAGGATAGTTAATTAAAACCAGTAAGTGCTTTATCAAGGAATTTTAGCCAAATAATCGGTGAGCTGAGAGCCTAAACACTGAAATTGAGAGCTTTTCACTGCTGCTTGTCAACTATTATTGCTTGAGTTTCTGAATTTTGGCTTGCTAGTAGAAGATATGGAAATGACAAAGGCATATTTTGTGATTATAATATTTTGCTCAGTGCCAAATAGCCAACCTTGATTAAATATTTCCAATTTTTGATTGCCCATTTGAGCCTTTAATATTTCTTTTGATGCACCCTATGTAGGGAATCAAGCATGTGGTCAGGGTGCAGCGGAAATAAATGGATTCCCTCCCTTGTTATAATCATTTTGCGAAAACACGAATCAAGGCAAAAAGGTATTGAAACGAAAGGCCGTACCTTATTAGGATTACAAACGAGGCAATAGCAGCCAAGTCTCTAGTGGTGTCCACGCCAACAGCCGGACTAGGATTCTCTCCTCAACTCTGCTAGTAGTTCATGTTCAAGAAAATGACTAACTACTAACATGGCTTCAACCTGGTATTCAATTCTATTCCTCACACCTTCAGAACTTGGTTATTTTGGATCTCTCTAACATAGGGTTGGCAGGGGAAATTCCTGAGTCTTTATTAGAATTTAAGGTCACAACTGAATTTAGGGTAGTCCAAATAATTCATTCTCAATTTGTCTCAAACACCAAACCAATTAGTGGCATTGCCATGGTAAAAGTAAAAGCTATGAGGGCCCTTTACAAATAGAATATAAAACAGGAAAAGAAAAAGGAAAAGGGCCCCCTTCTCCCTCTCTCTATGCCCCCACCTTTTTAATCATATTTATTTTACTCTTTGAGTAATTAGATTTTGACACATCCACAACTTGTACTGACATAATCTCATGCAGCGTTTAGACTTTTGACTTCTTACCCAATAAAAAGAAAAATAAAAGAACTTTGGTTGTTAAATGTAAATCTTACAAAATAAAATGGCCCTACCAATATAATTATAATAGATTGAGTGTAAATCTATACTTATAGAGGAACTCAGTTGTCTTCATGATAAGTGAAAAATATATGATAAATTAGACTACTTTTTAGTTCACTTATCAAGGATAAAATGGTATTTTTCCCCAAATTAATCCCTTTTTATTAAATATTAGATAAATTGTATTTATGAGCCTTGAATTTGAATTTGATGCTATTTTAATATAAATTGTGTTGATTTGTCCAGATTATTGCAAGGATTCGATATGGAGAGAAGATAGCATTAAATGAGAAAGATGTCTGCAAGATTTGAAGTTTATTTGAGACCAATTAATGAAGATTTGAAGATTATTTGAGACCAATTAATGAAGAAATCACTACCAAGTAAACAAGGATTCTGCAGACAACCATCCCAATTAAATTCAAGATGCTCAATGAATGAAAGATTTCACCAAGAAAAGGGAAACAAGGAAAGAAAATCAACCAAAACCAGTCTCGGGGAGAAATCAAGTTAAAAAGAGAAAGATTGAAGTTGTGCAACTCGCGTTGCGTGCTTCAACCTGCGTTGTAGCGCAGGGTGAAGCACAACACTCTGACTTCTGCGCTGCAAGTTGCGCTGTAGCGCAGGGCGAAGCGCAGAACACGTAACTCTTGCCTTGTTGCCGTTTTTAGATAGACTTCTCCCCAATTTTCTTTGTCTTTCCTTAGCCTATAAATAGGACCTTCTTGCACCAGATGAAGTGTGCACGATTATTGTAATTCAGTCATATTCCAGTGATAATGCACCACTTGTAATTTTAGAGTAGGAGAGGCGGAGCGCTGCACGAGGATTGAAGAAGGTGACAGCTTCTTCAGCGGTTTGTATGGCTACCTTGAGTAGCTAACTCTCCAGTAGGATTGAATGTAGTTGATTCTGTCCCCAAGCGTATGTGAATTCTATCTTATTATTTATCAGTTCCCTATCTATGATATTGGTAATCTTATTCTGTGCTTAATTCCTAACTTCCGCGCTTGCGCCAGAGTTATAGGCTAGTTTCTGTAATTAACGTTACGACTAGGATTGAGTTTGGGGGAGCCTAGACATAGGAAACTCAAACTCTGAGTGAATAAGAGTACTCGGTAGCCAGTGACTGAAACATGGACGTAGCTAATGATTGATGGGTAGCGACAGTATCCTAATGAAGGGCGTCTACAGGATAGGCATGGTTATTAAATTATCGATAGCAAAGGTTAGTTGATAGTAATCCCAGTGACTGAAACATGGGCGTTGCTAGTGATTGATGGGTAGTGACAGTATCCTAATGAAGGGCGTCTAAAGGATAAGCATGGTTTGTCAATGAGTCCCTTTACAAACGGAATAATAAAAGCAAAATAAGTCGAGGGTAAGTTTGTCGCTTGGGAGAGCCCGCACGGATTACCTTTGAGTGGTGAGGCTGCCGGTAACTCGGGGACTTAGCAATATAGTTTGTCTACAGTATTATAGATCAAAGCCATAAATAATAAATAGTTTTTACATACACGAAGGGTGTGATGACACGAAGTTCAATCCTAATCCAAGTAAAGTGTCTCCAACTCCTCCTTTCTATTTCATTTGATTATTAATTTACAATTTACAGTTTCCGCACAAAGTACTCTTATAAATTCATTGTTTTCTCTTGATAAATAGATCACGACTATACGCGGATTGACCGTTCCCTGTGGATACGATACTTTTCTTACTATTATACTACTGGATTTTTGGTTCGCTTGCCAGAAATTCATCAAGTATTTTTGGCGCCGTTGCCGGGGAAGGGTTTCCAATTCATGTATACCTTGGCGGTCTAGTTATCAATTCATATCTTTCTTAGGATTTTGTTTAGTTATTTTTCATCTTTATTAGGATTTCTTTTATTTATTCTTCTTATTATTTTAGGATTTTTATTATTTAGAACATTTATAGTTTTCTATTATTATTAATTTTTAATTTTTCTTCCACACTTACCTTTTTCAAAGTTTCTTGTTTATGTTTTTGAGAGGCCAGGTGTCCCCCAATCAATTATAATTTGATCCAGAAATAGAAAGGACATCAAGGAAGAACAGAAGTGGAAACAAGAGAAGGAAGGGAAAAGTCGAGAAGAAAAGAAAAATTTTATTTTTAATTATTTTATTTTAATTATTTTCTTTTTATAAAAAAAAATTATTTTTATTATTTAAAAAAATATTATTTTTTGTTATTTTGTTCTTCTCTTTGTTTGAGCTTCTTGATTATTTCTCTTGAGAAAACAGGTAACAGAAAAAGGGGACAAGGCTAAGCTTAAGGAGACAATTTCAACACTCTCTGTTCAACCACCCCAAGTGAAGTAAATGTTAAATGGCTTCTGAATGGCAAAATCCTCCAAGAAGAACCCTTGGAGATTATGTTAGGCAGCAAGAGCCAAAATATTGCTCCGACACACCAATTCAAGGTAACTTCTCTAATTACAACAATTATTCTAACAATTTTTCACAGGATTGAGGAAGTTACCAGAATAAAAATTTTGAGTGGCAACAAGATGTTGTTTTGTCCCATAAGCAAAATCTTGAAGATGAAATCAGGGCATATAATCAGAGTATAATGCAGCAAATAGAATCACTCAAAAAGAAGAGAGCCAGCCTTTCTCAGCCACCGCAATCAGTTCACTCTTATCCTGGCCAGTCACCACAATTAATTTGTGATTTTTGCGGAGGTAACCATCTCAATGGTTACTGCTCTTATCCAGACATTCAAGAAGAGGAAACTAAAGAAATACAACAAAGAGAAATTGAAGAAAGGAAATCAGAAGAACTTGCTGAAGAAAATAAAGAAGAAGAAAAAGAAGAGTTCACACATGCACTGCAAGCCAGGGAATTACCATATCCAAAGCATCCCTCCATGAAAGATATGAACACGCTATTTGCAGCCTTCATGGAGAGTAACAAAATAGTTCAAATCAGCATCCCAATGTTGGAGGCCATGGAGCAATTCATGTTGGAACTGCTCAACAAGAAGAGAGAGTCTCTTGATGCAACAATTAAACAGATAACAGAAGCAATAGCCAACCAACAGTCAGAACAGAGCTCAGCAAACGCTCAACCCAACCCCGTAGAATTTTGTCCCACCATAATTGTTAAATTAACAGGGGAGAAAATCAATGATGATCTGGCTGATGAAGAGGAGGGATCTGAAGAAATATAAGAAAGAGAAGCAGCAGGAGGGGAAGAAGAAAAAGGAAAGGATGAAACAAAAAAGATTGTGCTTGAAGAAGAGCATGACTGTGAAAGGGAGAAAGAGAACAACACATATGAGGGTGTACATGATGAAAAAGATCAAGAAAATGAGAAAAAGATTGAACAGGGAGATGGAGAATCAAAGCCCGAGGAAGGAAGGGAAGTGGCACCGAGACCAAAGACCTTGCCTTATCCAACCAGCCCTCTAAAAGAAGATCAAGAAAGGCATGGTGCAAGTGATCAACCTTCCAGACCACACAAAAGAAAGGCATGCGATTACACTGACTAGGACAAGGCAAAGAGAAGAAAAGTCAAGCTAGAATCAAATTCAGAGCCTAGAGCCAGATTGAAGATCAAGTGGTCAGGTGTGTTCCATATAAAAGACCCCTGCGAAGCAAAGTAATTGAGAGCAATCAACTGTGAATCATCTAAGCTTCAGGAAAAGAAGGCTCATGCACATGAGAGCAAGATAATAAAGAAAAGAAGACTCAAGCCAAGGGAGTCAAAAACATGGTCTAATTCCAGGAAGAAGCCCAAATGGTCAAAGTCAGTTCACACTACAGGTTTCTCCAAGGCAAGATTATGGGGAGGTTTATGGGCCAGAGAAAGGAAGGGTGCGGCACACAAGCTCACCAAAATATTTCAGTTTCAGCCACCTTGAGAGAACAGACGTCGAGTTATCAGACGTTAAACAAGCGCTTTCTGGGAGGCAACCCAGAGATTTTTAAAGTCTTTAATTAATTTTAGTTTTATTTTATTTTCTTGTTGTTAATTAGGATTTTTCATTTTTTAGGATTTAGGAAATTTTCAAAATTGATTGGAATAAGTTTGTGGAAAATAAAATTTTAAATAATAGGAAGCAGCAGAAAACGTGATTGAAAATTGCAAAATTACATTCTGTTTTCTGCGCTTCACCTGCGTTGTAGCGCAGGTAAAGTGCAGGAATGCAATTTTAGTCACTGTCTTCTGCGCTTCACCTGCGCTGTACAGGTGAAGTGCAGGTGAACGCAGCAGTACAAAATTTTAAAAATCTTCTATTTTCTCAAGTATTGTTTCTCTACTTCCTAAGCTCTTCATTTCACTCTTTCCACTCACAAGCTTCCATCAATTTTGAAACTTTCAGTTATGTTTTGTTTAATTTTTACCTATTGAAATCTTCATTACTCTATCATTTGAAATCTAGGATGGCAACCTTAGGATTATGAATATTGTTGATAATTGTTATCTTGAATGTGATTATGGC
The DNA here is from genome assembly GCA_026901365.1 of Sesbania bispinosa. Lineage (NCBI taxonomy): Eukaryota > Viridiplantae > Streptophyta > Magnoliopsida > Fabales > Fabaceae > Sesbania > Sesbania bispinosa. The sequence goes on along the minus strand of QLOH01000503.1, from coordinate 270,083 downwards.
TGTGTGGAACATGAAGAACAAATTGCTTGATTGGAATGCTCTTTGTTTTCTGAGTTATTAAATTTGAAAGTGTTATGCTCTATTTCTTTCAAAAATCTTGAACTTTCACTTTCCATGGATTGATTGAATGCTTGCAAAACAAATGAGTATGTTTTGTTTTTAGGAAGTCATTACCAAGTGCACTAACTTTTGTGGTGAAAATATTAATTCTTTGAATTATGCATGAAAATTGGTTAATGATAGGCTTCCATGTTCTTCATGAATTGATATTTGCAATAAGGCATCATTGAATTGAATGTTTTGTTATTTGACTTTTCAGATGTCAGAATTAAATTGTTGGTCTTTCCCGTGGCTTTAGCTCACGAGGAGAAGGCATTGTGAAGAGGATCAAAGAATATGATCCCATGAGAATCAAAAGTGCACAAACTGCTGCAAAGTATAAAGACTAGTTGACCTCAAACCAATCAGGAGTACTAGACCCATACCCAAGCATGCTGCTTGAAGAGTTCCGGATATTCTTGCAGTGGCCTGGGGACAGGCCTATTCATCCAGGGGGAGGTGGAGCAGCAGGACAAGAACTTACAGGATACAGAGAATGAAGATTGATACTGGTGTTTTCTCTCTTTTAGTCTTTTCTTTTATTTTCTATTATTTTATAGAATTATTTTTAGTTAATTAGGATTTTTGTTTTGTATTTCATTTTTTTTAATTTTTAGAATTTTTAAAAATTTTAGGACCTTAGGAATTAGGATTCAAGGTAAAAATTTTCCGAATTCTCTGTAATTAGGTAGTTTAACTAACCAGATTAAGAAAGATGATAGGGTTCTTTGATTAATTCCATAATCATTCAGGATTAGGATACTTCTCAGGAGAACCTATCAGGATAGTTAATTAAAACCAGTAAGTGCTTTATCAAGGAATTTTAGCCAAATAACCGGTGAGCTGAGAGCCTAAACACTGAAATTGAGAGCTTTTCACCGCTGCTTGTCAACTGTTATTGCTTGAGTTTCTGAATTTTGTCTTGCTAGTAGAAGATATGGGAGTGACAAAGGCATATTTTGTGATTATAATATTTTGCTCAGTGCCAAATAGCCAACCTTGATTAAATATTTCCAATTTTTGATTGCCCATTTGAGCCTTTAATATTTCTTTTGATGCACCCTAGCCATATTCAATGATTATATCCTGTCCCTTCACACTTGGGATAGAGAACAAGGTGCAACACAACAGAATGGGACAAAGGTTGGTGAATTGAAAGGTCAAAGTGATTCAAAGAGCAGGCACAAGGAATCAAAGAGAAGAGTATTCCCCCATAAATTAGTTCTCTATGTTATTGTTTATGATTCAAAAAAAAACTACACCAAGAGTGTGGAAATTAAATAAGTTGGGGGGAGTACTTCTTCAAACAAAGAGGCCAGCTGAAAAAGGGTGACAACTCAAGAATGACATGGTGGACTGAGAGAAGTCCCAAGCACAATCACAAGATGCTCTCTATTCAAAGTGTTCATTGAATATCCAGAAAAACCATAATTTCTTGATAGCCCAGCCTCATTACAACCAAAGAAAGGTCCTTTTGATCCATACTGACTACTTGCAGGTTCAAATGTTGGAAACAAATATCAATTCTAGTTGCTCAACAGTGGTGAAAAAGATTGAGGGAAACACTTACTCGTGAGAATGAGAGACTTCCTTGATTTATCACTTATTGCTTTAATTTCTATTCTTGAGAAGTTTGACTGATGTTTGTGATCTATTCTGATTGAGGATTGGTAACATCTCTTAATCCTGATTTTTTTCTTATGTTTGGAAAGTGACTGCTGCTTAACAAAGAGATGATGAAAAGTTCCTTGAATTTGTTTTTGATTTTATTGAGTTATACAGGGGATAGAATTGACTTTTGATTGCAAAGAGGTCTCTTGCTTGAGGACAAGCAAGAAGTTAAGTTGGGGGGTATTTTGATAAGTGAAAAATATATGATCAATTAGAGTACTTTTTAGTTCACTTATCAAGGATAAAATGGTATTTTTTGTCCCAAATTAATCCCTTTTTACTAAATATTAGATAAATTGTATTTATGAGTCTTGAATTTGAATTTGATGCTATTTTAATATAAATTGTGTTGATTTGTGCAGATTATTGCAAGGATTCGATATGGAGAGAAGATAGCATTAAATGAGGGAGATGTCTGCAAGATTTGAAGTTTATTTGAGACCAATTAATGAAGATTTGAAGATTATTTGAAACCAATTAATGAAGATATTACTGCCAAGTAAACAAGGATTCTGCAGACAACCTTCCCAATTAAATTCAAGATGCTCAATGAATGCAAGATTTCACCAAGAAAAGGGAAACAATGAAAGACATTCAACCAAAACCAGTCTCGGGGAGAAATCAAGTTAAAAAGAGAAAGATTGAAGCTATGCAACTCGCGTCGCGCACTTCAACTTGCGCTGTAGCGCAGGGTGAAACGCAACACTCTGACTTCTGCACTGTAGCGCAGGGCGGAGCGCAGAACGCGTAACTCCTGCCTTGTTGCCGTTTTTAGATGGATTTCTCCTAAATTTTCTTTGTCTTTCCTTAGCCTATAAATAGGACCTTCTTGCACCAGATGAAGTGTGAACGATTATTGTAATTCAGTCATATTCCATTGATAATGCACCACTTGTAATTTTAGAGTAGGAGAGGCGGAGCACTGCACGAGGATTGAAGAAGGTGACAGCTTCTTCAGCGATTTGTATGGCTACCTTGAGTAGCTAACTCTCTAGTAGGATTGAATGTAGTTGATTCTATCCCCAAGTGTATGTGAATTCTATCTTATTATTTATGAGTTCCCTATCTATGATATTGGTAATCTTATTCTGTGCTTAATTCCTAACTTCCGCGCTTGCGCCGAAGTTATGGGCTAGTTTCTGTAATTAACGTTACGACTAGGATTTTGTTTAGGGGAGCCTAGACATAGGAAACTCAAACTCTGAGTGAATAAGAGTACTCAGTAGCCAGTGACTGAAACATGAATGTAGTTAATGATTGATGGGTAGTGACAGTATCCTAATGTAGGGCGTCTACAGGATAGGCATGGTTATTAAATTATCGATAGCAAAGGTTAGTTGATAGTAATCCTAGTGACTGAAACATGGGCGTTGCTAGTGATTGATGGGTAGTGACAGTATCCTAATGAAGGGCGTCTAAAGGATAAACATGGTTTGTCAATGAGTCCCTTTACAAACGGAATAATAAAAGCAAAATAAGCCGAGGGTAAGTTTGTCGCTTGGGAGAGCCTGCACGGATTACCTTTGAGTGGTGAGGCTGCTGGTAACTCGGGGTCTTAGCAATATAGTTTGTCTACAGTATTATAGATCAAAGCCATAAATAATAAATAGTTTTTACATACACGAAGGGTGTGATGACACGAAGTTCAATCCTAATTCAAGTAAAGTGTCTCCAACTCCTCCTTTCTATTTCATTTGATTATTAATTTACAATTTACAGTTTCTGCACAAAATACTCTTATAAATCCATTGTTTTCTCTTGATAAATAGATCACGACTATACGCGGATTGACCGTTCCCTGCGGAAATGATACTTTTCTTACTATTATACTATTGGATTTTTGGTTCGCTTTCCAGAAACCCATCACTTCAACGCTTCTATCTTTTCACTTCATTGAAAAGAATAATACCCAAGAATAATAGTTCGTACTAAAATTTCTAACAACCCCTGCATAATAAAAAAAATTAAGTGCACAGGCTAACCCAAATCATGTTCTGAAATTAATTCAATAATGAAAAAAGCATCAGAAAGTTTGAAGTTTTAATTGTTTGGTCAAAAAGGTGCTCATATTATGCCAAAGAATGAACTCTCCTGAAAGAACACGATGTTCGGAGAAGGCTCAACAGTGTTTTTTATAATAAGTTTTATCATCCAATTTACTTTAAGCATTTTTTCCTATCATGGCCCCAAAGAAAAATGTTCAGATCCATCCCAACAAGCAGAGAATAAGTGGTATAAACCTGAGTAGAGAAGCATCTCCATATAGCTTGGACTCTTCCTTGTTCGTCTCTTAGCACACCCGAGAATGTGCTACCAAAATCTGTTTTTGAACACCAGTAAGATATTTATTTGTAGGAGTAACATGTTGATTAACAAAAGAAAAAGAAAACCTCATCCAAATTAACTAGTATCAAGCTCAATCACTTCCATATTGGTTGCTCGGTAATGTGGGGAAATGCAACGCAAGGATTGGTAACAACTGATTTCCTAGAAGTTGCTTGAAGGCTTCTACTTAACCCCACAAGATAAACAGAATCCCCACGACGTAATGCCGGCGTACCGCTCCATCTTCCTCCTCGTGTACCGCTGTCCTCTGGCAGCCCATCGTCGCACGGGAGATGCCTCTTAGTCATCACCGTCCAGCCGCACCACCGCATCCTAGTCATCCTGCTCCCCGCGCGGCCGCGAGTCTCCAGTCACCACCGTCGCATAGTCATCTTCCTCACTGTGCGCAAGCAGACAAGAGACAGTATCCTCTTCCTCCGATGATCCGCGCGAGGCTGTTTTACCACACCTCCTCCTCGCGCGCGACGCGCCTCCAATCACCGCCTGCAACGGGCGCTCCCAGTCTTCGTCTAGCAGCCGTCGAGCGGCCTGTGGTCGGCCCCCTTCTTTCCCTCTTTCTTTCTTCCTTTTTTCTCTATTAGGTTTTAATATGTGTGTGTTTTGAAAATAGGGGCGTGAAGGTTTCTTTTAGAAACTTGATCCCTTTTCAAAAAAATAAAAAATAAAATAATAACAAAAAAATAATAATAAATATAAAATGAAATTAGAGACGAATTTAGAGACAGATTTTATATCATAGATATAGTTCCGTCTCTAATTTCCGTCTCTAACATTATTACTATTATTGATAATTTAATGTTGGGATCTAGAGACGGAGTTAGTGACGGAATTAGTCAGACACGAAAAAATTCCGTCTCTAATACATTTTAACAATTAAGAGACGGACGTTGAAACAGACTTAGAGACGGAACACATCTGAGACGGAAAAATCCGTCTCTAAGTTCCGTCACAAATGAAAAAAATTTCCTCCCGTCTCTGATTCCGTAACAATTAGAGACGGAAAAAATTTCGTCTCTAAATTCTGTCGGTAATTTCAACTTTTCTAGTAGTGATAAAAAATCCAACTTAGCATACATTCGTACTTAAATATGGTAGTATAAGTGTGTGTTTGGTTTGACATTGAAATTAGCTAAATTCAAATTTAAATTTCCCGACTCAATTATTTCTTGTGTTAAAAATATAAATTTATCACGTTTCAACGTTAAACCAATCATATACTAATATAATCAACATATATGGTGCTTGCAAACTTGGATATCTCTAGTTCAACCATATTAAACACATTATTATTATTATTATTATTATTATTAGCGGAAAGACCGGCACTGTCGTGCTTATCTTTCCACATTTCTTATATTTACGATCTCTCTCCCTCTTTCTCCCATCTTTCTATTCTAAAGTCTCTTCTTCATTTTTCTACATTTTTTAGGCAGTTGTTATTTTTATTGGGTGGTTATTGGTTAGCGGGAACTGTAAATCAGTAAATCAGGATATAAAATAGGGGTATAATTGGAATGGAAATATGGAAACCAAAATTTCCCTGCTAATAGGGGTATAATAGGGGTCTTCCTCTGAAGGCCTCGATTGAATTAGTGGGGAAGGAACTGAAGTCTTACAAGACTTCCAATGAGCAACTTAGGTTGGCGAAGGAAAAAGCTGAAAAGAGTCTCGGGGTGTTGAGGACCGAGCTAAAGAAGGCCCGGGAAGACCTGGCTCTGAGAACGGCCGAGGTGGAAGCGTCTAAGAAGGAGGCTCTTGATCTGCGAGCTGAGAAGGAGCAATTGGAAAAGGCTGGCGGTTCTGCGACCGGGATGAATAAGCAGGCCGTCACTGCTCTAGTGAAGAAGAATCTTGCCCGTTACCAGGCTAAGTGGGACGAGGAGAAAGATAAACTTGTGGCTATTGGCAATAACTTAGTCAAAGATTCGTTTGAAAATGCCATGGCTCAGCTATCTCTCCGGAACCCCGGCTTAGTCTGGGACGGGGTGTCTCATGAGTTTGAGGTTTTCCGGGGACAAGTCTGCAAGGTTGATACTGCTGCACGTAAGTTAGTGAATGTGGACTCCGGGGTGGAGCTGGCGGACTGGGACGAGGAAGGCAAGTACAGGGCCGAGGAGGAATGATGTGTCCCTTATTTTCTGTTTTTAAGTTTGATTGTTGCTTGCCTCGGTAGTTGGGGGTTCATTTTGTAACCGGAATGACTATATATATTATCTTTTGTTTTATATGCTGCTTCCTTTATTTCTTGTTTGTTCGATCTGTGTCATATCTTGCTGCCACAAAATTTTGCCACTTTGCATCACGGATATCGGTTCGGTTCGACTGAAAGCGCTCTTCGCGTTAAAATAAATCATTAAGTGTCAAGGGGTTTTCCCCCAATAACTTAGATAAACGTCGTCCCGGACGCCGGCTCGACTGAAAGCGCTCTTCGCGTTAAAATAAATCAATGTGTCAAGGGGTCTTCCCCCAATGACCTAGATAAACGTCGTCCCGGACGCCGGTTTGACTGAAAGCTCTCTTCGCGTTACAATAAATCATTAAGTGTCAAGGGGTCTTCCCCCAATGACTTAGATAAACGTCGTCCCGGACGCCGGTTTGACTGAAAGCGCTCTTCGCGTTAAAATAAATCAATGTGTTAAGGGGTCTTCCCCCAATAACCTAGATAAACGTCATCCCGGACGCCGGTTCGACTGAAAGCGCTCTTCGCGTTAAAATAAATCAATAAGTGTCAAGGGGTCTTCCCCCAATGACCTAGATAAACGTCGTCTTGGACGCCGGTTCGACTGAAAACGCTCTTCGCGTTAAAATAAATCATTAAGTGTCAAGGGGTCTTCCCCCAATGACCTAGATAAACGTCGTCCCGGACGCCGGTTCGACTGAAAGCGCTCTTCGCATAAATCAATAAGTGTCAAGGGGTCTTCCCCCAATGACTTAGATAAACGTCGTCCCGGACGCCGGTTCGACTGAAAGCACTCTTCGCTTTAAAATAAGAAATGAAGTCTCTACTTTGTTAAAATTGTTCGATTCTTGCATATATTTCAACTGTAATACATCCTTAGGTTTTCCGCATTCCAACATCTTGGAATGGGTTCTCCCTTCAAAGTTTCTAGCTTATACGCACCGGTCCCAGTTGTCTCTACGACGCGGTAAGGGCCTTCCCAGTTCTCGGCCAATTTTCCGCGAGATGAGCTTCGGTTTCCAATATCGGCCCGTCTGAGTACCATGTCCGACGCCTGGAATTTCTTGACCAGTGCTCTTGTGGCGTGTCGGAGAGCGAGGCGTTCTTTCAGCACAGAATCCCTCACATGGGCTATTTCTCTTGTCTTGTCTAAGAGGTCGAGCTCTTCTCTGATAGCCTTTATGCTTTCTTCCGGCTGAAAGTTTGAGTATCGCCAGGAGGCTTCCCCTACCTCGACCAGTATCATCGCCTTTGTGCCGTATGTAAGGCGGAAAGGTGTCTCGCCCGTCGAGGAGTGAGGGGTGGTCCGGTATGCCCATAGTACGTGGTCCAGCTGTTCGGCCCATTTCCCTTTGGCATCTTCAAGTCGTCTCTTCAGAGCTCAGAGGATGACTCGATTGGCAGCTTCGGCTTGTCCATTTGTTTGCGGGTGTTCGACCGAGGAGAAGTGTTGTTTTATTTTAAGGCCGCTTAAGAGTTCCCTGAATCCTCGGTCAGTGAACTGCGTGCCGTTGTCCGTGATAACAGAGTTTAGAATTCCGAATCTACTGATGATGTTCTTGAAGAAGAACTTCTGTATTCGGGTCGAGGTGATGGAGACCAATGGTTCGGCTTCTATCCACTTGATGAAGTAATCTACCGCTACGACGAGGAACTTAAGTTGTCCAGGGGCTAGTGGGAAGGGGCCGAGCAGGTCTATGCCCCATTGAAAGAATGACCAAGGTGAGGTCATTGTAGTGAGGGTCTTGGCCGGAAGTTTCTGCATGTCGGAGTGACGCTGGCATGAGTCGCATCTCTTCACGTAGTTCTCGCACTGCCATCCCATGGACGGCCAGAAAAAGCCGGCTCTGAGGGCTTTGCGGGCCAGGGACCGTCCTCCTATGTGGCTGCCGCAACTCCCTTCATGCAACTCGGTCATGACATAGCCGGTTTGGGGGGGGGCGATGCATTTCAACAAGGGGGAGGAGCATCCTTTTTTGTATAAGGCCCCATTGGCAAGAGTGAACTTGGGTTCTAAGTGCTTGATTCTTTTGGCCTCTTTATTGTCGGCCGGGAGCTCTCCCTTTTCAATGTATAGTCGAAAAGGGGTCCTCCAATCATTTGTTGTCGTGACCTCCAGGACCTGGGGACCTGGGTCAAGAGGTATGCTTGAGGAAGAGAGGGTTTCTTCAAGGAGCGTTTTGTTGTTTCCGACTTTCTTGGTGCTGGCAAGCCGAGACAGAATGTCGGCCTTGGAGTTGTTTTCCCTGCGGACGTGTTGAAAAGTGACCTTTTCGAAGTCATGCAGCAGGCTCTGTACTTTTTCCAAATACTTCTGTAGGAGGGGCTCTCAGGCTTGGTACTCACCGTTCACTTGGGATACCACAAGTTGGGAATCGCTGCACAGAGTGAAGTTCCGCGCTTCCAGTTCTCGGGCCAGGGTAAGGCCGACAAGACAGGCTTCGTACTTAGCTTGGTTGTTAAGGTCTTGAAGTAAAAACGGGGGGACTGTTCCAAGCACACGCCATCTTTTTCTTCGAGTACAATCTGTTGAGTCTCAAAAATATCATAAGAGAAAATATGATGTTTAAGACAACTCAATTCCCAAGTTTTAATGCTTAACAAATTTGAGTTAAAATATTTATCATAGACACATATATGTTTTAATGGTTTATCTATGATTTCAGCAAGAGTCACTATGAGCCTGCATAAAAAGACTAAGTGTTGAAGCTGTCTGAAGAAGCAGAACTCGTCTGAAGAGTTGAAGCTGTCTGAAGTAGCTCAACCCGTCTGAAGTATCAGTGCTGTCTGAAGTCTCACTTATGACGTGGCACTCTCTGCTGAAGCTTGTGAAGACTTTTCTGAACCTCTGTTGCGCGTACCTTTTAAAAGACGTTTATGGCAAGGATCACAGAGACCTTTCCTGGTGATTTTGAATTTCATACACCACTGAGGAAATCTTTGCAACGCAACCTCTGCAACAACATTTGTAGCAGCCTTAATGCAAAAGAAACCTGGTATCGTGTCAGAGATATCAGAGCTCTCAGAAGCATGTCTCACAACGGATTAAATAGCATTTAATGCTATCTCTAAACGGTGGTATTTCAACGGATTAAAGTTTGGGTATAAATACCATCATCACCAAAATCTTGCTGCATTTGAAAGTTCCCATTGAAAGGCTTTTTGATCGCCTTTCACAACCTGTGTTTGGTGAATCAAACCTCAAGAGCATGGGAGTGAAGCTGACTCCAAGACCTCCCTCTCCGACCATGAAGGAGAGCCTTCTTCTTGAGAAAGCTGCAAGAAGGCAGACAACAATGGAGGTTCTTGAGAATGAACTCAGAGGAGACATAAGGAGGCATGAGTTCAAGCCATCAAAACCCTCTCCTCAAGCAAAATTGAAGAAGCTACCTGTAAGGAGTGCTGCTAAGGTAGCATCTGCATCTGTGCAGAGTCAGGTGTCTGAACCTGTTCAGAAGGCATCACAAAAGCCATCTGAAATTGTGGGTCAGTTGTCTGAACCTGTACAGACTCCACAACCTACTTCTGAAATGGAAGGACAGGCTCAGGAGGCAGATGAAACTGATGTAGTTGTAGCTGAGCCATTGGCTGCATGCCCATCTGATCCTGAACTCATTCAGGTGGCAGCATTGGCTACTGCCTTGGAGCAGGAGGAGCTGGAGAAGAAAGCAGAACAAGAAAAGACTGATAGAGCTATTGCTATTGCTTCACAATTGGCCTATGCTGAAGATGATAGGCAAGCAACCATAGATGAGGGAGCAAAGAAAAGGAAGAGGTCAAGTGCACCTCAGAGAAGGAAAACCAAAGGCAAGCTACTTCAGACTGCACCTGAACCTAGGGTGACTAGAAGTATTGCCTCTCAGCTGACAGCAGAAGATGAAGCTGAGAAGTATCAAAATTTTGTTAAAGCTCAACAATACTTTAAAAGGAAAAGGGAAGAGAAACAAGCACAAAGGGAGAAGGAAGAAGCAAAGGCAAAAGAATCTGAGGGAACCAAGCCTCCCTACAAGAGAATTAAGGTGAGATTTGATAATGTAACTCCTTCACCACCCTCCTCACCAGAAAAACAAACACCTCATCAACCTTCACCACAACCTTCACCACAACCTTCACCAAAACCCCTATCACCCATAAACCAACCATCTTCACCTCTATCACAACCATCACCACCTCCACAAACAGAAAACCAACCCTCTGAACCTTCCAAACCCTCTGAACCTACCTCACCTCAACCTTCAGAGAATCAACTCTCTGAGCCCACATTACCTTCCCCAAAAATCCATGACCTTGCTCTAATACCACTCTTACCTTCATCACCTCCACCTCCTACACCTTCTCCGGAAGAAGAACTCTCTGCTGAAGAAGAGCAAGTGCTTGCTGATCCCTGCTCACTGCCAAAGTTTAGCACCCTGTCTGAAGAGCTACAGTATTTCAGATCAGCACCTGTTGTATCCTTGCATCCTGGCTTAATCAGGAAAACTGCTGCTGAAGTAAGGAATCAATACAGTGCTTTTTCAGTAGGATTAGACAAGATCAGAAAGGGTGTCCCTCCTGCACATATTTGGGCTCCCATCAATCCATTCTCACCTGATTCCCTGAGGCTGTCTAATGATGAATGGAGCTTTGTGAGGCAGCTGAACACTGAGTCTGAGCTGTTTCAGAGGGATCTGCACAAGGGAGTTGGGATGAGAGGCTACAGGCCCCCTAGAACTTGTTCAATCAGGCCAACCACCATAATCTTGGTGAAACCTGATAGAATAGTTCCTAGGTATCCCTTACTGGAAGAGAAATTCAAAGAAGCTAAAAGCTATTCAAAGAAAAACTCACCTGTGTCTGAAGTGATGAGTCCATCAGAGTGGGACTCTTTACCAGAATTCATCACAAATCTAGGAGGAGGCCTGGATCATCTACTTCAAGATTGGATGTGGTCCTCTTACTGGAAGATCAGAGAAGATGCTGGATCTTCTTCTGGATCAACTGGTCCTGATGCTGATTCTGGTGTTGGACTTGGAAAGTCAACCACTGTCAAATATCACTATATGAGAGATCACTTTCCCCCACCTGCTGACTCTTTCCATGAAGATTGGGTTCTGCTAAACCCTATTGGCACCTTCTTTTGCCCTGTGTTCAGCCCATCTGACTACAGACTGCAGCCAGGATTTGGAGTACTTAGATTTGTTTGCCCCTACATCCAGCTCATCTTCTATGAATCTGAGCAAGACTTGGCTAAGGAAAATCTGAAGTTGAAGTCCAAAGTGCAGAAACTTGCAAAGAAGTGTGCTAATCAAGAGCAGAAGACTAAGCATCTGATTGCTCAACAAGAACAGATTCTTCAAGAACAACAGCTTATCAGATTTGGTCAGCAAGACTTGAAAACCTCAGTGGAAGCTGCAATAAACAAAGCCAAGGACGACTTGATTTCCTTTCTCACTGAAGCCTTGCTGAAGAACAAAGATTAAACTGTTCATTTTAGCCATTATCTTTTGCTTAGTTTCATGCTCATGACAAGTGTCTGATTGTCTGTTTCTTTATCTGAACATTCCCATATATACAATCAGTGGCTTATCTTATCTTTTTGTGAGTTCATTATGTTATCTGTTTTATGTGAATTTATTGCTCTGTTCCTGTTTAGCTCTGCTATTCCCTTTTGATTGATGACAAAAGGGGGAGTATTAATATCTAACAAAATCTGAATCTGAAGTGATTACAGGACTCAGGGGGAGTAAATAAGAAATTGATTTTTGATCAAATCAGTTTAAGAGATCACCATCTGAGGGGGAGCTATTTATACTTTCATCTTTAAAATTCCTTTCAGATTTATGTTTTTTAAACAAATTTGTCATCATTAAAAAGGGGGAGAATGTTGAGTCTCAAAAATATCATAAGAGAAAATATGATGTTTAAGACAACTCAATTCCCAAGTTTTAATGCTTAACAAATTTGAGTTAAAATATTTATCATAGACACATATATGTTTTAATGGTTTATCTATGATTTCAGCAAGAGTCACTATAAGCCTACATAAAAAGACTAAGTGTTGAAGCTGTCTGAAGAAGCAGAACTCGTCTGAAGAGTTGAAGTTGTCTGAAGTAGCTCAACCCGTCTGAAGTATCAGTGCTGTCTGAAGTCTCACTTATGACATGGCACTCTCTGCTGAAGCTTGTGAAGACTTTTCTGAACCTCTGATGCGCGTACCTTTTCAAACACGTTTATGGCAAGGATCACAGAGACCTTTCCTGGTGATTTTGAATTTCATACACCACTGAGGAAATCTCTGCAAGGTAGCCTCTGCAACAACATTTGTAGCAGCCTTAATGCAAAAGAAACCTGGTATCGTGTCAGAGATATCAGAGCTCTCAGAAGCATGTCTCACAACGGATTAAATAGCATTTAATGCTATCTCTAAACGGTGGTATTTCAACGGATTAAAGTTTGGGTATAAATACCCCTCTATGAAGACCATAAAAAATAACGAAGAGAAAGAAAGAAAATCAATATACAAGAAAGCCAAAAGAAACATCGCGCTGCAAGTTTTTACTCCGTAAAAACTCTCTGATAGAATTCTTTGTACACATTTGTATATCCTGAGCATACCTCAGTTTTTATTGTACATTGTACTGGTTTGAGCTTCAAACTTGGATAGTTTAAAAGCTTAAACCCCTTTCTTTGTAAACCTTGGTAGAGCCTGAAGAGGCTTGACAGAAAAGAATACTTGTGGTAGAGCCTGAAGAGGCTTGACAGAAAAGAATACTTGTGGTAGAGCATGAAGAGGCTTGACAGAAAAGAATACTTGTTTATGTCTGGAGAGACTGTACTCGTGGTGTCTGGAGAGACTGTACTCGTGGTGTCAGGAGAGACTGTACTCGTTATGTCTGGAGAGACTGTACTCGTTGTGTCTGGAGAGACTGTACTCGTTGTGTCTGGAGAGACTGTACTCATATTCAAGTTTGTAATCTGAATATTCATATAGTGGAAATCCAGTGGTTGTTTGCCATTGGGACTGGACGTAGCTCACAGTGGTAGTGAGTGAACCAGGATAAATTCTTTGGCTAAGTTTTCTTACTCTTATCTCTTGTCAATTCTTTTTATACTAATCAAGGGGTTTGAGTTATTAATCTGATATGTTATAAAGCCATAAAACATTGTTTTAAATCAGTATTTTTATACCATCTGAAAACTTCAGACAGTTCTTTAAGAGCCTGTCTGAAATCGTGTTTTTAACACCTGTTTGCGAAAAGCTTTCAAAAATATTCAGAAACACTATTCAACCCCCCTTCTAGTGTTTCCCTGTGTTCCTACACAATCCTGGCTCCACCCCCTTTTTTGTTCGAAGACCCGTCGACATAGATGGTCCACGTCGGTGAATCGTCTGTCGAAGATGTCGGTGGACTGAGCTCTGCGATGAAGTCGGCGCGATGACCTGTGCTTTGAGGGCTGTGCAGGGCTCGAACGAGATATCGAACTCTGACAGCTCTGTGGCCCAACCGGTTAGCCGACCGGAGAGGTTTGGCTTGTGCAAGATGGTTCGGATTGGTAGATCGGTCCGGATGGTGATGTGGTGAGATTGGAAGTAGTGACGCAGTCGGTGGGCCGAGATGACGATTGCCAAGGCTGCCTTTTCTATCTTCTGGTAACAGAGTTCGGGCCCTTGGAGCGCTTTACTGATGAAGTACACTGGGAGCTGTCTTTTTCCCTCTTCTCGGATCAAGACGGAGCTTACTGCGTGGTTGTTGACACAAATGTACAGCACTAAAGGTTCCCTTGGGGTTGGTTTTGCCAGGATTGGGGGGGATGTCAGGGCCGACTTCAGGTCTTGAAATACTTGTTCGCATTCAGGTGTCCACTGAAAGTCAAAACCCTTTCTCAGTACTTTGAAGAGGGGAAGCGACCGGGTAGCCGACTGAGGTATGAAGCGGTTCAAGGCAGTGATCCGTCCGTTCAACTTTTGAACTTCCTTGAGCGTGCTCGGGCTTTTCATCTCGATGACGGCGGTGCACTTTATCGGATTTGCTTCAATCCCCCTGCTAGTGAGCATGAAGCCTAAAAACTGCCCGGACGGAACGCCGAAGGTACATTTGTTGGGGTTAAGGCGCATATTGTGTTTCCTGAGCCGGTCGAACACGACGGTGAGATCGTCGATGTGGTCTCGTCCGGCCGGGGTCTTCGCAATGATATCGTCTATGTAGACTTCTATCTTGTCCCCGAAGATATCGCTGAATACCCTTGTCATCATCCGTTGGTATGTCGCACCAGCGTTTTTTAGGCCGAAAGGCATCATCCTATAGCAGAAGATCCCTCGGTCGGTTATGAAAGCGGTTTTCTCTTCATCTTCTGCTGCCATGGGGATCTGATTATACCCAGAATAGGCGTCCATGAAAGACAAGCGTTGAAAGTCAGCTGCATTGTCGACCAACCTGTCAATATTGGGTAAAGGGAAAGGGTCTTTAGGGCAAGCCCTATTGAGATCGGTATAATCAACACACATCCTCCATTTCCCATTAGATTTCTTAACAAGTACAACATTAGAAAGCCAGATTACATAATCACATTCTCTAATAAAACCGGCTTTTAAAAGTTCTTCTACTTGATCGTCGGCCGCCTTCTGTCTCTCCGGGTCGATCTTCCTCTTTTTCTGGGCAACCGATTTAGCTTTTGGGTCAACTGTCAAGCGGTGGCAACAGAAGTGCGGGTCGATCCCTGGCATATCAGCCATGGTCCAGGCGAATAGGTATTTGTTATCTTTCAGTAATTTTATCAGCCTGGACTCGGTTGGTTCACCGAGGTCTGCTCCGATCTTGATGAGTCGAGTGGGATCGGAGTCGCTCACAGGGATCGACTTGCACTTCCCTGCCGGCTCAAGATACAGGGGTGGTGGGGAACCGGAGAGGCCCTCTGCACGTGGGTCGAGATCAATCATCATAACAGTTTTGCCTTTCTCAAGGATGGGGTTCTTGTGCAGGGGTGGTGTTTCTTGTGCCTTTAGCTGTAGAGTGAGATTGTAGCATTTGAGGGCTTCTTCTTGGTCTCCGTGGACAGTGATAACTTGGCTGGTCTGGGAGCCGAACTTGAGCACAAGGTGCTTGGTAGAGATGATTGCACCTAGGGCATTGAGTGAAGGTCGTCCGATGATAACATTGTAGATGTTGGGGCAATCTACGACTATGAATTTGGCGTCCACTCCTCGTTTTGTGTGGTCATCTCCGAGGCGGAGGTGAGTGTCAAGGTAGCCTCGCGGGCGGATTTTCTCTACAGTGAAGCCGACCAAATCACCGAGGTAGGGGGTCAGGTGGGCTTCGGTAAGTTCCATTTTCTTCAGGGTGCTAAGGAACATGACATCGGCTGAGCTTCCTTGTTTCGACAAAAACTCGGCCGACATCAGCATGGCCTATGATTGCTCGGATCACCATTGGGTCATCGTGTTCGCGCTTCTTATTGCCAAAGTCGGCTTCTGAAAAGGAGATGACGAGGTTGTCGGTTTTTGGCTTGTGGTTTTGCTGTGGGATCTCAGACGCGATGGCGTATATATCCCTTAAGTGGCGTTTACGGGAACTGTTGGATGGTCCTCCGCCTGCAAAACCACCTGAAATCATGTTAATCCTGAGCCGAGGGGTGAAGGTGCCCGGGTTACCTTCCTGAGTATCGGTATTTGGGGCGTGATCATGCCTCGTGTCCTCTCGGCCATGGTGTTGCTGCTGTCACTTCTTGTTGCTGTTATGATCCCCTCCGGGGCTTGGGGAACGCTTCCTGTTGTCATTTTTGCGGTATCCGCCTGGGTTCCGCCCTCGCTTGATGAACTTAACCAACCGGCCATCTTGGATTAGCTGTTCGATGGCGTCCCTCAACTGGATGCACTCGTTTGTGGTATGGTCGTAGCTCTCATGGTATGCGCAGTACTTTGTCTTGTCCTTCTGCGCCTTCTCTGACAGGGGGAGGGGTTTAGAGGCTTTCCCCACATCTGTGCTCATCACTTCCTTGAGGAGGTGAGCTGGGTCAGAATTGAGGGGGGTGTATCTATTGTATCTTCCCTTCATCTTGGGCTAGTCACGGTAGGGGGACGGTCGGTCATTCTTTCGATTTTGGTCTCTGTCGGACCGGCTGGAGGGGTGGTTTCAAGTTGTGCGATCGAGGTGTATCTCTCGGCCGATGAACTTGGCCGACCGAGTCCTAAATTCCTCCATTGCCAAGGTTGGTTCTTCGGAGAGCGAGACCGCGAACGGTGATCCAAGGAGAAGGGCGGTTACAGCGCATACAAGTTGCACGTTCTCTGCCAGATCTGGGATCCTGGCGCATTCTTTGTAGAATCGGGACAGAAAGTTTCGGAGAGATTCTTCCTTGCCTTGTCTCAGAGTGGCCAACGTAAATTGGTTGTGGGGTACTTCTAACACGACCGTGAACCTCTTAATGAAAGCCGAGTGCAGCTCGTCCCATTGGTCGATGGACCGAGCTGGGAGGGTCTTGAACCATGCTAAAGCCTCCCCTTTGAGCGTCCGTGGGAAAGTCCGGCATATGACGGCTTCGGGCGCTCCTATGAATAGCATTTCGTTGCAAAAAGCGTCGAGGTGTTTCCCAGGATCTGTCGTCCCGGCGAATGGTTCGATCGGGAGAGCTCCGTGAAAAGCCTTCGGGATCTCGGCTGACGCGAGGTGATCTGTGAAAGGGTGTCTGAAAGGTGTGTGAGCCTGAGCGAAGAGGGGTTTGGCGGTCTGTCCTGCGGGAATGTGGACGAGGTGCGGCTGGGTGACTTCAAAGTTCGTGAAGTGTGACTGCTGCTGATGATTCGGTTGAACGAATGATCGTTCGAGGTTTCTGATTCGATCCTCCAGCTATTGGACGGCCGGATTCCGGTCCGGGGCCCCAGATGGTTGGGCGTTGAGTTTCGGTTGTGGGGGTGTGCTCCGGTATTCAAGTTCCTGCAGTCGCTGTTGCAACTGCTCGATTATGGCGTCCCTGGGGTCTGGGTACCCGATATGGTGGGAGGCCGTTACCCTGGGAGGATCCCTTGAAGCCTCGTGTTCGCTATCCCCCACGCCCTCCTGGTGGGAGGCATCTTCGACCCATCCATCTAGAGTTGGCTAGGGCCTAGGGCCGCGGTTCATCTGCCGTGTGACTACCGTCATGAGGGGAGGCCCTCCTTCTAGCGCCAAATGTTCGGGGTTGAACTGTAGTTCAACGTCGATCCGAGCGGTGAACCGATGGGTGCCTAGTCCTTGTCGTGGAGCCGGGACGAGAAGGGGTGTACCTGCAGAAGACACTCCGACGCCCAAGTCAGTTTGGGGTCTAGGCAGGTAAAGAGTAATTACGGGGAATTAATGTGTTACCTGTGTCGTTACTTACTGTAACCTTTATAGGTGTTAGGTGACGTGTGGGCTTGGAGAAACAGGGATGGCCCGTCCGTACGGTTCTACGGGTGCGAATGGGAGACTACCCGCGGGGCGACCCGGTTGCCTACACCTCTATCGAGTACCGGGTCGAGTCTGGAGCTCTAGCCGGGTCATGGATCCAGGAGATTATTGGGCCTATTCCAATGGTCCAATATTTGGGCCCAGAACATCATTAATAACATTTTGGCGGATAAAATAATACTCCTATGAATTTATTTATGTTGTTTTTTGGGAAATTTATTTATGCTTTGTTTGACACAGTCTTGAAAATATCGAAAAAACATGAAAACCATTTTGTGCCTAATAATTAGGTTTAATAGGACATGACCCCAGAAAATTCCTGTGAAATTACAATTCACCTTTTTTTTATAAAGATAAATTATTCATACGATAAAATCATACAATATATTTTTATTTCTCTTTATTATATCATCTATCACATAACACATTTCTCTCTCTTTTATTCATACATCTATCTTTATTGTAAAAATGTTGTATAGGATTGATTGTATAATTATAATTTCTTTTTTTTATAATCAACCGCAATTGGAAGAATGGATTCATATTATTAGGTGTATAATATTCTTTTATGTTATTTTAAACATAATTAGGCTCAAAATATGAGATATTTTACTGGAAAATTAAATCATAAAATAATTACTTATTTTTAAATTAATGTGAGGGTCACTATACAAAATTAAATATTCATTATCAAAGTCAAATGAAACAAATTTAGTGAACATATATTTTATAGTATATATATATATTAATTGATTATTGTTATACGTTACACTTCATTTATTTAATTCTAATATTATTTAGTTATTTTTATTTTAAACATTAACCACTATATTATCAAATGTTTATCTTCTCACTTCATCAATTGATGAGAAGTTTTAAATATAACTACATTAGTATGTTGTATATAAACAATACTCAACATAAATTCATTAAACTTTGAGACATTCTTTAAACCTTTTAAATTTATTATTATTCGAATGTTTTGAAGGTGCATGAGAATAGGAAAATAATATGTCCACACTCATAAACCCTTACACTTGGATGAATATGAGAGAAATAAAAAAGAGTTAAAGTGAAAGATGTGATGGTAATATCATGAGAAAGGAAGAGAAAAAGTAATATGTTTTTGTATTCAAAATCATTATTTATGTTAAACTTATATATATTATTAATTGTGAAATTAAAAAAGGAAAATATGTTTTTCGTCCATAGTTTCGGTCAACTTTGATCTTCGTCCAGTAATTTAAATTTTACGTTTTTTTCACGATTGAACGTGAATTTTATGATAGATGTTCTATGAGCACTTATTCTTATTTATTCCTTTTACACAGACATTCAATATGGTGTACTGTCACATCATTTAATAAATTATAATATCTTATTTGTTATTAAATTTAATAAATAAGGTTGCAACACATTATTATATTAGATGTTTGTGTAGAATTTACTTTACACTAAATATATATATATATATATATATAGATATATATAATGTGAGAAAAGAGAAAAACACATATATACTATAAAAATTATTTTTATTTATTTCAAGGTTATGCTACAACCTTGAAAGTTGTTCACAAGTACAAATTAACATATATCTTAGTGATATATATTCTTATTGAATTCCAAACGACGACGTAAGCCTTGGTGGCCGCAACATACATAAACACCACTAATATGGACCGACGACAACACTTAATTGAGTGTGTGTACCCATTTACCTTGTAAGGATGAAGTGAAAGACCAAGAAAGAACGTTATTTGTTTCAACTTCAAAACCAGTGGTACCAGAGAAACCAACTCTAACCCATTCCGGCAGAACACCGCTCAAGTCAATGACATGTGAGAGGGTAGAATCCATAGTCTTTGCAGTACTATTAGGATAACTCAAACCGGCACTCAAGGTTTTGGAGATGGAGTCATAATTTATTTGGACACAAGCTACTGACCCAACAGGAACATCATTTATATGCCAACCCGTAGTTGTCACTGACTTGATTGAGTTGACATCAATTCCTAAGTGTGGGTATATAGTGCCAGGATTTGGATCCCACTCATCATTTGTGTAAGTGTCAAACTCAACGGCAACAACTTGATTCAATGAAGTGTTGAGAGCAGTATCATCGTTAAATAGTCCAAGGAATTTTCCACTTGAACCACTAGGGAGGTTAGACTCTGGTGGTGCAATAAAGAAGGTAATTCCATCACCTTCTTTATCAGAATCTTTCACAGGTTTGATAACAAAGGTGAAGGTGGTGAAAAAGCTAGCAAGCCTTCCAGTGCTTTTTTCCCAAAGGTGAATTGGTGCAGAATATAAGGCTCGACCTGAACTGAATATGGTTGGGCGACCAGATTCATCTAATTTTGTAAGTTGTAGAGTCCCACTTGATTGAATGGCATCACCTTGGAATATTATGTCTTTTACATCTGGCCCAAAATTAGCGAAGTGGAAGGCAAGTGAATCTGATGAGTTGGCCTTATCAAGTAGCAGCAAAAAGGAAGTGAGGATGGCTAGAAGAAGAGAGAAGGAGTTTTGTTTAGGGAAGAGAAGGGGTTTTGAGTTGGTGGTAGCCATGCTTGCTAGCTGTGCACAATCTAGGATGGAAAGTGCGACTATATATAGCCGTGCTTTGCTTGCATGAGATATGGGTACATATGGTTTTAGTTTCGTGCATGCCATTTTATTCTTGAGTTATTACATTTGTACAACCGATTTTTGTACAACAACAGCATACAACGTGTACGTGGTCGCGGATTTGGTCACTTCAAATGAAAAAGGCTGCCACCCATAGGCATAAAGCTATTCCTTCGTACCATAAAGTTGTTCTTTTTTTTTTTCTTGTATGCTTCTTCTCCATAAAAAATATTCCTACATTTTCGTGCCATCCTCCTAATCCAAGTTGAATCATGAACAAGTTTCAAACTTTATTCTACTTAATTACAAACATTGTGTTTATAAGTGATGTAAACTATGGTTAACTTAATTAAAAATTTAACTTCGTCATTAATTTGACCAACTTTACCATTTGGTTATATACAGAATACTAAAAGATTATAAACCTTAATTCACATGGTTATAAACTCAACCTTAAGAGGTTATAAACCTTGGATTACATGGTTATCAACTCAACACGGAACAGCTTTACATCACTTTCTTTATTTTTTTATTATTATTTTAATGAAGGAACAGCTTTATGGTACGAAGGAACAACTTTATGCTGATGAGTGGCAGCCTTTTTCATTTGAAGTGACCAAATCTGCTATTTTTTTTTATTCCTCAATGTCTCCAACTGGTGCCACGTACACGTTGTATGCTGTTGTACAAAAATCGATTGTACAAATGTAATAACTCTTTATTCTTTATATGTAGGCCATTGCTGGTTTGCATTACTTTACTATAGGTTTATTTTTTGAGAACATATATTTATATAATAAATTTATACAATAACAACTTATATAACACACTTTATCTTTTCATATCCATCATATCATCTATTACATCTATCACTTCATCTCATTTATTTTTACCTCTCTAATTGTTGTAATATAATGTTGCTAATTGTTGTAATATAATGTTGTACAAGTATATTTTCTCTTCTTTTTTCACACAATTTTCATCATTTCACACTCTTATTTCTTATATTTTTTATTTACACCTCTTATTTTATTTTTTTCATTTTATTATTAATTATCATTTTTTCTTTTTTCTATAATTATCACATAATCCTTTTAGAGAAATTATATGTGTACAATAATTTTATACAACAATTTTATACAACAATTGCTTATACTTATGAGAAATATAAAAATAAAAGAAATAAAATATGAAATATGTTAGGTGATATGATAAAATATAGAAAATGAATATGTTATATGACATGTTGCATGTATTTTTTCGAGAAATGTAAATTTTACATCTACAACATAGAGAGAGAAAAATAAAGAAAAAAGAAAAAAGGGGGAGAAATGTGGAATGTAATGGGTGATGTGATAAAAAAATAAAGAAAAAATATATTGTATAAATTTTTATTTACTTTTATGTTATATGAATTTTTGTATCTCATATTTTTTAGCCGCTTTTCACGTGCTTAGAGCAAGAGCAACTCCAATTGGAATTGCTTGATATAGATTGCTTAACTTAAAAATTATTATTTTAATATGAATCCCACAATTTATAAGACTCATATTATAATAATAATTTTTATGTTAAACAACTCTTTTAAATAACACACATGTCACTTGATTGTTATCACCTATTGTGGCATTATCTTAATTTGCACATTGATAATTCAGGAAAGTGTGTCCATAGTGCCCTTTTATTTTATACGGACTTTTTCACTTCTATATTGCGAGCAATTGACTTTTGAATGCCAAGGAGAATCGGCCACCTGCCTAAACAGTGACAGGACAAGATGCAGGAAAATCAATGATCGGATGATTTGAAAAGAATCATATTGTTTCATATTTAAAATTTTTACATTTTACTTTTTTATATATTTTAAATATTAATTATCACATTTTTATTTTTATTTTTTTATTTTCTTTTTGATACCCTCTTTCTTATACTCTTCCCTCTATTTAGTATCGGAGAAATAGGACGGAGGTAGCTATAGGAAATAGGATGGAGAATAGAATTTTTATTTATTTGGTAGGAGAAAAATTACAGAGGAAATTTTTTTAAAGTATTTCATCCCAAAAAAAAAATTACTTAAGAGAAGAGAAATAGAGTGAAAATCTACTCTTTCACTCTATTTCACTTTTATTTTTTTCCTATCAAACATGATGAGATGAAAATAACACTATATTTCCTCTTTATTTCACTTCTATCAAACAAGCCAAATTTCTTCACTATTTTTTTTTACCAATTTCTCTCTTCTTCATTTCCCTCTTTCTTATTTTGCCCACCATATTTCTTTATGTTTTACCAAACAGGAAATTCTCAAAGATGGGGTGTCAATTATTCTTCTTGTTAGAAAAACTAGAAGGTGCATTGTGTGGCATGTGACTCTGGATATTACCATATATTTGAATTATATTATAAAATAATTAACTGACCCAGCCTGACCTGATGCAGATAGCGAGCTTCATCAATTTGAATTTAAAAGCTCAAATGTTATTCGGGTTTCTAAAATAGATGTTTGATTCATACCTTTTTGCGTGTAGCCCATTATTTTTGTGGGTTTTTGCGGGCTAACTGAACTTTTGCAGGTTTTGTGGAGAGCGACTATATCAGCTAACTAAAAAGCTTGTGAGTTATTCAAGCTTTTAAAATGTAGTTATTCAGGATTCCAAAAGTTATATACACCTTGATTTATTTCGAATCATCTAATCAAACACGTTTTTTATTCTTGTATTCATAAAAAAAGTTACAATCATTTATTCTTGCATTCATAAAAATTAAAACGTACAATAATAAACAAACTATTATAATTTTAAAAAAATAGAATAACATTATATATTTTGTTATATTTATAGGTAGTTAGACCTCCATATATAATTTAAAGAGTTTAATATATATATATATATATACACACACACATACACACACTGTCGGTGTAAAAAAAAATTTACATAGACATTCAATGATGTGCTGCCACATTATTTATTGAATTTAAAAAGGTATGAGGTGTCACATTCATTAAATGATGTGGCGGCACATCATTAGATGTCTGTGTAAAACTTCTTTACACTTACAATGTATATCAATTAAATCCTAATTTAAAATTCTGGATACTATTATTATTATTTTGGTCTTTGACCGAGAATCCCCAATAAACATAGTTGTGGGTTTAACCCTCGGGTCGAGGGGTGGTTAGGTAAAGTTTTCCCAAGAGTGGCGACTCCAGAATTCGAACCTCTGACCTTGCAGGTAAAATCCGCTAGATACTATTATTATGATTACAAAAACTCGAGCTCTTACAAAAATAATTGTTATATAATTTTAATAATTTAAAATATGCTATATTATAATAATGAAAATTCACAATGACCCGAAACTAAATATATAATAAATATTACTAAAGAAAGTATATTATGATGCATTACCAAAAAAAAAAATAGTTGAAAAAGATATTATTAAATAATTATAATGGTTTGTAAATATCTTTCACAAAATTTAAATAATAATAAGAATAAAATGAATAAAATTTTGAATATTAAGATTTTATAAAGCATTACTTTGAAGAGGAATCTAAATAATTTTTTTTAAATTCACTTTTTAAAAACTTTGAATTATTTGATTAAATTAATATATATATATATAATTTTATTGTATTTTATAAACCACGTCTAAAAATTATAACTACAAGAAAAACCGAATTAGTAAGGGGAAGATTCCCTCGCCAATCCGTTGCAATTCACATTGGCGAGGGAATTGAAACGGATTAGCGAGGGAATTGTCCCTCGCAAAATTCAGGTAGCTAACTCATGACCGCAGGCTCCTGTTGGAATTCCTTCGTTAATTTTGTCGCAATTCCCTAGCTATTCCCTCACTAAATTCATCTATACATATTTATCGATTCCCTCGCTACCAAGTCATCGTTAATCCCTCGCAAAATTATCCTCGCTATGTTGCAAACATTAATCATTGCTCTTTCCTCGCAGATCGCTGCTATGTTACCAACATTAATCCTTATCGAACCCTCGCAAGTCCCTCGCCCATCCCTAGCAAAGTCCGTCGTAATTTCATGGGTATTCATTCTCGCAGTTCTCTCGTCATTCCCTCGCTAAATATACAAATTTTTTATTTTATTTATAATTTTTAATATTGAAAATATATTTTTCAGATATATTTAACTAATCACTTGTAACAAATTAATTCAGATACTTATTTTAATAAGTAATCATTAAGTCTTACAAAACTATTCAAATCTTACATATCAAAATTCATATAGCATAAATCTTATATGTAGTAACAACAAATCATTAAAATTTTATAGCACTTACATAAGATGATAATAACTTAACAAAAATAATGACTCTTAGAATTTAGAAACAACCACAATGAAGTCTTTTGCTTTGTTAAAGACATAATCGTCATATTTCTTTTTATGAAATTTAATACCACTGCTTAATTATAACATGGTTTTAAAACTAAAATACAAAGATAAAAATATTCATCTAAACTCAATAATTTATTTGGAATCAAATTATAAGAAATGTTTTATACATTTATTAGTTAATTTTTAAAATTGTTCTCTATGAAATAACAGGGACTAAATCAGCTTTGTAATTTAAGATATTAATGACATAGTTACAGGGACTAAATTATATATATATATATATATATATATATAATATTGATACATACTAAAATCAAATAACTAATTTGTTAACTAATATATTCATAATACAAGTAAAAAATAAAAATAAATAAAATTATAAATACATATTTTAATATAATTAGAAACATTTAAAATAGGACGTTTAAATAATAAATACTTGAAGTAAATAATCTTGACTAGCATATATTAATATTTTCACTCATAGAGCTCTATTTCTAATATGTTGTCAATATCAAACCCTTTTAGACTTGTTCAATTTATAACTCATCTAATAATTTTAATTGTATTGGTGATATATAGTAGGGTCGGTTTAAGGTGCACAAGTAATTTGACCTGCAATAGCAGGTGTTATAAGTTTTTCTTTTTTTATTTTATAAAATTACTTTTGCTCTGTGTCGCCGTGGTAGAAGGAGGGTGATTGACCTCATTCTGCCACACAACTATGGCATTGCAGCCAACCATGGCCACCCAAGCACCCAACAACCCCTTTCCATCCTTATCATGACCAAATGAGCCTCCATGAGCCAAAATCAGTGACCCTGTCGAGGCTGTCGGCAATGGACCTGGCTCTGTTGGCTCCGACGACTTCACCGCGGGAGGAGCGAAGGTTGGCAACGCCGGTGAGGAGGGAGTGTGAGAGGAAGAAGAGGTTCCGATAACAGAGGTAAGATGAGGTTTCAAATATTCTCCGTCCTTGAGCCACCTCTCCACTGTCTTTGGCGTTGGCGTCGACGACACCAGTCACGGCGGAAGTGGCTCTAAAATGACAATTTAAGCTGCTGCCAAGTGGTCGTGGAGGTTTAGGGATGATGACCAGCTACCAGTTTAGGAAAGTAAATCTGAGCCATTGAATTAAATACTATTATATCTAATGATCATCATTACTTGTGTACTGGTGCACAAGTTTTTAACTTGTGTACCTTAAACAGACCCATATATAGTATATTTAAAACGTATTCAATAATTTAATAAATGTTGGTTAGTGCAAAAGTAAGTTTGGCGGATATGCAAAGCTCATGTTACGCAATCCTGAAAAGTATTTTTTTGGTTCACCTCATGACAGACAAGACTCCATCTTAGATTGTTAGAAAATTTTTGGTGTACAGAATTCCAGCGGAATCAACTACCGCACTAGTTTCAAGGTTGAGTCGATACGCGCACGAGGGATGACGTCTGCTAGAAAAAATTTCTCACTCAAATTTTGAGGAAATAACTTACAGTAAAACCTCTATAAATTAATAATGTCAGGATCACGTAATTTTATTAATTTAACGAGATTTTTTTCGATTCAACGAACCTACATTATTCTTCATGAATAAAACATATGTAAATTGTATTGACTAATGGAATGATGTTCATATACAATGTGACTAATTAAATATATAATACATCCCCTCTAAAAAACAGTTAATTGTACTGTAGTACGTAGTACTAGTTAAAACTTAATGCAAGTTCATGAATGGTAAGGAAATCAACCACTGTATAAACAACATCAAACATTTTTAATTAGTCGATCCAAATAAAAACCCACAAACCATGGCTTCACATCTAAAAGATGTCCAAAATCAACCATGACAGATCAAATACGTAAAGCACTATGTGAGTATAAGAGAGATCACCCTGCGTGCACTCAACAATAGAATCATATTTTACTAAGTTGTCCTAGTTATATTTATAATTTTATATAATTATTAATTTATAATATTGAAGGGATCATAAATTTATCTTCCGAAAAATTATTATTTTATTAATTTATCGAACTTACTAATTTAGACCATGGGCCAAGTCGGAACCAAGAAACATTATTATTTTAGAGATGTTATTAATTTATTTTAAATACCTAATAAGAAACTCACTTAATTATTTTCATTTATCAAAAGATAAAAATTTATTATATACTATAGTATTTTTCTTCTTTCCACTTTTTGATCTTAATTATTAAATGAGTGGAGAGAAAACTCAATTTTTATTTCCTTTTTTACTTATTTCTATTTGCTCTTAATTAATTCAAAAAATTTAAAAGTATATTAATTTTATATTCATTTTTTCTTTATTATTTATTTTCACCTACTTTCTCTTACATCTAAATATATAGGAATTTTTGTATACCCTAACGAAATAATACTCGTGCGTTGCACACATTTATTTGTTATTGTATTTTTATATTTTTTATGAGAATTGTTTTAAAAAATAAGTTTAAGTTATTGTAACTTAAATATAGAAAAAATATTAATAAATAAAATTGTATTAAATATATATTATAATAATATAATTAAAACTAATTAAAATGAGAAATTACATTAAATTATTCATTTTAAAGAATATTTTTATCCCTTCTAAATATTTCTCATCATATTTAATAAAAAGAATTACCAATATTTTTAGTAAAATTATTATTGAAAATTAAATGTTTTAAAATGTAATTATGTAAAATAAATTCACCAAAACACTTATGTTTACTACCTGATCTTTTGTGTAATAAGCACATATTTATTGTCCTTCATATATGGACATTTTTTCCCATTCTGTAATCCACAATTCCTCCTCCTTTTGTTCAGAGAAAGGGGTTAACAATTACATCTCAGTTTGTGTTCCCACTTCACGTTTTTAATAGTTTCGTAATTCACGATCACATGACATTGTGTTCACACTTCACATTATTAATAGTTTCGAAATTCACCATCACCTCACATGCCATTTTGTGTTCACGTTAGTAGCAGTACGTAGTTCGGAAATTCTTACAATCTTTTTTGAGTAAATTAGCAAATTGGTCCCTGACTTTTTTAGGGTTATACAGTTTAGTCCCTAAGAAATAGAAAACCCCGATATAGTCTCTGGCATTTTATTTTTTCTTTCACTATAGTCCAACTGTGTGTTTCACGTTAAATTTTTTACGACGTGTCACGTTTAGTGACACTCTGTCTCACTGTTTGTCACTATAGTGTCCATCATGACACAAAAATGATATGGTTTTGTCAAATTTATAGCTTGAAAGGCTTCAACTCCAACCGTTGTGTGCTTCCCTATTTTCCCCTTTTCTCACTTCTCCCTTTTTTTCACTAGAAGGTCTCAACTCCAATTACGTTATTTTTGTGCCCCGATGACAAATAATGTGACACAGTGTCACGAAACGTGACAATTCATAAAAAAATTAACGGGAAACACATAGTTAGACTATAGTGAAAGAAAAAACAAGAAGTCAGGACTATATTAGGGTTTTTTATTTCTTAGGGACTGAATTGCATGACCCTAAAAAAGTCAGGGACCAATTTGCTAGTTTACTCAATCTTTTTTATTATAATTTATTCAAGTTGGCTACGGTGAACTACATACCAATTAATTATTGATAGTGATCGTGGCCGAGATCACAAGGGTGGTCTAAGGTTTCAGATGGGGTGCTCCTGGTGGTCGGAGATGAGTGGGAGGCTCTGGGAGTGATTCGTTAGATGGTGGCGCACGACAGGGGTATGTGTAGAAGGCACTGCGAAGCTCAAGTGATAGTATAAGGTGGATAGTGAGTGATGGGTAGATAAGTTACCTTGTCTGAATGGGGAGGCTTCCCTTTATATAGGCATTGTTGTGTCATACGGGGGATGTAGGCCACATAGCTGGGGGGAATAGAGATGATCACGCCGTAATCCCATTGCTGCGGCTGTAAATCACGGTTACTTGTGTCAGTGCTAATGTCGCCCTTAACATGAGGCGTGGGGTGCATTAAATGCGATGAGACTTGGTAGGTGACCTAGGTCAGGCTACCTAGGGCTGGTAGGTATTAAGCCCTCGGTTGGTTCGAGGTCCCTCTCCATCAGCTAAGTCTACGAAGACCTCGGTTAGGGCGATGATTAGGAGTATATCGGTTAGGTCCATGATGACATCGTCTGGGGCTGATAGTAAAGCGCATACCTAGCAGCTATAGGTCCATTATGACCTCGTCTGGAGCCGATAGTAAGGAGCATATCGATTAGGACCGGATCAGTTGCCCCCCAGCTTGATGATTAATGATATTAGCTATCGAGGTGGTGGTGTAGCATGTTTCGGCTGGGACCGGATCATACAGTTAATTCATCATGAATTATGAATAACTAATGATTGATTAACTATTATAGCTACATATTTATCAATAATTTTTTAAGCCTTATTCACATAATTTGACTGCATAAATTTATACAATATTTCTAACTATATAAACCTATATCACTCTTATAGAATTCATTCATTCATGCTATGATACAATTTGGATGTCTACGATATGTTAGAGTACGTAGCGTACATTTGTATTTAAAATGGAAGTATAACCGTGTCTTTAATTTGATATTAAAATTATGAATTTCAAATTTATATTATAAAAAATAATTATTTCTAATATTGAACGTTAAATCAAACATGCTTTAATTTTAATTTTAATATTAATATATATATATATATCAACCATATATCATCATTATTAAAAACTCCTTTTTTTCCACTAGTGATTTACTACATATGAAATTTGGCAATCTCACATTGATTCACAATCATCCAGGGTGGAATTTAGCTCTCGAATTATGCAAACCTCCAAAGAAAACGTGATGTTATATTGTTAATTTGTTATCATTTAATTTGTTCATTTTGCATCTATATATATATATATATATATATATATATATGTATTTTTAATTTCTTATTCATTTGTTGCGATGGACCCTAGGGTTGTTGACATCAACATGATTAACAAAAAAATAGAAAATTTTATTGGCCGAAAAAATTTATTGTAATATGTAAATATTAATTAGATGATTTAATATTACAAATATAAATATAATAAAAATATAATTTTTAATAGGGTAAAATATGTTTTTGGTCCCTGTAAAATAGGCGAGTTTTACTTTTAGTCCCTATAATTTTTTTTACTAAAGCGTCCTTCCAATTTTTTTTTTTGCAATTAGTCTCTCTTTCAATTGGCGTGTGTCAGGTGCTGATGTGACACGTTTTCTCTCTCCTAGGTGTCCATTATTATATTTTTGGAGGTCTTAAACCGCAAAAAATATCACTTATGACCGCCAGAAACACACCCCAACCAATTCTGCCACTCCCTCTTCTCCCCCTCCCCTTTCTCCCTTTCCCGTAAAAACTAGTGAAAATGACGAGCCAGACACGAACACCTTTGGTTCCCTTATCTATGTGGCCCACTTGCCCCATGGCCTTTGCCTGATTCCTTTGTACACGTTCTTGCGAGCTCGCTGACTCTTCTCGCCACTCTTCTTCTCCGCAGTCACACTTTTTTTCTTCTCCGCTTTATCACATACTACCACTATCACATAAAAACACAGTGTTCCATTGCGTTGTCATCATGTGACACCTCAAAATATTTTAGAGTAAAAAATTTATCCTTTTTTAATTTGTGGGGGAGGTTGGTGCCTAGCGGCTACGGGTTATGATTTTTTCTGGAAACAGGAAAGAGCATGTGTCTTTAGTTGTGATCTGGTACAATCCTTTGGATAGTGGTTTCCGATTGCACGAACGGTGGTCCATGGTGGTTTCCTCAAACTGCGGAGGGGGAGTGTACCTGCAGACACTCCGATGCTCAAGTCAGTTTGTGTAGCAGATGAATAGTGAGTATTCAGAGAATGTTACCTGATTTATGTAAGTTTACCCTTTTTAAATGGAGGTAAGTGGCGGGAAAAGTCGTTGGTTTCATTTGGACCGCAAGCGCCAGGCGTTGTGTGCTGTTGATGTCCTCCTAAGCCAGTACGCGGCGTGCCAGGTGTAGGTGATTGATACAGGCTCGGATGCCGGTAGGCGGTCCAGAACAGTTGTCCCCCAAGTCGTATCATTCACGGTAACGTGAATGTGCGACTTCGAAGTATATTGCCGGCATGGGTCGTTTTCAGAGTCCAATGCTGGCGTAGGCTGCCGACCTTTCAGATTTTCCAGCTGTAACGGTTATGATCTCGAGATACGACGTGTCCCTATCTAAAGGGCACGTCTCTTGATTTCCGCCACGTGTCAAGATCTGCTTCCATGTATATAATTGATCGGAGGGCGAAAAACATTGCCCCCATTCAAATTTTTCTGGTTTCCCTCGGTGCCTTCTGGTTTTCTGCTGAGTTCTTCTTCCTCCTTCGACTCTTGGTGCCATTCTTCAACGCTCAGAACCTGTGCTAGTTGCATGCCCTATGAACCTTCAGGTCTTCTTGAGTTCCTGGAAGCATTTAGAGCGGAGTTTTTGGAAGGTAGAACTCCTCCCTTCTCTGTTAATTTTCCAGAAATTTGATTCCCTCTTTCTGCACTTCTTCGGGTTTTAGGTTTGGTTTTAAGTTCTGGAAATTGTGGATAATGGGTCGTAGGAATAGGCAATGTGTTGTTGTTGATGACTGTGTGGAGGATAGCAGCATTGAGCCTCTGTTTCGCAGGTCCCGTAAGAGTCCTGGAGCCATTTTTGATGGGCCTAGTAACTTAGGCTCCAGGCGTGATTTTGTGCCTAAAGAGTCTTCACTGTCTCTGGGTCTAACGCTCAGGGAGTTCCGTGTCGTAGAAGCCAGGTTATCGGCTAGTTTGGGTAGGCCGGTTGGGGAAGAGGAAGTTGTCGAGTTTGCCTGCATAGTCCGATGATATTTCGGCATCCTTTCGTCATCTGAGTCGGATTCTGACGATGAATTATTGGATCTTTTGTACAGGTCCAAGATGGGAAAGAGGAAAATTCCCACCTACCCTGAAACCGACTTCCCGGAGCCGCCCAATTGCGCACACCTTAGATGGGTAGATGTAGAGGCCCTGCGTACTCCTTGCTGGTATAGTTCAGAGCCGGCATTGGAGCTGGCGTTCCGGCACGTAACTTATGCCACCCCGGGTCATGAAGAAGAGTGGTTATTGAGCTCCCAGGGGAAAATGATAGAGTTTGCAATCAGGGGGATACAGAAAAGCCTTTCCTCCCTATGTACAAATGCCTCTTCACAGATCTGGGCGTCCGGCTACCGTTTACGGACTTCGAGGTTAGCATACTACTGTACCTGGACATTGCCCCCTCACAACTACATCCCAATGCATGGGGCTTCATCCACAGCTTCATGGCACTATGTGAGGTCTTGGGGCTCAAGTATACTTTGGATATATTTTTTCATATGTTTAAACCATATCCAGTGGTAGACCCCAATGGGCGGAAGGCGTGGCTGGCCTTAAGATCATGTCCTGGGGGCAAACTTTTTGAAATATACCAGGCCTCGTATAAAAATTTCAAGGAGCGTTTTGTCTTCTTTTGTCCGAAGGAAGGAGGAAAGCGGTGGCTTTTCAAGGAGGATGGCCAGCTGAAGTTCCCGTTATATTGGTGTCAAAACCATTATAGCCGGCGGACTAAGGAATATGTATTTTCTTTAGATGAGCTTTCTGCCGAGGAGATCATGGTAGTAGAAAATTTACAGCAATTTAAAAAGGATCACGGGGTTCTTGGTTCGCACCGCATCCTGGATGGCGGAAGTCGTAGCCTAAAGGACCATCTAGGTATTCCCCATATTTCCTTTTAGACTGTTCTTCGTATCCTTGAATTAACTGTTCTTCTATCTTTGCAGGTGAAATGGCGGGTAACAACGCATTGGCCTTGGCGGAAAAGAGAGCCCGTAGAGAGGCTTCCAAGGCGACGGCTGCTGCCGCCGCTATTGCTGCTGCTTCTTCAACCCCCAAAACCTCAAATCCAGGCGAAGAGGAGCCTAACAAAGTTACGGGTTTCGGATGATTGAGCTCTAATAAAGCACTGTACTGGTGAAGGTTAATGAGAATTACGTGAAAATATTGTGTCTGTAAATAAAATACGTAGTCTTCTATTATATATTATTTCCATGAAACTTGTATTCAACTGAGCATTACAAATGATGAATAAAAATGGTTAGTAGACTTATTTTCAACATGGCATTTGGAAAAGAGATGGAGAAAGACGACATTTGGTAAAAAAAAAAGATATGTTGTTTCCTGGACTTGGCGATTTTAAGCACGATGGGTAATGCAGCAGCAGACTTATTTTAAAAGCGATCTTATAAGAAACTATTTAGGTTGTCAGCATATTAATAAATCAAGCCAATGCATGCAACGTGAACAAATCAAGCCACCATGCCAAAAGTTTTGTTGCAAATCTTGAATTGATTTAGTAGTTGAAAGCATGTTAATGAATAGTATAGCTTGCATGTTATATGAATAGTTTAATTTTGTAATTTTTCTCTTAGATAAGAACATGCTTTGTTAGTTATTTTGTTTTGTTAGGCACCTAATATTGCTACTTTTGTTTGTTAGGCATCTAATATTTCTACTTTGTTTTGTTAGGCTTTCATTTGCCTATAAAAGGCCTTGTTGCATGTATCATATGAATGTATGAAGTTTTAGATTGAAATATCAAAGTGATTATTTGCTCTCTTCTGTGAAGTCTATTAATCAGTTTGAGTATTCAAACTTGACTCAAAGACTTAACATCCTGTAGTTTTAATGATTAACAAATAAGATTATATAAACAGATTCTACTGAGAAAGGTATTGGTTTGTTGATTGTGTGTCAGGATGAAATAATAATCAGAAGATTAGGATCAGAAGAACAAATGCAGGATCAAGGATAAAGAAGCTGTCTGAAGACGTGAAAACGTGAAGACCATATGAAGACAACATAAAGCATTTTGAAGAAAGGAAGCTGTCTGAAGCAAGGAAGCCTTCTGAAGAAAAGAAGCTGTCTGAAGCAAAGAAGCCTTCTGAAGAAACGAAGTTGTCTGAAGCAAAGAAGCCTTCTGAAGAAACGAAGCTGTCTGAAGAAGCAGGACTCATCTGAAGAGTTGAAGCTGTCTGAAGTAGTTCAACCCGTCTGAAGCGTCAGTGCTGTCTGAAGTCTCACTTATGACGTGGCACTCTCTGCTGAAGCTTGTAAAGACTTTTCTGAACCTCTGCTGCACGTACCTTTTTCAAACACGATTATGGCAAGAAATACAGAGACCTTTCCTGGTGATTTTGAATTTCATACACCACTAAGGAAATCTCTGCAACGCAGAAATTGCAGCAACAATGATGGCAGCTTTATAGCAGCACCAACGTTGTACTCTGTCAGAATTGTGAAGATACCCAGAAGCGTGTCTCACGATGGATTGAATAGCATTCAATGCTTTCTCTAAAGGGTGGTATCACAACGGAAATATCATCGTCACAAATTCAAAAGAAAGCACAAGAAAAGCTCAGGAGACTAAGCAGAAGCAACAAAGAGAAATGTTTGAATAACATATCTTAATTCAAACATACTTTATCATCTGCAAGAAACAGCTATTGAAAAAAAAGACACCTCACTCAAAGAAGAAAGGAGAAATGATGTCAGGAAGCAAACAGAAAAGGAGCTTATACAAAATAAGCAAGAGGACAAATCCAACGGATACCTCCTCATATACACTCCTAAGAAAAGCAGAGAAAATCAGAAGTCAGCTGAAGAAAAGTAAGAGGATATCAAGAGAGAGAACATGCAAAACAATATCAAGAAAATCTCTCTAAAAGAGCTCATCTACAGAAGTGTCAGAACAAGACTGTCTGAACACATATCTGCTAAAGAAGAAGCAACCGTTTGAGACCCTATCACATAACGGCTATATGAGCCACATCATCAACATCTCAACGACATTATGAATCATCTTCAAACGGCTATATTCCAACAGAACATATAAATAGCCTCAAGGAAGAATTTGAAGATGTTGAACTAATTCACATGGTTCAATCAGTTAATCTGTTGAACTAATTCACATGGTTCAATCAGTTAATCTGTTGAACTAATTCACTTGGTTCAATCAGTTGATCAAGATGCATCAGAAAATTCTATCAGTGTTGACCACACTTACTTGAATCAACTATGCTAGTCAAAATTGTAGTTGTTCAGTTGAACAACCTACCAGGCTGTGCTTAATTTCATATGAACCAAGAATGGTTTGAAGCTACAAGTATGCCTTGGTTTTTTCAATGATATGGGTGAGAATGTAACCCATGAAAACCAATGGCTGGAGAACAAGGCTGGAGCTTAAAGTCAGCATCTACCTAGCCAATTCTCAGAGGATGTTATTCCTCTTATCAGAGACAGGGATTGTACTCAAACTTATACACTTCTATCACTGTCTTAACCTTGTACTTAGATTTATCCATTGTATCCTGAGTAGTACTCAGTTAACCTCTAGTACAGGAAAAGATTAAGTTTATGTTTCGTGGAAACTTAAACTTAGTTTAATTTGTAAACACTTTATGTATCTGAGAGCCTGGAGAGGCTTGGTGGAAGAAAGAATACTCTACACTTGTATAAGTGTCTGAGAGCCTGGAGAGGCTTGGTGGAAGAAAGAATACTCGTGGTAGAGCCTGGAGAGGCTTGATAGAAAAGAATACTTGTTGTGTCTTGAGAGACTGTACTCGGTTTGTCTGGAGAGACTGTACTCGTTGTGTCTGGAGAGACTGTACTCGTTGTGTCTGGAGAGACTGTACTCGTTGTGTCTGGAGAGACTGTACTCGTTGGGCCTGAAGAGGCTGTGAATAATACTTGTATCTGTGGATTCAGATAGTGAAAATCCAGTGGTGGTTTGCCTCTGGGACTGGATGTAGCTCACGGGTTTGTGGGTGAACCAGGATAAATTCCTTGCCTAAAGTTCTCTTACCCTTATCTCTTATTTATTCTGTTTATACAAATCAAGAGGTCAGATCAGTTAATCTGATATTTTAAAAGGGGGTCAAAACATCTTTTAAAATCAGTTTTTATCAGTCGTCTGAAAAAAACTTCAGACAGCCTCTTTAAAAGCCTGTCTGAAATCTCTATGCTTAAGTCTTTCTTTAATCCCTTTATTTCCAGTTTTCATATTTATGATGGAATTTGAAAAGTATTTTCTATAATAAATTTAACACAAATATTTCAATAAAATGACCTTTCATATGTATAAAACATGAGATGGCTCTTATATCATTTGAAGTTTTACAAAGAATGTTCCTTGAAGAACTTCTGAAATAAATTCTCTGAAGCAAGTCTGAAAGAGATCAGTTCAGAAATCAGGAACAAACTTCAGACAACTTCTAGTCGTTTGAAGTATTTCAGAAACAGTTCTGAAAATGCACTTTGTAATAATCTTCAGAAGATACTTTGTGAAGCCTCTGATTAAAACAATCTTAAGCTTTAGAAGAAACTCTGTTTTTCTTATCTTCTGCACGTTTTAACTATCTCTGATCTTAAGATTTGTTTTGAATGTTGCTCATCTTCATAATTTAAATCAAAGATTTCCAAAAACTATCAAAAAGCTTGAAACACTATTCAACCCCCCCTTCTAGTGTTTCCTGTGGTTCTAACAATTGGTATCAGAGCTCACCTTCGGGTTGAGCATCTAACAAATGCAGAAGGAGTAGATCCTCAGAAAATGGAAATCTCACCAAGCTGAAGCAACTCTGAAGAATGATAATGAGAAAATAAAATCACTTCCTTAAAACTCATTACTCATACAAGGCATCTTTCAGAAGGATATAGCTGGAAAAGGAAAGTGTATCTATCTCTAGATCACAACCGGGTAACACCTTTCCTATCCTTGTCTAAATCTAAGTTTAAATATAATTGTTTATTTGATGAATGTTTTATTTTATTGAAATTATTATTACATAAGAGTACTTGTGTGAAAATAAATTGCTGCATAATAAATGTCCTATATATACGTTTTATGTGAAAATTATCTGCATTATATGTGTAAATATGTGTGATCATTAATTGCTGCATGCAATCTGTAAAATAGATGAAGAGTCATGTATGTGTATCATTAAGTATGATACGGCGCAACGAGGATCAATGTATCATCAACCGGTCTCTCATAATTGGCACGATGCACAACTCTCAATAACTGCTTGGTACATGTAACCGTCTTTCTTCATTAAACGAAGCAATGCTTGATTGCCTATTTAAGAATTGGAAGGTCATCATAGGAACTACACTTAAATCAACCTATCCTCTAAAGCCAAAACTCTTCAAGCACCCCAATCTCCTTAGATTATTCTTGCTCAATGGCCAACATGTCTACATCATCAAATAACTCAAACCATCCTATGTTTGATGAGAGAATCATACCCTCTAAGATGGTCAATCTCTCTGACTTTGTTGAGACAGATTGCAAAATCTTAGAATATTTTGACTCTGTAGGATGGACTCCCTTCTTCAGCAACATCTCCTCACCATGGCATGAGAGAAGTGTGATAGAGTTCTGGGAAAACATCAAAGTCATATCTGAACCTAACCGAACTGGGATTGTAACTAAAGTAATGGGAAGGTCACTGTTTGTGAATACCAAAATTATTGCTGAAGTCATAGGTGTTCCAAACTCAGGAGAACTCTATTTCCAAAAATGGGAATCTATGCATGGTGGTACTCCTGTCCTTGATCAATATCTGTTTGGAAAAGCAAGGCTTGGTCCGTTCAGACCTTCTTAACTCCTTAGCACACCCAGAGCCCTTCTTGCTATGCTAAACTGCTGTATTCTTCCCAAAGGAAGAAACAACTTAATAATAACCATGATGGAGAGGTTTGTTTTGGGGCTTCTTCTGTCAAAAAAGAAAGTCAATCTCCCTTGGATACTGATGTATCAGATGATGTTCAGAGATGAGATGGGAAATGAGAAGTTCTTTCTCCACAATACCCTAATTATGAAAATTCTCCGGTACAAGAACTTTCCTATGGAAAGTCTCTATGACCAGCCATCTCCTGACTTCTTCACTTCGGTTGAATATGCCGAGTTAGACCGGACTCTTAGGGAAAGAGAAAAAGCTCCTGAAAACCAAGTGATCATTCCTCCTCTCTCTGCTCCACACACTGAAGAAGGAACTGAAGATGTTCATCTAAAGTTTCATAAAAGGAAAAGGATGACGTCTGGTGCACTCTATGAGAGATGACTAGGTTTGCTAAGAGGCTGAAATGGTTTATAGTAAAACAAGTAGAGATAATAGCCTACATAATGATCAATAAGGAACTTGTGCTTGGCTTCAGTATCATTGTGTCCATTTTTTTGTTTTGTCCTTTATAATATAAATATTTTTACCTTGTTTGATTCCGTTACCCTGTAGTTGTTCATATGTGTCTATTTGTGCATAGTTGGTCATATTCGTAACATAAGATAGTTGATTACTGGAATTAAAACCATAAACCTAAATCATTTGCTTTAATGATAAATCAATCCTTTAAATTATAATCAGGAATTTAAGACAATTGATATAATGCTGAAGGATAGTCACATAAATCCAACCCAATCGAAGAAAGCATAAAAAAAAAAAAAATTCAGAAGAAGAAAGTTTTCAGAAAAGGAAAATGCATTTCTCAAATCACTAAACAATAAAAGTTGAGAGTTATATCTCTCTCTCTCCTTCACATTTTCTTAAAATTACTAAATTCTTTGATAAGATTTAAAATGGGGAGGGTTTCATGCATCCGTACCGTCACAAATCTTGAGAAAGCAAAGGTCACGTCTTTTCACTTGTCTGCCAATCAACGCACTCTTCCCCAAAGAGACGTTGTCAGCGTCTTTATTAATATCTCTTAAGTGCCCTGTGAGTATATAAATACCCCACTAAATCTCTATCTTCAGAATATCTGCTCGATTCATCTCAATCTTCAAAGTCTCTCTAAGAAACCATCAAAAGTCTTCTCTTCTTCATTTCTAGAAATGTTTTCCTCTCTGTCCATTTTTCAAACCCAAACTGTAGACTTTCCCTATCTCTCTATAGATGGTCCTAATGTAACTGCTTATTTTGAAGCCGCCGGATGGTTGCCCTTCTTTGAAGCCATTGATAGTCAATGGCATGAAGAAAGTGTGTACCAATTCTAGAACACATTATCTCTGGAAAACTCAGCAGAAGAGACTTGCCTCAAAGCCCAAGTAATGAATCAAAAGGTGATTGTGACTACAGATATTCTTGAGAGAGCTCTAGGAGTAAAAGCAGAAGGGGAACTGTTCTCAACAGGCTGGAATGACCTACATCGTTGCTCTGAAGAATCTAACCATCTGATCTACAACAGGCGAGGAATGAAAGTTATCCCCAAAGTTCTCTTCAATATTCTAAAGTATTGTGTGATCCCGCGAATTGAGGATAACCACAACCTTGAGATGGAAAGGTTCTGTGTTATCAATCTTCTGCAAAAGAAGAAGATTAATCTTCCATGGATCATTCTATTCGATATGGCAGGAAGAAAACTGGGAGACTCTACTATTCTACCTCACAATACTGTGATCATGAAGATTCTTATGGTAAACAATGTGGTCATTGATCATCTGTATAATCACAGAAACCCAGGTCTTCTTAAGGTCAA
This sequence comes from Sesbania bispinosa, assembly GCA_026901365.1. Classification (NCBI taxonomy): domain Eukaryota; kingdom Viridiplantae; phylum Streptophyta; class Magnoliopsida; order Fabales; family Fabaceae; genus Sesbania; species Sesbania bispinosa. The sequence continues at coordinate 230,809 of QLOH01000503.1, read as the reverse complement.
TCATCGGAACACAGAGGAAACTAATGACATCTCTGAGGTTCTAAGACTAAGAAAGGAGAACGCTCAACTTCGGCGCAAGTTAAAGGAGATAAGAAGGACTGTGTTCAAACTCACAGGCGGTCTGGGAGTTTAAAGAAGTCAAAAGGAGACAAGATCCTTTGATATCTTTGCTTATCAATCTCTGTCATTTTTTTCCTTTTGTCTGTCTGTCTTTGCCTATCTGTTGCTAATCTTAAGATATCATTTCTCTTTAGATGCTGTAACCATGGTTGATTTCTTCTTCAGTCGTTATATATTATGTTTATCTTTTTAAATCAGCTTTAAGACAGTACCCGGTCTATTACAAGATACACAGTAAAGTTAATAGGGACAAAAATATAACTGATAAAAATAACAAAAATATAATTGATGGTAAGCGCTTGATCTGAAAAGAATCAGAATGATTGTTTAAGTAAAATAAATAAACCATTCACTTATGAAACCATGAACCTTTTTAATTAATGACAAAAGGGGGAGAAATATTTAACTCACAAAATGAGATTTAAAAGGGGGAGAAATATTTAACTCACAAAATAATTTAAAAGAGACTAAACAATCAGAATGATTTAATAAAGTTTTCAATAACAAACAATAATAATTGGTATCTGAAATAATAAGTTAACCATATCTAATCTTGTTAGAATAATAATAGGTGTCTAAAAAGACTAACATAATTGGTATCTGAAAGAATATGTTAACCATATCTAATCTTGTTAGAATAATGATAACAATGTCTAACATTTAACAAACTAAAAGAATAAATGTTCTTCTTAGGGGGAGTATTATAGATAGGGGGAGTCTTTTACTTACCCATCTTTTCTTAAAACATTTTGTAAGTTAAACATATCTTATTTGTCATCATTAAAAAGGGGGAGATTGTGAAGTCTATTAATCAGTTTGAGTATTCAAACTTGACTCAAAGACTTAACATCCTGTAGTTTTAATGATTAACAAATAAGATTATATAAACAGATTCTACTGAGAAAGGTATTGGTTTATTGATTGTGTTTCAGGATGAAATAATAATCAGAAGATTAGGATCAGAAGAACAAATGCAGGATCAAGGATAAAGAAGCTGTCCGAAGACGTGAAAACGTGAAGACCATATGAAGACAACATAAAGCATTCTGAAGAAAGGAAGCTATCTGAAGCAAGGAAGCCTTCTGAAGAAAAGAAGCTGTCTGAAGCAAAGAAGCCTTCTGAAGAAACGAAGTTGTCTGAAGCAAAGAAGCCTTCTGAAGAAACGAAGCTGTCTGAAAAAGCAGGACTCGTCTGAAGAGTTGAAGCTGTCTGAAGTAGTTCAACCCGTCTGAAGCGTCAGTGCTGTCTGAAGTCTCACTTATGACGTGGCACTCTCTGCTGAAGCTTGTAAATACTTTTCTGAACCTCTGCTGCACGTACCTTTTTCAAACACGATTATGGCAAGAAATACAGAGACCTTTCCTGGTGATTTTGAATTTCATACACCACTAAGGAAATCTCTGCAACGCAGAAATTGCAGCAACAACGATGGCAGCTTTATAGCAGCACCAACGTTGTACTCTGTCAGAATTGTGAAGATACCCAGAAGCGTGTCTCACGATGGATTGAATAGCATTCAATGCTTTCTCTAAAGGGTGGTATCACAACGGAAATATCATCGTCACCAATTCAAAAGAAAGCACAAGAAAAGCTCAGGAGACTAAGCAGAAGCAACAAAGAGAAATGTTTGAATAACATATCTTAATTCAAACATACTTTATCATCTGCAAGAAACAGCTATTGAAAAAAAAGACACCTCACTCAAAGAAGAAAGGAGAAATGATGTCAGGAAGCAAACAGAAAAGGAGCTTATACAAAATAAGCAAGAGGACAAATCCAACGGATACCTCCTCATATACACTCCTAAGAAAAGCAGAGAAAATCAGAAGTCAGCTGAAGAAAAGTAAGAGGATATCAAGAGAGAGAACATGCAAAACAATATCAAGAAAATCTCTCTAAAAGAGCTCATCTACAGAAGTGTCAGAACAAGACTGTCTGAACACATATCTGCTAAAGAAGAAGCAACCGTTTGAGACCCTATCACATAACGGCTATATGAGCCACATCATCAACATCTCAACGACATTATGAATCATCTTCAAACGGCTATATTCCAACAGAACATATAAATAGCCTCAAGGAAGAATTTGAAGATGTTGAACTAATTCACATGGTTCAATCAGTTAATCTGTTGAACTAATTCACATGGTTCAATCAGTTAATCTGTTGAACTAATTCACATGGTTCAATCAGTTAATCTGTTGAACTAATTCACTTGGTTCAATCAGTTGATCAAGATGCATCAGAAAATTCTATCAGTGTTGACCACACTTACTTGAATCAACTATGCTAGTCAAAATTGTAGTTGTTCAGTTGAACAACCTACCAGGCTGTGCTTAATTTCATATGAACCAAGAATGGTTTGAAGCTACAAGTATGCCTTGGTTTTTTCAATGATACGGGTGAGAATGTAACCCATGAAAACCAATGGCTGGAGAACAAGGCTGGAGCTTAAAGTCAGCATCTACCTAGCCAATTCTCAGAGGATGTTATTCCTCTTATCAGAGACAGGGATTGTACTCAAACTTATACACTTCTATCACTGTCTTAACCTTGTACTTAGATTTATCCATTGTATCCTGAGTAGTACTCAGTTAACCTCTAGTACAGGAAAAGATTAAGTTTATGTTTCGTGGAAACTTAAACTTAGTTTAATTTGTAAACACTTTATGTATCTGAGAGCCTGGAGAGGCTTGGTGGAAGAAAGAATACTCTACACTTGTATAAGTGTCTGAGAGCCTGGAGAGGCTTGGTGGAAGAAAGAATACTCGTGGTAGAGCCTGGAGAGGCTTGATAGAAAAGGATACTTGTTGTGTCTGGAAAGACTGTACTCGTTGTGTCTGGAGAGACTGTACTCGTTGTGTCTGGAGAGACTGTACTCGTTGTGTCTGGAGAGACTGTACTCGTTGTGTCTGGAGAGACTGTACTCGTTGGGCCTGAAGAGGCTGTGAATAATACTTGTATCTGTGGATTCAGATAGTGAAAATCCAGTGGTGGTTTGCCTCTGGGACTGGATGTAGCTCACGGGTTTGTGGGTGAACCAGGATAAATTCCTTGCCTAAAGTTCTCTTACCCTTATCTCTTACTTATTCTGTTTATACAAATCAAGAGGTCAGATCAGTTAATCTGATATTTTAAAAGGGGGTCAAAACATCTTTTAAAATCAGTTTTTATCAGTCGTCTGAAAAAAACTTCAGACAGCCTCTTTAAAAGCCTGTCTGAAATCTCTATGCTTAAGTCTTTCTTTAATCCCTTTATTTCCAGTTTTCATATTTATGATGGAATTTGAAAAGTATTTTCTATAATAAATTTAACACAAATATTTCAATAAAATGATCTTTCATATGTATAAAACATGAGATGGCTCTTATATCATTTGAAGTTTTACAAAGAATGTTCCTTGAAGAACTTCTGAAATAAATTCTCTGAAGCAAGTCTGAAAGAGATCAGTTCAGAAATCAGGAACAAACTTCAGACAACTTCTAGTCGTTTGAAGTATTTCAGAAACAGTTCTGAAAATACACTTTGTAATAATCTTCAGAAGATACTTTGTGAAGCCTCTGTTTAAAACAATCTTAAGCTTTAGAAGAAACTCTGTTTTTCTTATCTTCTGCACGTTTTAACTATCTCTGATCTTAAGATTTGTTTTGAACGTTGCTCATCTTCATAATTTAAATCAAAGATTTCCAAAAACTATCAAAAAGCTTGAAACACTATTCAACCCCCCCTTCTAGTGTTTCCTGTGGTTCTAACATCTTCCATTTTTCCTAGTGTTTCCGTTGTGTGTGTGAGTTTTAGAGAAAATAATGTTCCACTGATATCAAATTGGTATCAGAGCTTGAGAGTCTGGTGGTGTGAATTATAAAAAAATCAAGAGTGTGTGAGGAACAAGAGTGTTCTCACTTTCATTTTTTTTGAGTCAGTGTGTGTGAGATATGACAAACTACAATATTGTTTGGTCCGGTCCCAAATTAGATGGGAAAATGGATTATAATTATTGAGAACTATTAATGGCTACCAATTTGAAAGCTCATAATATTTGGAGCTATGTTGAACCGGGTAAGCAAGAAGGAGCCGACAATGTTGCTCGACTGCATGATCAGCTGACTCTGACACAAATCCATCAAGGGGTAGATTACTCAGTTTTTGGTAAAATAGCAAATGCCAAAACTGCTAAAGAAGCGTGGGGCATTTTGAAGTTGTCATATAAAGGAGTTGAGAAAGCCCAAAAATCCAAGTTACAATCCATGCATAGAGAATATGAGAGGTATGAAATGTTCAGTTCAGAAACAATTGAACAATATTTTTTCACGTGTTACTGACCTTGTGAATAAGATGAGGGTGTATGGAGAAGATATTCCTGACAGTAAAGTGGTGGAGAAAATATTGCGCACCATGCCAATGAAGTTTGACCATGTGGTGACTACAATAATTGAGTCCCACGTCACAGATAGCATGACGGTAGCAGAGTTGCAAGGAAGCATTGAAAGCCATGTGAGCAGAATCCTGGAGAAGACGGAAAAAGTACATGAAGAAGCCTTAAAAAGTCAAGTGAATCTCAACGTTGCTGAATCCAGTCAAAACAAAGAAGGTATAAGCCATGACAATTTCAATAATGGAGGAAGAGGAAATTATAGAGGCAAAGGTCGTGGAAATTTCAGAGGAAGAGGACGTGACAACTTTAACCAAGGAAGAGGAGGAAATAACTTTGGGTATGCCAACCGTGGAAGAGGAAGGGTAACAATTACCAAGAAACAGAAAATTATAATTGCTATCATTGTGGGAAGTTCGGACACAAAGTTGCAGATTGCAGATACAAACAACAGACAAACATAGCAGAAAACCAGTATCAGGATGTTGGTGAGAATTCTAATCCACGAAGTTTATTTTTCGCAAGCGGTAATTTTTCTGAAGGTGAAAACATCTGGTATTTAGATACTGGGTGTAGTAACCATATGTGTGGGAAAAAGGAGATATTTTCTTCTCTAGATGAAACAGTGATTTCTACTGTAAAATTTGGCAACAACACCAATATTCCAATTCTGGGAAAAGGCCAAGTTGCTATCAGATTGAAGGATGGATCCCAAAACTTCATTTCTGATGTTTTTTATGCTCTTGGTCTCCATCATAATCTATTTAGTATTGGACAACTATAAGAGAAAGGCTACAACATGCAGATACAACATGGGTATTGCACGTTGATTGACAAGAATGGGAGATTTATTGCCAAGGTAAAAATGACTCCTAACCGCCTATTCCCTTTGAAGTTTCAACATGAAAGATTTCCTTGTTTGGTTTCTGTAATACCAAATGATGATTGGTTGTGGCATATGCGCTTTGGTTATTTTCATTTCTCTAGATTAAATTATCTGTCAAAGAAAGAATATGTGTCTGGTTTGCCTTTTATAAATATCCCCAATAGTGTATGTGAGACTTGCCAATTGGGAAAGAAGCACCGAGAATCACTTCTTACAGGAAAGTCATGGAGAGCAAGGAAGCCGGTGGAGATTGTTCACTCAGACTTGTGCACAGTTGAAATCTCACCACATGGTGGTAGTAAGTTGGTGTTAAAGATTGAAGTAATTGTTATGCTAATGATGAATCTTGATATATCCGATGGACTTTGCAATGGAACTAGATTAATAGTTGATTAGTTAGTTTCTAATGTCATTGGAGAAATTGTTACGTACTACGGGAACACATTCGGGAACAAAGGTATTCATTTATCGAATGAATTTAATTCCATCTGAAAATCTCATCCCATTAAAGTTTCAATGAAGACAGTTTCCATTTTTCTTTGCTTTGCTATGACCATTAATAAAAGTCAAGGTCAAATATTGTCACACGTTGGTGTGTATTTACCGAGATTTGTTTTCTCTCATTGTCAATTATATGTTTTTGTATCTAGGGTTAAGTCCCAACAAACACTTAGGATTCTTATATGTGATGACAACTTTAAGTGTTGTAATGTTACAAAAAATATTGTCTACAAGAAAGTGTTTCAAAAAATTTAAATGAAGCAATATTGCTGATAGTGTTCATTTGTAATTATTAGATGTGACTATTTCATATTTCCAAATCCATTTTACTTTGTTAGTTTATTATATTCTTAATCTACTAACAAGTATCAAATTAAATATTAAAAATTAATTAATCTTATGATTTAATGTATACATATATTAAACAGATTAAATATATTATTAAAATTTAAATTTAAATATTTATTTGAATAATAAATTCACGTGTTTGATTTTCAATGTGCCACTTATATCACTTACTCTATTTTTTTATATTTATCACTTACTCTATTTAATTGGTGTTTCATAACACAATAATATAAAAATGTGTGATCCCTATGCAATATTATAATGTTTCAATAAAAAAATAAAGTAAATACCAATAACACCTTCTATCTCAGGTTATTTTCACTTGTACACCATTAAACAAATTCTGAATTTGCGAACGTTAGAACTACCCCATTTAGGATACAGTATACTATTGACAATTATTTTTTTTTCCCCATTCTATGATCCACTTTTCTTTAATCTTTATTGAGAAATGCTATTTGTACAATAATAGTTATACAACATAGCATATAACTAAGAGTGAGATAGTAATAGAAAGGGAGAAGTGTGAGATGTGATAGGTGATGTGATGATAAAAGATAAAAATAAAAAATGTGTTGTATGTGTTATTGTATAAATTTGGTTGTATGAATAACATAACTCATCTTTATTCCCCCTTCTTTTGTTCCAAAGAAAGGGGTTAACAATCACATCTCAGTTTATGTTCCCACTTCACGTTTTTAATAGTTTCGTAATTCAATTCACGTTCACATGACATGCCAGTTTGTGTTACTTCACATTATTAATAGTTTCGAAATTCACCATCACCTCACGCGTCAGTAGAAGTAGATCAGAAATTCTTACAAAAGAATTATATAATTTATTCAAGTTGGGTGAACTATATGCCAATAAATTATTGACAGTTAATTCATCATGAGTTATATGAATAACTAATAATTGATTAACTATTATAGCTACATATTTATCAATATTTTTTAAGCCTTATTCACCTAATTTGACATTTTGACTGCACAGATTTATACAACTATTTCTAACTTATTATAAACCTATATATCACACTTCATTACAAAAATGTGCTGAATTATGCGTGAAATTATAGCGATAGTTCAACCGTCACTATATCATCGCTATAGCATTAAATGCGCAGCTCAACGCCTAGTTGTGCAATTAATACTCTATGACGATATGATCGTCGTTACGTTTTGCATTGTAGCGACGGTTAGGTCGTTGCTACACTAAAAAACTAATTTATTGTTTTTTAAAAATATTAAAAATAAATGTAGCGACGGTTAAGTCGTCGCTACGTTTTTAATTAAAATTAAAATTTTGCACGTCACAATAATTTTTTAACGTAGATACATTTAAAACTTATGCGCACAAAACTCTTTCCCCTCCCCTCTTTTTCTTCCTCCTCCTCCTCCTCATCCCTCTCCTTTCCTTACGTCTGGTCATCCATGTTTCTCTCCCTCTCTCTCTCATTCATTTTCAAAATCTCACTGATTAAACACTCTTCCTCCTTCATAGGTTCATTTTGAACCGATCAGTATATCAAATAGTTACCCCTAGGTCCCTTTGCACTTCCTTCCCTCTTCCTCCTCCGGTGCCCACCACCACCAGTCGTCCGGCCTCCTTTGCCAGTCACCAGTAAGTTTTACAGTTTTAATTATTTTTAATTGTTTATATAATTAGTTTTATTTAGTTTTAATTATTTTTAATTGTTTATATAATTAGTTATAATTAGTTTTAAATGTTTATATGATTAGTTATAATTAGTTTTATTTGTTGATATAATTAGTTATAATTGGTTTTAATTGTTTATATAATTAGTTATAATATTAGTTTTAGGGTTTAGGATATAGTTTTAATTAGTTTTATTTTTTTATATAATTAGTTATAATTAACTTTAATTAATTATTTATTTAATTAGTTATAATATTAGTTTTAGGGTTTAGGATATAGTTTTAATTAGTTTTAATTATTTATATAATTATTACAATTAGTTTTATTTATGTATATAAATAATTGGATTTAGTTTTAATTATGTATATAATTAGTAGAATTAGTTATATAGGTATATAATTATATAGATAGTTATTTAGTAATTATTAGTAGTAATTAATTAGTAATTACTAGTAATTAGTAATTTATAGGTTTGTTGTTTAATATTAAATTTAACACTATCAAACTTAGGTAAATATGCTTCGTATGCATGGTAGAAGTGGACAGAAGGTCCCACATATTAGAGGGAGGTCCATCCCTCCGGGCGAGCTTGCTGCACAGGCAGCTTGCTTACGTCGATATCATAGGACCAACCCCCTCTCCTTGGGCAGCTGCCAGAGCAACCATTTGCTTCAGCGCCTCCGGCGGCCTACATCTAGTCTTCTTCTTCCACCTCTCCACCTTCTGGTCAAGCTGCTGCATCTGACCAGCCAACATTCGACGGAATGAGGTTCATCCATACACCGGGATATCATTAGATCCCTGCCGAGGTGGAGGAGGAGCTTCCACATATATCTGAGCCTGAGATGGACACTCAGGACGTGATTGATGAGGAGGCTGACCCCGAGTCTGATGAGGAGGTCTGTTCGGTACCAGGGTTCTAACTCTAGTAGACCTCATGAGGTAGACTCTCACGGTTGGGTTATTATCCGACCTTTTGGCAGGGGGCCGGGTGAGTTTGTCTATTTATTTTTACTTCATTTGAATTAATAATATTGATTTTGTTTATTTTGCAGTTGGGTGCCTAACAACCCACCCATCTCAGCCATTGGTCATGCGATTCAATCGCAGTTCCGGAGGTCCTCACTACTTGTCGGAGGTCACCCCCAGGATGTAAGGGACAAGTGGTGGGCCGAGTTTACGGTAAATAAAATGTCTTCAGTTTATATTTTTTTCTCTTTAAGTTATTCCATTTTCTAATAACTTACCCTAATTTTTTTTTTTGCAGAGCAAAGTTACTTTGGACCCTTCTGATGAGGTCCAAATTAAGAATGTGTACGAGCAAAAGGTTGTCCGTCGCCTTCGAGATATGATGAACAAGGCATTGAGGGCTGGGAGGAGGTCCACTTGGTGTGGTAAGGAGGCCTGGGAGGGTCTTTTGACCTACTAGGCCTCTGATGAGTTCAAGGGGAAGTCCGCTCGTAACAAGAGCAATCAGGCTTCTCTTCGCGGGGGAGCATGTTGAGTCTCAGAATAATTTAAGCATTAAATCAAAGACTCATTACCCTTGGTTTTAATGATTATCAAATTTGTTGATCACTTTATCTGAATAAGAAACAGATTCTGCTCAAAAGGCATTTGTTCTATGTGTTGCAAGAAAATTCTATCCTGAACATACTATAAACTACTTGTGCCAATCGATCTGAAGATAGCTTACACTGAACTAGCTAAAACAAGCTTGAAGCAACCATCTGGAAAGAGGCACACTTTGAACTTGCTGATCTAGAGCAACGTGATGAAGTTATGCAATCATTAGAAAGCTCTCAACCTGCTGAAAGTATGTGCGTACTAAAATTGAACCTGCTGAACACATACTCTTTGAACCATCACTTGATGATGTGGTAATTCAAGCTCACTATAATGATGAACTCTCTGAAATGCTTGAAGCTGCTGAAGACTCTCAACCTTCTGATGACGTGTTCAAATCCTTAAGCTGAGAAGTCTTACTAAGGCCGTGCAAGAAGTTATCTGTTAAAGACAAAAGACTATCTGCGTAAAGGATTAAAAGGTCTCTAAACGTCTTCTGCCATCATCTACAAAATGAAGTCTTTGCAGATGTCTTTCCGCATCTTATGTAACTTCGTACACTTAAAGGGAACCTCTGAATATGCTGTGTCAGAGCAGTGCCATCTCTGCACACCTACTCTACTTAAGACAAAGACTTTCACAAGCTTATCTCTCAACGTCTACTTTATCAACGACTATTTTTCCAATGCTATATATAGCTCAATGAAAAGCCTTGAAATTGAGAGAGAGATAGCACAATGTAGAAAACAAAGATGAGAAAGCTCCGAGAGCAGAGTAAAAAGGAAAAGAGCGAGCAATGTGGAAAAACCTCACAGAAAGGTGAACTGCTCCAGAAAAGAGAGACAAGAAAGCTTGAAATATTTAAGAGAAGCTCTCTAGAAGAGAAGAGAAGAAAAGTCTCAGAGAAAGAGTGATTTAGCTACTTCAAAGAGAAAAATAATTTCAAGCCTAAACAATATGTTGTATTAAATATCCTTGTACTTAGATTTATCCTTTGTATCCTGAGTTTTACTCAGTTATCCCTTTGTACAAGAAGAACCTGAGTTTATGTTTCTCAGAAACTTAAACTTAGTTTATATTGTAAACACTATTAAGTGTCTGCGAGCCTGGAGAGGCTTGGTGGAACAAAGAATACTTGGTTCAGTCTGGAGAGGCTGAGTGAACAAAGAATACTTGGTTTTCAGCCTGGAGAGGCTAGATGTACAAAGAATACTTGATTGAGCCTGGAGAGGCTTGTCTGTAAAAGAATGCTTGTTGAGCCTGGAGAGGCTAGGTGTGCAAAGAATACTCGGTGTTGAGCCTGGAGAGGCTAGGTGTGCAAAGAATACTCGGTATTGGGACTGGAGAGGCCAGCTGTGCAAATAATACTTGTTGTAATCTTGCAGAATTAGTGGAAAATCCAGTGGAGTTTTGCCCTGGGACTGGACGTAGCTCACTGGGTTAGTGGGTGAACCAGTATAAATCTCTGTGTTAAGTTCTCTCTTCCCTTAATTCTTTACTTTCCGCAATTATCTGTTTAAACTAACCAAGGAGGGTTAAAGAAAAGTTGTTTTATTAATCTGTGCAAAAAAAATCTTTTCTTTGAGAGAAAAATGTTTTAAAAGCTTTTATTTAACCTTCTGAGTTGTATCAGCAAGTTGTTGAATTTCCCAATTTCGGAAGGTTGATTAAATATTCTAAAATCAGTTTTGCTTGTTTTAAAATGTTTTCACGAAAATCTGTAAAGATTATAAAACATTATTCAACTCCCCTTCTAGTGTTTCCTGTGCTCCTAACAGAGCAGTCCACACCACAGGCCGCAAGGCCCACCTTGAGGTGGCGTTGGATATGGTATGTATAAACAAGCACCATTCTGTATTATTTTTGTATTTGTTATTAAAATAATTAATTTGTGTAATTATTCTGTGTCAGCTCGACAGCTTGGGCGGGAGATAGAGTCCGATGAGTTTTTTGTCACAACCCACATAAAAATGGGTGGTGGCTTGGTAGATGACCGAGCGAAGTCCCCATATGTAAGTCCAACATTGTGCTTATTAGTGTTTTTTATATAATTTCATATGTTTGTAATTGAATATATAACTAACTAATTATACATTTACCTGTACTAAACAGACAAATTACCAGGACCGCCTGGGGGAGGTGGAGTCACAGATAGGGGGACAACTCCATCACTGATGGGTCCACCAAGCTACGGATCTGGAATGATGTTGCGGGTGGCAAGACCCGTGGTCGCTGTTGTTGCACCAGGGACTTGTCAACCAACATTCGTCCTGGTGTGACTAGCCTCACTCAGGAGTCTCGGGCCCATACTAGCGTGAGCGACGGGTCGCGTCATTCGTCTGAGGAGGCGCTAAGGCAGGAGATACTTGAAGCCAACTTGAAGGCCACCCGAGCTGAAGAGAAGTCTGCACGGTTGGAGGAGGACTTCACACGACTCTGACAACAGATGCAGATGTTGCTGGAGGCCCAAAGTGCAAATGGTTCTACCAGCTTTAGTCAGGCTCAGGCTCAGGCTCAGGCTCAGCCGAACCTGCACTACGATGGCCACCTGGATGACCGGTCGTTGGATGAGGATCGTCGCCCACCACACCAGAGTCGCCGCTGCCATGATTTTTTTATTATGTTTTTTATACATTTATTGTATTATGTTTGAACATTCATTGTATATATACTTTTCATATATTTTTTTTCCTCTGTTGGTGTGTTTATATAATACTCCCTCCGTCCCTTATTATAAGACCCTATCAACCGTTTCACGCAGTTTAAGAAAAGTTAGTTAATATATTGATCTTTTAAAAAAAATAACAGCATTCCAAATATACCCCTATTTAAAAGTCACTATATTTTAGAGACATTAATTATGACATGGTGGAAGACTCCAAAAGTCACTTTCCAATGGTGTAGTTGGGCATGTAGGTAAAATTTCATTAATTATTCACACTTATCAATACATGAGGAATAAAAAGAGTTGAATATTAATGATGGGCAAGTATGGAAAAAATATTGTTTTACCTAAAAATTTGCAAAGGGTCTTATATTAAGGGACACCTAATTCTTCTAGAAGGGGTCATATAAATAGAAACAGAGGGAGTATTTAGTATTTTTCTTTATAATTTTAAAATTAAAAAAATTAAAATAAAATAAATAATAATAAAGTTAATTTAAAAAATATCATTATCACTAGCGACGGCCATGGCCGTCACTAGTAAAAAAATATAAAAAATAATATAATAAGTTGCGACGGCCATGGCCGTCGCTAGGTTGTGACGGCTTAATGAAGGTCATTGATCCCTTCACTTAACGACGACTTGAGCGACGGTCTGGCAGACGCTACGTAGCGACGAATTATTTTGCTCGTCACTACTGTATTAACGACGAGCATTTTAGCGACGTCCATGAGGTCGTCGCTAAATGGATGCTAGCGATGATTTTCCACTTGTAGCGACAGCCAGTGCTTATAGAGTTCATTCATTTATGCGATGATAGAATTTGGATGTCTATGATATGCTAGTGTAGCGTGTTGTCGAAATGAATCTCTGCTAACAAAAGCAATGACCTAATGCACGTAAATATATGTTGTCCTTACGGATTCATTCACGGAAATGGGACGATTTCCCAGGATATAACATTCCTTTCCCGAAAATTTTGAGGTATCAGAACTGACAAGAAAGAATTCCATTAAACCCAGAGATAAACTCAGAGTATTTTATTAAAAAGGATGGATTCAAAACGTATGAACAGTCGCGATCGGCGACACGTGCGCTCCAGTAGGCGCTGAGCGCGTACTGAAGCGTGTGACCCTGGAACCTGCGCTGCACTCGGGCTGAGCGCGAGTGGAGCGCAGCTTGCTGGCATGCGCGCTGCGGGTGCGCTAAGCGTGGGCTAAGCGCAGCTCGCAGATTGATTTATTTTAAGAGGAGAAATTGTGTAGGATACTTAATGGTATTGATTGTGCGTGATATATATAATTGATGGTGTTTGCTTGCAGGCAATCGATTACAAGGACGTGGTAATCGATTACCAGAGACGTTGTTTATATGTAATCGGTTACAGGTGGTGTGTAATCGATTACCAGAGTGACTTTGGTGATCTTAATGATTGATGATAGTTGCTATACCTTACTTTTGTATGATGATGATAATAGCGTGTCCTTGCTGATAGATGGTTGATATGATGATAATAATGTGATGATTAATGTCATTGAGGATAATATGTTGAATTTTATGATGTTGTTCATGCATTGAGCATGTGAGTTGTTGTACTCGAGATGCACAAGCCTAGAGAGAGGCGAGTGTACTCGGGGAGTTGTTGTACTCGGGATGCATAAGCCTAGAGAGAGGCGAGTGTACTCGGGAAGTTGTTGTACTCGGGATGCACAAGCCTAGAGAGAGGCGAGTGTACTCGGGGGGTTGTGGTACTCAGGGTGCACAAACCTAAAGAGAGGTGAGTGTAACTCGTGTTAGAACCACAGGAAACACTAGAAGGGGGGTTGAATGGTGTTTTAAACTTTTTAAAGAATTTTGGAAATCTTTGATTTAAAACCACACGTAGAATAAACTACGTTCAAAACAAATCTTAAGATCAGAGTTTAAGAAAGCGGAATATAAACAGAATGAAGATTAAAAATCTTTTTACTAAAACTCTTAAGATTGTTTTGATTGAAAAACTTCTCACAGTACCTTCTGAAGGTTATTATACAGAAGCTCTTCAGAACTTGTTTGGATTTCTTCAGATGATTGGAAATCGTCTGAAGATTGTTATAACTTCTAAACTGAGTTCCTTTCAGACTCACTTCAGAGAGTTAATACAAATGTTCTTCAAAGTGCATTCTTTATAATGCTTCAAACGATATGTGAGATACTTTATGTTTTGTTTATTTGAAAACTTATTTTATTGAAATTGTTGTGTTAGGTTTATTGTGAAAAATACTGTTCAATCCCCGACATAAATGTAAAAGCTGTAAATAAAAGAGTTTAAGGGATAGAGAAATGAGACACAAGATTTATATTGGTTCACCCACAACCACTGTGAGCTACATCCAGTCCCAGAGGCAAACCACCACTGGATTTTCCACTAAAACAAAAACACACACACAGACACAACACATGAGTACAGTCTCTCCAGACACAACATTCAGGATCACACCGACCCTGAACACACTAGGTCACCCAGACCCAGCAAACAAGGTCACCCAAACCTCATCAACACACTAGGTCACCCAGACCCAGCAAACAAGGTCACCCAGACCTTCTCAACACATACATGTGCCCTCCAGGCCCCTCAGACCCGACACATGCATGTGTCACACTGCACCCCGCAAGGCCAGCCAGGATCATACACTGATCCTACCGAGTATTCTTTCTTCCTCCAAGCCTCTCCAGGCTCTCAGACACTCCAAGTATCAGACCATCACTAGCCCTTAAGATACTTGTAAAAGTGTAAGAGTGTTCTTTCTTCCTCCAAGCCTCTCCAGGCTCTCAGACACTTACTCACCTATGCCTTCCAATATGAAGTGTGATAGTATTCTTTCTTCCACCAAGCCTCTCCAGGCTCTCAGACACTTATCCAAGCATCAAGCCACCCAGGCCTTCCAGATACTTAAGTGTAAACAACCCAAGTTTGATGTTCGCTAGAACCATCAACTCAGATTCTTCTTGTACAAAGGGTTAACTGAGTACTACTCAGGATACAGACATTACAAGCTAAGTACAAGGGATAAGACAGTGATACAAGAATATGAATTTAAGTACAATCCCTGTCTTTAAGTGAGGTATATTCTCCCTCTGAGAATAGGCTAAGCTGATATGAAATTGAGCTCCAGCCTACTTCTCCAACCATTGGTTTCCATGGGTTACATTCTCACCCGTATCATAGGAATAACCAAGGTTTTCTTGCGGCTCCAAACCATTCCTGGTTGATCTTCATTTAGCTCCGCCTATTTAGTTGACCATCAGGTTGATAGCATTCTTGATTGATCTGAATGAATCAAATCAAGGTTGGTTGCGGTTTCTGCCAACCAACTTGATTGATCTTCCTGATCAACCTTTGATTTGCCATCGGCCAACATGGTTGGTTGTCTGCTCGACCAATTTGGTTAGCTGCTCATTTGAGCAACATCTTGACTAACTGTTTGAGAGTCGGCAGCAACAACAACTGGTTGTCTGTGTTGAGTCTCAAAAATATCATAAAAGAAAATATGATGTTTAAGACAACTCAATTCCCAAGTTTTAATGCTTAACAAATTTGAGTTAAAATATTTATCATAGATACATATATGTTTTAATGATTTATCTATGATTTCAGCAAGCCACTATAAGCTTATATAAAGACTATGTGAAGTGCTTTCAACCTGTCTGAGGAGTTAAGCTTTCTGAAGGTTCAACACGTCTGAAGCGTTGAAGCCGTCTGAAGTGCACTACCCGTCTGAAGTGTTGAAGCTGTCTGAAGTCTCATTAATGACGTGGAACTCTTTGCTGAAGCTTGTGAAGACTTTTCTGAACCTCTGCTGCACGTAACACGTTTATAGCAAGGAACACAGAGACCTTTCCTGGTAATTTTGAATTTCATACACCACTGAGGAAATCTCTATAACGCAGCCTCTGCAGCAACATATGTAGCAGCTTTATGGCAGGCGCAACCTTGTACCGTGTCAGAAATATCAGAACTCTCATAAGCATGTCTCACAACGGATTAA
Source organism: Sesbania bispinosa (assembly GCA_026901365.1). Classification (NCBI taxonomy): domain Eukaryota; kingdom Viridiplantae; phylum Streptophyta; class Magnoliopsida; order Fabales; family Fabaceae; genus Sesbania; species Sesbania bispinosa. The sequence goes on along the minus strand of QLOH01000503.1, from coordinate 214,663 downwards.
ATAGCATTTAATGCTATCTCTAAACGGTGGTATTTCAACGGATTGAAGATTGGGTATAAATACCCCTCCATGAAGACCATAAAAAACAGAGAAATAGAGAAATTATTGCAAGAAAGCCTAAGAGATATTCCGCTGCGAGCTTTACTTTGATAAAACTCTCTGATTCATCTTCTTTGCACATCATCTATATATCCTGAGTATACCTCAGTTATTATTGTGCACTGTGTCTGCTTAAGCTTGAAACTTGTGTAGTTTAAAAGCTTAGACACATTTCGTTGTATATACTGCATATTGAGCCTGGAGAGGCTTGTCTGAAACAAAGAATACTTAGTTGAAGAGCCTGGAGAGGCTAGACTGATAAAGAATACTTAGTTGAAGAGCCTGGAGAGGCTAGACTGAAAAAGAATACTTGGTTGTGTCTGGAGAGACTGTACTCGTTGTGTCTGGAGAGACTGTACTCGGTGTGTCTGAAGAGACTGTACTCGTTGTGTCTGGAGAGACTGTACTCGTTGTGTCTGGAGAGACTGTACTCGTTGTGTCTAGAGAGACTGTACTCATGGTGTCTGGAGAGACTGTACTCGTTGTGTCTGGAGAGACTGTACTCATATTTGAGCCTGTAATCTGAATATTCATATAGTGGAAATCCAGTGGTTGTTTACCATTGGGACTGGACGTAGCTCACTGTGTTAGTGGGTGAACCAGGATAAATTTCTTGGCTAAGTCTTCTATTCCTTATCTCTTGTCAATTTATTTATACTAACCCAAGGGTATTGAAGATTGTTTCAATAATTTTAAAAGAAGCAAGGAAACCTATTTAAAATTACTTTCAGAAGTCTTCTTAACTTCAGACAACTTTCTAAACCTGTCTGAAACTACTTTGAACTTAATCGTTTGTGAAAAGCTTCCATAAATTATTAAGAAACACTATTCAACCCCTCTTTTAGTGTTTCCCTGTGTTTCGACAGTTGGTATCAGAGCTCAACTCAGGGTTGAGCACCTAACAAGTGTTGAGGACTAAAGATCCAGATGGAAGCTTCCAACAACAACAGACAATACATCTCTGAAGGAGCCTCTATCACAAGGCCCCCAACATTCAATGGAGTGGATTACCACTACTGGAGGGATCGTATGAAGTTGTTCATTGAGAGCAACAACATTGATGTCTGGGATGTGGTCATTGATGGAGACTATATGCCTATGCATAATGGAGTGCCCATTCCTAAGGCTGAATGGACCTCGGAGCAGAAGGCTAGAGTACAAATGAATGCCAAAGCCAAACTCTATCTGATATGTTCTTTGAATAAATCAGAGTATGAGAAGGTTCATGGATGTACTTCTGCCAAGGAGATCTGGGATACTCTTGCAGCAGCCCATGAAGGGACAGAAACGGTCAAGCAATCCAAGATCAACATGCTCATACATCAATATGAGATGTTCAAGATGGAGGAATCTGATACCATTGACCAAATGTTTGGAAGGTTTCAGACTATAACTAATGGACTCAAGTCCTTAGGTAGAACTTATGAATTTGGAGACAACAATAGAAAGATTCTAAGAAGTTTGCCTAAGTCCTGGAGACCCAAAGTCACTGCCATTCAAGAAGCAAGAGACTTAAACTCTCTTAGAATGGAATAACTGTTGGGATCTCTCAAGGTCCATGAGCTTGAACTTGAAGAAGATGACAACAACAAGAAGTCTCTAGCACTAAACTCCAAGGCCAAACAGCCTAGGAATGGCAGCATGAAGGCTATGCAAGCTGAGAAACTTCAGAAGCAGATGACGACTCTGAAGATAGCTCAGAAGACGATGATCTTGCTCTTCTCAGTAGGAAAATCAAGAGGATGCTACAAAACAGAGGAAAGCTGAGAAAGAACCAACCTTCAACCTCTAAAGTAGGTAAGTCAGGTAAGGATTTTCAAAATGACAAAATTACTTGCTATGAATGCAAACAGCTAGGTCATATGATAGCTGAATGCCCAAAACTGAAGAAAATTAGCCTAAAAAAGAAGATCTTTAAGAGGAAGAAGGGACTGATGGCAACATGGGAGGATCTTGATGAGTCCACCTCAGAAGAAGAGGAAGACACCTCAGAAGAGGCCAACCTGTGTCTCATGGCCAGCCTGCCCTCATCAGACAGCTCTGAAGCTGAGGTATTTCCCTTAACCCTGCAAGAGATGTATGATGACCTGATGGAAAGTTCCAAGGAACTTTTCCAAGAGTATAAGAATCTATCCAAAGTCCACACAGAAATGTGCAGCAAATATGAGGCTCTTGAGATAGAAAATATTATGCTCAAGGAGAAAATCCTTGTAACTGAAAGCAGCAGTTCACAAACTGTCTCTGAAGAAAACAAAAAACTTCAGAAACAAGTTGAGGAACTGACAAAAGACTTAGCTAAGTTTGTCAAAGGGACAAATAACCTTAACAGATTGCTGGGCAATCAAAGGGATCCTCTTGACAAAAGTGGTTTAGGCTTTTGTGATCACAATACCTCTGAACCTCCTACTGTCTTAAATTTTACTAAAGGTAAAAAGAAGGTTATTGGGTGTTCTCACTGTGGCAAGCCTGGACACAATGTGACTCAGTGCAAACACAAGAGAAAAACAAGGCCCAAAGCTAACAAGAAAGGACCCAAAAGAATATGGGTACGTAAAAACTTGATCATTCCTGTTGCAGATGTGTTTAACAGGACAAAGGAAACCCCACAAATGGTACCTGGACAGTGGGTGCTCGCGACACATGACAGGAGAAAGGTCTTTGTTCCAAAACCTTAGACCCAGAGCAGGAGGTGTGGTTACCTTTGGTGGAAATCAGCAAGGGAAGATCACTGGAATAGGGACTGTAGGTATATCTCCTTCATCCCTTATTAAAAATGTACTCCTAGTGGAGGGACTTCAGCATAATTTACTGAGCATAAGTCAATTATGTGACAGTGGTTATGTGGTATCCTTTACTAAGGAAGGATGCATAGTCAAAGACTCCTCTGATCAAACCCTCTTTACTGCTAAGAGACACAACAATGTGTACAAAATTGATCTAGAGGATCTAGCAAGTCAAAATGTAACATGTTTCATTTCTGTTGAAGATGAAAAACAGATTTGGCATCAAAGACTTGGGCATGCCAGCTTGAGATTAATCTCAAGGTTAGCAAAACACAATCTTGTTAAAGGATTGCCTAAGCTTTCATACAAATCTGACATTTTATGTGAAAGCTGTCTGAAAGGGAAACAAACAAGACACTCTTTTAAGAGTAAGGATGTTGTTTCAACTAGCAGACCACTAGAACTTTTACACATTGACTTGTTTGGTCCTATTAGAACAGAAAGTCTTAGTGGTAAGAAATATGGTTTGGTCATTGTTGATGACTATTCTAGATTTACATGGGTATTATTCCTAAGAAGCAAGGATGAGACTTTTAGAAATTTCACAATATTCTGCAAGAAGGTACAGAATGAGAAAGGATTCTGTATTTCTGTTATCAGAAGTGATCATGGTGGAGAGTTTGAGAATGCAAACTTTCAAATGTTCTGTGATGAGAATGGGATCTCACACAATTTCTCTGTGGCTAGAACACCTCAACAGAATGGGGTTGTTGAGAGAAAGAACAGAAGTTTGCAAGAGATGGCAAGGACCATGCTCAACTCATGCAGCTTACCAAGATCCTTCTGGGCAGAAGCTATTAACACAGCTTGCTACCTTCAAAACAGAATATTGGTAAGACAAATTCTGAGAAAGACTCCTTATGAATTGTGGAAAGGAAGGAAACCCAACATATAATATTTCCATCCCTTTGGATGTGAGTGTTTCATACTCAACACCATGAATGATCTTGGAAAATTTGATGCAAAGTCTGACAAAGGATTTTTCATAGGTTATTCTGAAACATCTAAAGCCTATAGAGTTTATAACTCTAGAACTTTAATTGTAGAGGAATCAATTCATGTTAAATTCAATGACATGAAAGAGACCGATAGGGAACTATCAGATCTAGAAGATGATTTTGCAGGTATGGAGCTGAATGACCATGATAGCTTGAAGGATGAACAGGTGTCTGAAGTACCATCTGTCACTGAACCTCTTCAGACAAATGTTGAGCCTCAGACAGATCAAACAATATCTCAGAAAACTAACTGGAGATACAAGTCACATCATCCTAAGGAGCAAATCATTGGCAACACTTCAGAAGGAGTGAAGACAAGATCAAAATTCAAGAATCTGAATTCTCTTGCTTTCTTGTCTGAAATTGAGCCAAAGAACATTGATGAAGCTCTGCATGATGAAGGATGGATCCTAGCCATGCAAGAAAAGCTAAATCAATTTGCTAGGAGTGATGTCCGGACCCTTGTTCCTAAACCCCATGGGAAAACTATTATTAGAACCAAATGGGTGTTCAGAAACAAGCTGTCTGAAGAAGGAAAAGTGGTCAGAAACAAGGCAAGATTGGTGGCTCAAGGATACAATCAACAAGAAGGTATTGACTTCACTGAAACCTTTGCCCCTGTTGCCAGGTTAGAAGCAATTAGAATTCTTCTCTCTTATGCTGTAAATAATGGCATCAAACTATATCAAATGGATGTCAAAAGTGCTTTTCTAAATGGATTCATTGAAGAAGAGGTTTTTGTTAGACAACCCCCTGGTTTTGAAGATATAGCTTTTCCTGATCATGTTTTCAAACTGAAAAAGGCTCTTTATGGTCTGAAACAAGCTCCAAGAGCTTGGTATGACAGATTAAGTAGTTTTCTTATCAAAAATGGTTTTGAAAGAGGAAAAGTAGATATAACTCTTTTTAGAAAATAGTCTAACAAAGATCTTATACTTGTCCAGATATATGTTGATGACATTATTTTTGGTTCAACTAATTCTTCCCTGTGCAAGGAGTTTTCTAAGTTAATGCAATCAGAGTTTGAAATGAGTTTAATGGGAGAACTAAAATTTTTCTTAGGACTTCAGATTAAGCAAGATTCTGATTGTATGTGGATCCATCAAGAAAAATATACAAAATAAATGCTCAAAAAGTTTAACTTAAATGATTGCAAACCCATGTCAACTCCTATGCATCCATCTTCATCTTTAAGCAAGGATGAAAATGAAGAACCAGTAAATCAAACTTTGTATAGAGGAATGATTGGCTCTTTATTGTATCTAACAGCAAGCAGACCTGACATAATGTTCAGTGTGTGTCTTTGTGCTAGATTTCATCCAGATCCAAGAACTACTCATTACAAAGCTGTTAAGAGAATTTTTAGATATCTTAAAGGCACTACTAATCTTGGTCTATGCTATAAGAAAGACAAGGATTGCAGGTTAATAGGATACTGTGATGCTGACTTTGCTGGAGATAGAATAGAAAGAAAGAGCACCAGTGGAGGATGTCATTTCTTTGGAAATAACATGATCAGCTGGTCAAGCAAAAGGCAGAGCACCATTGAATTATCAACAACAGAAGCATAATACATCTCAGCAGTCAGTTGTTGTTCACAACTGCTATGGGTGAAGTATCAGCTTGAGGACTTTAATATTCCTCTCTCTGCTATACCTGTTTTGTGTGATAATACAAGTGCAATTAATTTATCTAAAAATCCTATCCAACACTCTAGGGCTAAGCATATAGAAATCAAGCATCATTTTATTAAAGACTATGTTCAGAAAGGTGTTTTTGATATTCAGTTCATTGACACAGAGCATCAATGGGCAGATATATTCACAAAACCCCTGACTGAAGATAGATTTAAGTTCATACGCAATAATTTGAACATACATGCATTTTCTAATAACTGATTGTGTCTGATATGTTAAGAGCATCTGAAATTCCAGGGTGTCTGAAATTGTGACATGTCTGAAATTCTAGGGTGTCTGAAATTTTATATGTGTGTCTGAAATTTCTCACTTGTCTTAAATGACTTGCTGACGTGGCTATCTGAGACGGTTGAATTCCATTTATTTTGTCTCTTCCACTTCGCACGATACCCAATGTCCGCGCAGCCGGTACAGGCCATCATTGCATCGTGGGTCTATAAATGCAGGAGTAAGAGCGTCGAGGAAGTCTTACATTTTCTCTCAGCACTGTTTGAACTTCTTCTTCTCTCTAGCAACTGTTTTCTCTCAAGTTTTTCTGCAACTCATCAATGGCACCAAAGAAGTCTTCCAGTTCCGGTGGAAATGTGGTCAGATCGAAAGGTGTGGACCTTGAAGAACTTCGAAATCTTGGTATGGATTTGGTTGAGGAATTTGATGCTGCTGGCTGGACTCCATTCTTTGACAACATCTACTGTTCATGGCACGAGCAGAGTGTCATAGATTTCTGGGCTTCAACTAGAGGAATCCCTAACTCCAAGGGAGTATATGAAAGCATCAAGGCTACTGTTCTAGGAGTCCCTGTTTTTGTTGATGAAGGGATTCTCTCCACCATCGCCAAGGTCAAGGCTGAAGGAGAAACCTTTACTCCTGGATGGGAGTTGAGAAATGGTGGGAAAAAGAAGTACACAAAGATGCTGTATGGTACAAAAGAACCCAAGACTCCTGATTCTAAGTTCTTGCTGGATAAGGTCAGAGTACTTCACTCCATCTAAGGGTGCTCCATAATCCCTAAGAGTGGAAGCAGAAACCACGTGTCTGAATTGGAGAGATTCTGCATGATTCACTTGCTGCAGAAGAAGAAAGTCAATCTTCCCAGCATCATCATGTTCCACATGCAGAAGAAGATTAGAACTCTGGTGCAAATCTATCTCACAACACTCTCATTACAAAGGTACTCTTGCACTTTAAAGTACCTATTGAAAGGCTGTTTGATCACAAGTCACCCACATTCTTTGGTAAGTCGAATCTAAAGAGCATGAACCTGAAGAACCCTCTCACAGTTTCAGAGACAGAGTCTGGTCATCTTACTGGAAGATCAGAGAGGATGTTGGATCCTCTTCTAGGTCAACTGGACCAGATGCTGATTCTATCATAGGGCATGGGAAATTCATAAATGTGAAATATCATTACATCAGAGACCATTTCCCACCTCTGTCTGAATCATTTCATAAAGACTCGAAGATTATGTGTCCCATTGGAACATTCTTCTTTCCAGTGTATCATCCACAGGAGTATGGTTTGCTTCCAGGTTTTGATGTGCTGAGATTTGTGTGCAGACACATCCAGATTATTCTTTATGAAGAACCACCTGATCCTGAAGAAGAGAACAGAAAGCTTAGGCTGAAGATAGAGAAGCTAGAGAAAAAGAATGCTGATCTCATTGCTAAACAAGATAAGATTCTTCAAGAGCAACAACAGATTAGAAATGGCCAAGAGGACTTGAAGACTGCTCTCATCTTTCAGATTGACAAGGCCAAAGATGAGCTGATTTCCTTCATGAAAGAAGCTTTCCTGAGGAAGGATGGGTAGTCAGTGATGTGTAGCCATGTCTCTTGTTTATTTCTGCTAAGTGATAAACTTTTCTTTGGACATTTTGATTAATACTATCAGTGTCTCACATCATGTTGCGTTTATGTTTGCTGTTTTCTTTCATATTTCATGATTTTGCTATGATTGTTGTTGTTGTTATGCTCTGGAATTCCCTTTTGATTGATGACAAAAGGGGGAGTATTAGACTAACAAAATCTGAATCTGAAGTGATCACAGGACTCAGGGGGAGTAAATACGTTTAAGAGATCACCATCTGAGGGGGAGCTATCTATTCTTTTATCTTTAAAACTCCTTTCAGATTTAAGTATTTTAAACAAATTTGTCATCAATAAAAAGGGGGAGAATGTTGAGTCTCAAAAATATCATAAAAGAAAATATGATGTTTAAGACAGCTCAATTCCCAAGTTTTAATGCTTAACAAATTTGAGTTAAAATATTTATCATAGATACATATATGTTTTAATGAATTATCTATGATTTCAGCAAGCCACTATAAGCTTATATAAAGACTATGTGAAGTGCTTTCAACCTGTCTGAGGAGTTAAGCCTTCTGAAGGTTCAACACGTCTGAAGCGTTGAAGCCGTCTGAAGTGCACTACCCGTCTGAAGTGTTGAAGCTGTCTGAAGTCTCATTAATGACGTGGCACTCTTTACTGAAGCTTGTGAAGAGTTTTCTGAACCTCTTCTGCACGTAACACGTTTATAGCAAGGAACACAGCGACCTTTCCTGGTATTTTTTAATTCCATACACCACTGAGGAAATCTCTACAACGCAGCCTCTGCAGCAACATATGTAGCAGCTTTATGGCAGGAGCAACCTTGAACCGTGTCAGAAATATCAGAACTCTCATAAGCATGTCTCACAACGGATTAAATAGCATTTAATGCTATCTCTAAACGGTGGTATTTCAACGGATTGAAGATTGGGTATAAATACCCCTCCATGAAGACCATCAAAGACAGAGAAATAGAGAAATTATTGCAAGAAATCCTAAGAGATATTCCGCTGCGAGCTTTACTTTGATAAAACTCTCTGATTCATCTTCTTTGCACATCATCTGTATATCCTGAGTATACCTCAGTTATTATTGTGCACTGTGTCTGCTTAAGCTTGAAACTTGTGTAGTTTAAAAGCTTAGACACATTTCGTTGTAATACTGCATATTGAGCCTCGAGAGGCTTGTCTGAAACAAAGAATACTTAGTTGAAGAGCCTGGAGAGGCTAGACTGATAAAGAATACTTAGTTGAAGATCCTGGAGAGGCTAGACTGAAAAAGAATACTTGGTTGTGTTTGGAGAGACTGTACTCGTTGTGTCTGGAGAGACTGTACTCGGTGTGTCTGGAGAGACTGTACTTGTTGTGTCTGGAGAGACTGTGCTCGTTGTGTCTGGAGAGACTGTACTCGTGGTTTCTGGAGAGACTGTACTCGTTGTGTCTGGAGAGACTGTACTCGTTGAGTTTGGAGAAACTGTACTCGTTGTGTCTGGAGAGACTGTACTTATATTTGAGCCTGTAATCTGAATATTCATATAGTGGAAATCTAGTGGTTGTTTACCATTGGGACTGGACGTAGCTCACTGTGTTAGTGGGTGAACCAGGATAAATTTCTTGGCTATGTCTTCTATCCCTTATCTCTTGTCAATTTATTTATACTAACCCAAGGGTATTGAAGATTGTTTCAATAATTTTAAAAGAAGCAAGGAAACCTATTTAAAATTACTTTCAAAAGTCTTCTTAACTTCAGACAACTTTCTAAACCTGTCTGAAACTACTTTGAACTTAATCGTTTGTGAAAAGCTTCCATAAATTATTAAGAAACACTATTCAACCCCCCTTTTAGTGTTTCCCTGTGTTTCTACAGTCTGTTCAACTGAACAACAACAACATTGACCAACTGACCAATAGATCAGCAACATGATTGGTTGTTCATTCAACCAACATCTTCAAACTTGATCTTGAGGCTATTTATATGTTCGGTTGAAATATAGCATTGAAGATGATTCATAATACTGTTGAGTTGTTGATGATGTGGCTCACATAGCCGTTGTGTAATAGCTTCTCAAACGGTAGCTTCTTTGTAAGCAGATTAAGTGTTTAGACAGTCCCGTTCTGACACTTCTGTAGATGAGCTCTTTAGAGAGATTTTCTTGATATTATTTTGCGTATTCTCTCTCTTGATTTCCTTTTGCTTTTCTTCAGCTGACTTCTAATTTCTTCTGCCTTCCTCAGCTGTCTTCTGCTTTTCTTAGGAGTGTGTATGAGAAGGTGTCCATTGGACTTGTCCTTTTGCTCATTTTGTGTATACTCCTTTTACATTTGCTCCTGACACCATTTCTTCTTTCTTCTTTAAGTGAGGTGTCTTTGTTCAATAGCTGTCATTGCAGATTCTTCTTTGATCAAAGACATATGATATTATAGCCGTTGAATCATAGTCTTAGCTTCTGCGTTGCTTTCATCTTTGTTGAAGTCTGTTCCAAGCATTCAGCGAGTTTATATGTTCAGATGATTAACATATACTCAGATGCTTGCTTTCATTGTTATAATTCCATCAGCTTCAACTTGTGCTCATTAATTCAAGCTTTTCTCAATTCTCCAGCTTGAAATGCTTTCAGCAAATTCCTCTTTTCTTCAGCTTCAGATGATAGATGTTCTATTCTTCTTCTTTGCATCTTCTTCTTCTTCTGAGATGTGGGTGAATAAAGATGTTGAATCAAATGTATTTTATTCAATCATCTTTCTGTTTGCTTTTTCTCCGTCTTCTGATCATCTCTAGATAGCAGCAGACACAGGTGCAGTAGGTCTGTGCACGCAAATCCCTTATGTTGCAGGTGCAACATGCGTTGCCGAAGGTCTTTGCAGGATTTCTTTATTTGTGCAAGACTTTTGATCGAGATAAAATGCATGTCTGACTTTTTACTGAAATAAGTGTTCTTCATTTGGAAGAGTGTGTTTTACACTTATTCAGATTTCCAAGAGATTAATTTCTGATTCTACTTCGTAGACTGCTTTAATTTGTCTTCATTCCTTCAGACGATAATTGCTCTTCAACTTTAGTCAAGTGTTCAGTTATTCTTCATTGTCTTTCAACTCTTCAGGTCTTCAGATTCTTCATGTCTTCTCTTTCTTCAAGTTCTTCAGAGTCTTCACGTCCTTCAGCGTCTTCAATTCCTTCGGATCTTCTGAGTCTTCAGGTCTTAAGATGATGACTAGGCTTAAGACGAATTCTGTCTTCAGACGATAACTTATTTCTTCAGATTCTGCATTTGTTCTTCTATTCTTGATCCAATCTTCTTCTGATTCTTTCTTCAGATGAATATTTAACCTGAAACACAATTAACAAACCAATACCTTTCTCAGTAGAACCTGCTTATATAATCTTATAAAGCTTTATATAATCTTATTTGTTAATCATTAAAACCTAAGGATGTTAAGTCTTTGATTCATATTTGAATACTCAAACTGACTTATAGACTTCACAACTCGGGGAGTTGTTGTACTCTTGGTGCGCAAACCTAGTGAGAGGTGAGTGCAGCGCGGGGAGTTGTGGTACTCGGATTGCATGAGCCTAGAGAGAGGCGAGTGTAACTCGGGGAGTTGCTAATGATGAATAAATACAGGTTTCATATAAATGAGGGAATTATATTATTGTACTCGATTGCATGAGCCTAGAGAGAGGCGAGTGTAATTTGGGGAGTTGTTAATGTTGCATGAATATATGATGATTTTGATGAGGTTGTAAATTGATGTTGGGATGTTTTGTGTTGATTGTTGAATGATTATGTGTTGATTGTTGAATGATTATGTGTTATAGATGAATATGATATCTTGCTTTGTGTGGTGAGGATAGGGTAGCCTCCTATGTGTATGTATGAGTTAGAGCTCTTTCCTCATTGTTACTGTTGTTGTTTCAGGTGATGATGATGACACATTTGGGGTCGAGTTTTGATTAAGGGAGTGTTGCTCTGGTACATGTGACATCAGGGCATATCACTGGGGTGTTATTTTATGTTTTTAGTTAGGAGGATTTTTATAAACCTTTTTGGATGCCTTGCACGACAAGTAGGATGCTTAGTATTTTTATTTCTTTGGAGTTTCCGCTGCATGAGTATTTGATTACATTTAATCTTATTTCTTTTTATTATGTTATTTTTGAACTAATGAGGTTTTAATAAGAAGTTATGTGAACCTTTTTACCACTGCGATCTTGTTATTTTCGAAAGTCTTCCGCTACGTATTTATATAAGAGTTGGGGTAGAAGGGTGTCACTATAATTATTATTATTAGCAGAAAGACAGGCACGAAAGTGCCTGTCTTTCTACATTTCTTATATTTACGACCCCTCTCCCTCTTTCCCCCATCTTTCTATTCTAAAGTCTCTTCTTCATCTTTCTACATTTTTTAGGCAGTTGTTATTTTTATTGGGTGGTTATTGATTAGTGGGAACCGTAAATCAGGATATAAAATAGGGGTATAATTGGAATGGAAATGTGGAAACCAAAACACTCCTACTTTCTTTATATATAGTATAGATTTTTATTGAGTGGTTATTGGTTAGTGAGAACCGTAAATCAGTGAATCAGGATAAAATAGGGGTATAATTGGAATGGAAATGTGGAAACCAAAACTCTCCTGCTCTCTTTATATATAGTATAGATATAGACTATTATTATTATTATTATTATTATTATTATTAAAAAAACCTTTTTTTCACTACCGATTTACTACACATGGTTTTAAATTTGCGAATCTCATATTGATTCATCCAGGGTAGAATTTCGCTCTCGAATTATGCAAAATTCCAAAAAACATGATGTTAACAATCATTTAATTTGTTCATTTTGGATCTATATATCTATATGACTAAACTAACAGATTGGTCCCTGACTTTTTTCGGGACCATGCAGTTTAGTCCTCTAGAAATTAAAAACCACTCTTTAGTCCCTGACTAATTGATCCGTCCAGCTCTATAGTCCAAAAATGGTGTTCCCGTTAAGTGATAAGTGTAAAATTAGCGTTATTTTCATATAGTTTTTATTACACTTATCAAGGTTAAAATAGTAATTTATGCCCCAAAATATCCCTTTTTATTAATATTTACAATATCTGTATTTATTTGGTTCAAATTTGAATATGATGCTATTTTGAATAGAAATATGTTATTTTATGCAGATATACAGGAGATTTGGAAAGAGAGAGAAAATAGCATCAGAAAGGAGGTTGTTGCAGATTTAAATTCAAATAAAGAGGAGATAATCAGAGAATCTTGCAAATAACTTCTTCAATTCAAATTCAAATTAAATAAATACAAAAATAATTCGGATAAAGGGATAAAGGAAAACTAGATAAGATCAGAAAGAGATCCAGAGGGTAGATCCAGATTTGAAGGAAAGTTGCAGCGTGTAACACACTCCATACGCGCTAAGCGCATGTGGAGCGCAGATCCAGATTGATCAGGCTCCACTTGCGCTAAGCGCACGTGGAGCGTAGTAGCCGATTAACTAGGCTTCACACACGCTAAGCGCGTATGAAGCGCAGCTCTTGATTGATAGGCTTCGCGCAAGTGACGTCAATTTATGAAAAGGCAGCTCTTGATTGGATAGGCTTCGCGCAAGTGACGTCAATTTATGAAAAGGCAGCTCCTGATTGGATAAACTTCACGCAAGTGACATCATAGCCTGATCTCTTAAGGTTTTCCAACTCTATAAATAGAGCCATTTGCATAGGTCACAGGAGGTCCTCGGGACCACACACAGATAGAGAGAGAGAGTAGTCTAGGATTGAGAAAGGTGACAGATTTCTCAGTGGTTTGTAATGGCTACTATTTGTAGCTAAGCTCTCTTTGATAGGGAAAGCGAAAGAATGGTTGAAGTCTCATCCAAATCAAAGCTTGCATACGTGGGATATTATGGAAGAAAAGTTCTTGGACAGATTCTTTCCAGTAGGAAAGCACATCCAAACAAAAGCAGAAATATCCTCATTCATGCAAGGAGCAAATGAGTCACTCTATGAAGCCTGGGAGAGATACAAGACCCTACTAAGGAAATGCCCGAATCATGGTTACGAGGATATTGCTCAACTAAATATGTTTTGCAAAGGACTCAGACCAGATTCCAAATCCTTCATTGATGCCTCAGCAGGAGGGACTATCTTATCCGTGGAACCAGAAAGAGCTGTGATGATCATCGAGAACATGGCTCATAATGACCAACAGGCTCAACATGGAAGGCAACCAGTACATATGCAAGCAAAGGGAGTACTAGAGCTCAGTTCCAATGATGCCATTCTAGCTGAACAGAAATTATTCAAAAGGAAACTAGAGGCACTTACAAAAACCTAGGAAGCACTCCCTCAGCAATTAAAGGCCATCCATGCTCAACCAGTTCAGACCCAACCAATGAATTGCGACTTCTGTGGAGGAGACCACGCAAATGGTCAGTGTTCTATTTAAGATACACAAATAGAACAAGTCAACTTCATGGGAAATCAAAGGGAGCAAGGAAGTTTCTCCAACAACAACAACTACTATTCTCAAGGGTGGAGGAACAACCAAGCCAATTCTGGATGGGGTCAGAATGGTGGAAATGGACAGACTCCTTATCAGCAGCAACAACCTTCAGTAAATGACAAGATCTCAAGGATGGAAGAGAAGCTTGATGCACTCATTTCGGGCTTTGAAGGATATAAAAAGAATAATGATGCATCAATCAAGGCGTTGGGACAGCAAGTGGGCCAGCTAGCACAAGACATGGGAGAATTCATGAAGAGCCACTTTTCAGCGCATACTCTTACTAACCCCAAGGAATAGTGTCATTTGATTGCTACTGATGGCAATCAGCTAGAAGATGGTGAGGAAGATGAGGAAATTATCCTAGAGGAACAGTCATCCCAAGAAGAAAAAGTCCATAAATCATGTGAGATAGAGGAAACAGTGACCTATGATGAAGAAAAAGAGAAGGTAACCAATAAGGTTGTTATCACAGAGAAAGCCCTTGACCCAGGTAAGTTCACTATCCCAATAAATATTAAAAACTTACCTAACACTCATGCTTTACTTGATCTTGGAGCGAGCATCAATTTGATGCCACTGACATATTTTAACAAGTTGAGTGATGTGAAGGTTAAGCCTGCTGATGTAGAATTACTGTTCGCAAACAAGTCTACTCAAAGCCCTTATGGGATTATAGAAGAACTTCCTGTTAGAGTGGATAAGTTTGTGATAGCCGGATAGGTGTAGGATCTAGAATTGAGCAAAACCAACCGATTAGAATCAACTAAAGGCACTAAAATTGCGAATTATACGTGCAGGGCAGCAGCTATAATTGCGCAAGAAAATGCAAGAAAATGAGAGAAAATGAAAGAAAAAGTGGAGAGGAAGAAATGGGAAGGACGCCACTGAAGCAAGAGTCCACTTGCAGCAGATAAGTCCAATGCCAGACGCCACTAATTCAGGAGAATTAGATAAGTCTCAGTATGGTTTGAGCAACAACCACCAAGCCTCACTCAACTCACAAAGGGAGGAGAAAATTTGGCATAATGCCTTTACTTCAAAATTCAATGTGTCCAATACAAGAGAGGAGGCTCCTTTATATAGGAGAGGGGGAGTGAGGGGGCGGCCACTTACATGAGGGAAGGGGGAGAAAAATAAAAGATGAGTGAAATCCCATCCTAAGTGGGATTTGAACCCATGTCCCTAATGGCTTATGGCTAAGCTAAGCCTTAAGCCAATAAACCCATAAAAATGCACCCATTCTTACACAGGAATTAAAAGATGAATAAATTTTCTATCCTATGTGGGAATTGAACCCAAGACTCCTAAGCCTTTTAGTAAGGCAACCTACTAGCCAATAAAACCCATACAATTAGCACCCAAGTGGAATGAAATAAAAAGGAAAATACAAAAATAAAAAGAAAATAAAAGAGAGTCCTAATTAAGGGTGGTCCATAGGACAGGGGTCCTATCTAGGGTCAAGGTGTCCTTCTGTAGGGTAGTGATCTTTATTTTGTAGGGTAGTGTCCCTTTATTTGTAGGACACTAATTTCTCCAACTCTTCCTTGCTTGAAGTTGGTGCATATCCTCCAATGTAGGTCTTGCAGGTCCAAGCTCCTAGCAGAGTGTTATCATTCCCTCCCCCTTGAAAAGGATTTGACCTCAAATCTGAAAATTCAGAAAGAAGCCTTAAGAGTAATGAACTGGGTAGAAGAAGGGGATGGATGACAAAATTTAGGAAGTAAGAAGATACTTCCCTTAGCCCTTGGAGAGTAGAGTTAGAGGTCCACAAGTTGAACATCTTCCTTGAGCCTAGACAACAAGAAGAAGACCCATAAGTATTATTCCAAAGCAAGCAAAGTGAAGGCTCATAACAAAAATACTTGGGGATCATAAAGATTGGCAAAAGAAAAACATAGGAGATAAACAAGAGGTATTTGAGATAAGGGTTAGAAAACTCCCTTAATGAAGATTGAGCCCTCTTGTCTACGTACTTTGTGGATTTAGATCCTGGATCAAAGACTAATCTTTTGAAGCCCTCCCTTGCAAATAAGAGAAGTAAGTGGTCATGGAGAAGGCTTAGGAAATAAATTCCACATAAGTACAAAATGTGTTTCAATGTGAAACATTCATCAAAATATTCTACACTATGTTCCCAGATAAATGCACAAGTGAAACTATGTGGCATGAATGTTTTAATATTTTTCATTAACATCCCAACATTTTTATTGAACATAACACATGCATCTTGATTATGATTGTCAAAAGTGTAGTGCATATGTTCATGCCATGAAGTATTCATGCAAGTTTGTTCAAGAGCCATATCCATACTAAAGCACTCACTCAAGTAAGATGACACCTTTTGCATATTATCATATGTGTTCATGAAAGGTGAAATACCAAAAGAACCACAGTGAGTATGCATATCAAGAAGCATATCATCATTTGAATTAGATGTCAAACAAGTTTTCCTACATGTGATAGCTTCATCCAAAATTTTATCCTTTTTACTAACTAGTTCAAGAGCATAATACACATCTTTGTATGAAATAATTATTTTTGGTCAAAAATGTGTATTCATTCTATAAACACAAACCAAAGGCACATGCATATTCAATCCAACTTTGTTTTCAATCTTATCATGCAATCTAAAGGAATTGAGTAAGAATGCATCTTTAGTAAGTTTCATGGTACTCTCATATATAGTTTGCTTTTCTAAACATGCAATAGGTTTCAAAGCATCATCAATATTGTTCATTTCTTTTAAACATGTAATGCTTTGAGGCATATAATTGTGCATAGAAAAAGGCATTTCATGCATAAAGAAAAATAGTTTAGGAAACTCCCTTTCAATAGCTTGAGTTGTCTTCTTTGCAACACTAGAAGTATTTTCCCTCAACCTATTCATGCTTTCACTAGAAGAGTTAGCATTCAAATGATCACAAGAAAAACATACTTTCTCTTCTTTCACTCTTAATTTATTTTCCTTGTTTTCTCTTTCAAGTTTCTCTTCTTTCTCTTTTTCTAATTGTTCTCTTTTCTCTTGTTCTATTAACCTCTTAAGTTGGATTTGATCTTCCCTAATTTCACTAGAGGTCATAGGCATTAAGGTGAATTTAACCCCTTGGTGGCGGAACCTATAGGTGTTGGAATACCCATCATGCTTCACCCTTCTCTCATATTGCCATGGTCTTCCTAAAAGGATGTGAGAGGCTTCTAAGGGTATGACATTAAAGGTCATTTCATCTTGGTAATCCCCAATTTTGAACCTTAAGCTCACTTGCCTATCCACCATAAATTCTTCCTCATCACTCACCCATTGAAGTGTATAAGGTTCTGGATGTGGGGTAGGTGGTAAGTTTAGCTTGTTAACTAACCTAAGGCTAGCTAAGTTGCTACTACTTCCTCCATCTATGATCACTAAACAAACCCTATCTTCAATATGGCACCTAGTGTGGAATAGGTTCTCTCTTTGGCTCTCTTCTTCACCCAAAGGTGTTTCTAAGGCTTTCCTAAACAACATGGTTGCCCTTTCCCCTTGCCTCCTTCCTTCCATTTTCCTAATTGATTTTATGTTAAAACTTTTAAGGACCTTTCCACTCAACTAAGTGTTTACACTCAAAGGAATGTTTAACACTCGTGTATGTCACTCTTTTTGGGCTTTTTCTATAATGAAAACTCTCTTGCCTCTTCTACTCGGTTGGAGGTTGATTAGAAGTTGCAAAGACCAACGTGAGTCTAAGTCTTAACCCTTACCCAAATAGAAGCGCACTAACAAAGAAAAATACCTACTGGAAGAAGATTGGAAAAATCCTAAGACAAAACAAAAGAATTGATATGACAAACAAGAAAAGCTGGCACTCAAACAAGCTTATACACAAGAGCAGACAACAAACAAGACAAGACGGAAGAAATTGCAAAGAGAATTGTTTTTGGTGATTTTTGAAAAAGAGTTGCCAAAATTGTCGTTTTTAAGAAAAACAGCAAATACAACTCAATTACGGTATACAGTGAAATGAAAACAGAAAATTACAGTAAAACTGTCACTGTATTGTTGGGATACTTCTTTGTTTTTGTTTTTCTATTTTTTTGAATTTTTTTGAATTTTTGACTCTTTTTGGGTGTCTTTTGACTTTTTCTTCCTTGTTGTTGACTTTTGCACCCTTTTTTGCTTTTTACACCTCTTTTTCTATTTTTGGCACGTACGTACCTTTTGTATTTTTCTTGCCTTTTCTTTCTTTTTTTGTCTTTTTCCCCAACAGAAAAT
Organism: Sesbania bispinosa; assembly: GCA_026901365.1. Classification (NCBI taxonomy): domain Eukaryota; kingdom Viridiplantae; phylum Streptophyta; class Magnoliopsida; order Fabales; family Fabaceae; genus Sesbania; species Sesbania bispinosa. Next base: position 196,501 of record QLOH01000503.1, on the reverse strand, counting down.
TACAGAAATTTGTACACAATGAAAAGAAAATTAACTGTACCTACTGTAATATTTTTGGAATTTTCTGACAGTAAACTGGTCCAAGTGGCCCAGAAAAGCAAAAATAATGAATAAACTGATTTCTAAAAAACTGTAAAAACGTAATGGCAACTTGATTTCAAAAATGGCCAAGAAAAAATTGCTTAGCATTTCCTTGTTGATTATACAAAACTGGTATGGTCACAGAAACGCGCTCGGTTCAATTTTAAGATTGGAATTAAAATTTGAAGGAAAATCAACAATTAGAATTTGTTGATCTTCTTCCAATACTATGAACCAAATAAGATCCTATAGGTGAGCGTTTTGCACAATCAAACAGGGAAAGTCCAAGGTAGAGATAGCAGTCAATCCAAATTTGCAATTAGAATGCCAATCAAACAGACATAACAAGAGTAGGAAATTGAACAATACAAGAGCCCAAAAAATGCGCATAAAATGGCAAAAATAAGAAGGAAAAATTGCGCAAAAATAAATGGCAAGAAATTAAAGGGGGAAACTGAAATTAAAAGGATGGGGAGGACATAAATGTAAATGGCAGAAAGTAGAAGGGGATGGCAGAAAGTAAAAGGATGGGGAGAGCAGAAATGTAAAGGGGGAAGCGGAAATTAAAAGGATGGGGAGGACTGAAAGTAAATGACTAAAAGTAAAGGGGGAAGCGGAAATTAAAAGGATGGGGAGAGCAGAAATGTAAATGGCAGAATGTAAAGGGGAGAGCAGAAATTAAAAGGACGGGGAGAAGCGGAAATTAAATGGCGGAAAATTAAAGGCGGAAAGTAAAGAGATGAATGTGGGGGATGACAATTAATGGTGAATGGGAGAAAATGTAGGTGAACGATCTTTGGAAAAATGAAGACAACAATGCCTCCTCTTACCACACTTCACCACAAACAAGCAGTTATATCAATTAATTTGCAAGAATCACTCAAGAACAAGTATGAGCAATTAAGAGGCATTTAAACAAACACCTAGGGGGTGGGAATTAGCGGCCCAAAACAACCCCCAACTAGCAAGAAATCAAGCAATTCAATCAAGACAGACAAGTGCTGATAGCAGCAGAAAGCCACCTCGGGCTCGGGAAACAGTCCAAGTCCAAATTACAATTGAAAAGAGGGATGGAATTACACTAATTGAATGAAAATTCTGCACTAAATAGGTGCAGTACCCGCAGCCTTGTAGCTCCAATTTTGCTCAAATTCAACAAGCTCTGATGACCAATTGATAGCCGGATAGGTGTAGGATCTAGAATTGAGCAAAACCAACCGATTATAATCAATTAAAGGCACTAAAATTGCGAATTATAGGTGCAGGGCAGCAGCTATAATTGCGCAAGAAAATGCAAGAAAATGAGAGAAAATGAAAGAAAAAGTGGAGAGGAAGAAATGGGAAGGACGCCACTGAAGCAAGAGTCCACTTGCAGCAGATAAGTCCAATGCCAGACGCCACTGATTCAGGAGAATTAGATAAGTCTCAGTATGGTTTGAGCAACAACCACCAAGCCTCACTCAACTCACAAAGGGAGGAGAAAATTTGGCATAATGCCTTTACTTCAAAATTCAATGTGTCCAATACAAGAGAGGAGGCTCCTTTATATAGGAGAGGGGGAGTGAGGGGGCGGCCACTTAGATGAGGGAAGGGGGAGAAAAATAAAAGATGAGTGAAATCCCATCCTAAGTGGGATTTGAACCCATGTCCCTAATGGCTTATGGCTAAGCTAAGCCTTAAGCCAATAAACCCATAAAAATGCGCCCACTCTTACATAGGAATTAAAAGATGAATAAATTTTCTATCCTATGTGGGAATTGAACCCAAGACTCCTAAGCCTTTTAGTAAGGCAACCTACTAGCCAATAAAACCCATAAATTAGCACCCAAGTGGAATGAAATAAAAAGGAAAATACAAAAATAAAAAGAAAATACAAGAGAGTCCTAATTAAGGGTGGTCCATAGAACAGGGGTCCTATCCAGGGTCAAGGTGTCCTTCTGTAGGGTAGTGACCTTTATTTTGTAGGGTAGTGTCCCTTTATTTGTAGGACACTAATTTCTCCAACTCTTCCTTGCTTGAAGTTGGTGCATATCCTCCAATGTAGGTCTTGCAGGTCCAAGCTCCTAGCAGAGTGTTATCAGTTTGTGTACGCAGTAGATTTCATCATCACAGAGACAGAAGAAGTGGACGCTGATGTCCCCCTCATTTTGGGAAGACCTTTTATGAAAACTGCGAAGCTGATTGTGGACATTGACAAAGGGGAGTACCAAGTGCATTCAAAGGATGAAAGGATCACCTTTCATATTGATAAGGGAAGCCCCAAGATTTTCCAACCTCTTCAATAAAGTGAGAAAGATCCTACTGATGGGATCTACCAATTTCAAGCAAGGCTGCAGGAAGAGAAGAAGACAGGAATCTTGATGGAAGATCAAGAAACCAAGAGGAAAAAAAAGGTTTCCAAATTTCTGAGGAAACCAAGAATGAGGGTAAAGCAGCCAGAACATGTTTGGAGGTACAAGAAGAGGAAAAGGACACTATCAGCTACTGAGGAAGAAGGCAGAGAAGCAGACACAGGGAACAAATGGATTGGAGGATGGGAATTCACAGGAAGGAGTGGCACAGAATCAACCATCATCCTCCAATTAAGGCAACCATGAAAAAAAACTATAAAATAAGGCGTCAAGCTAAGAGACGTTAAACAAAGCGCTTCGTGGTAGGCAACCCAGTATTTTTTTTATTTTTTTTTATTTCATTCCTCTCTATCGAGTGTCTACCTGTATAGATTAGGAAAAGGGTATAGTAAAAGCTAAAATAGATAAAAACAGCAAAAAGGAAAAAAAAAATTGGGCTTGTACGCTTTATATGCGCTAAGCGCATGATAAAGCGCACACACGCTTCGTATACGCTAAGCACATACTGCAGCGTGTGTGCAGCGCTTCGTCTTCTGCTGAAGCACACGCGCTGCACCCGTGCTAAGCGCATGTGCAGCGCATGAGCGCGCTGAGCCTATTTTAATAGAGGGGAATTCGAAATTTTTCAAATTTCCAAATCTCTCTCCGATTCTCTGAGATTCTAATTGTCATTTTTGCTGTTTCTACCGACATACCCTTGCTTTTACCATTTCTTAAGCTATACCAGGTATGTTTTAGTATTTTAAAGGTTCTGCACTGATCAGTATTTTTATTTGAGTCCTTATTTTTTCTAGAAATCTTAGGGTAGAGACTTAGGCTTTTAGGACATTTTAGGATAGAAATATTTGTTTAGAAAAGCCTTAAGTCTAGAATGCATGCTGCTAGGACTTATTTAGGAGATATTAGGTGGTAGTTTATTCTTTTTAAATGCTCAATGAATTATTACAAATTATTTATTTTTCGTATATGCCTGCTTAAGAAAAATATATAAGATTTTTGCATAACCAAAATAAAAATAATTGTGTTTTCATGCATGTTTCTGAATAACATGGTTTTTGAGCATTAATATTGGTTACCTACTTCTTATTATTAACTAATTAATTAAGGCTTACTTTAATTGATCATTTTTGCATGTTCTTAATAAATTAATTAATTAATAAAGAGGTAATTTTAAAATCAAAAATTTTTGCAAATAATTAATTGAAAGATTATTTTAATTATTGATTTAAAATGGCCATTTAATCAATTGATTTTAAATAATCTACTTTTGTTGCATAAATAATTTTTGGTAACCAATATTGCAGATGGCACGCACCAAGATAGTCTGTAATACCTTAATTTTCTAGCTAAGAATCTAGTTCGTTGGAAACCAAATTCTTAACTTAGAATTTAAAGCGTAACATTTCGAATACCAACTTAATCATGAAATTGCAAGAAATCCAACGAAATTCCAACAATTCATTGAAGCATTCTAAATAATAAGTAAAGGTCCTATGATTATCAACAAGTTTATAAAACATAAGTTCATAAAAGTCCATTAAGTAAAAAGGATATACAAGAGTCTCTAAGTAACTTCAAATTTTGACTAAGGCATATACATAATTACATAGAGTCCAACTTAGAACAAAACAAAAGAAACTAGAGTCTATCCCAAGCTCTTCACTTCCCGGGTTGGGAATCTGACAACGGAGTTACCTGCTCATCTAAACAAAATCCACATAACGCGTGGTGAGATAAAAATCTCAGTGAATATAACTCATATGCATGAATGCAAGGAATAGATAGTTATATCGATACATATTCTATAAAAATTCAATACAATCATCACATGAATATTATGCAACATGATGCACTCACTGCTGTGCCCAGCAGGCATGTCCTTATCACTTTCTAGAGTTAGACCTGAGCTCAGACTACGGGAACCGGCTTTCCCGGGGAGAATCCCACCCAAACTGGGCCGAAGCCATGTTTTCAACAGCATTAATCTTTTATTTTTACTCACGGCACGAAGCCGGCTTGAATTCACTTCAATTATACATAATCATGATAGGGTTACAATGCATTACTCTATACATAACGTTTACAATTGAATATCGCTATTCTCGACTATTTCGAAGGTTTCGATCCTACGAACGTAAGTCTCAATTTTTCAATTCAAACTCTAATCTAACCATTTCAATTCATGAACTAGCATCAAACAGAGAACTATAATCAATTTGGATATTTGTATGAGTTACGATCGAGGGAAATCGATAGTTTCGATAGTTTCGTAAGTTTCGATAGTTTCGATAACTTCAAAACTAAAGATTTCGACGCTCGATTTTATACTCATATACTCAATCTATCGATAATCAATCCAAACAACAAGAAATTATCAATTCAAACATCCAATATCCAGCATCAAGAAAGGGGAAGAGAAAGGGAATGGGAGCATGCATTGAGACCAATAGTCCTACTCTTAGAGTGAGTTATACTCACCAAATGTACAATTCAAGGAGGAAAGGAGGTTAGAGAATGATCCTCTAGTGTTCCCTTGACCGAAAATCCCTTCCTCAAGCTTCAATTGAAGTTTCTCTCTCTCTCTCTATTAGGTCGGAAAGGGGAAGGAAGAAATGAAATTCTGGTTTAATTTCGCACCAGCTATATATATATATCGTGCTGGTAATCGATTACCGATTTACTGTAATCGATTACCATAGGCTAAAAAGACACTAGGGAGCCCTTTCTGGTAATCTGGTAATCGATTACCACTCCTGGTAATCGATTACTAGGAACCCAGATTTATGGTAATCGATTACCAAAAATCCTGCGCTCAGGTAATCGATTACGAACAGAACAACTCTCTGGTTATAATAGCCTAATATGCGGGATGTTACATTCTACCCTCCTTAATGCAATTTTGTCCCCAAAATTGATTGAAGATACAAAGGTAGAACATAATACCTCAAGAGAATAAGTGAGGATATTGACCCCGAATATCTTCTTCTTTTTCCCAGGTTGCTTCATCAGGTGACAAGCCTTCCCATATGACCTTAACCAATGGAATTGTTTTATTCCTCAGGGTTTTGGCACTTTTACTTACAATCTGTGCAGGCTTGGAAGGAAGTGTGAGATTTTCCCTTAATTGTATTGATTCTGAGTTTAGAATATGAGAAGGATCAGGATTCTCAGCCTAGACACATGAAAAATATCATGGATTCTGGACATATGGGGTGGAAGAGCAATCCTATAAGCAAGAGGGCCAACCCTCTGCAGGATCTGAAATGGACCAATATATCTAGGACTCAACTTTTTAATTTTCACAGATTTTCCAAGACCAGTGACATGAGTTACTTTTAGGAAAACATGATTTCCCTCCTCAAACTCTAAATCCTTTCTTCTTTTATCAGCATAGCTTTTCTGCCGGCTTTGGGCAGTTGCAAGATTTTTCCTAATTACTCTAATCTTTTCAGTGGTTTCCTGAACCAACTATGGACCTAACAGAGATTTCTCACCAACCTCATGCCAACAAACAGGAGATCTGCACCTCCTACCATACAGAGCCTCGTAGGGCGCCATACCTATACTGCTATGGAAACTATTGTTGTAGGCAAACTCTATGAGAGGTAGGTACCTATCCCAACTGCCCGACTTCTCTAACACACAAGCTCTTAGCATATCCTCTAAGGTTTGGATGGTCCTCTCAGACTGACCATCAGTCTGAGGATGGTAAGTGGTGCTAAACCTAAGTTTAGTCCCGAATGACTGCTGAAGTGCATTCCAGAACCTAGAGGCGAACCTAGGGTCCCTATCAGATATGATGCTAGAGGGAATACCAAGGAGCTTAACAATCTCCTTGACATATAAGTCAGCTAACTTCTACAGAGGATAGGTATTCTTAACTGGAAGAAAATGGGCCGATTTAGTTAACCGATCCACAATGACCCAGATGGCATCAAAGCCAGCCTGGACTCGTGGCAATCCTGCCACGAAGTCCATAGCTATACTCTCCTACTTCCACTCAGGAATTTCTAGTGGCATAAGGGTTCCTGATGGCCTCTGATGTTCTATTTTAACTTGTTGACAGGTTAGACACTTAGAAACATGCTCAGCTATCTCCCTCTTCATCCCTTCCCACCAAAACATCTTCTTTAAATCCTGATACATCTTGGTAGTACCAGGATGTACAGAAAACTTGCCCCTGTGGGCCTCCTCTAAAACTAACTGCCTTACACTAACCCCCTTAGGGACACAAAATCTTCCTTGGAAAATATTTGTCCCATCATCCGATCTAGAAAATCCTGACTGCCCAAGTCTATTTTGATGTTTTGGGTCCAAACCCTGAGCTTCCTTGATCCGAGCTTGAAGCTCACTAGTGATCTCTAGCCTGCACAACCTGATACTGCTTTCACTAACTTCAACACTAAGACTTAGATTCCTAAAATCCTCTAGGAGACTCATTTCATGTACCATCATGGATGATACATGAAGGGATTTCCTATTGAGAGCGTCGGCCACTACATTGGCCTTGCCCGGGTGATACTTCAACTTGAAGTCATAATCCTTAAGAAATTCCATCCACCTTCTTTGCCTCATGTTGAGTTCTTTTTTATCAAAGAGATATTTCAAACTCTTATGATCACTGAAGACCTCAAACCTCACACCAAACAGGTAATGCCTCCAAATTTTGAGGGCAAAAACCATAGCTGCTAATTCTAAATCATGGGTAGGATAATTTTCCTCATGAGACCTCAACTGTCTAGAGGCATAAGCCACTACTCTCCTTTCCTACATCAAAACACATCCTAAACCTTTACCCGACGCATCACTATACACTTCGAAGGGTTTAGACAAATTTGGCAACGCCAATACCGGAGTGGTGGTCAACTTATCCTTGAGTTCTAGAAAGCTCTGCTCACACTTCTTGTCCCATACAAAGGCTTGACCCTTTCGAGTCAATCTTGTAAGGGGCAAAGCTAAACGGGAGAATCCATTAATGAATCTTCGGTAGTAGCCGGCCAATCCTAGGAAACTCCTAATTTCCGTGACGGTCTTAGGTCTTTCCCACTCAAGAACGGCTTCTACCTTACTAGGATCAACTGATACCCCTTCTCTAGAGATAACATGCCCTAGGAAATGGACTCGGTCCATCCAAAATTCACACTTCTCAGGATTAGTAAACAGTCTCTTTTCTCTCAGAATCTCTAAAACAATCCTAAGGTGATTCTCATGTTCTTCTAGACTACAAGAATAGATCAGGATGTCATCAATGAATACAACAACAAACTGATCCAAGAAGGGCCGAAAGATCCGATTCATGTAGTCCATGAATACAGCAGGAGAATTAGTAACACCAAATGGCATCACTAGATACTCATAGTGCCCATACCTAGTCCTAAAAGTTGTCTTAGGGATATCTTCTTTCTTAATCTTAATCTGGTGGTAACCCGACCTAAGATTTATCTTAGAAAACACTGAGGCACCCCTAAGTTGGTCTAGAAGGTCATCTATTCTAGGAAGTGGGTACTTGTTCTTAATGGTGACTTTATTCAATTGTTTATAATCTACACACAACCTCATACTCCCATTTTTCTTCTTTACTAACAACACTGGAGCTCCCCAGGGTGACACACTAGGCCTAATGAACCCTTTAGCTATAAGATCTTCTAGTTGGGTTTTAAGTTCATTTAGTTCTAGTGGAGACATTCTATATGGAGCTTTAGAAATGGGTCCCGCACCTGGTACTAAGTCTATGGTAAACTCTAACTCTCGGACCGGTGGTAAGGTTAAAACTTCACTAGGAAAAACGTCTTGGAACTCCCTAACCGTAGCTACACTGCTTAAATCTACCTTAGATTCTAAAGTTGAGGAAAGTAGCAAAATAAAACATTCACTCCCATCACTGAGACATTGGTTAACTTGAGTGACACTAGACAAAAGCATAGGGGGTCTCTCCCTCGGAGGAGGAGGAAAAGGGGGAAATATAACCTTTTTATTGAAACAGTCTAGTGTAACCTGATTGGAAGATAACCAGTTTATTCGCAAAATAATATCCATACCTCTCAAAGGTAGACAAATCAAATCAACTACAGAAATCATACCCTGAATAACAATAGAACATTTAGAACACATTAGGGAAGTGGATATAGCCTCTTTGGCTGGAGTTATTACATTAAGAACATAAGGTAAAGAATCCACAGGAAATTTCAACTGATCAATACATTCAGAAGAAATGAAGGAATGGGTTGCCCCAGAATCAAACAATACAATCAAGGTCTTCTCTCCTAGGGTACACATGCCTCGCAACAGATTATCTGTAGAAGCTGCTACTTGCCCATTGAGGGTGAAAACCCTTCCAGTGGTTTGAGGTTTTTGGGAATTCTTCAGTTTTGGACAGTCTCTCTTTATGTGACCCGGCTGCTTACAAGAGTAACACAAGTTCTTCCCCATCATACACTCCCCAGCATGCTCCTTTCCACACTTTTTGCACTTAGGTCCCCCTTGGCGTTGGGCTTGCTGAGTGGGCAAGACTGGTTTGCCTTGCCACTTAGGCTTGGAGCTCTTGCCCTGGAGGGGCACTTCAAACTTTCCTTTTCCCTTGCTTTCCATTGGTGTAGGTGATGGAGTAGTTCCCTTGAAATTTTTCTCTGCGATGTAGCACTTACTAACCAACAACGAAAAGTCTCTGATCTCTAATGTTCCAATCCGGTCCAACAGTTCAGGTCTTAGTCCTCCCTCAAATTGAGCACACCTTCACTCCTCATCAGTCACAACTTGAAGGTAACGAGAATACTTGGCTAGCTCCTCAAACTTTGCCACATATTGACCCACTGACATGTCTCCTTGTCTGAGTTGCAGAAATTCGGTTTCCTTTTGCCTCTTGATGGTAGCCGGAAAATATTTCCCCAAAAACAAGTTTTGAAACACCTCCCAAGTCATTGGTGCCTCTGACTCTACAGCCCGAACCTTTGCAGTCTTCCACCAATCCTCAGCCTCTCCTCTCAACATATAGACTGCAAAACCCATCTTTGCTTCATCCGTGCATTTCATCACTTCAAAAATCCGATTCAAATCCCGAAGCCAATTCGCTGCTACGTCAGGGTCATAGACTCCGTTAAACTGTGGAGGGGCGTGCTTCCTAAACTCTGATAACCCCACAGCAAAAGAATCCACAACAGGGGGTGGTGGTGGTGGTTATGTGTATCTCCTAGCCATCTCTTGAAGCATGGTTGCATTAGTGGCAGCTTGCTCCCGAGCCGTTTCAGCTTGGACCCGATTCGCATTCATTTGTTCTCCCATCATTTGAGTCAGGGCTTGAAGGGCTGCCGCCACAAGATCCTGAGTAGGACGCTGAGAAGATGATGATGATGTTGACGGAGGAGGAAAATTGACCCTTGGACGACCTCCCCTGCCGCCTGCCATGATTCCCTACATATCATCAAGCAAATTTCGAGGTGATCAGTCTCTCAATTCACAAAATAATACATATGGAATCATTAACAAACCACAGAATATCCTAATCTCGCAGTCCAAATGGATTGAACTGCTCTGATACAAAAAATGTAATACCTTAATTTTCTAGCTAAGAATCTAGTCCGTTGGAAACCAAATTCTTAACTTAGAATTTAAAGCGTAACATTTCGAATACCAACTTAATCATGAAATTGCAAGAAATCCAACGAAATTCCAACAATTCATTGAAGCATTCTAAATAATAAGTAAAGGTCCTATGATTATCAACAAGTTTATAAAACATAAGTTCATAAAGTCCATTAAGTAAAAAGGATATACAAGAGTCTCTAAGTAACTTCAAATTTTGACTAAGGCATATACATAATTACATAGAGTCCAACTTAGAACAAAACAAAAGAAACTAGAGTCTATCCCAAGCTCTTCACTTCCCGGGTTGGGAATCTGACAACGGAGTTACCTGCTCATCTAAACAAAATCCACATAACGCGTGGTGAGATAAAAATCTCAGTGAATATAACTCATATGCATGAATGCATGGAATAGATAGTTATATCGATACATATTCTATAAAAATTCAATACAATCATCACATGAATATTATGCAACATGATGCACTCACTGTTGTGCCCAGCAGGCATGTCCTTATCACTTTCTAGAGTTAGACCTGAGCTCAGACTACGGGAACCGGCTTTCCCGGGGATGAATCCCACCCAAACTGAGCCGAAGCCATGTTTTCAACAGCATTAATCTTTTATTTTTACTCACGGCACGAAGCCGGCTTGAATTCACTTCAATTATACATAATCATGATAGGGTTACAATGCATTACTCTATACATAACGTTTACAATTGAATATCGCTATTCTCGACTATTTCGAAGGTTTCGATCCTACGAACGTAAGTCTCAATTTTTCAATTCGAACTCTAATCTAACCATTTCAATTCATGAACTAGCATCAAACAGAGAACTATAATCAATTTGGATATTTGTATGAGTTACGATCGAGGGAAATCGATAGTTTCGATAGTTTCGATAACTTCGAAACTAAAGATTTCGACGCTCGATTTTATACTCATATACTCAATCTATCGATAATCATTCCAAACAACAAGAAATTATCAATTCAAACATCCAATATCCAGCATCAAGAAAGGGGAAGAGAAAGGGAATGGGAGCATGCATTGAGACCAATAGTCCTACTCTTAGAGTGAGTTATACTCACCAAATGTAGCAATTCAAGGAAGAAAGGAGGTTAGAGAATGATCCTCTAGTGTTCCCTTGACTGAAATTCCCTTCCTCAAGCTTCAATTGAAGTTTCTCTCTCTAGGTTTTTTTTTCTCTCTCTATTAGGTCGGAAAGGGGAAGGAAGAAATGAAATTCTGGTTTAATTTCGCACCAGCTATATATATATATATCGTGTTGGTAATCGATTACCGATTTACTATAATCGATTACCATAGGCTAAAAAGACACTAGGGAGCCCTTTCTGGTAATCTGGTAATCGATTACCACTCCTGGTAATCGATTACTAGGAACCCAGATTTCTGGTAATCGATTACCAAAAATTCTGCTCTCAGGTAATCCATTACTAACAGAACAACTCTCTGGTAATCGATTGCCACCTCTTGGTAATCGATTACCAACAAAATAACTCTCTGGTAATCGATTACTAACAGAACAACTCTCTGGTAATCGATTACGAACTCTTGGTAATCGATTACCAGGGACTTAAACTCCTAGAATTTACTTATTTTAAGAATCCCAAACTTAGATTTTATTCCCTAATCCTTATTACTTCCAGTTCTCAACTAAACATACACAGATTACCCCTTTAAATCTTATAAGTTATAATAGCCTAATATGTGGGATGTTACATAGTCAGAGGGAGCAGTTTTAGGAGTGGTGCCCAACAGGGCAAGAGACCTCGCCAGCCACCACAGGAGGAGATTGAGTATGACCCTCGCAGGTTTCGGGACCCAAAGACCGCAGAAGCTTACAGCGACATACAGGGCTGTAACTTCATTAAGGAGAGACCTGTTAGACTCCATCCAGGGGAGTACGAGGAGTTCAGATCAGAGATACACAGGAGGAACTGGGTGCGCCTCAGCAGCCCAGATGGCCATTTTGACCCTACAGTGGTGAGGGAGTTCTATGCCAATGCCCATGGACCAGACAGGACATCATTTGTTAGGGGCATTGAGATCAGCTTTGATTACGACTCAATCAATGCACTACTCCAGTACCCGACACCCATGGACAGAGATCAGATGGAGTGCCAGTACCAGCTCCGGATGAGAGAGGTGAGGATCATTGGATATGATCCTCTAGACCTGGCCACTGCCCAGACTCTTTGCTTACCAGGATGTTCCCTTGAGAGGAATTCCTCAGGGCAAGCTGCTCGTATCCGCAGGAGGACATGACAACATTAGCAAGGATGTGGACTGTGCTGATCCTTGCTAATGTCACACCTACTGATCATGTCTCTGACATTCAGATGACAGTGGCACACCTCATCCATACTATCCTCACAGGCGGTGATGTGGATATCTCTAGGATCATCACCGCCAAGATAGCTGATTTCATCTCCACCATCACGGACCGCACTCCCGCTACCAGGATCAGTTTAGGTTTCCCTGCACTTATCACTGCCCTCTGCAGATTTAGGGGAGTGGATGTGAACCCCACGATTCACATCCACCGCCCTATGACTAGGGCATATATTGAGACCTACTGCACACCATATGAGGTGGTTGAGGAGGAGGAGCAGCAGGAGCCACCACCAGCACCAGCACCAACAGCAGACCCATTACTCCATCAGTATCATCAGCACTTTTTTGCCCAGCTGACTTCCATCCATAGGGGCCAGGTTCATCTGCAGGAGTATTTGTACTCTATTAGGCCTGACCCCTACCCAGGCATGTTACCTGAGCAGTTCAAGGAGTATATTCAGTGGCCTAGGACAGGCCTATTCCTCCAGAGGGGGGTGGAGCAGCAACTGCTGATGATCATATGGAGCAGGACCACCAGGACCAGTGATTTTTTTTTTCGGTGCTTTTCTTTTCTTTTTCTTTTATTTTTTTTTAATCTTTGACATGTACTGTATATATTCACTTTGACATATTTTATGCAGCAGTACATTCCCACATTTTTTTTGGATTTAGGATTTAAAAAGAAATTTTTTAAAAAAAATTCTGAAATTAGGCAGTTTAACTAACCAGATTAGGAAGGAAAAAGGTCTTGTGATTAATCCCATAATCAATTAGGATTAGGATACTTCACATGAGAATCAATCAGGGTAGTTAATTAAAACCAATAAATATTTTATCAAGGAATTTAGCCAAGTAACCGGTGAGTTGAGAGCCCAAACAGAAAATTTAGTTTTTCACCGCTGTTTGTCAATTTTTATTGGTTGAGTTTTTGGATCTTTTGCTATTTTTTGGAAAATATGGAAATGACAAAGGCAAAATTTTGTTTTCAATATATCTGCCCAGAGCCAAAAAGCCAACCTTGGTACAATTTTTCCAATTTTTGATAACCCATTTTGAGCCTTAATTAATTATTCTTGTTCACCCAAGCCAAAATAAATATATATATCCCGCCCCTCACACATTTGGGATAGAGAGCAAGGTGGCAAGTTCAAAAATAATGGGAAGAATAGGTTGAAATTCCAAGGAGCAAGTACAGAAAAACAAAAAGAAAAAGAAGAGCACTCCCCCTAAAATCAAAAATAAAAAGTGAATAAATTGAATAAGTTGGGGGAAGTGCATCTTCAAACAAGGAAATAGGCCTGCAAAGAAGAGAAATAAATCAAGAAAAAAATGGTGGAAGGAGAGAAAATTGAAAGCAACATCCAAAGATGCTCTCTATTCTAGATGATCATTGTGTATCCAGAAAAACCATAATTTCTTGACAACCCAGCCTCATTACAACCTTGAAAAGACCTTTTGATCCATATTGACCATAAACAGGCTTAGGAATTAGAAACGACTATCAATCTTAGTTGTTCAGCAGTGGTGAAAACATTGAGGGAAACAGTACCCGTGAGCTTGAGTGAAATTCCTTGGAATTTTGTTTATTGCTTTAATTACTACTCCTGAGAAAATTCAAATTGCTGGTTGTGTTCTAATTTTGGTTGAAACATGGTAATATTTCTTGATCTCAATTTTTCTTAATTTGGAAAGTGACTTCTGCCTAATAAAGAGATAATAAAAAAAAATTTTGTAGATGTCTTGAGAATTATTATCAAGGGTGTTTTGACAATCTGACTGCAAGGGTGTTTTGCTTGAGGACAAGTAAGAAATTAAGTTGGGGGTATTTGATAAGTGTAAAATTAGCGTTAATTTCATATAGTTTTTATTACACTTATCAAGGATAAAATAGTAAATTATGCCCCAAAATATACCTTTTTATTAATATTTATGATAATTGTATTTATGTGATATAAATTTGAATATGATGCTATTTTAAATAGAAATTTGCTATTTTATGCAGAATTATAGCAGATTTTGGACAAGAGTGGAAATAGCATCAGAATGGAGGATATTGCAGATTCAGAAATTAAATAAAGAAAAGAAAATCAGAGAATCCTGCAAAGAATCTCTCCAATTCAAATCTACAGCAGATAAATACAAAAATAATTCGAATAAAGGGATAAAGGAAAACCAGATAAGATCAAAAGGAGATCAAGAGGTTAGATCCACAAATCAAGGAAAGCTGCAGCGTGTCACACGCTCCACACGCGCTAAGCGCGTGTGGAGCACAATTCCAAGAATCAGACGCTCCATTTGCGCTAAGCGCACGTGAAGCGCATGAGGAAAACAACCAGGCTTCATATGCGCTAAGCGCACATGAAGCGTAGCGATTAATGAAGCTGCGCGCAAGAACGACATCAATTAATGAAAGGAAAGCTCCTGATTGGTCAAGCTTCACACAAGTGACGTCAATTAATGAAAAGGCAACCTCTGATTGGATAAAACACACACTACTGACATCACAGCCTGATCCCTTCAGGGTTTTCCAACTCTATAAATAGAGCCCTTAGCAAAAGTCATAGAGATACTGAAACACAGAGAGAGTAGTATAGGATTGAGAAAGGTGACAGATTTCTCAGTGGTTTGTAATGGCTACCATGAGTAGCTAAGCTCTCCAGTAGGATTTGATGTAGTAGATTCAATCCCCTTGTGTATAAGAATTCTCTTTTCTTCTTATTTATGATTCTATGCTTGTAATTTATCGGTATCTTTATGCTGTGTGTAATGCATCGCCTCCGCGCGTGCGCCGAGGTGGTAGGCTAGTGCTCTGGATACAAAAAGTGGAACTCCGGCTAGTATCAAAGGTAGGTGAGCATGGAGTTGTTCATGAAGCTTATTCTTAGATTGCTAAAGGTACTCGTTTTAGTCATATCGTAGTATAAGGATTGTATTCTAACGATTGGAGGTTCAGTGAGTGACACACCCCTCCATAGGTGCCTTATATGAAAGTATGGCTAAATCGATAGCGCTGATTGCAAAATATGGGGAATGTTCGGGGTCGCCAAATGCCACTTTGAATGCCTGTAGAGAATAGCTTTTGGCATTTAATTACAATGTTATAGGGGAATTTGCGGGTCCGAAGTATTATCAGGCATGCCTTATAATTATTGTAATTAAACAATGCTAAGGTATTTACAAGTACGATCATAAATAAGGGAAAAGGGATTTGAATGCACAAAGGGGGAGATGAAACGAAATCAAATCCTAGTCCTAATTATTATTCGACTCGTGTTTATTTCAGTATTTTACTATTCAGCATTAAAACCAACCTTTTTGAAACGTTTTATTGAAAATGCAATTACTTTAACTTTACAAGTTAAAACCGCTCCTTGTGGATACGATATCTTACTTACTCTAAAACTACTAGACTACTGGTAAACTTGCCAGGAAACCCATCAAGTTTTTGATAAGTGTAAAATTAGCGTTAATTTCGTATAGTTTTTATTACACTTATCAAGGATAAAATAGTAATTTATGCCCCAAAATATCCCTTTTTATTAATATTTACAATATTTGTATTTATTTGATTCAAATTTGAATATGATGCTATTTTGAATAGAAATTTGTTATTTTATGCAGATTTATAGGAGATTTGGAAAAAGAGAGAAAATAGCATCAGAAAGAAGGTTGTTGCAGATTCAAATTCAAATAAAGAGGAGATAATCAGAGAATCTTGCAGATAACTTCTTCAATTCAAATTCAAATTAAATAAATTCAAAAATAATTCGGATAAAGGGATAAAGGAAAACTAGATAAGATCAGAAAGAGATCCAGAGGTTAGATCCAAATTTGAAGGGAAGTTACAGCGTATAACACGCTCCATACGCGCTAAGCGCATGTGGAGCGCAGATCCAGATTGATCAGGCTCCACTTGCGCTAAGCGCACGTGGAGCGCAACAGCCGATTAACTAGGCTTCACACACGCTAAGCGCGCATGAAGCGCAGCTCCTGATTAATAGGCTTCGCGCAAGTGACGTCAATATATGGAAAGGCAGCTCCTGATTGGATAGGCTTCGCGCAAGTGACGTCAATTTATGAAAAGGCAGCTCCTGATTGGATAAGCTTCTCACAAGTGACGTCACAACCTGATCTCTTAAGGTTTTCCAACTCTATAAATAGAGCCCTTTGCATAGGTCACAGAGGAGGTCCTCGGGACCACACACAGATTTCTCAGTGGTTTGTAATGGCTACTATTTGTAGCTAAGCTCTCCAGTAGGACTTGATGTAGTAGATTCAATCCCCTTGTGTATAAGAATTCTTTCTTTTTATTTATGATTCTCTGCTTGTAATTTATCGGTATCTTTATGCTGTCTGTAATGCATCACCTCCGCCCGTGCGCCAGGGTGGTAGGCTAGTGCTCTGGATACAAAAAAATGGAACTCCGGCTAGTATCAGAGGTAGGTGAGCATGGAGCTGTCTATGAAGCTTACTCTCGGATTGCTAAAGGTACTCGGTTTAGTCACACCGTAGTATAAGGATTGTATTCTAACGATTGAAGGTTTAGTGAGTGATACACCCCTTCATAGGTTCCTTATATGAAAGTATGGCTAAATCGATAGCGCTAATTGCAAAATACGGGGAATGTTCGGGGTCGCCAAGCCACTTTGAATGCCTGTAGAGAATAGCTTTCGGCGTTTATTTATGATGTTATAGGGGAATTTGCGGGTACGATAATTACCAGGCATGCCTTATAATTATTGTAAATAAACAATGCTAAGGTGATTACAAGTATGATCATAAATAAGGGAAGGGATTCGCATGCACAAGGGGGGAGATGAAAAGAAGTCAAAGTCCTAGTCCAAAACATTACTCTTCTCACGTTTATCTGCTGTTTTTATTTTACTTATTTTTATCACGAAAACAATCAAACCATTTTACAAATCGATTTTATTGAAAATACAATCGCTACTATTTTACAAATCAAAACCGCTCCCTGTGGATACGATATCTTACTTACTCTAAAACTATTGGACTACTGGTAAACTTGCCAGGAAACCCATCAAGTTTTTGGTGGTGCCGTTGCCGGGGAGCGGTGTCTCAATTTGTATAATTTTAGTAGATTGAATTTTCAATTGTTTCAAAATTTTCAAAAAGTGTATTTTAAATTTTAAATTTTCATATTTTTTTCGTATTTTTTTATTAATTTTTATTTTAAAAAAAAAATTGAAATTTGAGATTTGAATTGATCTTATCTTATCTTCAATGCTTATCTTGTTTGAGTTCTTTTAGGAATTTAGGATAAGTAAATATCATATTTCAAATTCAAACTCTATCTTAGAATTTTAGGATTTTATTTTTTATTTTTTATTTTTATTTATTTTCATTTTTTTTATAAAAAAAATTATTATGTTGTTCCACCTTCCTGAGCTGACAATTGTTTGAGATTCTTGAATAGTGCTGAAGACAGGTATCTCAAAATCAATTAATGGAAGGAACACAATCCATAAGAAGGACTTTAGGGGATTATGTTAGAAATCAAGGCCCTCACTATCATTCCAGCATTGTGCTACCCACAACTGCAAGGACCTTGGAGTTGAAAGCTGTTCATCTCAACCGCATAAGTGCAAATCAATTCGCAGGATTGGATCATGAGGATCCTCACAATCATCTTTCTAACTTTGATGAATTGATAAGCATTATGGGATTCGAAGAAGGAGACTTAGAAACTATATACTTACGTCTTTTTCCCTTCTCTTTGACAGGAAAAGTTAAAGAATGGTTGAAGACACATCCCAGTCAAAGTCTAAGCAGCTGGAAGAAAGTAGAAGAAAGATTTCTCAGAAGGTTTTACTCAGTTTCACGGTTCTTGCAAGCACAAATGAAGATATCTACATTCGAGCAAGAAACCAATGAATCACTTCGAGAAGCTTGGGAAAGATACAGGCTATTGTTGCGCAATTGTCCAAACCATGGTTATGATGACTTGACCCAAGTGAACATCTTTTGCAATGGACTCAGATCGGAATCCAAGACCTTCATAAATGCAGCAGCAGGAGGAACCATCTTAGCAGTGAGCGCGGAAATAGCAGTTGAGATAATTGAGAATTCTGCACTCAGTTGTCAATCAGCTCAGCTATGGGGACAACCAGAACCAAAGAAAGAATCAACCGAGCTAGTGGACATGTTGCTGGGTAAAATCAAGCTCCTAATGCAGAACCAAATGGCAACACCAGAGCCAAGCATCACATTGAATTGTGATTTTTGCAACGGTAATCATCTAAATGGCCATTGTTCTTTCCCTACACTGCAAATAGAGCAAGTCAACTCTTTGGAAGGATTACAGAAGAAGGACGAGCCATCTCTGTTGAGTCTCAAAAATATCATAAGAGAAAATATGATGTTTAAGACAACTCAATTCCCAAGTTTTAATGCTTAACAAATTTGAGTTAAAATATTCATCATAGATACATATATGCTTTAATGATTTATCTATGATTTCAGCAAGAGTCATTATGAGCCTACATAAAAAGACTAAGTGTTGAAGCTGTCTGAAGAAGCAGAACTCGTATGAAGAGTTGAAGCTGTCTGAAGTAGCTCAACCCGTCTGAAGTATCAGTGCTGTCTGAAGTCTCACTTATGACGTGGCACCCTCTGCTGAAGTTTGTGAAGACTTTTCTAAACCTCTGCTGCACGTATTTTTTCAAACACGTTTATGGCAAGGAACATAGAGACCTTTCCTGGTGATTTTGAATTTCATACACCACTGAGGAAATCTCTGCAACGCAGCCTCTGCAACAACATTTGTAGCAGCCTTAATGCATGAGAAACCTTGTATCGTGTCAGAAATATCAGAGCTCTCAGAAGCGTGTCTCACAACGGATTAAATAGCATTTAATGCTATCTCTAAACGGTGGTATTTCAACGGATTAAAGTTTGGGTATAAATACCCCTCTATAAAGACCATCAAAGGCAACGAAGTAGAAGTGAAAAAGAGAAATCAATATACAAGAAAGCCAAGAGAAACATCACGCTGCAAGTTTTTTTTTTCTCCGTAAAAACTCTCTGATAGAATTCTCTGTACACATTTGTATATCCTGAGCATACCTCAGTTTTATTGTACATTGTATTGGTTTGAGCTTCAAACTTGATAGTTTAAAAGCTTAAACCCCTTTCTTTGTAAACCTTGGTAGAGCCTGAAGAGGCTTGACAGAAAAGAATACTTGTGGTAGAGCCTGAAGAGGCTTGACAGAAAAGAATACTTGTGGTAGAGCCTGAAGAGGCTTGACAGAAAAGAATACTTGTGGTAGAGCCTGAAGAGGCTTGACAGAAAAGAATACTTGTTTGTGTCTGGAGAGACTGTACTCGTTGTGTCTGGAGAGACTGTACTCGTTGTGTCTGGAGAGACTGTACTCGTTGTGTCTGGAGAGACTGTACTCATTGTGTCTGGAGAGACTGTACTCAAAAAATTCGAGCTTGTAATCTGAATATTCATATAGTGGAAATCCAGTGGTTGTTTGCCATTGGGACTGGACGTAGCTCACAGTGGTAGTGAGTGAACCAGGATAAATTTCCTGGCTAAGTTTTCTTACCCTTATCTCTTGTCAATTCTTTTTATACTAATCAAGGGGTTAGAGTAATTAATCTGATATATTATAAAGACATAAAACATTGTTTTAAATCAGTATCTTTTATACCGTCTGAAAACTTCAGACAGTCCTTTAAGAGTCTGTCTGAAATCGTGTTTTTAACACCTGTTTGCGAAAAGCTTTCAAAAATATTCAGAAACACTATTCAACCCCCCTTCTAGTGTTTCCCTGTGTTTCTACAGTTGGTACCAGAGCTCTACTCAGGGTTGAAGTACCTAACAAGTGACTGAGGACTGAAAGATCCAAATGGAAGCTTCTAACAACAACAGGCAATACATCACTGAAGGAGCCTCTATCACAAGACCCCCAGCATTCAATGGAGTGGATTACCACTACTGGAGAGATCGTATGAAGTTGTTCATTGAGAGCAACAACATTGATGTTTGGGAGGTGGTCACTGATGGAGACTATGTGCCTATGCAAAATGGCTTGCCTATACCTAAGACTGAATGGACCCTGGAGTAGAAGACTAGAGTCCAGATGAATGCTAAAGCCAAACTCTATCTGATATGTTCATTGAATAAATCAGAATACGAGAAGGTCCATGGATGCACTTCTACCAAGGAAATTTGGGATACTCTTGCAGCAGCCCATGAAGGGACTGAAACTGTCAAGCAATCCAAAATTAGCATGCTTATACACAGTATGAGATGTTTAAGATGGAAGAAACTGAAACTATTGACCAAATGTTTGGGAGGTTTCAGACCATAACCAATGGACTCAGGTCTTTAGGAAGAACCTATGAATCTGGAGACAACAACAGAAAGATTCTAAGGAGTCTACCTAAGTCCTGGAGACCCAAAGTCACTGCCATTCAAGAGGCAAGAGATCTGAACTCTCTAAGAATGGAAGAATTGTTGGGATCTCTCAAAGTCCATGAACTTGAACTTGGAGAAGATGACAACAAGAAGAAGTCTCTGGCTCTAAACTCCAAAGTCAAACAGTCTAGGCATGGCAGCATGAAGGCTATGCAAGCTGAGGACAGTTCAGAAGCAGATGAAGATTCTGAAACAGCTCATAAGATGAAGATGATCTTGCTCTTTTAAGCAGAAAGATCAAGAGAATGCTACAGAACAGAGGAAAGTTCAGAAAGAACCAATCGTCATCATCCAAATCAGGTAAGACAGGTAAAGAGGCTAACCCTGATAAAATTACTTGCTTTGAATGTAAGCAACCAGGACACATAATGGCTGATTGTCCAAGACTGAAGAAAAACAACTTCAAGAAGAGGTTTTCCAAAAGGAAGAAAAGTCTCATGGCAACATGGGAAGATCTTGATGAATCAACCTCAGAAGAAGAAGAAGATACTTCAGAAAAGGCAAATCTGTGTCTCATGGCTAGTCTACCATCCTCAGACAGCTCTGAAGCTGAGGTATTTCCTCTTACTCTACAAGAAATGTATGATGATCTGGTAGAGAGTTCTCAAGAACTCTTCCAAGAGTATAAGAATCTATCCAAAGCCCACACAGAAATGTGTAACAAATATGAGGCACTTGAGATAGAACATATTATGCTCAAAGAAAAGGTTCTTGAGACGAAAAACTGCAGTTCACAAGCTGTGTCTGAAGAAAATAAGAAACTTCAGAAGCAGGTTGTGGAACTGACAAAAGATCTGGCCAAATTTGTCAAAGGAACTAAAAATCTGAATATAATGCTTGGAAGTCAAAGGCATTCCCTTGACAAAACTGGACTAGGCTTTTGTGATCATAACTTGTCTGAACCTCCTACAGTCTTAAATTTTTCTAAAAAGAAGGTTACTGGGTGTTCTCACTGTGGTAAGCCTGGACACAATATGGCTCAGTGCAAACACAAAAGAAAGACAAGGCCCAAAGCTAACAAGAAAGGACCCAAAAGAATATGGGTACCTAAAAACTTAATTATTCCTGTTGCAGATGTGTTTAACAGGACAAAGGAGACCCCACAAATGGTACCTGGACAGTGGGTGCTCGCGACACATGACAGGAGAAAGGTCTTTGTTCCAAAACCTTAGACCTAGAGCTGGTGGAATGGTCACCTTTGGTGGAAATCAGCAAGGGAAGATCATTGGAATAGGGACTGTAGGTATATCTTCTTCATCCCTTATTAAAAATGTACTTCTAGTGGAGGGACTACAACATAACTTACTGAGCATAAGTCAATTATGTGACAATGGTTATGTGGTAGCTTTTACTAAGGAAGGATGCATAGTCAAGGACTCCTCTAAGCAAATCCTCTTTACTGCTAAGAGACACAACAATGTGTACAAAATTGATCTAGAGGATCTAGCAAGTCAAAATGTAAAGTGTTTCATTTCTGTTGAAGAAGAAAAACAGATTTGGCATCAAAGACTTGGGCATGCCAGCTTGAGATTAATCTCAAGATTAGCAAAACACAATCTTGTTAAAGGATTGCCCAAGCTTTCATACAAATCAGACATTTTATGTGAAAGCTGTCTGAAAGGGAAACAAACAAGACACTCTTTTAAGAGTAAAGATGTTGTTTCAACTAGCAGACCACTAGAACTTTTACACATTGACTTGTTTGGTCCTATTAGAACAGAAAGTCTTAGTGGTAAGAAATATGGCTTAGTCATTGTTGATGACTATTCTAGATTTACTTGGGTGTTATTCCTAAGAAGCAAGGATGAGACTTTTAGGAATTTCACAATATTCTGCAAGAAGGTACAGAATGAGAAAGGATTCTGTATTTCTGTCATCAGAAGTGATCATGGTGGAGAATTTGAGAATGCAAACTTTCAAATGTTTTGTGATGAGAATGGGATCTCACACAATTTCTCTGTGGCTAGAACACCTTAACAGAATGGGGTTGTTGAGAGAAAGAACAGAAGTTTGCAAGAGATGGCAAGGACCATGCTCAACTCATGCAGCTTACCAAGATCCTTCTGGGCAGAAGCTGTTAGCACAGCATGTTACCTTCAAAACAGAATATTGGTAAGACCAATTCTGAAAAAGACTTCCTATGAACTGTGGAAAGGAAGAAAACCCAACATATCATACTTCCACACCTTTGGGTGTGAATGTTTTATATTCAACACCAAGGATGATCTTGGAAAATTTGATGCGAAGTCTGATAAAGGATTTTTCATTGGATATTCTGAAACATCTAAAGCCTATAGAGTGTATAACTCTAGAACTTTAACTGTTGAAGAAACTATTCATGTTAAATTCAATGATAACAAAGAGACTGATAGGGAACTATCAGATCTAGAGGATGACTTTGCAGGAATGGAGCTGAATGACCACAGCAGCTCAAAGGATGAGCAGTTGTCTGAAGTATCTACTGTTACCAAACCTCTTCAGACAGATGTTGAGTCTCAAACAGAACAAATAGATGTGATACTTCCTCAGAAACCTGATTGGAAATACAAATCACATCATCCTAAGGAGCAAATCATTGGCAGCACTTCAGAAGGAGTTAAGACAAGATCAAAATTCAAGATTCTGAATTCTCTTGCTCTCCTATCAGAAATAGAGCCAAAGAACATTGATGAAGCTCTGCATGATGAAGGGTGGATCCTAGCCATGCAAGAAGAGTTGAATCAGTTTGCTAGGAGTGATGTCTGGACCCTTGTTCCTAAACCCCATGGGAAAACTATTATTGGAACCAAATGGGTGTTCAGAAACAAGCTGTCTGAAGAAGGCAAGGTAGTCAGAAACAAGGCAAGATTAGTTGCTCAAGGATACAACCAGCAAGAAGGTATTGACTTCACTGAAACCTTTTCCCCTGTGGCCAGGTTAGAAGCAATTAGAATTCTTTTATCTTATGCTGTAAATAATGGCATCAAGCTATATCAAATGAATGTTAAAAGTGCCTTCCTCAATGGTCTCATTGAAGAAGAAGTCTTTGTTAGACAACCCCCGGGTTTTGAAGATATTGCTTTTCCTGAACATGTTTTCAAACTCAAAAAGGCTCTCTATGGTCTGAAACAAGCCCCAAGAGCTTGGTATGACAGATTGAGCAGTTTTCTAATCTCAAATGGTTTTGAAAGAGGAAAAGTGGATACAACTCTTTTTAGAAAACAGTCTAACAAAGATCTTATACTTGTTCAGATATATGTTGATGACATTATCTTTGGTTCAACTAACTCTTCATTATGCAAGGAGTTTTCAGAGTTAATGCAATCAGAATTTGAAATGAGTTTAATGGGTGAACTAAAATTCTTCTTAGGACTTCAGATTAAGCAAGATTCTGACTGTATATGGATCCATCAGGAAAAATATACAAAGGAAATGCTTAATAAGTTTAACTTTCATGATTGCAAACCCATGGCAACTCCAATGCATCCCTCTGGATCTTTAAACAAAGATGAGAAGGAAGAACCAGTGAATCAAACTCTGTATAGAGGAATGATTGGATCATTACTATATCTAATAGCAAGCAGACCTGACATAATGTTCAGTGTATGTCTGTGTGCTAGATTTCAATCTGATCCTAGGAGTACTCACTACAAAGCTGTAAAAAGAATTTTCAGATATCTTAAAGGTACTACTAATCTTGGTCTATGCTATAAGAAAAGTAAGGACTGCAGGTTAGTAGGTTACTGTGATGCTGATTTTGCTGGAGACAGAATTGAAAGAAAAAGCACTAGTGGTGGATGTCATTTCTTTGGAGAAAATATGATTAGCTGGTCAAGCAAAAGGCAAAACACAATTGCCTTATCAACAGCTGAAGCAGAATATATCTCAGCAGCCAGTTGCTGCTCACAACTGTTATGGGTGAAGTATCAGTTAGAAGATTTTAACATTACAATATCTGCTATACCTGTTTTGTGTGATAATACAAGTGCTATCAATTTGTCTAAAAATCCCATTCAACATTCTAGGGCTAAACATATAGAAATAAAACATCATTTCATTAGAGACTATGTTCAGAAAGGTATTTTTGATATTCAGTTTATTGATACAGAGCATCAATGGGCTGATATATTCACAAAACCTCTGACTGAAGATAGATTTAAGTTCATTAGAAATAATCTGAACATACATGCATTTTGAATGTGTGTGATCTGATCTGTCAAAAATGATGTATCTGAAATTTCAGCCTGTCTGAAACAAGTAACTTATCTGAAATTTTGGGGTGTCTGAAATTCATATGGGTTTCTGAAATCTGTCACTTGTCTGAAGTAAATAAATGACGTGGCTATATGAGACAGTTTAATTCCATTTATTTTGTCTCTTCCACTTCGCACGATCTCCTATGACTGCGCACCCAGTACCTGCCATCATTGCTTTATGGGTCTATAAATACGGAAGCTAGTGGGTCACAGAACTTCACCGTTCACTATTCAGTAGTCATCTCTTGAGATCCTTCTTCTACAAACAATCCTTTTTTTTCTCTCAAGTTCTTCAGAAAACTCTCCAATGGCCCCTAAGAAATCTGCTGGAAGATCTTCAATCTCTGGGAATGGACTTGTTTGCTGAGTTCGATGCAGCTGGGTGGACTCCGTACTTCAATCACAACTTGACACAGTGGCATGAGCAGAGTGTGCTGGATTTCTGGGCTACTGCCAGAGGAATACCCAATCCTCAGGGTATCTACACTAGCATCAAGGCCACAGTACGAGGTGTTCCTATCTTCGTTGATGAAGATATCATTGCTCACATCTGTGAGGTCAGAACTGAAGGAGTTGTATTCACTCCTGGCTGGGAAGCAAGAAATGGAGGACAAAAGCAGTTCACAGAGTTTCTGTATGGCACCTCTGAACCAGTAAGCTTAGATGCAAAGCATATGTCAGACAAGGCTAGGGTTTTGCATGCCATCTTAGGATGCTCTATAATCCCTAAAAATGGAAGCAGAAACCATGTTTCTGAGCTGGAAAGATTTTGTCTGATTCACCTACTGCAGAAGAAGAAGGTGAACCTCCCCAACATCATAATGTACCACATGCAGAAGCATCTCAGAGACTCTGCTGGGAGCTTCCCTCACAATACCATCATCACCAAAATCTTGCTGCACTTCAAAGTTCCCATTGAAAGGCTTTTTGATCGCCTTTCACAACCTGTGTTTGGTGAATCAAACCTCAAGAGCATGGGAGTGAAGCTGACTCCAAGACCTCCCTCTCCGTCCATGAAGGAGAGCCTTCTTCTTGAGAAGGCTGCAAGAAGGCAGACAACAATGGAGGTTCTTGAGAATGAACTCAGAGGAGACATAAGGAGGCATGAGTTCAAGTCATCAAAACCCTCTCCTCAAGCAAAATTGAAGAAGCTATCTGTAAGAAGTGCTGCTAAGGTAGCATCTGCATCTGTTCAGAGTCAGGTGTCTGAACCTGTTCAGACTCCACAGCCTTCTTCTGAAATGGAAGGACAGGCTCAAGAGGCAGAAGAAACTGATGTAGTTATAGCTGAGCCATTGGCTGCATGCCCATCTGATCCTGAACTCATTCAGGTGGCAGCATTGGCTACTTCTCTGGAGCAGGAGGAGCTGGAGAAGAAAGCAGAACAAGAAAAGACTGATAGAGCTATTGCTATTGCTTCACAATTGGCCTATGCTGAAGATGATAGGCAAGCAACCATAGCTGAGGGAGCAAAGAAAAGGAAGAGGTCAAGTGCACCTCAGAGAAGGAGAACCAAAGGCAAGCTACTTCAGACTGCACCTGAACCTAGGGTGACTAGAAGTATTGCCTCTCAGCTGACAGCAGAAGATGAAGCTGAGAAGTATCAAAAGTTTGTTAAAGCTCAACAATACTTTAAAAGGAAAAGGGAAGAAAAACAAGCACAAAGGGAGCAGGAAGAAGCAAAGGCAAAAGAATCTGAGGAAACCAAGCCTCCCTACAAGAGAATTAAGGTGAGATTTGATAATGTAACTCCTTCACCACCCTCCTCACCAGAAAAACAAACACCTCATCAACCCTCACAACCTTCACCCCAACCTTCACCAAAACCCCTATCACCTACAAACCAACCATCTTCACCTCTATCACAACCATCACCACCTCCACACACAGAAAACCAACCCTCTGACCCTTCCAAACCCTCTGAACCTACCTCACCACAACCTTCAGAGAATCAACTCTCTGAGCCCACATTACCTTCCCCACAAATCCATGACCTTGCTCTAAAACCACTCTTACCTTCATCACCTCCACCTCCTACACCTTCTCTGGAAGAAGAGCTCTCTGTTGAAGAAGAGCAAGTGCTTGCTGATCCCTGCTCACTGCCCAAGTTTAGCACCCTGTCTGAAGAGCTACAGTATTTCAGATCAGCACCTGCTGTATCCTTGCATCCTGGCTTAATCAGGAAAACTGCTGCTGAAGTAAGGAATCAATACAGTGCTTCTTCAGGTGGATTAGACAAGATCAGGAAGGGTGTCCCTCTTGCACATATTTGGGCTCCCATCAATCCATTCTCAAATGATTCCCTGAGGCTGTCTAATGATGAATGGAGCTTTGTGAGGCAGCTGAACACTGAGTCTAAGCTGTTTCAGAGGGATCTGCACAAGGGAGTTGGGATGAGAGGCTACAGGCCCCCTAGAACTTCTTCAATCAGGCCAACCACCAAAATCTTGGTGAAACCTGATAGAATAGTTCCTAGGTATCCCTTACTGGAAGAGAAATTCAAAGAAGCTAAAAGCTATTCAAAGAAAAACTCACCGATGTCTGAAGTGATGAGTCCATCAGAGTGGGACTCTTTACCAGAATTCATCACAAATCTAGGAGGAGGCCTGGATCATCTACTTCAAGAGTGGATGTGGTCCTCTTACTGGAAGATCAGGGAAGATGCTGGATCCTCTTCTGGATCAACTGGTCCTGATGCTGATTCTGGTGTTGGACTTGGAAAGTCAACCACTGTCAAATATCACTATATGAGAGATCACTTTCCCCCACCTGCTGACTCGTTTCATGAAGATTTTGCTCTACTAAATCCTATTGGCACCTTCTTTTGCCCTGTGTTCAGCCCCTCTGACTACAAACTGCAGCCAGGATTTGGACTGCTTAGATTTGTTTGCCCCTACATCCAGCTCATCTTCTATGAATCTGAGCAAGACTTGGCTAAGGAGAATCTGAAGTTGAAGTCCAAAGTGCAGAAACTTGAAAAGAAGTATGCTGATCAAGAACAGAAGACTAAGCATCTGATTGCTCAACAAGAACAGATTCTTCAAGAACAACAGCTTATCAGATCTGGTCAGCAAGACTTGAAAACCTCAGTGGAAGCTGCAATAAACAAGGCCAAGGACGACTTGATTTCCTTTCTCACTGCGGCCTTGCTGAAGAACAAAGATTAGACTGTTCATTTTAGCCATTGTCTTTTGTTTATTCTCATGCTTATGACAAGTGTCTGATTGTTTGTTTCTTTATCTGAACATTCCCATATATACAATCAGTGGCTTTTCCCATCCTTTTATGAGTGCATTGTTAACATTATGCTATATGTTCTATGTGAATTTATTGCTCTGTTACTGTTTCGCTCTGATATTCCCTTTTGATTGATGACAAAAGGGGGAGTATTAAAATCTAACAAAATCTGAATCTGAAGTGATTACAGGACTCAGGGGGAGTAAATAAGAACAGGACTCAGGGGGAGTAAATAAGAAATTTATTTTTGATCAAATCAGTTTAAGAGATCACCATCTGAGGGGGAGCTATCTATACTTTTATTTTTAAAATTCCTTTCAGATTTATGTATTTTAAACAAATTTGTCATCATTAAAAAGGGGGAGAATGTTGAGTCTCAAAAATATCATAAGAGAAAATATGATGTTTAAGACAACTCAATTCCCAAGTTTTAATGCTTAACAAATTTGAGTTAAAATATTCATCATAGATACATATATGCTTTAATGATTTATCTATGATTTCAGCAAGAGTCACTATGAGCCTACATAAAAAGACTAAGTGTTGAAGCTGTCTGAAGAAGCAGAACTCGTATGAAGAGTTGAAGTTGTCTGAAGTAGCTCAACCCGTCTGAAGTATCAGTGCTGTCTGAAGTCTCACTTATGACGTGGCACCCTCTGCTGAAGTTTGTGAAGACTTTTCTAAACCTCTGCTGCACGTATTTTTTCAAACACGTTTATGGCAAGGAACACAGAGACCTTTCCTGGTGATTTTGAATTTCATACACCACTGAGGAAATCTCTGCAACGCAGCCTCTGCAACAACATTCGTAGCAGCCTTAATGCATGAGAAACCTTGTATCGTGTCAGAAATATCAGAGCTCTCAGAAGCGTGTCTCACAACGGATTAAATAGCATTTAATGCTATCTCTAAACGGTGGTATTTCAACGGATTAAAGTTTGGGTATAAATACCCTTCTATAAAGACCATCAAAGGCAACGAAGTAGAAGTGAAAAAGAGAAATCAATATACAAGAAAGCCAAGAGAAACATCACGCTGCAATTTTTTTTTTCTCCGTAAAAACTCTCTGATAGAATTCTCTGTACACATTTCTATATCCTGAGCATACCTCAGTTTTATTGTACATTGTATTGGTTTGAGCTTCAAACTTGATAGTTTAAAAGCTTAAACCCCTTTCTTTGTAAACCTTGGTAGAGCCTGAAGAGGCTTGACAGAAAAGAATACTTGTGGTAGAGCCTGAAGAGGCTTGACAGAAAAGAATACTTGTGGTAGAGCCTGAAGAGGCTTGACAGAAAAGAATACTTGTTTGTGTCTGGAGAGACTGTACTCGTTGTGTCTGGAGAGACTGTACTCGTTGTGTCTGGAGAGACTGTACTCGTTGTGTCTGGAGAGACTGTACTCATTGTGTCTGGAGAGACTGTACTCAAAAAATTCGAGCTTGTAATCTGAATATTCATATAGTGGAAATCCAGTGGTTGTTTGCCATTGGGACTGGACGTAGCTCACAGTGGTAGTGAGTGAACCAGGATAAATTTCTTGGCTAAGTTTTCTTACCCTTATCTCTTGTCAATTCTTTTTATACTAATCAAGGGGTTAGAGTAATTAATCTGATATATTATAAAGACATAAAACATTGTTTAAATCAGTATCTTTTATACCGTCTGAAAACTTCAGACAGTCCTTTAAGAGTATGTCTGAAATCGTGTTTTTAACACCTGTTTGCGAAAAGCTTTCAAAAATATTCAGAAACACTATTCAACCCCCCTTTTAGTGTTTCCCTGTGTTTCTACAATCTCAAGATCAAGCCAATGATTTAGCAGTACCGGATATCTATCTCAGGATTGAGGAGAAGCTTCATCAACTGATGCAAGATATGATTGCCAGTCAGAGGACCACAGAGACAAGATTCAGAAACCTGACAAGTCAAGTGGACCAATTAAGGGAGCAATTTTCTACACAGCAGGAGCATTGCAAATCAATATCCACCAGAAGTAGTAAGGTAATAGGAAGGGGGATTGGTGATAACCATGTTGTAGAGAAAGAAATTTTAGAGAAGGAAGTGGATGAAGAAGAGGAAGAAGAAGAAAAGGAAAAGAGTGAAAAAAGAGAGGTTGAGAAAGTGATTGAAAGAAGAGGGGAAGTAGAGAAGTACTTACCATATCCAAAAAATCCCTCCAAGAAAGATATAGAAAGACAAGTTTCCAGATCCAAGGCCAGATTAAAGGACATTTCCAAAATATTTAACATTCCAACTGATGAAACAGTCGAGCAGATAGAAGAAATAAGAGCCAACTATCAGTCGGAACGGATCTCAGCAAAGGCTCAACCCAACCCTGAAGAACAGAGTAATGACATGACCATCAAGAGTGTTCACCTGATAGGGGAAGCTGAAGAAGAGGAACCAGAAGAAGTAAAAGAGAAAGAAGAGGAAGAAGGTGAAGCAGAAGTAGAAGCAGAAAAAAAAGAAGATGGAACAGAGAAGATTCTGCTTAAAAAAGAGATTGACAGCGAACAGGGAGATAGTGAGTTAAAGCTCGAGAAAGGAAGGGAAGTGGTACCAAGACCAAAGACCTTGCCTTATCCAACTCAGCAAAAGACTCCAAAGAAGAGAAAAGTCAGGTCAAAGGAGTCAGCAACATGGTCTAACTCCAGACACAAGACCAAATGGTTAGATTCAAGTCTCAGTCACAATTGGTCCGAGGCAAGAATATGGGTAGGTTCACTGCCAAAAGGAGTCAGGGGTACAACACAGAGGCTGGTAAAAGGATTCCAGTATCACCCACCTTGAGAAAACAGGCGTCGAGCTATAAGACGTTAAACAAGCGCTTTCTGGGAGGCAACCCAGAGATTTTTTTTTTAGTTTTTAATTATTTTTAGTTTTGTTTTATTTTCTTGATTATTAATTAGGATTTTTTTATTTTTTTAGGATTTAGGAAATTTTCAAAATTGATTAAAATAAGTTTGTGGAAAATAAAATAATTTTTTTAAACAATAGGAAGTAGCAGAAAACGTGACTAAAAATTGCAAAATCTCATTTCGTTTTCTACGCTTCATTTGCGCTTAGCGCAAGTAAAGCGCATATTGCAATTTTAGTCACTGTTTTCTGCGCTTCACTTGCGCTAAGCGTAGGTGAAGCGTAGCAGTACAAAATTAAAAAAAATCTTTTATTTTCTCATGTACCGTTTCTCTACTTCCTAAGCTTTTCTTTTCACTTTTTCCACTCACAAACTCCAATCAATTTTGAAACTTTCAAATTTCATATTTTTACCAATTGAGATCTTCATCTATTCTATTTTCATGATTTGCACTTTAGGATAGCAACTTTAGGATTGTGAATATTGTTGATTACTGCTATCTTAAATGTGATTTTGGCTGTGTGGAACATGAAGAACAATTTGCTTAATTAGAATGCTCTTTGTTTTGTGAGTTATTAAATTTGAAAGTGTTATGCTCTATCTCTTTCAAAAATTTTAAACTCTCATTTTCTATGGATTAATTGAATACTTGCAAAACAAATGAGTATATTCTGTTTTTAGGAAGGCATTACCAAGTGCAGTGAAATTTTTGTTGAGAGTAATTCCTTATGCATGGAATTGGTTAATGATAGGCTTCCATGTTCTTCATGAGTTGATATTTTCAATAAGGCATCATTAAAATAAATGTGTTTTAGCAACTAATTGTTGTTATTTAACTTTTCAGATGTCTAGGAATAAATTGCTAGTCTTTCCCGTGGCTTTAGCTCACGAGGAGAAGATATGAGGAAAAGGATCATAGAATATGATCCCATGAGATTCAAGAGTACGTAGGCTGCTGCAAGACCCATAACCAGGCACGTTGTTTGAAGAGTTCCAGATATTCTAGTAGTGGCCTGGGGACAGACCTATTCTTCTAGGAGGAGGTGAAGCAGCAGCAGCAGGTGAATATGATAAGGACCCACAGGATACAGAGGATGAAGATTGACACTGGTGTTTTTCTTTCTTTTATTTTCTCTTATTTTATATATATTTTTTTAGTTAATTAGGAATTTTTGTTTTGCATTTAAATTTTTAGGAAATTTAGGATATAGGAAATAAAAGGAAATTTTTTAAAAAAATTTCTGAAATTAGGAAGTTTAACTAACCGGATTAGGAAAGAAAAAAGGTTTTGTGATTAATTCCATAATCAATTAAGATTAGGATACTTCACATGAGAATCTATCAGGGTAGTTAATTAAAATAAGTAAATGTTTTATCAAGGAATTTAGCCAAGTAACCGGTGAGTTGAGAGCCCAAACACTGAACTGAGAGTTTTTCACCGTTGTCTGTCAACTTTTATTGATTAAGTTTTTGGATTTTTAAGTTGTTTACGGAAAATATGGAAATGACAAAGGCAATTTTTGTTTTTCAATATATTTTCTCAGTGCCAAAAGGCCAACCTTTGATATAATTTTTCCAATTTTTGATAACCCATTTTGAGCCTTATTTGATTATTCTTGTTCACCCAAGCCAAATTAAATATCTATATCTTGTCCCTTACACATTTGGAATAGAGAGCAAGGTGGCAAGCGAACAATAATGGGAAGAAAAGGTTGAAACTCCAAGGAGCAGGTACAGAGAAACAAAAAGAAAAAGAAGAGCACTCCCCCTAAAATCAAAAAGAAAAAGTGAATAAATTGAATAAGTTGGGGGGAGTGCATCTTCAAACAAGGAAAGAGGCCTGCTAAGAAGTGAAATAAATCAAGAAAAAAATGGTGGAAGGAGAGAAAATCAAAAGCAACATCCAAAGATGCTCTCTATTCTAGATGTTCAATGTTTATCCAGGAAAACCATAATTTCTTGATAACCCAGCCTCATTATAACCTTGAAAAGATCTTTTGATCCATGTTAACCATAAACAAGCTTAAGAACTAGAAACGACTATCAATTTTAGTTGTTTAGCTGTGGTGAAAATATTGAGGGAAACAGTACCCGTGAGCATGAGTGAAATTCCTTGATATTTTATTTATTGCTTTAACTGCTACTCCTGAGAAAATTCAAATTGCTGATTATGTTCTAATTTTGGTTGAGTCATGGTAATATCTCTTGATCTTAATTTTTCTTAATTTGTAAAGTGACTTCTGCCTAATAAAGAGATAATAAAAAAAAATTCCTTGTAGTTATTTTGAGAATTATAATCAAGGGTGTTTTGAAATTTGACTGCAAGGGTGTCTTGCTTGAGGACAAGTAAGAAATTAAGTTGGTGGGTATTTGATAAGTGTAAAATTAGCGTTATTTTCATATAGTTTTTATTACACTTATCAAGGTTAAAATAGCAATTTATGCCCCAAAATATCCCATTTTATTAATATTTACAATATCTGTATTTATTTGGTTCAAATTTAAATATGATGCTATTTTGAATAGAAATCTGTTATTTTATGCAGATTTACAGGAGATTTGGAAAGAGAGAGAAAATAACATCAGAAAGAAGGTTGTTGCATATTCAAATTCAAATAAAGAGGAGATAATCAGAGAATCTTGCAGATAACTTCTTCAATTCAAATTCAAATTAAATAAATACAAAAATAATTCGGATAAAGGGATGAAGGAAAACCAGATAAGATCAGAAAGAGATCCAGAGGTTAGATCCAAATTTGAAGGGAAGTTACAGCGTATAACACGCTCCATACGCGCTAAGCGCATGTGGAGCGCAGATCCAGATTGATCAGGCTCCACTTGCGCTAAGTGCATGTGGAGCGCAACAGCCGATTAACTAGGCTTCACACACTCTAAGCGCGCATGAAGCACAGCTCCTGATTAATAGGCTTCGCACAAGTGAAGCTATATCAAATGGATGTTAAAAGTGCCTTCCTCAATGGTCTCATTGAAGAAGAAGTCTTTGTTAGACAACCCCCTGGTTTTGAAGATATTGCCTTTCCTGAAAATGTTTTCAAACTCAAAAAGGCTCTCTATGGTCTGTAACAAGCCCCGAGAGCTTGGTATGACAGATTGAGCAGTTTTCTAATCTCAAATGGTTTTGAAAGAGGAAAAGTGGACACAACTCTTTTTAGAAAATAGTCTAACAAAGATCTTATACTTGTACAGATATATGTTGATGACATTATTTTTGGTTCAACTGACTCTTCATTATGCAAAGAGATTTCAGAGTTAATGCAATCAGAATTTGAAATGAGTTTAATGGGTGAACTAAAATTTTTCTTAGGATTTCAGATTAAGCAAGATTCTGACTGTATATTGATCCATCAAGAAAAATATACAAAGGAAATGCTTAAGAAGTTTAACTTACATGATTGCAAACCCATTTCAACTCCAATGCATCCCTCTGCATCTTTAAATAAAGATGAGAAGGAAGAACCAGTGAATCAAACTTTGTATAGAGGAATGATTGGATCATTACTATATCTAACAGCAAGCAGACCTGACATAATGTTCAGTGTATGTCTGTGTGCTAGATTTCAATCTGATCCAAGGAGTACTCACTACAAAGCTATAAAAAGAATTTTCAGATATCTTAAAGGTACTACTAATCTTGGTCTGTGCTATAAGAAAAGTAAGGATTGCAGGTTAATAGGTTACTGTGATGCTGATTTTGCTGGAGACAGAATTGAAAGAAAAAGCACTAGTGGTGGATGTCATTTCTTTGGAGAAAATATGATTAGCTGGTCAAGCAAAAGGCAAAGTACAATTGCCTTATCAACAGCTGAAGCAGAATACATCTTAGCAGCCAGTTGTTGCTCACAACTGTTATGGGTGAAGTATCAGTTAGAAGATTTTAACATTACTATATCTGCTATACCTGTTTTGTGTGATAATACAAGTGCTATTAATTTGTCTAAAAATCCCATTCAACACTCTAGGGCTAAACATATAGAAATAAAACTTCATTTCATTAGAGACTGTGTTCAGAAAGGTATTTTTGATATTCAGTTTATTGATACAGAGCATCAATGGGCTGATATATTCACAAAACCTCTGACTGAAGATAGATTTAAGTTCATTAGAAATAATCTGAACATACATGCATTTTGAATGTGTGTGATCTGTCAAAAATGATGTATCTGAAATTTCAGCCTGTCTGAAACAACTGACTTGTCTGAAATTTTGGGTTGTCTGAAATTTATATGGGTGTCTGAAATCTGTCACTTGTCTGAAGTAAACAAATGACGTGGCTTTATGAGACAGTTTAATTCCATTTATTTTGTCTCTTCCACTTCGCACGTTTTCCTATGTCTGCGCTGCCAGTACATGCCATCATTGCTTTATGGATCTATAAATACGGAAGCTAGTGGGTCACAGAATTTCACCGTTCACTATTCTGTAGTCATCTCTTGAGATCCTTCTTCTACAAGCAATTCTTTTTCTCTCTCAAGTTCTTCAGAAAACTCTCCAATGGCCCCTAAGAAATCTGCTGGAAGCAACATCGTGAAGACTAAGGGTGTGGTTCTGGAGGATCTTCAATCTCTGGGAATGGACTTGTTTGCTGAGTTCGATGCAGCTGGGTGGACTCCGTATTTCAATCACAACTTGACACAGTGGCATGAGCAAAGTGTGCTGGATTTCTGGGCTACTGCCAGAGGAATACCCAATCCTCAGGGTATCTACACTAGCATCAAGGCCACAATACGTGGTGTTCCTGTCTTTGTTGATGAAGATATCCTTGCTCACATCTGTGAGGTCAGGACTGAAGGAGTTGTATTCACTCCTGGCTGGGAAGCAAGAAATGGAGGACAGAAGCAGTTCACAGAGTTTCTGTATGGCACCTCTGAACCAGTAAGCTTGGATGCAAAGCATATGTGAGACAAGGCTAGGGTTTTGCATGCCATCTTAGGGTGCTCTATAATCCCTAAGAATGGAAGCATAAACCATGTTTCTGAGTTGGAGAGATTTTGTCTGATTCACCTACTGCAGAAGAAGAAGGTGAACCTCCCCAACATCATAATATACCACATGCAGAAGCATCTCAGAGACTCTGCTGGGAGCTTCCCTCACAATACCATCATCACCAAGATCTTGCTACATTTCAAAGTCCCCATTGAGAGGCTTTTTGATCGCCTTTCACAACCTATGTTTGGTGAATCAAACCTCAAAAGCATGGGAGAGAAGCTTACTCCAAGACCTCCCTCTCCGTCCATGAAGGAGAGCCTTCTTCTTGAGAAAGCTGCAAGAAGGAAGACAACAATGGAGGTTCTTGAGAATGAACTCAGAGGAGACATAAGGAGGCATGAGTTCAAGCCATCAAAACCCTCTCCTCAAGCAAAATTGAAGAAGCTACCCGTAAGGAGTACTGCTAAGGTAGAATCTGCATCTGTGCAAAGTCAGGTGTCTGAACCTGTTCAAAAGGCATCACAAAGGCCATCTGAAATTGTGGGTCAGATGTTTGAACCTGTACAGATCCACAACCTACTTCTGAAATGGAAGGACGGGCTCAAGAGGCAGATGAAACTGATGCAGTTGTAGCTGGGCCATTGGCTGCATGCCCATCTGATCCTGAACTCATTCAGATAGCAGCATTGGCTAATGCTCTGGAGCAGGAGGAGCTGGAGAAGAAAGCAGAACAAGAGAAGACTGATAGAGCTATTGCTATTGCTTCATAATTGGCCTATTCTGAAGATGATAGGCAAGCAACCATAGCTGAGGGAGCAAAGAAAAGGAAGAGGTCAAGTGCACCTCAGAGAAGGAGAACCAAGAGCAAGCTACTTCAGACTGCACCTGAACCTAGGGTGACTAGAAGTATTGCCTCTCAGCTGATAGCAGAAGAAGAAGCTGAGAAGTATCAAAATTTTGTTAAAGCTCAACAGTATTTTAAAAGGAAAAAGGAAGAAAAACAAGCACAAAGGGAGAAGGAAGAAGCAAAGGCAAAAGAATCTGAGGTAACCAAGCCTCCCAACAAGAGAATTAAGGTGAGATTTGATAATGTAACTCCTTCACCACCCTCCTCACCAGAAAAACAAACACCTCATCAACTCTCACAACCTTCACCACAACCTTCACCACAACCTTCACCACAACCCCTATCACCAGAAAAACAACCATCACCACCCCCCACAAACAGAAGACCTACCCTCTGAACCTTCCAGACCCTCTGAACCTACCTCACCACAACCTTCAGAGAATCAACTCTCTGAGCCTACCTTACCTTTCCTACAAACCCATGACCTTGCTCTGATACCACTCTTACCTTCATCACCTCCACCACCTACACCTTCTCTGGAAGAAGAGCTCTCTGCTGAAAAAGAGCAAGTGCTTGCTGATGCTCTACAGTTATCTCTCCTTCCTTTTGATCCCTGCTCAATGCCCAGGTTTAGCACCCTGTCTGAAGAGCTACAGTACTTCAGATCAGCACCTGCTGTATCCTTGCATCATGGCTTAATCAGGAAAACTGCTGCTGAAGTTAGGAATCAATACAGTGCTCTTTCAGGTGGATTAGACAAGATCAGGAAGGGTGTCCCTCCTGCACATATCTGGGCTCCCATCAATCCATTCTCAAATGATTCCCTGAGGCTGACTAATGATGAATGGAGTTTTGTGAGGCAGCTGAACACTGAGTCTGAGCTGTTTCAGAGGGATCTGCACAAGGGAGTTGGGATGAGAGGCTACAGGCCCCCTAGAACTTCTTCAATCAAGCCAACCACTAAAATCTTGGTGAAACCTGATAGAATAGTTCCTAGGTATCCCTTACAGGAAGAGAAATTCAAAGGAGCTAAAATCTATTCAAAGAAAAACTCACCTCAGTCTGAAGTGATGAGTCCATCAGAGTGGGAATCTTTACCAGAATTCATCAGAAACCAAGGAGGAGGCCTGGATCATCTACTTCAAGATTGGATGTGTTCCTCTTACTGGAAGATCAGAGAAGATGCTGGATCTTCTTCTGGATCAACTGGTCCTGATGCTGATTCTGATGTTGGACTTGGAGAGTCAACCAATGTCAAATATCACTAAATGAGAGATCACTTTCCCCCACCTGCTGACTCTTTCAATGAAGATTGGGTTCTGCTGAATCCTATTGGCACCTTCTTTTGCCCTGTGTTCAGCCCATCTGACTACAGATTCCAGCCAGGATTTGGAGTGCTTAGATTTGCTTGTCCCTACATCCAGCTCATCTTCTATGAATCTGAGCAAGACTTGGCTGAGGAAAATCTGAAGCTGAAGTCCAAAGTGAAGAAACTTGAAAAGAAGTGTGCTGATCAAGAGCAGAAGACTAGCATCTAATTGCTCAACAAGAGCAGATTCTTCAAGAACAGCAGCTTATCAGATCTGGTCAGCAAGACTTGAAAACCTCAGTGGAAGCCGCAATAAACAAGGCCAAGGACGACTTGATTTCCTTTCTGACTGAGGCCTTGCTGAAGAAGAAAGATTAAAACTGTTAATTTTAGCCATTGTCTTTTGTTTATTTTCATGTTTATGACAAGTGTCTGATTGTTTGTTTCTTTATCTGAACATTCCCTAAATACAATCAGTGGCTTATCTCATAATTTCTTAGTTGATTGTTAATGCTATGATATTGGTTTTATCTTAAGATTATTGCTCTGTTACTGTTTTGCTCTGGTACTCCCTTTCGATTGATGACAAAAGGGGGAGTATTAAAATCTAACAAAATCTGAATCTGAAGTGATTACAGGACTCAGGGGGAGTACAAATGTTTTTCTGAGAAATCTGAACAAATGAGTAAAATATACCTTAAACAGATCCTGTTAAAGGATATTTCTATCTCAGGGGGAGCTTTCTTATTCTTAAAAACTGATTACAGATTTGTATATTTTAACCAAATTTGTCATCATTAAAAAGGGGGAGAATGTTGAGTCTCAAAAATATCATAAGGTTGTTTATGATGTTTTAAGACAACTAGATTCCCAAAGTTTTAATGGTTGACAAATTTGACTTAAATTACTTATCATAGATACACAAATGCTTTAATGCTTCATCTATGATTTCAGCAAGAGTCACTATGAGCCTACATAAAAAGACTAAGTGTTGAAGCTGTCTGAAGAAGCAGAACTCGTCTGAAGAGTTGAAGCTGTCTGAAGTAGTTCAACCCGTCTTAAGTATCAGTGCCGTCTGAAGTCTCACTTATGACGTGGCACCCTCTGCTGAAGCTTGTGAAGACTTTTCTGAACCTCTGCTGCACGTACCTTTTCAAACATGTTTATAGCAAGGAACACAGAGACCTTTCCTGGTGATTTTGAATTTCATACACTACTGAGGAAATCTCTGCAACGCAGAAATTGCAGCAACAACGGTGGCAGCTTTATAGCAGCACCAATGTTGTACTCTGTCAGAAACATCAGAGCTCTCAGAAGCATGTCTCACAACGGATTAAATAGCATTTAATGCTATCTCTAAACGGTGGTATTTCAACGGATTGAAGTTTGGGTATAAATACCCCTCCATGAAGACCATTAAAGAACAAGAAAAAGCGAAAAAGAAAAATTAAGTATACAAGAAAGCCCAGAGAAACATCACGCTGCAAGTTTTTACTTTGTAACAACTCTCTGATAAAATTCGCTGTACACATTTGTATATCCTGAGCATACCTCAGATTTTATTGTACATTGTATTGGTTTAAGCTTCAAACTCGTATAGTTTAAAAGCTTAAACTCCTTTCTTTGTAAACCTTGTGTAGAGCCTGAAGAGGCTTGGTTGATAAAAGAATACTTGGTTGTAGAGCCTGAAGAGGCTTGGTTGATAAAAGAATACTTGGTTGTAGAGCCTGAAGAGGCTTGGTTGATAAAAGAATACTTGGTTGTAGAGCCTGAAGAGGCTTGGTTGATAAAAGAATACTTGGTTGTAGAGCCTGAAGAGGCTTGGTTGATAAAAGAATACTTGGTTGTAGAGCCTGGAGAGGCTTGGTTGATAAAAGAATACTTGGTTGTAGAGCATGGAGAGGCTTGGTTGATAAAAGAATACTTGAGTGTAGAGCCTGAAGAGGCTTGGCTGTAAAAGAATACTTGTAATCTTGAAAGATTAAAAGAAAATCCAAGTGCTAGTTGGCATTGGGACTGGACGTAGCTCACAGTGGTAGTGAGTGAACCAGGATAAATTCCTTGGCTAAGTTTTCTTACCCTTATCTCTTGTCAATTCTTTTTATACTAATCAAGGGGTTAGATTAATTAATCTGATATTTTATAAAGACACAAAAACATCTTTTAAAATCAGTATTTTTAGACCGTCTGAAAACTTCAGACAAGATCCTGTCTGAAATTGTGTTTTTAACACCTGTTTGCGAAAAGCTTTCTAAAATATTCAGAAACACTATTCAACCCCCCCTTCTAGTGTTTCCCTGTGTTCCTACACAGAGAAGGTCCTCGGGACCACACACAGAGAGAGAGAGAGAGTAGTCTAGGATTGAGAAAGGTGACAGATTTCTCAGTGGTTTGTAATGGCTAATATTTGTAGCTAAGCTCTCCAGTAGGACTTGATGTAGTAGATTCAATCCCCTTGTGTATAAGAATTCTTTCTTTTTATTTATGATTCTCTGCTTGTAATTTATCGGTATCTTTATACTGTTTGTAATGCATCACCTCCGCGCGTGTGCCGGGGTGGTAGGCTAGTGCTCTAGATACAAAAAGTGGAACTCCGGCTAGTATCAGAGGTAGGTGAGCATGGAGCTGTCTATGAAGCTTACTCTCGGATTGCTAAAGGTACTCGGTTTAGTCACATCGTAGTATAAGGATTGTATTCTAACGATTGAAGGTTCAGTGAGTGACACACCCCTTCATAGGTGCCTTATATGAAAGTATGGCTAAATCGATAGTGCTGATTGCAAAATACGGGGAATGTCCGGGGTCGCCAAGCCACTTTGAATGCCTGTAGAGAATAGCTTTCGGCGTTTATTTATGATGTTATTGTAGAAACACAGGGAAACACTAGAAGGGGGGGTTAAATAGTGTTTCTTAATATTTTATGAAAGCTTTTTGTAAACAACAAGTTTAAAACGATTTCAGACAGGTTTTTGAGAGACTGTCTGAAGTTCCTTAAGACGACTTCTGAAAATGTATTTTAAAAGGTTTTCTTGCTTTTGAAATATCAGAATTGCTTTTCAACACTCTTTGATTAGTATAAATAAATTGACAAGAGATAAGGGTAAGAAAACTTAGCCAAGGAATTATCCTGGTTCACTCACTACACTGTGAGCTACGTCCAGTCCTAATGCCAACTAGCACTTGGATTTTCTCTTAATCTTCACCAAGATTACAAGTATTCCTTTACAGTCAATCCTCTTCAGGCTCTATAACCAAGTA
Organism: Sesbania bispinosa; assembly: GCA_026901365.1. Lineage (NCBI taxonomy): Eukaryota > Viridiplantae > Streptophyta > Magnoliopsida > Fabales > Fabaceae > Sesbania > Sesbania bispinosa. Next base: position 154,993 of record QLOH01000503.1, on the reverse strand, counting down.
TTCTTTTACAGTCAAGCCTCTTCAGGCTCTACAACCAAGTATTCTTTTACAGTCAAGCCTCTTCAGGCTCTACAACCAAGTATTCTTTTGTCAACCAAGCCTCTCCAGGCTCTAAACAAAGTTTACAGAGAAAAGAGTTTAAGCTTTTAAACTATACCAGTTTGAAGCTCAAACAAATAAAATGTACAATAAAATCTGAGGTATGCTCAGGATATACAAATGTGTACAAAGAATTTTATCATAGAGTTTTTACAGAGTAAAAACTTGCAGCGTTTTGTTTCTCTTGATTTTTGAATATGAATTCGGTTCTTCTCCCTTTTTTTTCTTTTCTCTTTTCTCTTGTTGTTGATGGTCTTCATGGAGGGGTATTTATACCCAATCTTCAATCCGTTGAAATACCATCGTTTAGAGATAGCATTAAATGCTATTTAATCCGTTGTGAGACATGCTTCTAAGAGCTCTGATATTTCTGACACGGTACAAAGTTGCTCCTGCCATAAAGCTGCTACAAATGTTGCTGCAGAGGCTGCAATGCAGAGATTTCCTCAGTGGTGTATGAAATTCAAAAACACCAGGAAAGGTCTCTGTGTTCCTTGCTATAAACGTGTTTGAAAAGGTACGTGCAGCAGAGGTTTAGAAAAGTCTTCACAAACTTCAGCAAAAGGTGCCACGTCATTAATGAGACTTCAGACGGCTTCAACACTTCAGACGGGTTGAACCTTCAGAAGGCTTAACTCTTCAGACAAGTTGAAAGCACTTCACATAGTCTTTATATAAGCTTATAATGGCTTGCTGAAATCATAGATAGATCATTAAAATATATATGTGTCTATGATAAATATTTTAACTCAAATTTGTTAAGCATTAAAACTTGGGAATTGAGCTGTCTTAAACATCATAATTTCTCTTATGATATTTTTGAGACTCAAAATTCTCCCCCTTTTTAATGATGACAAATTTGTTTAAAATACATAAATCTGAAAGGAGTTTTAAAGATAAAAGAATAGATAGCTCCCCCTTAGATGGTGATCTCATAAACTGATTTGATAAAAAATACTTATCAGTTTCTTATTTACTCCCCCTGAGTCCTGTGATCACTTCAGATTCAGATTTTGTTAGTTTTTAATACTCCCCCTTTTGTCATCAATCAAAGGGGAATTCCAGAGCATAACAACAACAACAATCATAGCAAAATCATGAAGTATGAAAGAAAACAGCAAACTCAGACAAATAAACAGCACAAACACAGCATGATGTGAAACACTTATAATTATTGTAAATAAACAATGCTAAGGTGATTACAAGTATGATCATAAATAAGGGAAGGGATTCGCATGCACAAGGGGGGAGATGAAACGAAGTCAAAGTCTTAGTCTAAAACATTACTCTTCTCACGTTTATCTGTTGTTTTTATTTTATTTATTTTTATCGTGAAAAGAATCAAACCATTTTACAAATCGATTTTATTGAAAATTCAATCGCTACTATTTTACAAATTAAAACCGCTCCCTGTGGATACGATATCTTACTTACTCTAAAACTACTGGACTACTGGTAAACTTGCCAGGAAACCCATCAATGCTAAGGTGATTACAAGTACGATCATAATTAAGGGAAAAGGGATTCGAATGCACAAGGGGGAGATGAAAAGAAATCAAATCCTACTGGAGAGCTTAGCTACTCATGGTAGCCATTACAAACCACTGAGAAATCTGTCAGCTAGCTGTAGAGTCATCCTTGTGGGCTTGATTTCCATATTCCCAATTCTTTTCATCATTGATAGGGGCATTAGGTTGATTCTGGCTCCTAGGTCAAGCAATGCTTTGCCTACTGGATGAGAACCAATAGTTACAGGAATGGTGAAGCTTCCAGGATCTTTCGTCTTTTGTGGTAAAGACTTTTGTAAGATTGCACTGCATCTGGCTTCCAATTCTACTGTCTCTGTTGTGAAGCTCCTCTTTCTTGTCATTACTTCCTTCATGAATTTGGAATAGGTAGGCATTTGCTCAAGGGCTTCCATTAGAGGAATATTAATCTGCACATTCTTCATTAGTGCCATGAAGTTCTCGAACTCCCTATCTGTATCCTTCCTTAAGGGTTTCTTTGGGTATGGTAGACGCTTGTCTTGCAATGAAGATGAGAAGACTTCAATCTTTTCCTGCGTCACCTCATTTTTTTTTTCTGGCTCAACAGCTTCTTCTTGATCCTTCTGGTACTCAGCTTGTTGTTCTCTTCTTTCTAGAACTTCTTTTTCAACAGCCAAATTTTCTCCTATGCCTCTTCCTATCTCCTTGCCACTTCTAGTGGAAATAGATCTGCAGAACTCTCGGTGCTCAACAAGCTATCTATGGATGGTTTCCACTTGATCTGTTAGACTTTTGAATGCCATCTTTATCGCTTGCTGATTGTTGTTCATATCTCGCATGAGATTGTCGAGTTTCTCCTCTATTCTGAAATAGATGTCAGGCACTGCTGACTCTTTGACTGGTTCTGGAGATGATTCTATGTTGTCTGCAATCCTTCCAAGAAGTTGACTTGCTCTATTTGTAGTGTAGGGAGAGAGCAATGACCATTTGGATGATTACCTATGCAAAAATCACAAATCCATGTGATGTTTGGCTTTGGTGTTGCCTCTTGGTTCTGCACTAGGAGCTTGGTTTCATCCAGCAATATGTCCACTGGCTTGGTTGACTCTTCCTTTGTCTCTGGTTGTCCCCATAGCTGAGCTGTTTGACAACTGAGTGCAGAATCCTCGAGTATCTCAATTGCTCTTTCTGCGCTTACTGCTAAGATGGTTCCTCCTGCTGCTGCATTGATGAAGGTCTTGGAGTCTGATCTGAGTCCATTGCAGAATATGTTCACCTGGATTGAGTCATCATAACCGTGATTTGGACAATTGTGCAGCAATAACTTGTATCTTTCCCAAGCTTCTCGAAGTGATTCATTGATTCCTTGCTCGAATGTAGATATCTTCCTTTGAGCCTCTAAGAATCGTGAGACCGAGTAGAATCTTCTGAGAAACCTTTCTTCTAATTTCTTCCAGCTGCTTAGACTTTGACTGGGATTTGTCCTCAACCATTCTTTTGCTTTTCCTGTTAAAGAGAAAGGAAAAAGGTGTAAATATACAGTTTCTAAGTTTCCTTTTTCAAATCCCATAATGCTTATCAATTCATAAAAGTTAGAAAGATGGTTGTTAGGATCCTCATGATCCAATCCTGTGAATTGATTTGAATTTATTTGGTTAAGATGAGCAGCTTTCAGCTCCAAGGTCCTTGCAGTTGTGGGTAACACGATGCTAGAATGGTAGCGAGGGCCTTGGTTTCTGACATAGTCTCCTAAAGTCCTTCATTGTTGTACTCCTGCCATATCTTGAGGCTCGTCTGTTACTATCCTCCTTATTCTTCTTTGGCTTCTTTTCCTCCTGGTTGTCCTCTCGATTTCTGGATCAAAGATTAATTGTTTTGGAGACACCTGACTTCTTAAAAGCATAAGCAAAGAATCTGAAGATTGGGTAAGATAACAAACAAATAATAATTTTTTTTTTATAAAAATACGAAAATAAAAAGAAATTAAAATTTAAAATTTAATAAAGAAGAATTCAAAAGAAAGAAATAAAAAAAGAAATTTAAAAAGAAAATAAAAGAACTAAAAAGAAAAGAAATAAAAAAGAAAAATACGAAGAACTAAAAAAAATTAAAGGAAAGGAAAAGAAAAAATATTATTTATTTATTTATTTATTTATTATTTTTTTTGAAAAAGTTTTGGAACAATTGAAAATTCAATTTTCTAAAACTTTACAAATTGATACACCGCTCCCCGGCAACGGCGCCAAAAACTTGATGGGTTTCCTGGCAAGTTTACCAGTAGTCCAGTAGTTTTAGAGTAAGTAAGATATCGTATCCACAGGGAGCGGTTTCCTGGCTTAAGAGGTTTTGCACCTTCAGAACCCTGACCCACTATTTCAGACGGCTTTTGAAAAGCCTTCTGAACAGGTTCAGATGCCTGAGTGTGCAAAGTAGAAGCTGCTGGAGATACCTTTGCTGCGCTTCTCACAGGTAGCTTTTGCAGTTTAGGTTGAGGAGATGGTTTTGAGGCCTTGAACTCTGCCTTTCTGATGTCTCCTTGAAGCTCATCCTCAAGGACTTCTAAGGTTGTTCTCCTCCTTGCAGCTTTCTCAGACAGAATGCTCTCCTTCAGAGTAGGAGATGGAGGTCTTGGAGTGAGAGGGTTCTTCAGATTCATGCTCTTCAGATTTGACTCACCAAAGAAAGCAGGTGACTTGTGATCATACAGCCTCTCAATAGGTACTTTAAAGTGCAAGAGTACCTTTGTTATGAGGGTGTTGTGAGGAAGATTTGCACCAGAATCTCTGATCTTCTTTTGCATGTGGAACAATAAGATGCTTGAAAGATTCATCTTCTTCTTCTGCAGTAGGTGAATCAAGCAGAATCTCTCCAGTTCAGAGACGTGATTCCTGCTTCCACTCTTAGGAATTATTGAGCATCCTAAGATGGAGTGTAGAATTCTTACTTTGTCCAGCATGTACTTAGCATCAGGGTTCTTGGGTTCTTCAGTCCCATACAGCATCTTGGTGTACTTCTTCTGCCCATCATTTCTCAACTCCCACCCTGGAGTGAAGATTTCTCCTTCAGCCTTGACCTTGGTGATGGTGGATAGAATCCCTATATCAACAAAAACAGGGACTCCTAGCACATCATCCTTGATAAGTGTAATAAAAACTATATGAAATTAACGCTAATTTTACACTTATCAAATACCCCCCAACTTAATTTCTTGCTTGTCCTTAAGCAAGACACCCTTGCAGTCAAATTTTCAAAACACCCTTGATAATAATTCTCAAGACATCTACAAATTTTTTTATTATTATCACTTTCCAAATTAAGAAAAATTGAGATCAAGAAATATTACCATGTTTCAACCAAAATCAGAACACAACCAGCAATTTGAATTTTCTCAAGAGTAGCAATTAAAGCAATAAACAAAATTCCAAGGAATTTCAATCATGCTCACGGGTACTGTTTCCCTCAATGTTTTCACCACTACTGAACAACTAAGATTGATAGTCGTTTCTAATTCCTAAGCCTGTTTATGGTCAATATGGATCAAAAGGTCTTTTCAAGGTTGTAATAAGGTTGGGTTGTCAAGAAATTATGGTTTTCTGGATAAACAATGATCATCTAGAATAGAGAGCATCTTTGGATGTTGCTTTCAATTTTCTCTCCTTCCACCATTTTTTTCTTGATTTATTTCTCTTCTTTGCAGGCCTCTTTCCTTGTTTGAAGATGCACTCCCCCCAACTTATTCAATTAATTCACTTTTTATTTTTGAATTTAGGGGGAGTGCTCTTCTTTTTCTTTTTGTTTTTCTGTACCTGCTGCAACACCTTAAATTCCAAGGTAAGAACCTAGTCCGTTGGAAACTAAATTCTTAACTTAGAATTTGGAGCGCAACTTTTTGAATATCTAATAGTATCACGAAATTGTAAGAAATCCAACGAAAATCCAACAATTTAATGAACATACTAACTAAGACATAACAGTCCAATATTAGGTACAACCTTCATATAGAACACTTTTCCAAATCCACTAAGATATACAAAGTACACATACTACATGACACCAAGTTCTACTAATCCATATATACAACTAAGCATGTCGATTCAGTCAAAACAAACAAGGAATAAGACAAATATCTATCCCCCATGATCTTCACTTCCCGGATTGGGAATCCGATGACGGAGGAACCTGTTCAGCTAAACAAAATCCACATAACACGTGGTGAGATAAAAAAATCAGTGAATATAACTCATATGCATGTATACATGCAAAAGATAGTTATGTCAATTTAGAAGCTATAGAAATTCAACACAATTATCAAATGAGTATAATGCAAAATGATGCACTCACTGTTGTGCCCAGCAATTACAAACAATTAAACTAGTTTAGACTATTTCGACGTTTCGACCCCTATAAGTCAACATTCAATTTTTGAGTCCAAACATCGAATTAGCCTTTCCAATCCATAATAGTACTAAATAAAGGGATATAATCGATTAGAATGTTCATATGAGTTAAAATCAAGGGTTTCGATAGTTTCGTAACTAAAGAATTCAACGCTCGATTCTAAACTCCTATGCTCAATCTATCAATAATCACTCCAAACAAACAAACATTTATCAATCTATAAATCAACTAGCCAGCATCGACAAAAGGGAAGAGAAAGGGGTGGGAGCATGCATTGAGACCAAAAGATTCTACCATAAATGTGAGTTATACTCACCAATCTATGAAATTAAGGGAGGAATTGAGAGCTTGAAGTAATCCAATTGTCGATTCTAGCTTCAATCTCCTTCCAAGGCTCCAAAATTAACTTCCTCTCTCTAGAACTCTCACTTTCTCTCTCTAGGGTTGAAAGAGGGAAGAAGAAAAATGATGCGTTCTGAATTTTGCATGTCCGATCTTTTATATAGAACAGCTGGTAATCGATTACGGTAATGCTGTAATCGATTACCAGAGGTAGAATTTTACACTAGAAAGCGTTTCTGGGAAACTGGTAATCGATTACACCCCTTGGTAATCGATTACCAAAAACTCAGTCCTCAGGTAATCGATTACAACCCTGTAAGTAATCGATTACACAAAAAACTGCTCTCAGGTAATCGATGACTACCCTGTGAGTAATCGATTACACAAAAATATGCTCTCAGGTAATCAATGACGTAATCGATTACCACAGGTTCAGCTCTCTGGTAATCGATTACCAACAGGGTTGTAATCGATTACCAGTAACAAAATTTCTTGGATTTGCTTAAGTGAAAATATTAACTTAGTTTTTAAAACTTACATTGTGATTCCTTAATTCTTCTACTTCCCTTTCCTCAATTATTCACTAGGATTCTTAGTTAAAATCTTATGACTTATAAAGTCTAATATGCGGGCTGTTACATTCTAACCCCCTTGGTGCAATTTTGTCCCCAAAATTGACTTAAGACTAGAAATGTAGAGCATAATACCTCAAATGAGAAAATCAGGATATTGACTCTTAATATCTTCTTCTTTCTCCCAGGTTGCTTCATCTGGTGACAGACCTTCCCATACAACCTTAACCAACGGAATAGTCTTATTCCTCAGAGTTTTGGTACTTCTACTTACAATTTGTGCAGGATTGGAAGTAATTGTGAGATTTTCCCTCAATTGTATTGATTCAGAGTTTAGAACATGAGAAGGATCAGGAATGTACTTTCTTAGCTTAGACACATGGAAGGCATTATGGATTCTGGACATATGAGGTGGAAGAGCAATCCTATAAGCAAGAGGGCCAACCCTCTCCAGGATCTGAAATGGATCAATATACCGGGGACTTAACTTTCTGACTTTCACAGATTTTCCAAGACCAGTGACAGGAGTTACTTTTAGAAAAACATGATTTCCCTCCTCAAACTCTAAATCCTTTCTTCGGTTATCAGAATAGCTTTTCTGCCGGCTTTGGGTAGTTGCAAGATTTTTCCTAATGATTCTAATCTTTTCAGTGGTTTCTTGCACCAACTCAGGACCTAACAAGGCTTTCTCACCAACCTCATGCCAACAAATAGGAGATCTGCACCTCCTACCATACAGAGCCTCATAAGGCGCCATACCTATACTGCTATGGAAACTGTTGTTATAGGCAAACTCTATGAGAGGTAGGTACCTGTCCCAACTGCCTGACTCCTCTAACACACAAGTTCTCAGCATATCCTCTAAGGTTTGGATGGTTCTCTCAGACTGACCATCAGTCTAAGGATGATGAGTAGTGCCAAATCTAAGCTTAGTCCCGAATGACTGATGAAGTGCATTCCAGAACCTAGAGGTGAATTTGGGATCCCTATCAAATATGATGCTATAGGGAACGCCATGGAGCTTAATAATCTCCTTGACATACAAATCAGCTAACTTCTTCAGAGGATAGGTATTCTTAACTGGGAGAAAATGGGCTGATTTAGTTAACCGGTCCACAATGACCCAGATAGCATCAAAACCAGCCTGGACTCGTGGTAACCCTACCAAAAAGTCCATAGCTACACTCCCCCACTTCCACTCAGGGATTTCTAACGGCATAAGGGTTCCTGATGGTCTTTGGTGTTCTATTTTCACTTGTTGACAGGTCAGACACTTGGAAACATACTCAGCTATCTCCCTCTTCATCCCTCCCACCAAAACATCTTCTTTAAGTCCTGATACATCTTGGTAGAGCCAGGATGTATAGAAAATTTGCCCCTGTGGGCCTCCACTAAAACTATTTGCTTCACACTACCCCCCTAAGGGACACAAACTCTTCCTTGGAAAAGAATTGTCCCATCATATGATTTAGAAAATCCTACTTGTCCAATTCTACCCTGAAGTTCTGGGCCCGAACCCTGAGCTTCCTTGATTAGAGCTTGAAGCTCACTAGTAATCTGTAACTTGCACAACCTAATACTGTTTTCACCAACATCAACACTAAGACTTAGGTTCCTAAAATCCTCCAGAAGATTCATTTCGTGTACCATCATGGATGATACATGAAGGGATTTCCTACTGAGAGCATCAGCCACTACATTGGCCTTGCCCGGGTGGTACTTCAACTCAAAGTCATAATCCTTAAGAAATTCCATCCACCTTCTTTGCCTCATGTTGAGTTCTTTTTTATCAAAGAGATATTTCAAACTCTTTTGATCACTAAAGACCATAAACCTTACACCAAACAGGTAATGCCACCAGATTTTGAGGGCAAAAACCACAGCTGCTAATTCTAAATCATGGGTAGGATAGTTTTCCTCATGAGGCCTCAACTGCCTAGAGGCATAAGCCACTACTCTCCTTTCCTGCATCAAAACACATCCTAAGCCCTTACCCGACGCATCACTATACACTTCAAAGGTCTTAGACAAATCCGGCAACGCTAGTACCGGAGCAGTGGTTAATCTATCTTTGAGTTCTAGAAAACTCTGCTCACACTTTTTGTCCCACACAAAAGCTTGACCATTTCGAGTCAATCTTGTAAGAGGCAAAGCTAAACGGGAGAATCCATTAATGAATCTCTGGTAGTGGCCGACCAATCCTAGGAAACTCCTAATTTCCGTTACAGTCTTAGGTCTTTCCCACTCAAGAACGACTTCTACCTTACTAGGATCAACTGATACCCCCTATCTAGTGATAATATGCCCTAGGAAATGGACCCGGTCCATCCAAAACTCACACTTTTCAGGATTAGCAAATAGTTTCTTTTCTCTCAGAATCTTTAAAACAGTTCTAAGGTGATTTTCATGTTCTTCTAGACTACAAGAATAGATCAAGATGTCATCAATGAACACCACTACAAACTGATCCAAAAAGGGCCGGAAGACTCGATTCATGTAGTCCATGAATACAACAGGAGCATTAGTAACACCAAATAGCATCACTAAATACTCGTAGTGCCCATACCTGGTTCTAAAAGCTGTCTTAGGGATGTCTTCCTTCCTAATCTTAATCTGGTGGTAACCCGACCTAAGATCTATCTTAGAAAACACTGAGGCACCCCTAAGTTGGTCTAAAAGATCATCTATCCTAGGAAGTGGGTACTTGTTTTTAATGGTGACCTTATTCAACTGTCTATAATCTACACACAATCTCATACTCCCATTTTTCTTCTTAACTAACAACACTGGAGCTCCCCAGGGTGACACACTAGGCCTAATGAACCCTTTAGCTATAAGATCCTCTAGATGGTTTTTAAGTTCATTCAGTTCTAGTGGGGACATCCTATATGGAGCTCTAGAGAGGGGTCCCGCACCTGGCACTAAATCTATGGTGAACTCTAACTCTCGGTCAGGTGGTAAAGTTAAAACTTCACTAGGAAAAACATCTTGAAACTCCCGAACCGTAGCTACACTGCTTAAATCTACCTTAGATTCTAAAGTTGAGGAAAGTAACAAAATAAAACACTCACTCCCATCACTGAGACATTGGTTAACCTGGGTGACACTTGACAAAAGCATAGGGGGTCTCTCCCCCGAAGGAGGAGGCAAAGGGGGAAATATGACCTTTTTATTGAAACAGTCTAAAGTAACCTGATTGGAAGATAACCGGTTCATTCCCAAAATAATATCCATACCCCTCAAAGGTAGACAAATCAAATCAATTATAGAAATCCTACCCTGAATAATAATAGAACATTTAGAACACACAAGGGAAGTGGAAATAGCCTCTTTAGCTGGAGTAATTACATTAAGAATATAAGGTAAGGAATCAACAGACAATTTTAACTGTCCAACACATTCAGAAGAAATGAAAGAATGGGTTGCCCCAGAATCAAATAATACAATTAAGGTCTTTTCCCCTAGGGTGCATATACCTCTCAACAGATTGTCTGCAGAAGCTGCCACTTGCCCACTGAGGGTAAAAACCCTTCCAGTTGATTGAGGCTTCTGGGAATTCTTCAATTTTGGACAGTCCCTCTTTATGTGCCCAGGCTGCTTACAAGAATAGCACAAGTCCTTTCCCATTATACACTTCCCAACATGCTCCTTTCCACACTTGTTGCACTTGAGTCCTCCTTGGCGTTGGGTTTGCTGAGTGGGCAAGACTGGTTTGCCTTGCCACTTAGGCTTGGAGCCTTTGCCCGGAAGGGGAACCTCAAACTTCCTCTTTCCTTTATTCTCCATTGGTGTAGATGATGAAGTAGTTCCCTTGAAATTCTTCTCAGCAATGTAGCACTTGCTCACTAACAACGAAAAGTCTCTAATCTCTAATGTTCCAATCCGGTCCAATAGTTCAGGTCTCAGTTCTCCCTCAAATTGAGCACACCTCCACTCCTCATCAGTCACAGCTTGAAGATAACGAGAATACTTGGCTAGTTCCTCAAACTTTGCCATATATTGACCCACTGACATGTCTCCTTGTCTGAGTTGCAGAAATTCGGTCTCCTTTTGCCTCTTGATGGTAGCCGGAAAATATTTCCCCAAAAACAAGTTTTGAAACACCTCCCAAGTCATTGGTGCCTCTGACTCTGCAGCCCGAACCTTTGCAGTCTTCCACCAATCCCCATCCTCTCCTCTCAACATATAGACTGCAAAACCCACCTTTGCTTCATCCGTGCATTTCATCACTTCAAAAATCCGATTCAAATCCCGAAGCCAATTCGCCGCTACGTCAGGGTCATAGACTCCGTTGAACTGTGGAGGGGCGTGCTTCCTAAACTCTGATAACCCCACAACAAAAGAATCCACAACATGGAGTGGTGGTGGTGGTTCTGTGTATCTCCTAGCCATCTCTTGAAGCATGGCTGCATTAGTGGCAGCTTGCTCCCGAGCCGCTTTAGCTTGGACCCGATTCGCATTCATTTGTTCTCCCATCATTTGTGTCAGGGCTTGAAGAGTTGTTGCCACAGGATCCTGAGTAGGACCCTGAGAAGAAGATGATGATGATGGAGGAGGAAAATTGACCCTTGGACGACCTCTCCTGCCGCCTGCCATAATTCCCTACATATCATCAAGCAAATTACGAGGTGATCAGTCTCTCAAGTCACAAAATAATACATATGGAATCATTAACAAACCACATAATATCTTAATCTCACAGTCCAAATGGATTGAACTGCTCTGATACCAAAATGTAACACCTTAAATTCCAAGGTAAGAACCTAGTCCGTTGGAAACTAAATTCTTAACTTAGAATTTGGAGCGCAACGTTTTGAATATCCAATAGTATCACGAAATTGTAAGAAATCCAACGAAAATCTAACAATTTAATGAACATACTAACTAATACATAACAGTCTAGTATTAGGTACAACCTTCATATAGAACACTTTTCCAAATCCACTAAGATATACAAAGTACACATACTACATGACACCAAGTTCTACTAATCCATATATACAACTAAGCATGTCGATTCAGTCAAAACAAACAAGGAATAAGACAATTATCTATCCCCCATGACCTTCACTTCCCGGATTGGGAATCCGACGACGGAGGTACCTGTTCAGCTAAACAAAATCCACATAACATGTGGTGAGATAAAAATCTCAGTGAATATAACTCATATGCATGTATATAGGGAAAAGATAGTTATGTCAATTTAGAAGCTGTAGAAATTCAACACAATTATCAAATGAGTATAATGCAACATGATGCACTCACTGCTGTGCCCAGCAGGCATGATATTATCACTTTCTAGAGTTAGATCTGAGCTCAAGCTACGGGAACCGACTTTCCCGGGGACAAATCCCACCCAAACTGGGTCGAAGCCATGTTTTCAATAACATTAATCTTTTACTTACGACATTAAGCCGCCTTGAATTCACTTTAATCATATAATTTGATATCATAACTACACTATACCTCATTCCTAGCAATTACAAACAATTAAACTAGTTTAGACTATTTCGACGTTTCGACCCCTATAAGTCAACATTCAATTTTTGAGTCCAAACATCGAATTAGCCTTTCCAATCCATAATAGTACTAAATAAAGGGATATAATCGATTAGAATGTTCATATGAGTTAAAATCAAGGGTTTCGATAGTTTCGTAACTAAAGAATTCAACGCTCGATTCTAAACTCCTATGCTCAATCTATCAATAATCACTCCAAACAAACAAACATTTATCAATCTATAAATCAACTAGCCAGCATCGACAAAAGGGAAGAGAAAGGGGTGGGAGCATGCATTGAGACCAAAAGATTCTACCATAAATGTGAGTTATACTCACCAATCTATGAAATTAAGGGAGGAATTGAGAGCTTGAAGTAATCCAATTGTCGATTCTAGCTTCAATCTCCTTCCAAGGCTCCAAAATTAACTTCATCTCTCTAGAACTCTCACTTTCTCTCTCTAGGGTTGAAAGAGGGAAAAAGAAAAATGATGCGTTCTGAATGTTGCATGTCCGATCTTTTATATAGAACAGCTGGTAATCGATTACGGTAATGCTGTAATCGATTACGGTAATGCTGTAATCGATTACCAGAGGTAGAATTTTACACTAGAAAGCATTTCTGGGAAACTGGTAATCAATTACACCCCTTGGTAATCGATTACCAAAAACTCAGTCCTCAGGTAATCGATTACAACCCTGTAAGTAATCGATTACACAAAAAATTGCTCTCAGGTAATCGATGACTACCCTGTGAGTAATCGATTACACAAAAATCTGCTCTCAGGTAATCGATGACGTAATCGATTACCACACGTTCAGCTCTCTGGTAATCGATTACCAACAGGGTTGTAATCGATTACCAGTAACAAAATTTCTTAGATTTGCTTGAGTGAAAATATTAACTTAGTTTTTAAAACTTACATTGTGATTCCTTAATTCTTCTACTTCCATTTCCTCAATTATTCACTAGTATTCTTAGTTAAAATCTTATGACTTATAAAGTCTAATATGCGGGCCGTTACACCTGCTCCTTGGAATTTCAACCTTTTCTTCCCATTATTTTTCTACTTGCCACCTTGCTCTCTATCCCAAATGTGTGAGGGACAGGATATATATATTTATTTTGGCTTGGGTGAACAAGAATAATTAATTAAGGCTCAAAATGGGTTATCAAAAGTTAGAAAAATTGTACCAAGGTTGGCTTTTTGGCTCTGGGCAGTTATATTGAAACAAATTTTTGCCTTTGTCATTTCCATATTTTCCAAAAAATAGCAAAAGATCCAAAAACTCAACCAATAAAAGTTGACAAACAGCGGTGAAAAACTCTAAATTTTCTCATTTGAAGTATCCTAATCCTAATTGATTATGGGATTAATCACAAGACCTTTTTCCTTCCTAATCTGGTTAGTTAAACTGCCTAATTTCAGAAATTTTTGAAAAACTTTTCTTTTTAAATCTTAAATCCAAAAAAAATAAATGCGGGAATGTACTGCTGCATAAAATATGTCAGAGTGAATATATACAGTAGTTAATTTAAAAGAAAAGCACTGAAAAAAATAAAAGAAAAAGAAAAGAAAAGCACCCAAAAAAATCACTGGTCCCGGTCCTGGTGGTCCTGCTCCATATGATCATCAGCAGCTGCTGCTCCACCCCCCCTCTAGAGGAATAGGCCTGTCCCCAGGCCACTGAATATACTCCTTGAACTGCTCAGGTAACATTCCTGGGTAGGGGTCAGGCCTAATAGAGTACAAATACTCCTGCAGATGAACCTGGCCCCTATGGATGGAAGTCAGCTGGGCAAAAAGGTGCTGATGATACTGATGGAGTAATGGGTCTGTTGCTACTGCTGCTGCTGGTGGTGGCTCCTGCTGCTCCTCCTCCTCAACCGCCTCATATGGTATGCAATAGGTCTCAATATATGCCCTAGTCATAGGGCGGTGGATGCGAATCGTGGGGTTCACATCCACTCCCCTAAATCTGCAGAGGGCAGTGATAAGTGCAGGGAAACCTAAACTGATCCTGGTAGCGGGAGTGCGGTCCGTGATGGTGGAGATGAAATCAGCTATCTTGGCGGTGATTATCCTAGAGATATCCACATCACCGCCTGTGAGGATAGTATGGATGAGGTGTGCCACTGTCATCTGAATGTCAGAGACATGATCAGTAGGTGTGACATTAGCAAGGATCAGCATAGTCCATATCCTTGCTAATGCTGTCATGTCCCTCCTGCGGATACGAGCAGCCTGCCCTGAGGAATTCCTCTCAAGGGAACATCCTGGTAAGCAAAGAGTCTGTGTAGTGGCCAGGTCTAGAGGATAATATCCAGCGATCCCCACCTCTCTCATCCGGAGCCGGTACTGGCACTCCATCTGATCTCTGTCCATGGGTGCCGGGTACTTGAGGGATTAGGGGTTAAAACTTAGCTATAAAACCAAGTTTTAGGATTTTGTCTAAGTAAAATTAGTAAGTTTGGGTTGCTGGTAATCGATTACAGAGAGTTTGTAATCGATTACCAAAGAGCTGAGTTTCTGGTATTCGATTACAAGGAGTTTGTAATCGATTACCTGAGAGCAGTAATTGTGGTAATCGATTACTCACAGTCTGTAATCTATTACCCGAGAGCTGAATTTTTGGTAATCGATTACCAGAAGTTGTAATCGATTACCAGATTGCCAGAAAGGATTTTTTTGTGTTAATTTCGCTGCTAGTAATCGATTACAATGGGTCTTTAATCGATTACCATGAGTTAAATGACTTAAAATCTGCAACTTAAAACATAACATTTTCATTTCTTTCTTTCATAAAAGAAACCTAGAGAGAGAGAAGGTTCTAGAGAGAAGTTTCACAATCAAGGCTTGGAGAAGGAGAATTAGGCAAGGAAACTACTTCATCTACCTTCTCAAGAGGGATTTCACTCTTGGGTGAGTATAACTCACTTGTATGATAGAGATTAGTTAGCTCCTACTCTGCATGAACCCTCCCCTTTTCTTCCCCTTGCTTGATGATGATTGATTCTTGTTTGGATTGGTGTAATCATGTTGTTTGTAGTGATTATCGATAGATTGAGCATATGAGTATAGAATCGAGCGTCGAAATCCTTAGTTTCGAAGTTTTCGAAACTATCGAAACTAACGAAATCCCTCGATTGTAACTCATACACTCATTCGAATCGGTTAAAGTTCTTTGATTAAAGCTATTTTATAACTTGGTATGGTTGTTTTTAGAGTTTGAATTGAAAATGTGGGGTTGTTATTCATAGAGTTGAAAATAGCGAGATTTACGAAATTGTCGATATGCTCAATGTATGAACCCAACTCCTTGATCTCCCTTTCTATTTAGTTATTTTGAATGATTTAGTAACGTTTGCTTAAGATTGAATGATTGATGCTAGGATTTGCCTGAAAAACCTTGAATGTCGAAGTTTATGATACCTGCAAACTTACGAAAAGTGTTATCATGTGCATTTGAACAATGTAAGCCGGTTTCGACCATGAGTTAATTAAGTCGGCCTTTGTGCTGTGAGTTAAAAAATTAAGTAAATAAGTAAAACACGACTTCGGTCCAGTTTGGGTGGGATTCGTCCCCGGGAAAGCCGGTTCCCGTAGTCTGAGCTCAGGTCCAACTCTAGAAAGTGATAAGATCATGCCTGCCGGGCACAACAGTGAGTGTATCATGAGCATCATAACTTTCATTACTCAACAATTTATGTTAATCGAATTATGTATTGCTTTTAGTTGTTTTTGACTATTGGTAATCATGTTTTATGTATTTAGTTCATAAATGTGTTATATGTGAAGTTTGTTAAATTGTCACATTGTCATTGATATCTGCTCCCTGCATTCATGCATGTGATTGTATTCACTGGGATTATTATCTCACCCCACATTTCGGGGATATATTTTAGTGGTGCAAGTACCTCCGGTGAGGTTGAGGAAGTTAAGGTGAGGGTGGAGTTGAGCCTTATTTCAGTTGGAAGAGTAGCTTAATGGAAGTAGTTCCTGGAGTAGTTGTTTTCGTTTAATTGATTATTCGATGAGATGTATTGATGTAAAATGTATAAGTGTAATTATTTCTGAGTTGGCCACTGAGGCCTAGTTTTAATCTTATGATATGTAGGATATCGAATTGTACTGGTTTTTGCTGGTTTTCAGGTTAAGCTGAATTTCTGGTAATTGTCAGGTTTTAGGGGAGACTCTGCCGGATTTTCGGTATGAGTTTATTGAATCGCACTTCTCTAAGTGTGAATTCTTCTCTAAACAAGTAGGTTTCATACCTATTTAAGGTCTTTAACGTTTGTCTTGTTTTGGCTTAAGCTAATCGTTGGAAAATTTAAGCAAATGTATGACGATATCGGAAATTTAACGAAATGATTTCAAGGAGTCCAGGAATAGTGTCTCCAACGGGCATTATTTCTGAGTCCAGAAATTAGGGCGTTACAAAGGGATATTTTGGGGTATAAATTACTATTTTAACCTTGATAAGTGTAATAAAAACTATATGAAAATAACGCTAATTTTACACTTATCAGTATGTCGCTGTAAGCTTCTGCGGTCTTTGGGTCCCGGAACCTGCGAGGGTCATACTAAATCTCCTCCTATGGTGGCTGGCGAGGTCTCTTGCCCTGTTGGGCACCACTCCTAGAACTGCTCCCTCTGACTATCTTGGTGCGTGCCATCTGCAATATTGGTTACCAAAAATTATTTATGCAACAAAAGTAGATTATTTAGAATTAATTGATTAAACGTCCAAATTAAATCAATAATTAAATAATCTTTCAATTAATTATTTGCAAAAATTTTTTATTTTAAAATTACCTCTTTATTAATTAATTAATTTATTAAGAACATGCAAAAATGATCAGTTAAAGCAAGCCTTAATTAATTATTTAATAATAAGAAGTAGGTAACCAATATTAATGCTCAAAAACCATGTTATTCAGAAACATGCATGAAAACACAATTATTTTTATTTTGGTTATGCAAAAATATTATATATGTTTCTTAAGCAGGCATATACCAAAAATAAATAATTTGTAATAATTCTTTGAGCAATTAAAAAGAATAAACTACCACCTAATATCTCCTAAATAAGTCCTAGCAGCATGCATTCTAGACTTAAGGCTTTTCTAAACAAATATTTCTATCCGAAAATGTCCTAAAAGCCTAAGTCTCTACCCTAAGATTTCTACAAAAATTAAGGACTCAAATAAAATTCTGATCGGTGCAGAACCTTTAAAATACTAAAACATACCTGGTATAGCTTAAGAAATGGTAAAAGCAAGGGTATGTGGGTAGAAACAGCAAAAATGACAATTAGAATCTCAGAGAATCGGGGAGAGATTTGGAAATTTAAAAAATTTTGAATTCCCCTCCGTAAAAATAGGCTCAGCGCGCTCATGCGCTGCACATGCGCTTAGCGCGGGTGCAGCGCGGGTGCTTCAGCAGAAGACGAAGCGCTGCGCACACGCTACAGTATGCGCTTAGCGTATACGAAGCGTGTGTGCGCTTTGTCATGCGCTTAGCGCATATAAAGCATACAAGCCCAGTTTTTATTTTCCTTTTTGCTATTTTTATCCATTTCATCTTTTACTATACCATTTCCTAATCTATATAGGTAGACACTTAATAAAGAAGAATGAAATAAACAAAAAAATGCTGGGTTGCCTCCCAGGAAGCGTTTTGTTTAACGTCTCTTAGTTTGACGCCTGATTTTCTATTTTTTTTTTCATGGTGGCCTTAATTGGAGGGTGATGGTTGATTCTGTGCCACTCCTTCCTGTGAATTCCCATCCTCCAATCCATTTGTTCCCTGTTTCTGCTTCTCTGCCTTCTTCCTCAGTAGCTGATAGTGTCCTTTTCCTCTTCTTGAACCTCCAAACATGTTCTGGCTGGTTTAGCTTCATTCTTGGTTTCCTCAGAAATTTGGAAACCTTCTTTTTCCTCTTGGTTTCTTGATCTTCCATCAAGATTCCCTTCTTGTCTTCCTGCAGCCTTGCTTGAAATTGGTAGATCCCATCAGTAGGATCTTTTTCACATTGTTGAAGAGGTTGGAAAATCTTGGGGATTCCCTTATCAATATGAAAGGTGATCCTTTCATCCTTTGAACGCACTTGGTACTCCCCTTTGTCAATATCCACAATCAGCTTGGTGTATCAATTTGTAAAGTTTTAGAAAATTGAATTTTCAATTGTTCCAAAACTTTTTCAAAAAAATAAATAAATAAATAAATAAATAAAAAATACTTTTTCTTTTCCTTTCCTTTAATTTCTTTTAGTTCTTCGTATTTTTTTATTTCTTTTCTTTTTAGTTCTTTTATTTTCTTTTTTTAAATTTCTTTTGTATTTCTTTCTTTTAAATTTTTCTTTATTAAATTTTTAAATTTTAATTTCTTTTATTTTCGTATTTTTTTTAAAAT
Organism: Sesbania bispinosa; assembly: GCA_026901365.1. Lineage (NCBI taxonomy): Eukaryota > Viridiplantae > Streptophyta > Magnoliopsida > Fabales > Fabaceae > Sesbania > Sesbania bispinosa. The sequence continues at coordinate 136,180 of QLOH01000503.1, read as the reverse complement.
ATATATATATATATATTATTATCTGTTTGTTATCTTACCCAATCTTCAGGTTCTTTGTTTATGCTTTTAAGAAGTCAGGTGTCCCCAAAACAATTAATCTTTGATCCAGAAATTGAGAGGACAACCAGGAGGAAAAGAAGCCAAAGAAGAAGGAGGAGGATAGTAACAGACGAGCCACAAGATATGGCAGGAGTACAACATAGAAGGACTTTGGGAGACTATGTCAGAAATCAAGGCCCTCGCCACCATTCTAGCATTGTGTTACCCACAACTGCAAAGACCTTGGAGCTGAAAGCTGCTCATCTCAGCCTCATAAATGCAAATCAATTCGCAGGATTGGATCATGAGGATCCACATAACCATCTCTTTAATTTTTCCGAATTGATAGGCACTATGGGATTTGAAGAAGGAGACTTAGAATTCGTATACTTACGTCTTTTTCCTTTTTCTTTGATAGGGAAAGCGAAAGAATGGTTGAAGTCTCATCCAAATCAAAGCTTGCATACGCGGGATATTGTGGAAGAAAAGTTCTTGGACAGATTCTTTCCAGCAAGAAAGCACATCCAAGCAAAAGCAGAAATATCCTTATTCATGCAAGGAGCAAATGAGTCACTCTATGAAGCCTGGGAGAGATACAAGACCCTGCTAAGGAAATGCCCAAATCATGGTTACGAGGATATTGCTCAACTAAATATGTTTTGCAAAGGACTCAGACCAGATTCCAAATCCTTCATTGATGCCTCAGCAGGAGGGACTATCTTATCCGTGGAACCAGAAAGAGTTGTGATGATCATCGAGAACATGGCTCATAATGACCAACAGGCTCAACATGGAAGGCAACCAGTACAGATGCAAGCAAAGGGAGTACTAGAGCTCATTCAGATGATGTCATTCTAGCTGAACAAAAAATATTCAAAAGGAAACTAGAGGCACTTACAAAAACGTTGGAAGCACTCCCTCAGCAATTAAAGGCCATCCATGCTCAACCAGTTCAGACCCAACCAATGAATTGCGACTTCTATGGAGGAGACCATGCAAATGGTCAGTGTTCTATTCAAGATACACAAACAGAACAAGTCAACATCATGGGAAATCAAAGGGGGCAAGGAAGTTTCTCCAACAACAACAACTACTATTCTCAAGGGTGGAGGAACTACCAAGCCAATTCTGGATGGCGTCAAAATGGTGGAAATAGACAGACTCCTTATCAGCAGCAACAACCTTCAGTAAATGACAAGATCTCAAGGATGGAAGAGAAGCTTGATGCACTCATTTCGGGCTTTGAAGGATATAAAAAGAATAATGATGCATCAATCAAGGCGTTGGAACAGCAAGTGGGCCAGCTAGCACAAGACATGGGAGAATTCAAGAAGAGCCACTTTTCAGCGCATACTCTTACTAACCCCAAGGAACAGTGTCATTTGATTGCTACTGATGGCAATCAGCTAGAAGATGGTGAGGAAGACAAGGAAATTATCCTAGAGGAACAGTCATCCCAAGAAGAAAAAGCCCATAAACCATGTGAGATAGAGGAAACAGTGACCTATGATGAAGAAAAAAAGAAGGTAACCAATGAAGTTTTTATCAGAGAGAAAGCGCTTGACCCAGGTAAGTTCACTATCCCAATAAATATTAAAAACTTACCTACCACTCATGCTTTACTCGATCTTGGAGCGAGCATCAATTTGATGCCGCTGACATATTTTAACAAGTTGAGTGATGTGAAGGTTAAGCCTGCTGATGTAGAATTACTGTTCGCAAACAAGTCTACTCAAAGCCCTTATGGGATTATAGAAGAACTGCTTGTTAGAGTGGATAAGTTTGTGTACGCAGTAGATTTCATCATCACAGAGACAGAAGAAGTGGACGCTGATGTCCCCCTCATTTTGGGAAGACCTTTTATGAAAACTGCCAAGCTGATTGTGGACATTGACAAAGGGGAGTACCAAGTGCGTTCAAAGGATGAAAAGATCACCTTTCATATTGATAAGGGAAGCCCCAAGATTTCCCAAACTCTTCAACAAAGTGAAAAAGATCCTACTGATGGGATCTATCAATTTCAAGCAAGGCTGCAGGAAGACAAGAAGAAGGGAATCTTGATGGAAGATCAAGAAACCAAGAGGAAAAAGAAGGTTTCCAAATTTCTGAGGAAACCAAGAATGAGGGTAAAGCAGCCAGAACATGTTTGGAGGTTCAAGAAGAGGAAAAGGACACTATCAGCTATTGAGGAAGAAGGCAGAGAAGCAGAAACAGGGAACAAATGGATTGGAGGATGGGAATTCACAGGAAGGAGTGGCATGGAATCAACCATCATCCTCCAATTAAGGCCACCATGAAAAAAATAGAAAATCAGGCGTCAAGCTAAGAAACGTTAAACAAAGCGCTTCCTGGGAGGCAACCCAGCATTTTTTTATTTATTTAATTCTTCTTTATTGAGTGTCTACCTGTATAGATTAGAAAAGGGTATAGTAAAAGGTAAAATGGATAAAAACAGCAAAAAGGAAAATAAAAACTGGGCTTGTACGCTTTATATGCGCTAAGCGCATGATAAAGCGCACACACGCTTCGTATACGCTAAGCGCATACTGAAGCGTGTGCGCAACGCTTCGTCTTCTGCTGAAGCACACGCGCTGCACCCGCACTAAGCGCATGTGCAGCGCATGAGCGCCCTGAGCCTATTTTAATGGAGGGGAATTCGAAATTTTTCAAATTTCCAAATCTCACTCCGATTCTCTGAGATTCTAATTGTCATTTTTGTTGTTTCTACCCACATGTCGTTGCTTTTACCATTTCTTAAGCTATACCAGGTATGTTTTAGTATTTTAAAGGATCTGCACCGATCAGAATTTTTATTTGAGTCCTTATTTTTTCTAGAAATCTTAGGGTAGAGACCTAGGCTTTTAGGACATTTTAGGATAGAAATATTTGTTTAGAAAAGCCTTAAGTCTAGAATGCATGCTGCTAGGATTTATTTAGGAGATATTAGGTGGTAGTTTATTCTTTTTAAATTCTCAATAAATTATTTCAAATTATTTATTTTTGGTATATACCTGCTTAAGAAAAATATATAATATTTTTGCATAACAAAAATAAAAATAATTGTGTTTTCATGCATGTTTCTGAATAACATGGTTTTTGAGCATTAATATTGGTTACCTACATCTTACTATTAAATAATTAATTAAGGCTTGCTTTAACTGATCATTTTTGCATGTTCTTAATTAATTAATTAATTAATTAATAAAGAGGTAATTTTAAAATAAAAAATTTTTGCAAATAATTAATTGAAAGATTATTATAATTATTGATTGAAATTGGCCATTTAATCAATTGATTCTAAATAATCTACTTTTGTTGCATAAATAATTTTTGGTAACCAATATTGCAGATGGCACGCACCAAGATAGTCAGAGGGAGCAGTTCTAGGAGTGGTGCCCAATAGGGCAAGAGACCTCGCCAGCCACCACAGGAGGAGATTGAGTATGACCCTCGCAGGTTCCGGGACTCAAAGACCGTAGAAGCTTACAGCGACATACAGGGCTGTAACTTCATTAAGGAGAGACCTGTTAGACTCCATCCAGGGGAGTACGAGGAGTTCAGATCAGAGATACACACGAGGAACTGGGTGCGCCTCAGCAGCCCGGATGGCCATTTTGACCCTACACTGGTGAGGGAGTTCTCTGCCAATGCCCATGGACCAGACAGGACATTATTTGTTAGGGGCATTGAGATCAGCTTTGATTGCGACGCAATCAATGCACTACTCCAGTACCTGGCACCCCTGGACAGAGATCAGATGGAGTGCCACTACCAGCTCCGGATGAGAGGTAGGGATCGCTGGATATGATCCTCTAGACCTGGCCACTACACAGACTCTTTGCTTACCAGGATGTTCCCTTGAGAGGAATTCCTCAGGGCAGGCTGCTCGTATCCGCAGGAGGGACATGACAACATTAGCAAGGATGTGGACTGTGCTGATCCTTGCTAATGTCACACCTACTAATCATGTCTCTGACATTCAGATGACAGTGGAACACCTCATCCATACTATCCTCACAGGCAGTGATGTGGATATCTCTAGGATCATCACCGCCAAGATAGCTGATTTCATCTCCACCATCACGGACCGCACTCCCGCTACCAGGATCAGTTTAGGTTTCCCTGTACTTATCACTGCCCTCTGCAGATTTAGGGGAGTGGATGTGAACCCCACGATTCGCATCCACCGCCCTATGACTAGGGCATATATTGAGACCTACTGCAACACCATATGAGGCGGTTGAGGAGGAGGAGCAGCAGGAGCCACCACCAGCACCAGCACCAGCAACAGACCCATTACTCCATCAGTATCATCAGCACCTTTTTGCCCAGCTGACTTCCATCCATAGGGGCCAGGTTCATCTGCAGGAGTATTTGTACTCTATTAGTCCTGACCCCTACCCAGGCATGTTACCTGAGCAGTTAAAGAAGTATATTCAGTGGCCTGGGGACAGGCCTATTCCTCTAGAGGGGGGTGGAGCAGCAGCTGCTGATGATCATATGGAGCAGGACCACCAGGACCAGTGATTTTTTCGGTGCTTTTCTTTTCTTTTTCTTTTATTTGTTTTTAATCTTTGGCATGTACTGTATATATTCACTCTGACATATTTTATGCAGCAGTACATTCCCGCATTTATTTTTTTTTTTTTTGGATTTAGGATTTAAAAAAGAAAATTCTTTCAAAAATTTCTGAAATTAGGCAGTTTAACTAACCAGCTTAGGAAGGAAAAAGGTCTTGTGATTAATCCCATAATCAATTAGGATTAGGATACTTCACATGAGAATCAATCAGGGTAGTTAATTAAAACCAATAAATATTTTATCAAGGAATTTAGCCAAGTAACCGGTGAGTTGAGAGCCCAAACAGAAAATTAAGAGTTTTTCACCGCTGTTTGTCAACTTTTATTGGTTGAGTTTTTAGATCTTTTGCTATTTTTTTGGAAAATATGGAAATGACAAAGGCAAAAATTTGTTTTCAATATATCTGCCCAGAGCCAAAAAGCCAACCTTGGTACAATTTTTCCAATTTTTGATAACCCATTTTGAGCCTTAATTAATTATTCTTGTTCACCCAAGCCAAAATAAATATATATATCCTGTCCCTCACACATTTGGGATAGAGAGCAAGGTGGCAAGTAGAAAAATAATGGCAAGAAAAGGTTGAAATTCCAAGGAGCAGGTACAGAAAAACAAAAAGAAAAAGAAGAGCACTCCCCCTAAAATCAAAAATAAAAGTGAATAAATTGAATAAGTTGGGGGAGTGCATCTTCAAACAAGGAAAGAGGCCTGCAAAGAAGAGAAATAAATCAAGAAAAAAAAATGGTGGAAGGAGAGAAAATTGAAAGCAACATCCAAAGATACTCTCTATTCTAGATTATCCAGAAAAACCATAATTTCTTGACATCCCAGCCTCATTACAACCTTGAAAAGACCTTTTGATCCATATTAACCATAAACAGGCTTAGGAATTAGAAACGACTATCAATCTTAGTTGTTCAGCAGTGGTGAAAACATTGAGGGAAACAGTACCCGTGAGCATGAGTGAAATTCCTTGGAATTTTGTTTATTGCTTTAATTGCTACTCCTGAGAAAATTCAAATTGTTGGTTGTGTTTTGATTTCGGTTGAAACATGGTAATATTTCTTGATCTCAATTTTTCTTAATTTGGAAAGTGACTTCTGCCTAATAAAGAGATAATAAAAAAAATTTGTAGATGTCTTGAGAATTATTATCAAGGATGTTTTGAAAATCTAACTGCAAGGGGGTCTTGCTTGAGGACAAGCAAGAAATTAAGTTGGGGGGTATTTGATAAGTGTAAATTAGCGTTAATTTCATATAGTTTTTATTACACTTATCAACGATAAAACAGTAAATTATGCCCCAAAATATCCCTTTATATTAATATTTATAATAATTGTATTTATTTGATTTAAATTTGAATATGATGCTATTTTAAATAGAAATTTGCTATTTTATGCAGAATTATAGCATATTTGGGACAAGAGTGGAAATAGCATCAGAATGGAGGATATTGCAGATTCAGAAATTAAATAAAGAAAAGAAAATCAGAGAATCCTGCAAAGAATCTCTCCAATTCAAATCTACAGCAGATAAATACAAAATAATTCAGATAAAGGGATAAAGGAAAACCAGATAAGATCAGAAGGAGATCAAGAGGTTAGATCCACAAATCAAGGAAAGTTGCAGCGTGTCACAAGCTCCACACACGCGCTTAGCGCATGTGCAGCGCAATTCCAAGAATCACACGCTCCATTTGCGCTAAGCACACGTGGAGCGCATGAGGAAAACAGTCAGGCTTCATATGCGCTAAGCGCACATGAAGCGTAGCGATTAATGAAGTCGCGCGCAAGAATGACGTCAATTAATGAAAGGGAAGCTCCTGATTGGTCAAGCTTCAGACAAGTGACGTCAATTAATGAAAAGGCAGCCTCTGATTGGATAAAACACAAACTAGTGACATCACAACCTGATCCCTTCAGGGTTTTCCAACTCTATAAATAGAGCCCTTAGCAAAAGTCACAGACACTGAAACACAGAGAGAGTAGTATAGGATTGAGAAAGGTGATAGATTTCTCAGTGGTTTTTAATGGCTACTATTTGTAGCTAAGCTCTCCAGTAGGACTTGATGTAGTAGATTCAATCACCTTGTGTATAAGAATTCTTTCTTTTTATTTATGATCTTCTGCTTGTAATTTATCGGTATCTTTATGCTATTTGTAATGCATCACCTCCGCGCGTGCGCCGGGGTGGTAGGCTAGTGCTCTGGATATAAAAAGTGGAACTCCGTCTAGTATCAGAGGTAGGTGAGCATGGAGCTGTCTATGAAGATTATTCTCGGATTGCTAAAGGTACTCGATTTAGTCATATCGTAGTATAAGGATTGTATTCTAACGATTGAAGGTTCAGTGAGTGACACACCCCTTCATAGGTGCCTTATATGAAAGTATGGCTAAATCGATAGCGCTGATTGCAAAATACGGGAAATGTTCGGGGTCGCCAAGCCACTTTGAATGCCTATAGAGAATAGCTTTTGGCGTTTATTTATGATGTTATAGGGGAATTTGCGGGTACGATAATTACCAGGAATGCCTTATAATTATTGTAAATAAACAATGCTAAGGTGATTACAAGTATGATCACAAATAAGGGAAGGGATTCGCATGCAAAAGGGGGGGAGATGAAACGAAGTCAAGTCCTAGTCCAAATTATTACTCTTCTCACGTTTATCTGTTGTTTTTATTTTATTTATTTTTATCGCGAAAACAACCAAACCATTTTACAAACCGATTTTATTGAAAATACAATCGCTACTATTTTACAAATTAAAACCGCTCCCTGTGGATACGATATCTTACTTACTCTATAACTGCTGGATTTTTGGTACACTTGCCAGGATTCCATCAAGTTTTTGGCGCCGTTGCCGGGGAGCGGTGTATCAATTTGTAAAGTTTTAGAAAATTGAATTTTCAATTGTTCTAAAACTTTTTCAAAAAAAAATAAATAAGTAAGTAAATAAAAAATATTTTTTCTTTTCCTTTCCTTTAATTTTTTTAGTTCTTCGTATTTTTTTTTATTTCTTTTCTTTTTAGTTCTTTTATCCTCTTTTTATAAATTTCTTTTTGTATTTCTTTCTTTGAAATTTTTCTTTATTAAATTTTTAAATTTTAATTTATTTTTATTTTCGTATTTTTAAAATATATATTATTATTTGTTTGTTATCTTACCCAATCTTCAGATTCTTTGTTTATGCTTTTAAGAAGCCAGGTGTCCCCAAAACAATTAATCTTTGATCCAGAAATCGAGAGGACAACCAGGAGGAAGAGAAGCCAAAGAAGAAGAAGGAGGATAGTAACAGACGAGCCACAAGAAATGGCAGGAGTACAACATAGAAGGACTTTGGGAGACTATGTCAGAAATGAAGGCCCTCGCCACCATTCTAGCATTGTGTTACCAATAACTGCAAAGACCTTGGAGTTGAAAGCTGCTCATCTCAACCTCATAAATGCAAATCAATTCGCAGGATTGGATCATGAGGATCCACATAACCCATCTCTCTAATTTTTACGAATTGATAGGCACTATGGGATTTGAAGAAGGAGACTTAGAATCCGTATACTTACGTCTTTTTCCTTTTTCTTTGATAGGGAAAGCGAAAGAATGGTTGAAGTCTCATCCAAATCAAAGCTTGCATACGTGGGATATTGTGGAAGAAAAGTTCTTGGACAGATTCTTTCCAGCAGGAAAGCACATCCAAGCAAAAGCAGAAATATCCTCATTCATGCAAGGAGCAAATGAGTCACTCTATGAAGCCTGGGAGAGATACAAGACCCTGCTAAGGAAATGCCCGAATCATGGTTACGAGGATATTGCTCAACTAAATATGTTTTGCAAAGGACTCAGACCAGATTCCAAATCCTTCATTGATGCCTCAGCAGGAGGGACTATCTTATCCGTGGAACCAGAAAGAGTTGTGATGATCATCGAGAACATGGCTCATAATGACCAACAGGCTCAACATGGAAGGCAACCAGTACAGATGCAAGCAAAGGGAGTACTAGAGCTCAATTCCAATGATGCCATTCTAGCTGAACAGAAATTATTCAAAAGGCAACTAGAGGCACTTACAAAAACCTTGGAAGCACTCCCTCAGCAATTAAAGGCCATCCATGCTCAACCAGTTCAGACCCAACCAATGAATTGCAACTTCTGTGGAGGAGACCACGCAAATGGTCAGTGTTCTATTCAAGATACACAAACAGAACAAGTCAACTTCATGGGAAATCAAAGGGGGCAAGGAAGTTTCTCCAACAACAACAACTACTATTCTCAAGGGTGGAGGAACAACCAAGCCAATTCTGGATGGCGTCAAAATGGTGGAAATAGACAGACTCCTTATCAGCAGCAACAACCTTCAGTAAATGACAAGATCTCAAGGATGGAAGAGAAGCTTGATGCACTCATTTCGGGCTTTGAAGGATATAAAAAGAATAATGATGCATCAATCAAGGCGTTGGAACAGCAAGTGGGCCAGCTAGCACAAGACATGGGAGAATTCAAGAAGAGCCATTTTTCAGCGCATACTCTTACTAACCCCAAGGAACAGTGTCATTTGATTGCTACTGATGGCAATCAGCTAGAAGATGGTGAGGAAGATGAGGAAATTATCCTAGAGGAACAGTCATCCCAAGAAGAAAAAGTCCATAAACCATGTGAGATAGAGGAAACAGTGACCTATGATGAAGAAAAAAAGAAGGTAACCAATGAGGTTTTTATCACAGAGAAAGCGCTTGACCCAGGTAAGTTCACTATCCCAATAAATATTAAAAACTTACCTACCACTCATGCTTTACTTGATCTTGGAGCGAGCATCAATTTGATGCCGCTGACATATTTTAACAAGTTGAGTGATGTGAAGGTTAAGCCTGCTGATGTAGAATTACTGTTCGCAAACAAGTCTACTCAAAGCCCTTATGGGATTATAGAAGAACTGCTTGTTAGAGTGGATAAGTTTGTGTACGCAGTAGATTTCATCATCAATGAGACAAAAGAAGTGGACGCTGATGTCCCCCTCATTTTGGGAAGAACTTTTATGAAAATTGCCAAGCTGATTGTGGACATTGACAAAGGGGAGTACCAAGTGCATTCAAAGGATGAAAGGATCACCTTTCATATTGATAAGGGAAGCCCCAAGATTTTCCAACCTCTTCAACAAAGTGAAAAAGATCCTACTGATGGGATCTACCAATTTCAAGCAAGGCTGCAGGAAGACAAGAAGAAAGGAATCTTGATGGAAGATCAAGAAACCAAGAGAAAAAGAAGGTTTCCCAATTTCTGAGGAAACCAATAATGAGGGTAAAGCAGCCAGAACATGTTTGGAGGTTCAAGAAGAGGAAAAGGACACTATCAGCTACTGAGGAAGAAGGCAGAGAAGCAGAAACAGGGAACAAATGGATTGGAGGATGGGAATTCAAAGGAAGGAGTAGCATGGAATCAACCATCATCCTCCAATTAAGGCCACCATGAAAAAAAATATAAAATAAGGCGTCAAGCTAAGAGACGTTAAACAAAGCGCTTCCTGGTAGGCAACCCAGCATTTTTTTTATTTTTTTTTATTTCATTCCTCTTTATTGAGTGTCTACCTGTATAGATTAGGAAAAGGGTATAGTAAAAGCTAAAATAGATAAAAACAGCAAAAAGGAAAATAAAAATTGGGCTTGTACGCTTTATATGCGCTAAGCGCATTATAAAGCGCACACACGCTTCGTATACGCTAAGCGCATACTGCAGCGTGTGCGCAGCGCTTCGTCTTCTGCTGAAGCACATGCGCTGCACCCGCGCTAAGCGCATGTGCAGCGCATGAGCGCGCTGAGCCTATTTTAACGGAGGGGAATTCGAAATTTTTCAAATTTCCAAATCTCTCTCCGATTCTCTGAGATTCTAATTGTCATTTTTGCTGTTTCTACCCACATACCCTTTCTTTTACCATTTCTTAAGCTATACCAGGTATGTTTTAGTATTTTAAACGTTCTGCACCAATCAGAATTTTTATTTGAGTCCTTATTTTTTCTAGAAATCTTAGGGTAGAGACTTAGGATTTTAGGACATTTTAGGATAGAAATATTTGTTTAGAAAAGCCTTAAGTCTAGAATGCATGCTACTAGGACTTATTTAGGAGATATTAGGTGGTAGTTTATTCTTTTTAAATGCTCAATGAATTATTACAAATTATTTATTTTTGGTATATGCCTGCTTAAGAAAAATATATAATATTTTTGCATAACCAAAATAAAATAATTGTGTTTTCATGCATGTTTCTGAATAACATGGTTTTTGAGCATTAATATTGGTTACCTACTTCTTATTATTAAATAATTAATTAAGGCTTGCTTTAACTGATCATTTTACATGTTCTTAATAAATTAATTAATTAATAAAGAGGTAATTTTAAAATCAAATATTGTTGCAAATAATTAATTGAAAGATTATTTTAATTATATATTTAAATTGGCCATTTAATCAATTGATTTTAAATAATCTACTTTTGTTGCATAAATAATTTTTGTTAACCAATATTGCAGATGGCACGCATCAAGATAGTCAGAGGGAGCAGTTCTAGGAGTGGTGCCCAACAGGGCAAGAGACCTCGCCAGCCACCACAGGAGGAGATTGAGTATGACCCTCGCAGGTTCCGGGACTCAAAGACCGTAGAAGCTTACAGCGACATACAGGGCTGTAACTTCATTAAGGAGAGACCTGTTAGACTCCATCCAGGGGAGTACGAGGAGTTCAGATCAGAGATACACACGAGGAACTGGGTGCGCCTCAGCAGCCCGGATGGCCATTTTGACCCTACACTGGTGAGGGAGTTCTCTGCCAATGCCCATGGACCAGACAGGACATTATTTGTTAGGGGCATTGAGATCAGCTTTGATTGCGACGCAATCAATGCACTACTCCAGTACCTGGCACCCCTGGACAGAGATCAGATGGAGTGCCACTACCAGCTCCGGATGAGAGGTAGGGATCGCTGGATATGATCCTCTAGACCTGGCCACTACACAGACTCTTTGCTTACCAGGATGTTCCCTTGAGAGGAATTCCTCAGGGCAGGCTGCTCGTATCCGCAGGAGGGACATGACAACATTAGCAAGGATGTGGACTGTGCTGATCCTTGCTAATGTCACACCTACTAATCATGTCTCTGACATTCAGATGACAGTGGAACACCTCATCCATACTATCCTCACAGGCAGTGATGTGGATATCTCTAGGATCATCACCGCCAAGATAGCTGATTTCATCTCCACCATCACGGACCGCACTCCCGCTACCAGGATCAGTTTAGGTTTCCCTGTACTTATCACTGCCCTCTGCAGATTTAGGGGAGTGGATGTGAACCCCACGATTCGCATCCACCGCCCTATGACTAGGGCATATATTGAGACCTACTGCACACCATATGAGGCGGTTGAGGAGGAGGAGCAGCAGGAGCCACCACCAGCACCAGCACCAGCAACAGACCCATTACTCCATCAGTATCATCAGCACCTTTTTGCCCAGCTGACTTCCATCCATAGGGGCCAGGTTCATCTGCAGGAGTATTTGTACTCTATTAGTCCTGACCCCTACCCAGGCATGTTACCTGAGCAGTTAAAGAAGTATATTCAGTGGCCTGGGGACAGGCCTATTCCTCTAGAGGGGGGTGGAGCAGCAGCTGCTGATGATCATATGGAGCAGGACCACCAGGACCAGTGATTTTTTTCGGTGCTTTTCTTTTCTTTTTCTTTTATTTGTTTTTAATCTTTGGCATGTACTGTATATATTCACTCTGACATATTTTATGCAGCAGTACATTCCCGCATTTATTTTTTTTTTTTTTGGATTTAGGATTTAAAAAGAAAATTCTTTCAAAAATTTCTGAAATTAGGCAGTTTAACTAACCAGCTTAGGAAGGAAAAAGGTCTTGTGATTAATCCCATAATCAATTAGGATTAGGATACTTCACATGAGAATCAATCAGGGTAGTTAATTAAAACCAATAAATATTTTATCAAGGAATTTAGCCAAGTAACCGGTGAGTTGAGAGCCCAAACAGAAAATTAAGAGTTTTTCACCGCTGTTTGTCAACTTTTATTGGTTGAGTTTTTAGATCTTTTGCTATTTTTTTGGAAAATATGGAAATGACAAAGGCAAAAATTTGTTTTCAATATATCTGCCCAGAGCCAAAAAGCCAACCTTGGTACAATTTTTCCAATTTTTGATAACCCATTTTGAGCCTTAATTAATTATTCTTGTTCACCCAAGCCAAAATAAATATATATATCCTGTCCCTCACACATTTGGGATAGAGAGCAAGGTGGCAAGTAGAAAAATAATGGCAAGAAAAGGTTGAAATTCCAAGGAGCAGGTACAGAAAAACAAAAAGAAAAAGAAGAGCACTCCCCCTAAAATCAAAAATAAAAAGTGAATAAATTGAATAAGTTGGGGGAGTGCATCTTCAAACAAGGAAAGAGGCCTGCAAAGAAGAGAAATAAATCAAGAAAAAAAATGGTGGAAGGAGAGAAAATTGAAAGCAACATCCAAAGATACTCTCTATTCTAGATTATCCAGAAAAAACCATAATTTCTTGACATCCCAGCCTCATTACAACCTTGAAAAGACCTTTTGATCCATATTAACCATAAACAGGCTTAGGAATTAGAAACGACTATCAATCTTAGTTGTTCAGCAGTGGTGAAAACATTGAGGGAAACAGTACCCGTGAGCATGAGTGAAATTCCTTGGAATTTTGTTTATTGCTTTAATTGCTACTCCTGAGAAAATTCAAATTGTTGGTTGTGTTTTGATTTCGGTTGAAACATGGTAATATTTCTTGATCTCAATTTTTCTTAATTTGGAAAGTGACTTCTGCCTAATAAAGAGATAATAAAAAAAATTTGTAGATGTCTTGAGAATTATTATCAAGGATGTTTTGAAAATCTAACTGCAAGGGGGTCTTGCTTGAGGACAAGCAAGAAATTAAGTTGGGGGGTATTTGATAAGTGTAAAATTAGCGTTAATTTCATATAGTTTTTATTACACTTATCAACGATAAAACAGTAAATTATGCCCCAAAATATCCCTTTATATTAATATTTATAATAATTGTATTTATTTGATTTAAATTTGAATATGATGCTATTTTAAATAGAAATTTGCTATTTTATGCAGAATTATAGCATATTTGGGACAAGAGTGGAAATAGCATCAGAATGGAGGATATTGCAGATTCAGAAATTAAATAAAGAAAAGAAAATCAGAGAATCCTGCAAAGAATCTCTCCAATTCAAATCTACAGCAGATAAATACAAAAATAATTCAGATAAAGGGATAAAGGAAAACCAGATAAGATCAGAAGGAGATCAAGAGGTTAGATCCACAAATCAAGGAAAGTTGCAGCGTGTCACAAGCTCCACACACGCGCTTAGCGCGTGTGCAGCGCAATTCCAAGAATCACACGCTCCATTTGCGCTAAGCACACGTGGAGCGCATGAGGAAAACAGTCAGGCTTCATATGCGCTAAGCGCACATGAAGCGTAGCGATTAATGAAGTCGCGCGCAAGAATGACGTCAATTAATGAAAGGGAAGCTCCTGATTGGTCAAGCTTCAGACAAGTGACGTCAATTAATGAAAAGGCAGCCTCTGATTGGATAAAACACAAACTAGTGACATCACAACCTGATCCCTTCAGGGTTTTCCAACTCTATAAATAGAGCCCTTAGCAAAAGTCACAGACACTGAAACACAGAGAGAGTAGTATAGGATTGAGAAAGGTGATAGATTTCTCAGTGGTTTTTAATGGCTACTATTTGTAGCTAAGCTCTCCAGTAGGACTTGATGTAGTAGATTCAATCACCTTGTGTATAAGAATTCTTTCTTTTTATTTATGATCTTCTGCTTGTAATTTATCGGTATCTTTATGCTATTTGTAATGCATCACCTCCGCGCGTGCGCCGGGGTGGTAGGCTAGTGCTCTGGATATAAAAAGTGGAACTCCGTCTAGTATCAGAGGTAGGTGAGCATGGAGCTGTCTATGAAGATTATTCTCGGATTGCTAAAGGTACTCGATTTAGTCATATCGTAGTATAAGGATTGTATTCTAACGATTGAAGGTTCAGTGAGTGACACACCCCTTCATAGGTGCCTTATATGAAAGTATGGCTAAATCGATAGCGCTGATTGCAAAATACGGGGAATGTTCGGGGTCGCCAAGCCACTTTGAATGCCTATAGAGAATAGCTTTTGGCGTTTATTTATGATGTTATAGGGGAATTTGCGGGTACGATAATTACCAGGAATGCCTTATAATTATTGTAAATAAACAATGCTAAGGTGATTACAAGTATGATCACAAATAAGGGAAGGGATTCGCATGCAAAAGGGGGGGAGATGAAACGAAGTCAAGTCCTAGTCCAAATTATTACTCTTCTCACGTTTATCTGTTGTTTTTATTTTATTTATTTTTATCGCGAAAACAACCAAACCATTTTACAAACCGATTTTATTGAAAATACAATCGCTACTATTTTACAAATTAAAACCGCTCCCTGTGGATACGATATCTTACTTACTCTATAACTGCTGGATTTTTGGTACACTTGCCAGGATTCCATCAAGTTTTTGGCGCCGTTGCCGGGGAGCGGTGTATCAATTTGTAAAGTTTTAGAAAATTGAATTTTCAATTGTTCTAAAACTTTTTCAAAAAAAAATAAATAAGTAAGTAAATAAAAAATATTTTTTCTTTTCCTTTCCTTTAATTTTTTTAGTTCTTCGTATTTTTTTTTATTTCTTTTCTTTTTAGTTCTTTTATCCTCTTTTATAAATTTCTTTTTGTATTTCTTTCTTTGAAATTTTTCTTTATTAAATTTTTAAATTTTAATTTATTTTTATTTTCGTATTTTTAAAATATATATTATTATTTGTTTGTTATCTTACCCAATCTTCAGATTCTTTGTTTATGCTTTTAAGAAGCCAGGTGTCCCCAAAACAATTAATCTTTGATCCAGAAATCGAGAGGACAACCAGGAGGAAGAGAAGCCAAAGAAGAAGAAGGAGGATAGTAACAGACGAGCCACAAGAAATGGCAGGAGTACAACATAGAAGGACTTTGGGAGACTATGTCAGAAATGAAGGCCCTCGCCACCATTCTAGCATTGTGTTACCAATAACTGCAAAGACCTTGGAGTTGAAAGCTGCTCATCTCAACCTCATAAATGCAAATCAATTCGCAGGATTGGATCATGAGGATCCACATAACCCATCTCTCTAATTTTTACGAATTGATAGGCACTATGGGATTTGAAGAAGGAGACTTAGAATCCGTATACTTACGTCTTTTTCCTTTTTCTTTGATAGGGAAAGCGAAAGAATGGTTGAAGTCTCATCCAAATCAAAGCTTGCATACGTGGGATATTGTGGAAGAAAAGTTCTTGGACAGATTCTTTCCAGCAGGAAAGCACATCCAAGCAAAAGCAGAAATATCCTCATTCATGCAAGGAGCAAATGAGTCACTCTATGAAGCCTGGGAGAGATACAAGACCCTGCTAAGGAAATGCCCGAATCATGGTTACGAGGATATTTCTCAACTAAATATGTTTTGCAAAGGACTCAGACCAGATTCCAAATCCTTCATTGATGCCTCAGCAGGAGGGACTATCTTATCCGTGGAACCAGAAAGAGTTGTGATGATCATCGAGAACATGGCTCATAATGACCAACAGGCTCAACATGGAAGGCAACCAGTACAGATGCAAGCAAAGGGAGTACTAGAGCTCAATTCCAATGATGCCATTCTAGCTGAACAGAAATTATTCAAAAGGCAACTAGAGGCACTTACAAAAACCTTGGAAGCACTCCCTCAGCAATTAAAGGCCATCCATGCTCAACCAGTTCAGACCCAACCAATGAATTGCAACTTCTGTGGAGGAGACCACGCAAATGGTCAGTGTTCTA
This sequence comes from Sesbania bispinosa, assembly GCA_026901365.1. Lineage (NCBI taxonomy): Eukaryota > Viridiplantae > Streptophyta > Magnoliopsida > Fabales > Fabaceae > Sesbania > Sesbania bispinosa. The sequence continues at coordinate 119,628 of QLOH01000503.1, read as the reverse complement.
TTCAAGATACACAAACAGAACAAGTCAACTTCATGGGAAATCAAAGGGGGCAAGGAAGTTTCTCCAACAACAACAACTACTATTCTCAAGGGTGGAGGAACAACCAAGCCAATTCTGGATGGCGTCAAAATGGTGGAAATAGACAGACTCCTTATCAGCAGCAACAACCTTCAGTAAATGACAAGATCTCAAGGATGGAAGAGAAGCTTGATGCACTCATTTCGGGCTTTGAAGGATATAAAAAGAATAATGATGCATCAATCAAGGCGTTGGAACAGCAAGTGGGCCAGCTAGCACAAGACATGGGAGAATTCAAGAAGAGCCATTTTTCAGCGCATACTCTTACTAACCCCAAGGAACAGTGTCATTTGATTGCTACTGATGGCAATCAGCTAGAAGATGGTGAGGAAGATGAGGAAATTATCCTAGAGGAACAGTCATCCCAAGAAGAAAAAGTCCATAAACCATGTGAGATAGAGGAAACAGTGACCTATGATGAAGAAAAAAAGAAGGTAACCAATGAGGTTTTTATCACAGAGAAAGCGCTTGACCCAGGTAAGTTCACTATCCCAATAAATATTAAAAACTTACCTACCACTCATGCTTTACTTGATCTTGGAGCGAGCATCAATTTGATGCCGCTGACATATTTTAACAAGTTGAGTGATGTGAAGGTTAAGCCTGCTGATGTAGAATTACTGTTCGCAAACAAGTCTACTCAAAGCCCTTATGGGATTATAGAAGAACTGCTTGTTAGAGTGGATAAGTTTGTGTACGCAGTAGATTTCATCATCAATGAGACAAAAGAAGTGGACGCTGATGTCCCCCTCATTTTGGGAAGAACTTTTATGAAAATTGCCAAGCTGATTGTGGACATTGACAAAGGGGAGTACCAAGTGCATTCAAAGGATGAAAGGATCACCTTTCATATTGATAAGGGAAGCCCCAAGATTTTCCAACCTCTTCAACAAAGTGAAAAAGATCCTACTGATGGGATCTACCAATTTCAAGCAAGGCTGCAGGAAGACAAGAAGAAAGGAATCTTGATGGAAGATCAAGAAACCAAGAGGAAAAAGAAGGTTTCCCAATTTCTGAGGAAACCAATAATGAGGGTAAAGCAGCCAGAACATGTTTGGAGGTTCAAGAAGAGGAAAAGGACACTATCAGCTACTGAGGAAGAAGGCAGAGAAGCAGAAACAGGGAACAAATGGATTGGAGGATGGGAATTCAAAGGAAGGAGTAGCATGGAATCAACCATCATCCTCCAATTAAGGCCACCATGAAAAAAAATATAAAATAAGGCGTCAAGCTAAGAGACGTTAAACAAAGCGCTTCCTGGTAGGCAACCCAGCATTTTTTTTATTTTTTTTTATTTCATTCCTCTTTATTGAGTGTCTACCTGTATAGATTAGGAAAAGGGTATAGTAAAAGCTAAAATAGATAAAAACAGCAAAAAGGAAAATAAAAATTGGGCTTGTACGCTTTATATGCGCTAAGCGCATTATAAAGCGCACACACGCTTCGTATACGCTAAGCGCATACTGCAGCGTGTGCGCAGCGCTTCGTCTTCTGCTGAAGCACATGCGCTGCACCCGCGCTAAGCGCATGTGCAGCGCATGAGCGCGCTGAGCCTATTTTAACGGAGGGGAATTCGAAATTTTTCAAATTTCCAAATCTCTCTCCGATTCTCTGAGATTCTAATTGTCATTTTTGCTGTTTCTACCCACATACCCTTTCTTTTACCATTTCTTAAGCTATACCAGGTATGTTTTAGTATTTTAAACGTTCTGCACCAATCAGAATTTTTATTTGAGTCCTTATTTTTTCTAGAAATCTTAGGGTAGAGACTTAGGATTTTAGGACATTTTAGGATAGAAATATTTGTTTAGAAAAGCCTTAAGTCTAGAATGCATGCTACTAGGACTTATTTAGGAGATATTAGGTGGTAGTTTATTCTTTTTAAATGCTCAATGAATTATTACAAATTATTTATTTTTGGTATATGCCTGCTTAAGAAAAATATATAATATTTTTGCATAACCAAAATAAAAATAATTGTGTTTTCATGCATGTTTCTGAATAACATGGTTTTTGAGCATTAATATTGGTTACCTACTTCTTATTATTAAATAATTAATTAAGGCTTGCTTTAACTGATCATTTTTACATGTTCTTAATAAATTAATTAATTAATAAAGAGGTAATTTTAAAATCAAATATTGTTGCAAATAATTAATTGAAAGATTATTTTAATTATATATTTAAATTGGCCATTTAATCAATTGATTTTAAATAATCTACTTTTGTTGCATAAATAATTTTTGTTAACCAATATTGCAGATGGCACGCATCAAGATAGTCAGAGGGAGCAGTTCTAGGAGTGGTGCCCAACAGGGCAAGAGACCTCGCTAGCCACCACATGATGAGATTGAGTATGACCCTCGCAGGTTCCGGGACCCAAAGACCGTAGAAGCTTACAGCAACATACAGGGTTGTAACTTCATTAAGGAGAGACCTGTTAGACTCCATCCAGGGGAGTAGGAGGAGTTCAAATCAGAGATACACAGGAGGAACTGGGTGCGCCTCAGCAGCCCAGATGGCCATTTTGTCCCTACAGTGGTGAGGGAGTTCTATGCCAATGCCCATGGACCAGACAGGACATCATTTGATTGTTACGCAATCAATGCACTACTCCAGTACCCGGCACCCATGGACAGAGATCAGATGGAGTGCCAGTACCAGCTCTGGATGAGGGAGGTGGGGATCGCTGGATATGATCCTCTAGACCTGTCCACTTCCCAGACTCTTTGCTTACCAGGATGTTCCCTTGAGAGGAATTCCTCAGGGCAAGCTGCTCGTATCCGCAGGAGGGACATGACAGCATTAGCAAGGATGTGGACTATGCTGATCCTTGCTAATGTCACACCTACTGATCATGTCTCTGACATTCAGATGACAGTGGCACACCTCATCCATACTATCCTCACAGGCGGTGATGTGGATATCTCTAGGATCATCACCGCCAAGATAGCTGATTTCATCTCCACCATCACGGACCGCACTCCCGCTACCAGGATCAGTTTAGGTTTCCCTGCACTTATCACTGCCCTCTGCAGATTTAGGGGAGTGGATGTGAACCCCAGGATTCGCATCCACTGCCCTATGACTAGGGCATATATTGAGACCTACTGCACACCATATGAGGCGGTTGAGGAGGAGGAGCAGCAGGAGCCACCACCAGCACCAGCACCAGCAGCAGACCCATTACTCCATCAGTATCATCAGCACGTTTTTGCCTAGCTGACTTCCATCCTTAGGGGCCAGGTTCATCTGTAGGAGTATTTGTACTCTATTACGCCTGACCCCTACCCAGGCATGTTACCTGAGAAGTTCAAGGAGTATATTCAGTGGCCTGGGGACAGGCCTATTCCTCCAGAGGGGGGTGGAGCAGCAGCTGCTGATGATCATATGGAGCAGGACCACCAGGACCAGGACCAGTGATTTTTTTTCTGTGCTTTTTTCTTTTTCTTTTATTTTTTTCATTTTTCTTTGGCATGTACTGTATATATTCACTCTGACATATTTTATGCAGCAGTACATTCCCGCATTTTTTTTTGGATTTAGGATTTAAAAAGAAAATTTTTTCAAAATTTCTGAAATTAGGCAGTTTAACTAACCAGATTAGGAAGGAAAAAGGTCTTGTGATTAATCCCATAATCAATTAGGATTAGGATACTTCAAATGAGAATCAATCAGGGTAGTTAATTAAAACCAATAAATATTTTATCAAGGAATTTAGCCAAGTAACCGGTGAGTTGAGAGCCCAAACAGAAAATTTAGAGTTTTTCACCGCTGTTTGTCAACTTTTATTGGTTGAGTTTTTGGATCTTTTGCTGTTTATGGAAAATATGGAAATGACAAAGGCAAAATTTTGTTTTTCAATATGATTGCTCAGAGCCAAAAAGCCAACCTTGGTACAATTTTTCCAATTTTTTATAACCCATTTTGAGCCTTAATTAATTATTCTTGTTCACCCAAGCCAAAATCAATATTTATATCCTGTCCCTTACACATTTGGGATAGAGAGCAAGGTGGCAAGCGAACAATAATGGGAAGAAAAGGTTGAAATTCCAAGGAGCGAGTACAGAGAAACAAAAAGAAAAAGAAGATCACTCCCCCTAAAATAAAAAAGAAAAAGTTAATAAATTGAATAAGTTGGGGGGAGTGCATCTTCAAACAAGGAAAGAGGCCTGCAAAGAAATGAAATAAATCAAGAAAGAGATGGTGGAAGGAGAGAAATTCAAAAAGCAACATCCAAAGATGCTCTCTATTCTAGATGTTCATTGTTTATCCAGAAAAACCATAATTTCTTGATAACCCAGCCTCATTACAACCTTGAAAAGACCTTTTGATCCATATTAACCATAAAACATGCTTAGGAATTAGAAACAAATATCAATCTTAGTTGTTCAGCTATGGTGAAAATATTGAGGGAAACAGTACTCGTGAGCGTGAGTGAAATTCCTTGGTATTTTGTTTATTGCTTTAATTACTACTCTTGAGAAAATTGAACTTGTTGAATGTATTCTAATTTTGATTGAGCAATGGTAATATCTCTTGATTTTGATTTTTCTTGATTTGGAAAGTGACTTCCGCCTAATAAAGAGATAATGAAAATTTTTCCTTGTAGTTATTTTGAGAATTATAATCAAGGGTGTTTTGAAATTTGACTACAAGGGTGTCTTGCTTGAGGACAAGCAAGAAATTAAGTTGGGGGTATTTGATAAGTGTAAAATTAGCGTTATTTTCATATAATTTTTATTACACTTATCAAGGTTAAAATAGTAATTTATGCCCCTAAATATCCCTTTTTATTAATATTTACAATATTTGTATTTATTTGGTTCAAATTTGAATATGATGCTATTTTGAATAGAAATTTGTTATTTTATGCAGATTTACAAGAGATTTGGAAAGAGAGAGAAAATAGCATCAGAAAGGAGGTTGTTGCAGATTCAAATTCAAATAAAGAGGAGATAATCAGAGAATCTTGTGGATAACCTCTTCAATTCAAATTCAAATTAATTAAATACAAACACAACTCAGATAAAGGGATAAGGGAAAAACAGATGAGATCAGAAAGAGATCCAGAAGTTAGATCCAGATTTGAAGGAAAGCTGCAACGTGTAACACGCTCCATACGCGCTAAGCACATGTGGAGCGCAAATCCAGATTGATCAGGCTCCACTTGCACTAAGCGCATGTGGAGCGTAGCAGCCGATTAACTAGGCTTCACACACGCTAAGCGCGCATGAAGCGCAGCTCCTGATTAATAAGCTTCGCGCATTTGACGTCAATTTATGAAAAGGCAGCTCCTGATTGGATAGGCTTCGCGCAAGTGACGTCAATTTATGAAAAGGGAGCTCCTGATTGGATAAGCTTCACGCAAGTGACATCACAGCCTGATCTCTTCAGGGTTTTCCAACTCTATAAATAGAGCCCTTTGTATAGGTCATAAACACACAGAGACTGATACAGAGAGAGTAGTATAGGATTGAGAAAGGTGACAGATTTCTCAGTGGTTTTTAATGGCTACCATGAGTAGCTAAGCTCTCCAGTAGGATTTGATGTATTAGATTCAATCCCCTTGTGTATAAGAATTCTCTTTTCTTCTTATTTATGATTCTATGCTTGTAATGTATCGATATCTTTATGTTGTGTGTAATGCATCGCCTCCGCGCGTGCGCCGGGATGGTAGGCTAGTGCTCTGGATACAAAAAGTGGAACTCCGGCTAGTATCAGAGGTAGGTGAGCATGGAGCTATTCATGAAGCTTATTCTTGGATTGCTAAAGGTACTCGTTTTAGTCATATTGTAGTATAAGGATTGTATTCTAACGATTGGAGGTTCAGTGAGTGACACACCCCTCCATAGGTGCCTTATATGAAAGTATGGCTAAATCGATAGCGCTAATTGCAAAATACGGGGAATGTTCGGGGTCGCCAAATGCCACTTTGAATGCATGTAGAGAATAGCTTTTGGCGTTTAATTACAATGTTATAGGGGAATTTGCGGGTCTGAAGTATTACCAGGCATGCCTTATAATTATTGTAATTAAACAATGCTAAGGTATTTACAAGTACGATCATAAATAAGGGAAAAGGGAATCGAATGCACAAGGGGGGAGATGAAACGAAATCAAATCCTAGTCCTAATTATTATTCGTCTCGTGTTTATTTCAGTATTTTATTATTCAACATTAAAACCAACCTTTTTGAAACGTTTTATTGAAAATACAATTGCTTTAACTTTACAAGTTAAAATCGCTCCCTGTGGATACGATATCTTACTTACTCTAAAACTACTGGACTACTGGTAAACTTGCCAGGAAACCCATCAAGTTTTTATTTGAATCAAATAAATACAAATATTGTAAATATTAATAAAAAGGGATATTTTGGGGCATAAATTACTATTTTATTCTTGATAAGTGTAATAAAATCTATATGAAATTAACGCTAATTTTACACTTATCAAATACCCCCCAACTTAATTTCTTGCTTGTCCTCAAGAAAGATACCCTTGCAGTCAAGTTTCAAAACATCCTTGATTATAATTTTCAAAATAACTACAAGGAAAATTTCTTTATTATCTCTTTATTAGGTAGAAGTCACTTTCCAAATCAAGAAAAATTAAGATCAAGAGATATTACCATGACTCAACCAAAATTAGAACAAAATCAATAAATTGAATTTTCTCAAGAGTAACAATTAAAGCAATAAACAAAATACCAAGGAATTTCACTCATGCTCACGGGTACTGTTTCCCTCAATATTTTCACCACAGCTGAACAACTAAAATTGATAGTCGTTTCTAGTTCTTAAGCTTGTTTATGGTTAACATGGATCAAAAGGTCTTTTCAAGGATGTAATGAAGCTGGGTTATCAAGAAATTATGGTTTTTCTGGATAAACAATGAACATCTAGAATAGAGAGCATCTTTGGATGTTGCTTTTGATTTTCTCTCCTTCCACCATTTTTTTCTTGATTTATTTCACTTCTTAGCAGACCTCTTTCCTTGTTTGAAGATGCACCCCCCAACTTATTTTATTCACTTTTTCTTTTTGATTTTAGGGGGAGTGATCTTCTTTTTCTTTTTGTTTTTCTGTACCTGCTCCTTGGAGTTTCAACCTTTTCTTCCCATTATTGTTCACTTGTCACCTTGCTCTCTATCCCAAATGTGTGAGGGACAAGATATATATATTTATTTTGGCTTGGGTGAACAAGAATAATCAAATAAGGCTCAAAATGGGTAATCAAAAATTGGAAAAATTGTACCAAGGTTGGCTTTTTGGCTCTGGGCAGATATATTGAAAAACAAAATTTTGCCTTTGTCATTTCCATATTTTCCAAAAACAGCAAAAGATCCAAAAACTCAACCAATAAAAGTTGACAGACAGCGGTGAAAAACTCTCAATTTAGTGTTTGGGCTCTCAACTCACCGGTTACTTGGCTAAATTCCTTGATAAAATATTTATTGGTTTTAATTAACTACCCTGATAGATTCTCATGTGAAGTATACTAATGTTAATTGATTATGGAATTATTCACAAGACCTTTTTTCTTTCCTAATCTGGTTAGTTAAACTGCCCAATTTCAGAAATTTTGAAAAAAAAAAATTCTTTATTTTCCTAATTCCTAGGTCCTAAAAATTTTAAAAATCCTAAAAATAAAAATGAAAAATAAACAAAAATCCCTAATTAATAAAAAAAATAATTAATCCTATAAAATAAAAGAAAATAGAAAATAAAAGAACGAAAAGAAAGAAAAACACCAATGTCAATCTTCATCCTCTGTATCCTGTGGGTCCTTATCATATTCTCCAGCTGTTGCTGCTTCACCTCCCTCCTGGAAGAATAGGCCTGTCCCCAGACCACTGCTAGAATATCCGGAACTCTTCAAACGGCGTGTCTGGTTATGGGTCTTGCAGCAGCCTGCGTACTCCTGAATCTCATGGGATCATATTCTATGATCCTTTTCTTCAAGTCTTCTCCTTGTGAGCTAAAGACACGGGAAAGACTAGCAATTTAGTCCTGGTATCTGAAAAGGTAAATAACAACAATTAGTTGCTAAAAACAAATTAATTTCAATGATACCTTATTGCAAACATCAATTCATGAAGAACATGGAAGCCTATCATTAACCAATTTGCATGCATAAAGAATTACTCTATTCACAAAAATTTCACTGCACTTGGTAATACCTTCCTAAAAACAGAATATACTCATTTGTTTTGCAAGTATTCAATCAATCCATAGAAAGTGGGAGTTTAAAATATTTTTTGAAAGAGATAGAGTATAACACTTTCCAATTTAATAACTCACAAAACAAAGAATATTCCAATCAAGCACATTGTTCTTCATGTTCCACACAGCCAAAAACACATTAAACATAGCATATAATCAATAATATTCATAATCTTAAAGTTGCTATCCTAAAGTGCAAATCATGAAAATAGAATAGATGAAGATAATTGGTAAAATAAAAAAAAATATGAAATTTGAAAGTTTCAAAAATGATTGAAGTTTGCGAGTAGAAAAAGTGAAAAGAAAAACTTAGGAAGTAGAAAAACAGTACATGAGAAAATAGAAGATTTTTAAATTTTCGTACTGCTGCGCTTCACCTGCGCTTAGCGCAAGTGAAGCGCAGAAAACAGTGACTAAAATTGCAAGTGAAGCGTAGAAAACAGAATTAGATTTTTGCAATTTTTAGTCACGTTTTCTGCTACTTCCTATAAAAAATATTTTATTTTCCACAAAATTATTCCAATTAATTTTGAAAATTTCCTAATTAATAAACAAGAAAATAACAAAATTAAAAATAATAAAAAAAAACTTTAAAAATCTCTGGGTTGCATCCCAGAAAGCGCTTGTTTAACGTTTGATAGCTCGACGCCTGCTCTGTTAAGGTGGCTGAAACTGGAATCTTTTGGTGAGCTTGTGTGCTGCACCTTTTCTTTCTTTGGCCCAAAATCCTCCCCATAATCTAGCCTTGGAGCAATCTGTTGTGTGAAATGACTTTATCCATTTGAGCTTCTTTCTGGAATTAGACCATGCCTCTGACTCCCTTGGCTTGACCCTTCTTTTCTTTATTTTCTTGCTCTCAGGTGCATGAGTCTTCTTCTCTTGAAGCTTTTATGATTCATAATTGATTGCTCTCAAATTCTTTGCCTTGCAGGGGTCTTTGATATGGAACACTCCTAACCACTTGATCTTCAATCTGGCTCTAGGCTCTGAGTTTGATTCTAGCATGACTTTTCTTCTCTTTGCCTTGTTATGGTCAGTGTGCTTGCAGGCCTTTCTTTTATGAGGTCTGGAAGGATTATCACTTGTACCATACCTTTCTTGATCTTCCTTTGCAGGACTGGTTGGATAAGGCACGGTCTTTGGTCTTGATACCACTTCCCTTCCTTCTTTGGGCTTTGATTCATCATCTCCCTGTTCAATCTTTTTCTCTTTTTCTTGATATTTTTCATCTTGTACACCCTCATCTATGTTGTTCTCTTTCTCCCCTTCACAGCCAATCTCTTCTTCAAGCACCATCTTTACTGTTTCATCCTCTCCTTTTTCTTTTTCTTCTTCTACTGCACCTTCTTCCTCTTTCTTCTCTTCAGCAGCTTCTTCTAATTTCTTTTCTTCATTAAGAACGAAATGATAAAGAAAAGGATGTTCCTCTTCTTCATCTTTCTCTTCTTCATCACGGTGAAAAACTAAGTGTATTTGATATGGTAAACCTCTGACTTGCAGTGCATGTGTAAACACTTCTTTTTCTTCTTCTTCCTCTTCTTCATCAACTTCTTCTGCTTCTTTTTCTTGTGCTTCTTCAGTTTCCTCTTCTTTTTCTTCTTCTTCTTCTTCTTCTTCTTCTTCTTCTTCTTCTTCTTCTTCTTCTTCTTCTTCTTCTTCTTCTTCTTCTTCTTCTTCTACTTCTTCTAGTTCTTCTTCATCTTTCTCTTCTTCATCAACCAGATTGTCATCATCATACTGCTCTACAAAGTTGAACTGTGCTTTTTTCTTTGCCTGATGTTTGGTCAAATTTTCTATCATCTCAGCTAATATGGGATCAGCACCACGTCCTAATTCTTCATTCATCTTTTGACGCATTATCAATCCTTGCAATCCCCTTTTAATATAATCTTCCACTTCTGATTCCACTGGTTGAACTGAAGAGTAATTCTGCTGATGTTGAACAGAAGGTTGCACATGAAATGAAACATTATCTTGGTGCCATCCAAAGTCCTTATTCTGGCTATTTCTCCATCCTTGAGAATTATTTGCAAAGTTGTTGTTGTTGGAGAAGTTGCCTGATCTTCCTTTATTTCTTGGAAAAGAGCAATAACTGTTGAGATGGTTACCTCCGCAAAAGTCACAAATTAATTGTGGTGACTGGACAGGATAGGAGTGAACTTTTTGCAGTGGCTGAGAAAGATCAACTATCTTCTTTTTGACTGCTTCTATTTGCTGCATTAACCTCTTATTTTCCGCCCTGATTTCATCTTCAAGAGTTTGCTTATGGGATAAAACAACATCTTGTTGCCACCCAAAATTTTGATTCTGGTAACTTCTCCAATTTTGTGAAAAATTGTTAGAATAATTATTGTAATTGGAAAAGTTACCTTGATTTGATGTGTGGGAGAAATATTTTGGCTCTTGCTGTCTAACATAATCTCCAAGGGATCTTCTTGGTGGATTTTGATAATCTCCAAGTGTTCTTCTTGGTTGATTTTGCCATCCAGAAGCCATTCAACTCTTACTTCACTTGGGGTGGTTGAACAGAGAGTGTTGAGATTGTTTCTTTGCCCTTTTTCTCTTCTCTCCTTTTGTTCCTTCTATTAATTGATTTTGAGATACCTGTCTTCACAAAAGCACTATTCAAGAATCTCAAACAATTGTTAGCCCAGGAAGGTGGAACAAAATAATAATTTTTTTTTTCGAAAATAAAAAAAATGAAAATAATAAAAAAAACGAAAATAATAAAAATAAAAATAAAAAAATAAAATCCTAAAATTCTAACATAGAGTTTGAATTTGAAATATGATATTTACTTATCCTAAATTCCTAAAAGAACTCAAACAAGATAAGCACTGAAGATAAGATAAGATCAATTCAAATTTCAAATTTCAAATTTTTTTTAAAAAAAATAAAATACGAAAATAATTAAAAATTAAGAACACATTTAAAATTTTAAAATACACTTTTTTTGAAAATTTTTGAAACAATTGAAAATTCAATCTTCTAAAACTATACAAATTGAGACACCGCTCCCCAGCAACGGCGCCAAAAAGTTGATGGGTTTCCTGGCAAGTTTACCAGTAGTGTCCGGTAGTTTTAGAGTAAGTAAGATATCGTATCCACAGGGAGTGGTTTTAACTTGTAAAGTTAAAGCAATTGTATTTTCAATAAAACGTTTCAAAAAGATTGGTTTTAATGTTGAATAATAAAATACTGAAATAAACACGAGACGAATAATAATTAGGACTAGGATTTGATTTCGTTTCATCTCCCCCCTTGTGCATTCGAATCCCTTTTCCCTTATTTATGATCGTACTTGTAAATACCTTAGCATTGTTTAATTACAATAATTATAAGGCATGCCTGGTAATACTTCGGACCCGCAAATTCCCCTATAACATTGTAATTAAACGCCAAAAGCTATTCTCTACAGGAATTCAAAGTGGCATTTGGCGACCCCGAACATTCCCCGTATTTTGCAATCAGCGCTATCGATTTAGCCATACTTTCATATAAGGCACCTATGGAGGGGTGTGTCACTCACTGAACCTCCAATCGTTAGAATACAATCCTTATACTACGATATGACTAAAACAAGTACCTTTAGCAATCCGAGAATAAGCTTCATGAACAGCTCCATGCTCACCTACCTCTGATACTAGCCGGAGTTCCACTTTTTGTATCCAGAGCACTAGCCTACCACCCCGGCGCACGCGCAGAGGCGATGCATTACACACAGCATAAAGATACCGATAAATTACAATCATAAAATCATAAATAAGAAGAAAAGAGATTCTTATACACAAGGGGATTGAATCTACTACATCAAATCCTACTGGAGAGCTTAGCTACTCATGGTAGCCATTACAAACCACTGAGAAATCTGTCACCTTTCTCAATCCTATACTACTCTCTCTGTGTTTCAGTTTGTGGTCCCGAGGACCTCCTCTGTGACCTATGCAAAGGGATCTATTTATAGAGTTGGAAAACCTTAAGAGATCAGGCTATGACGTCACTTGTGTGAAGCTTATCCAATCAGGAGCTGCCTTTTCATAAATTGACGTCACTTGCACGAAGCCTATCCAATCAGGAGTTGCCTTTCCATATATTGACGTCACTTGCGCAAAGTCTATTAATCAGGAGCTGCGCTTCATGCGCGCTTAGCATGTGTGAAGCCTAGTTAATCGGCTGTTGCGCTCCACGTGCGCTTAGCGCAAGTGGAGCCTGATCAATCTGGATCTGCGCTCCACATGCGCTTAGCGCGTATGGAGCGTGTTATACGCTGTAACTTCCCTTCAAATTTGGATCTAACCTCTGGATCTCTTTCTGATCTTATCTGGTTTTCCTTTATCCCTTTATCCGGATTATTTTTGTATTTATTTAATTTGAATTTGAGATTTGAATGGATCTTATCTTATCTTCAATGCTTATCTTGTTTGAGTTCTTTTAGGAATTTAGGATAAGTAAATATCATATTTCAAACTCTATCTTAGAATTTTAGGATTTTATTTTTTATTTTTTATTTTTTTATTTTCGTTTTTTTATTTATTTTCATTTTTTTTATAAAAAAAATTATTATTTTGTTCCACCTTCCTGAGCTGACAATTGTTTGAGATTCTTGAATAGTGCTGAAGACAAGTATCTCAAAATCAATTAATGGAAGGTACACAATCCAAAAGAAGGACTTTAGGGGATTATGTCAGAAATCAAGGCCCTCACTATCATTCCAGCATTGTGCTACCCACAACTGCAAGGACCTTGGAGTTGAAAGCTGCTCATCTCAACCGCATAAGTGCAAATCGATTCGCAGGATTGGATCATGAGGATCCTCACAATCATCTTTCTAACTTCTATGAATTGATAAGTATTGTGGGATTTGAAGAAGGAGACTTAGAAACTATATACTTACGTCTTTTTCCCTTCTCTTTGACAGGAAAAGCAAAAGAATGATTGAAGACACATCCCAGTCAAAGTCTAAGCAGCTGGAAGAAAGTAGAAGAAAGATTTCTCAGAAGGTTTTACTCGGTTTCACGGTTCTTGCAAGCACAAATGAAGATATCTACATTCGAGCAAGAAACCAATGAATCACTTCGAGAAGCTTGGGAAAGATACAGGTTATTGTTGCACAATTGTCCAAACCATGGTTATGATGACTTGACCCAGGTGAACATCTTTTGCAATGGACTCAGATCGGATTCCAAGACCTTCATAATTGCAGCAGCAGGAGGAACCATCTTAGCAGTGAGCGCGGAAAGAGCAGTTGAGATAATTGAGAATTCTGCACTCAGTTGTCAATCAGCTCAGCTATGGGGACAGCCAGAACCAAAGAAAGAATCAGCCGAGCTACTAGACATGTTGTTGGGTAAAATCAAGCTCCTAATGCACAACCAAATGGCAACACCAGAGCCAAGCATCACATTGAATTGTGATTTTTGCAACGGTAATCATCTAAATGGCCATTGTTCTTCCCCTACACTGCAAATAGAGCAAGCCAACTCTTTGGAAGGATTACAGAAGAAGGACGAGCCATCTCAAGATCAAGCCAATGATTTAGCAGTACCAGATATCTATCTCAGGATTGAGGAGAAGCTTGATCAACTGATGCAAGATATGATTGCCAGTCAGAGGACCACAGAGACAAGATTCAGAAACCTGGCAACTCAAGTGGAGCAATTAAGGGAGCAATTTTCTGCACAACAGGAGCATTGCAAATCAATATCCACCAGAAGTAGTAAGGTAATAGGAAGGGGGATTGGTGATAACCATGTTGTAGAGAAAGAAATTTTAGAGAAGGAAGTGGATGAAGAAGAGGAAGAAGAAGAAAATGAAAAGAGTGAAAAAAGAGAGGTTGAGAAAGTGATTGAAAGAAGAGGGGAAGTAGAGAAGTACTTACCATATCCAAAAAATCCCTCCAAGAAAGATATAAAAAGAAAAGTTGCCAGATCCAAGGCCAGATTAAAGGACATTTCCAAAATATTTAACATTCCAACTGATGAAACAGTTGAGCAGATAGCAGAAATAAAAGCCAACTATCAGTCGGAACGGATCTCAGCAAAGGCTCAACCCAACCCTGAAGAACAGAGTAATGACATGACCATCAAGAGTGTTCACCTGATAGGGGAAGCTGAAGAAGAGGAACCAGAAGAAGTAAAAGAGAAAGAAGAGGAAGAAGGTGAAGCAGAAGCAGAAGCAGAAAAAGAAGAAGATGGAACAGAGAAGATTCTGCTTAAAAAAGAGATTGACAGCGAACAGGGAGATAGTGAGTTAAAGCCCGAGAAAGGAAGGGAAGTGGTACCAAGACCAAAGACCTTGCCTTATCCAACTCAGCAAAAGACTCCAAAGAAGAGAAAAGTCAGGCCAAAGGAGTCAGCAACATGGTCTAACTCCAGACACAAGACCAAATGGTTAGATTCAAGTCTCAGTCACAATTGGTCCGAGGCAAGAATATGGGTAGGTTCACTGCCAAAAGGAGTCAAGGGTACAGCAAAGAGGCTGGCGAAAGGATTCTAGTATCACTCACCTTGAGAAAACAGGCGTCGAGCTATAAGACGTTAAACAAACGCTTTCTGGGAGGCAACCCAGAGATTTTTTTTTAGTTTTTAATTATTTTTAGTTTTGTTTTATTTTCTTGATTATTAATTAGGATTTTTTATTTTTTTAGGATTTAGGAAATTTTCAAAATTGATTGAAATAAGTTTGTGGAAAATAAAATAATTTTTTTAAACAATAGGAAGTAGCAGAAAACGTGACTAAAAATTGCAAAATCTCATTTCGTTTTCTACGCTTCATTTGCGCTTAGCGCAGGTAAAGCTCATATTGCAATTCTAGTCACTGTTTTCTGCGCTTCACTTGCGCTAAGCGTAGGTGAAGCGTAGCAGTACAAAATTTAAAAATAAAATCTTCTATTTTCTCATGTACCGTTTCTCTACTTCCTAAGCTTTTCTTTTCACTTTTTCAACTCACAAACTCCAATCAATTTTGAAACTTTCAAATTTCATATTTATACCAATTGAAATCTTCATCTATTCTGTTTTCATGATTTGCACTTTAGGATAGCAACTTTAGGATTGTGAATATTGTTGATTACTGCTATCTTAAATGTGATTTTGGCTGTGTGGAACATGAAGAACAATTTGCTTAATTAGAATGCTCTTTGTTTTGTGAGTTATTAAATTTGAAAGTGTTATGCTCTATCTCTTTCAAAAATTTTAAACTCTCACTTTCTATGGATTAATTGAATATTTGCAAAACAAATGAGTATATTCTGTTTTTAGGAAGGCATTACCAAGTGCAGTGAAATTTTTGTTGAGAGTAATTCTTTATGCATGGAATTGGTTAATGATAGGCTTCCATGTTCTTCATGAGTTGATATTTGCAATAAGGCATCATTAAAATAAATGTGTTTTAGCAACTAATTGTTGTTATTTAACTTTTCAGATGTCTAGGAATAAATTGCTAGTCTTTCCCGTGGCTTTAGCTCACGAGGAGAAGATATGAGGAAAAGGATCATAGAATATGATCCCATGAGATTCAAGAGTACGCAGGCTGCTGCAAGACCCATAACCAGGCACGTTGTTTGAAGAGTTCCAGATATTCTAGCAGTGGCCTGGGGACAGGCCTATTCTTCTAGGAGGAGGTGAAGCAGCAGCAGCAGGTGAATATGATAAGGACCCACAGGATACAGAGGATGAAGATTGACACTGGTGTTTTTCTTTCTTTTATTTTCTCTTATTTTATATATATATTTTTTAGTTAATTAGGAATTTTTGTTTTGCATTTAAATTTTTAGGAAATTTAGGATTTAGGAAATAAAAGGAAATTTTTTAAAAAAATTTCTGAAATTAGGCAGTTTAACTAACCAGATTAGGAAAGAAAAAAGGTCTTGTGATTAATTCCATAATCAATTAAGATTAGGATACTTCACATGAGAATCTATCAGGGTAGTTAATTAAAATAAGTAAATGTTTTATCAAGGAATTTAGCCAAGTAACCGGTGAGTTGAGATCCCAAACACTGAACTGAGAGTTTTTCACCGTTGTCTGTCAACTTTTATTGATTAAGTTTTTGGAGTTTTAAGCTGTTTACGGAAAATATGGAAATGACAAAGGCAATTTTTGTTTTTCAATATATTTGCTCAATGCCAAAAAGCTAACCTTTGATATAATTTTTCCAATTTTTGATAACCCATTTTGAGCCTTATTTGATTATTCTTGTTCACCCAAGCCAAATTAAATATCTATATCCTGTCCCTTACACATTTGGGATAGAGAGCAAGCTGGCAAGCGAACAATAATGGGAAGAAAAGGTTGAAACTCCAAGGAGCAGGTACAGAGAAACAAAAAGAAAAAGAAGAGCACTCCCCCTAAAATCAAAAAGAAAAAGTGAATAAATTGAATAAGTTGGGGGGAGTGCATCTTCAAACAAGGAAAGAGACCTGCTAAGAAGTGAAATAAATCAAGAAAAAAATGGTGGAAGGAGAGAAAATCAAAAGCAACATCCAAAGATGCTCTCTATTCTAGATGTTCAATGTTTATCCAGGAAAATCATAATTTCTTGATAACCCAGCCTCATTACAACCTTGAAAAGACCTTTTGATCCATGTTAACCATAAACAAGCTTAAGAACTAGAAACGACTATCAATTTTAGTTGTTCAGCTGTGGTGAAAATATTGAGGGAAACAGTACCCGTGAGCATGAGTGAAATTCCTTGGTATTTTATTTATTGCTTTAACTGCTACTCCTGAGAAAATTCAAATTGCTGATTATGTTCTAATTTTGGTTGAGTCATGGTAATATCTCTTGATCTTAATTTTTCTTAATTTGGAAAGTGACTTCTGCCTAATAAAGAGATAATAAAAAAAAATTCCTTGTAGTTATTTTGAGAATTATAATCAAGGGGTTTTTGAAATTTGACTGCAAGGGTGTCTTGCTTGAGGACAAGCAAGAAATTAAGTTGGTGGGTATTTGATAAGTGTAAAATTAGCGTTATTTTCATATAGTTTTTATTACACTTATCAAGGTTAAAATAGTAATTTATGCCCCAAAATATCCCTTTTTATTAATATTTACAATATCTGTATTTATTTGGTTCAAATTTGAATATGATGCTATTTTGAATAGAAATCTGTTATTTTATGCAGATTTACAGGAGATTTGGAAAGAGAGAGAAAATAGCATCAGAAAGGAGGTTATTGCAGATTCAAATTCAAATAAAGAGGAGATAATCAGGGAATCTTGCAGATAACTTCTTCAATTCAAATTCAAATTAAATAAATACAAAAATAATTCGGATAAAGGGATAAAAGAAAACCAGATAAGATCATAAAGAGATTCAGAGGGTAGATCCAGATTTGAAGGAAAGTTGCAGCGTGTAACACACTCCATACGCGCTAAGCGCATGTGGAGCGCAGATCCAGATTGATCAGGGTCCACTTGCGCTAAGCGCACGTGGAGCGTAGTAGCCGATTAACTAGGCTTCACACACGCTAAGCGCGCATGAAGCGCGGCTCTTGATTGATAGGCTTCGCGCAAGTGACGTCAATTTATGAAAAGGCAGCTCCTGATTGGATAGGCTTCGCGCAAGTGATGTCAATTTATGAAAAGGCAGCTCCTGATTGGATAAGCTTCACGCAAGTGACATCACAGTCTGATCTCTTAAGGTTTTCCAACTCTATAAATTGAGCCCTTTGCATAGGTCACAGGAGGTCCTCGGGACCACACACAGATAGAGAGAGAGAGTAGTCTAGGATTGAGAAAGGTGACAGATTTCTCAGTGGTTTGTAATGGCTACTATTTGTAGCTAAGCTCTCCAGTAGCACTTGATGTAGTAGATTCAATCCCCTTGTGTATAAGAATTCTTTCTTTTTATTTATGAATCTCTGCTTGTAATTTATCGGTATCTTTATGCTGTTTGTAATGCATCACCTCCGCGCGTGCGCCGAGGTGGTAGGCTAGTGCTCTGGATACAAAAAGTGGAACTCCGGCTAGTATCAGAGGTAGGTGAGCATGGAGTTGTTCATGAAGCTTATTCTCGGATTGCTAAAGGTATTCGGTCTAGTCATATCGTAGTATAAGGATTGTATTCTAACGATTGAAGGTTCAGTGAGTGACACACCCCTTCATAGGTTCCTTATATGAAAGTATGGCTAAATCGATAGCGCTGATTGCAAAATACGGGGAATGTTCGGGGTCGCCAAGCCACTTTGAATTCCTGTAGAGAATAGCTTTCGGCGTTTATTTATGATGTTATAGGGGAATTTGCGGGTACGATAATTACCAGGCATGCCTTATAATTATTGTAAATAAACAATGCTAAGGTGATTACAAGTATGATCATAAATAAGGGAAGGGATTCGCATGCACAAGGGGGGAGATGAAACGAAGTCAAGTCCTAGTCCAAAACATTACTCTTCTCACGTTTATCTGCTGTTTTTATTTATTTTTATCGCGAAAACAATCAAACCATTTTACAAATCGATTTTATTGAAAATACAATCGCTACTATTTTACAAATTAAAACCGCTCCCTGTGGATACGATATCTTACTTACTCTATAACTGCTGGACTACTGGTAAACTTGCCAGGAAACCCATCATTAAGTCTCTGCGTTAAGTGACACGCTGGCAATATACTTGGCACTGTACATTATAAAACGACACCGTTTTACAAAAAAATATTAGTTGAAAGGTTTAACGGTCATCTCCTTATTCTCCTTTTTTGCAAAGGTCTCTGTTTTTGTCTCATTTCTCTGTTCTTTCGTTTGCTTTACCATTCGCGGTTTGCTTTTCCAATTGCCACTGAGAAAGAATCACAGACACAGACACTGAGCTTCCTTTCATTTCAGCTTCACATGAAACTATAGGGTTGTCATGGAAGTTATGTCTCTGTCTGTCACCTTCAGTAAATGTCTAACCTTTTCCTCTGTGAACCCAAATTCAGGAACTTCCAATAATTTTACGATTACCCAACAAAAGGAATCATTCCAATCCTTCTTCTTTGTCTTCTTCCATTCCAATCTCTCTTGGTTTAGCTGAAAAATATTACAAATTTGGTCTCAATAGTGAGAAAGCAGCTCAAATGTGTCTATATGATGCTTCCTGGGATACACACTTTGGTTTTTGTTGGGATACAAATGTGTATCTATCATGTTTCGGAAAACCAACTTTAGCTTTTGTTGTGAACTTGATGAGGAATGTGCACAAGAGTTAGCTGGTTAGTCCTGTAGAACCTTAACACTAGTGTCAAAGTATAAATTACCACATTCAATGAAACACTTGTTGTTGTACAGGTGTGCCTGGGGTCTTATCAGTTCAGCCAGATGACAACTTCAAGTCAGAAAATAAGGATTATGAAGGTTTGCCATTTTGTAAACTTCCTTGCCTTTGGGAACTTGTTAATATTATAATTTTGTCTCAATAAAAGTCCTCAGAGCTATGTGTCATTCTGGTTCTTGTATCTTGGATGATAGTTGGCATTGTTTTGAACATTAGCCTTTTACATTATATTTCTTTTGTGAACTCTTTACATTTGTTGTGACTTTTTAATCCATTGACATGAGTAGTTTGATAGAAACTGGTTCTTAAGGATAAGATTTATATTACAGTAACAAAACACAGTTTAACAGACTGAGAGGATCATGCTTCCTCCTAGATTCTCTCTTTAAAAAAATATTCAACATAACTCACTCTGAATACCTCTTCTTCATTTTATTCATCTCCTAACAGAAACTACCCACACACCCCACACTTTCCTACATTCCCCACTACCACATTTGGAGGAAAAAAGCTGCAAATTATCAGCATTAATCTCTGTTTTGACATTTTGGATAAATATAGAAAGGTATTTTTGGCATTTCTCACTTAGTGGGATAAGGCTTGGTTGTTGTTTGTATTGAAAGATCATTTGGCCATAAAAGCATTGGAATCAAAGATCAGAGGTTTAACCTGCCTTGTATGAGTTGTATCATAGGGTAGATGAGTCTATATACTTTAAAGTTTTTTCTGTTTCTTTTTTTTTCTTTTGGAAATATAAAACTCAAGTTGGTGTTGATCAATTTTATGCATGATAAGATAGATGATTTTGGCGCATGCTTCCGTTATGGGTGAAACCTTTCAACTAATTTTTTTTTTATAAAACGGTGTCGTTTTATAATGCACATTGCCAAGTATACTGCCACCATGTCACTTAACGCAAAGACTTAACGGGAAGACTATTTTCGAACTATAGAGCTGGACGGATCAATTAGTCAGGGACTAAAGAGTGGTTTTTAATTTCTGGAGGACTAAACTGCATGGTCCCGAAAAAGTCAGGGACCAATCTGCTAGTTTAGTCATATCTATATATTTATGTGTTTTTAATTTCTTATTAATTTGTGGCGTTGGGCCCTAGGGTTGTGTTGACGTCGTCGTCAACACACTATGGTCAACAAAAAGTTAGAAAATTTTATTGGCCGAAAAAATTTATTGTAATATATATATATACACGGATTTTCTAACCTGTGCAAACTTAGTTTGCACAGGATAAACCCTAATAAATGCACCGCTTAACCAATTTGTATTAATTGTTTTATCATAGTTTTCCCAAACAAATTACTTTTTTCTCTCCTCTAATTATTCTTTTCTTTCTCTCTCTTACTCACCTACCAGCTTCTTATTTTCTTTCCCAGTTGACCTGCTAGTAAGTGAAAAAGCGCCTACTCCCGCATTGTTCTTTTCATTTCTCTCTCTTCCTGTATCTACCCTCTCAATGCATTCTTCATACTCTCTCACTGCAGATACATAAATCCTTCCCAACCATATACACTAAGACCTTGTTTCGGTTCACAAGATTCTTATACTCAACCTCACTCAATGACCCATTGTTCTTCCCCCTCACCCTCCAACTTCAAAACGAGACTTTCACACCTTCCAAGTCACCAGTTTGCAATTGGATGTACCCCAATTGCGAAATCAACAAATGATTAGAAGGATCGTGAGAAAGCAAGTCCTTCATCCGAACTCTTTGTGATTCAAATGGTGTCCTATTAAGCATTTAACGATAAAAATATTTTCACTTACCAGCAGCAAGTTCAGCACATGATGAAATAAGAAGGTGGGTGAGTTGCAGTATAGGAAGAGAGAGAAATAAAAAAAATAATGAGGGAGAGAAAAAAATAATTTTTTAGGAAAACCATGATAAAATAATTAATACAAATTGGTTTAATGGTGCATTTAATGGGGTTTATCCTGTGCAAAGCACAGGTTAGAAAACCCGATATATATATATATATATATATATGAGTCAGGATCCGTTGACACCAGGTTTCAAACTTCAATACTTACATCAATTAATAACTTTTTGTAGAATGTGAAATTGACCAATCCAACCGTTGAATTGAAAGTTCTTATAAAGTAGGTCAAGCTTATAAAATTTCATAAAAATCGAAAACTAATTGATACTTCATCAAACTAATTTATTTTAACGTATAATATTTTTTTAAAATATAAGTAAAAACCCACTATTAGATAATATATCTATGAATGTCCAAATTATATGAAATTTGATATACATGATCATGAAGGTAATATAATATGATTCAACGGTTGGATTGGTCAATTTCACATTCGACAAAAAGTTATTAATTGGTGTAACTCTTGAAATTTGACACCTGGTATCAACGGATCCTGACTCTATGTAACGCCCTAATTTCTAAACTCAGAAATAATGTCCGTTGGAGACACTATTCCTAAAGTTCTTGAAATTATTTCGTTAAATTTCTAATATCGGCACACATTCGCTTAAACTCCCCAACGATTAGCTTAAGCAATTTACAATACAACAATAAGATTCCTAAATAAGAACAAATCTTACTTAAACTTAGGGAAGAATCCACACTTGAAGGAGTATGATTCAATGAACTCATACCGGAAGTTCGGTAGAGTCTCCCCTAAAACTGGATATTACCAATTCCAAGGTCAACCTGAAACTCAGCAAGAACCAGTACAATCTAATAATATAAATTCTCCAAATCTCATCATTGAGCCTCCATGGCTAAAAACATAATCATTCGTCTATACAACATTAATCAATTACCTACAAATACAAATAAACTAATTTCTATTACAAAGAACTTCCATTCCGGAATAAAACTCAGCTCCACCATCACCTTTCCTACCATATCAATACTTGGAATTTCCTGCACAACTAAAGTAAATCCCCGAAACGTGGGTGAGATAATAATCTCAGCGAGTATACCTAAACATGCATTAAGTGTGGGGGAAATCAACTTAACTAACTAATATAAAGCCAAATATCATACTCATATTCATATCAATTAAAGGTAATAACATAATATATTCTTAAACATAATAATCAAATTATTATGATGCAACAATAATGCAACTCACTGCTGTGCCCAGCAGGCATGAACTTATTACTGAAACTGGAGTTAGAACTGAGCTCAAACTACGAGAAACGTCTTTCCCGGGGAGTATCCCACCCAATACTGGACCGAAGTCAATATCTTTACATAATCAATCAATTTTTTAACTCACAGCACAAGGCCGACTTAATTAACTAACGGTCGAAACCGGTAAAACATGAATTGATAACCCAAAACTAGAATTTCGAGTATTTCGAGTGTTTCGAAAACTTTCGTAACTTTCGTAACTTCGAAATCCAAGGGATTTATAATCAATTCCTAGCATGAATTATTCAAATTCAGCATAAACTTCATCAATTCAATTATATTAACTAATTAGAAAGGGAATCGAAGAGGTAGGGTTCATACATTAAGCATTTCGTCAATTTCGTAATCTCGCTACCCTAAGGTTTTCAATGAAAATACTAACCAAACTACTCAATTTCATGCATACTTTACTAATTTAACCATAATTATCATATAGAAGAGGAATTAAAGAGTAGGGTTTCATACATTGGGGAGAAATCAAAATCAATGGGGAAAGTGGGTGTGTGAGTTATACTCACCAATTTCTTGAAATTCACAAGAGGAGTTGATGAATTGAAGGTTCCTTTGATGAATCCTAGCTTCAATCCTCTTTAATCACCTCTAAAATTCACTCTCTCTCTCTAGAAATCGCCCTCTCTCTAGGTTTGTGGGGAAGAAGAGAAATACAATAATCAGATTTTTGCATGTCTCGATATATATACTGGACAGCTGGTAATCGATTACAGTAATGTTGTAATCGATTACCAGAGGTAGAAATTACACTAGAAAACGTTCCTGGGAATCTGGTAATCGATTACAACCCTTGGTAATCGATTACCAAAAGCTCAGCCCTCAGGTAATCGATTACAACCCTGTAAGTAATCGATTACATAAAATTCAGCTCTCGGGTAATCGATTACAGACCCCCCTGTAATCGATACCAAAAAATCTGCTCTCAGGTAATCGATTACAACCTGTGAGTAATCGATTACCTAAAAACTAGCTCTCGGGTAATCGATTACAGACTCCCTGTAATCGATTACCAGAACCCAATTTCTCAAATTCACTTAAGTTAAAGCATAAACTTGGTTGTATTAAGGTTTTAACCTATAGATCCTTAATTTACCCTTCTTTACTTACAATACCTAATTTTCTTGTTTGTAACCTGATAAATTATTGAGTTTTAACCCATAGCTCCTCAATTACCTTAATTCCTCAACTTATATTCCCTTAATTACTAATACATAACCCTCTTATTTTAAGCCTAATTAGTTATTAAAGTTCCTAATTTGCGGGATGTTACACTCTATATATATATATATATATTATTAGTTAGAGGATTCAATATTACAAATATAAATATAATAAATAACAATTTTTAATAAAACTATTTATTTATTAACTTCTTAATCAGTATAGTTGTACACTTGTTAATATCCATGAAATATTATCTTTTGTGTCTATAATTTTTTTATTTATAAGTAAACTTATTTTATTTTTATAAACTTCAGTTTTAATTATTTTTTTCACGTAACTTCAATTTTAATTTTATCATCATACTATGACGTGATAAATGTACCAGTACTTTACAGTTGTATACCAAATAAGTATTCTCATTTTCTATATGCTTTTTGGTCTGAAATGTGGACAATAGACAACCAGTGAGCCAGATCACCATCACCCATTGACTTGTTAATTGGTCTTTTCCTATACGAAAATCGTTTTCATCCCTTAATACACTACAAGATAAGTGACTTTCAGTAACATTTAAAAAATGTTATTAAATTATGATAAAATGTTACCTTTTTCTTTAACAACATTTTATCAAATGCAGTATAAAGCCCCCGTCGTTAAATAGGTTTAACAACACTTTTAACATATTATTAGTAACATTATAAAAAATGTTACTCATTGATTTTAACAACAATTTTAACATATTATTAGTAACATTAAAAATGTTACTAATTTAGTTCTTTCATAACATTAAAAAAATGTTGTTAATTACCCTTTGTATAACATTTAAAAAATGTTACCAACTTACAATTGTAACATTAAAAGCAATATTAAAACAATATGAACTTTGATACTCATTTTACGACATTAATATAAATTTGAGGATAACTCTAATTCTTCTTTTGTCATGAATATCAATATTTATTTAATAAAAATTAACATAATTGAAAACAATATATATTACTCCTAATGTACTCCCAAATTAAGTATTAGATTTAAAGCTACTCACAGATATCATTAACATTTTAGCAGTGACTAGAAAAAAGGAATGAATTTATTCTTAATATTTGAAACACAGTACTAGTACTCATAATATGTTTTTTCTATTTTATTTCCTTTGGTCCAACTTTTATCAAAAACAAATTGCAAAAGCATTCTAATTAAAAACATATAGAGAAGTAAACATGATATGTTGTTAATAGTTAAAAAGGCACCGTATCCTATACAACCAAAACACATAATCTACTGCTACTTTATCTTACAAAAGCATTCTAATTAAAAATAGTTGTTGCTACCCCTTGGACTCCTTTTCTAAATTTTCAACAGTAATAGATGTTGCTACCCCTGCAATGGACATTGTTGCGTGCACCTCTGCTCTTTTCAATCTCTGTTCTTCTTTCCTCTTTAACTTTATTTCCTTAAACCATTTCTATAGGTTGATACTAGATGAACCCATCCTGTCCTGATTGCCTACATAAAGGAAAAACAAAGCTCAGAATTTCTCATTATAAAACTATAGCCTACTCTTTGCATTTTACAAACAAGCGATTCATTAGTTTTCACCTGAATTGTTGCTACAACTTCTACACCACCCGTTGTCCCTAGTAGAGGGCCAATCATAGATTTTGTAGAATTCACGGTTAGCTATATAAACAAGACACCTTGGTAGGTATGACAATATGATAAGCAACAATATCAATCAAAACAATTGAAAAGAGAATGGAATCATAACTACCTTTGAATTGGCTAGCAATAGAACAATAGTTATAATAACATGAAAAGGAAATTTACCTCAAGGTTTTGACCAAAACATTGAATAATGTACTCTTTAAGATCTCTAGCATGGGTGGATGCGGCATGTGCATTTATGTAATTCACATCCTCTTTTGATACTGTAGACAGAGCTAATGCCCTACGGAGCTAAGAGGACGTGAATTAGCTCTGTCTGGAGTATCAAAAGAGGATGTGAATTACATAAATGCACATGCCGCATCCACCCCATCTGGAGATATTAAAGAGTACATTATTCACTGTTTTGGTCAAAACCTTGAGGTAAATTTCCTTTTTCATGTTATTATGACTATTGTTCTATTGCTAGCCAATTCAAAGGTAGTTATGATTCCATTCTCTTTTCAATTGTTTTGATTGATATTGTTGCTTATCATATTGTCATGCCTACCAAGGTGTCTTGTTTATATAGCTAACCGTGAATTCTACAAAATCTATGATTGGCCCTCTACTAGGGACAACGGGTGGTGTAGAAGTTGTAGCAACAATTCAGGTGAAAACTAATGAATCGCTTGTTTGTAAAATGCAAAGAGTAGGCTATAGTTTTACAATGAGAAATTCTGAGCTTTGTTTTTCCTTTATGTAGGCAATCAGGACAGGATGGGTTCATCCTAATATCAACCTAGAAATGGTTTAAGGAAATAAAGTTAAAGAGGAAAGAAGAACAGAGATTGAAAAGAGCAGAGGTGCACGCAACAATGTCCATTGCAGGGGGTAGCAACATCTATTACTGTTGAAAATTTAGAAAGGAGTCCAAGGGGGTAGCAACAACTATTTTTAATTAGAATGCTTTTGTAAGATAAAGTATAGCAGTAGATTATGTGTTTTGGTTGTATAGGATACGGTGCCTTTTTAACTATTAACAACATATCCTGTTTTACTTCTCTATATGTTTTTAATTAGAATGCTTTTGCAATTTGTTTTTGATAAAAGTTGGACCAAAGGAAATAAAATAGAAAAAACATATTAGGAGTACTAGTATTGTGTTTCAAATATTAGGAATAAATTCATTCCTTTTTTCTAGTCACTGCTCAAATGTTAATGATATTTGTGAGTAGCTTTAAATCTAATATTTAATTTGGAGTACATTAGGAGTAATATATATTCTTTTCAATTATGTTAATTTTTATTAAATAAATATTGATATTCATGACAAAAGAAGAATTAGAGTTATCCTCAAATTTATGTTAATTTCCTAAAATGAGTATCAAAGTTCATATTGTTTTTAATATTGCTTTTAATGTTATAATTGTAAGTTGCTAACATTTTTTAAATGTTATACAAAGGATAATTAACAAGATTTTTTTAATGTTATGAAAGAACTAAATTAGTAACATTTTTTAATGTTACTAATAATATGTTAAAAATGTTGTTAAACCAATGAGTAACATTTTTTATAATGTTGCTAATAATATGTTAAAAGTGTTGTTAAAACTATTAACGACAGGGGCTTTATACTGCATTTGATAAAATGTTGTTAAAGAAAATGTAACATTTTATCATAATTTAATAACATTTTTTAAATGTTACTGAAAGTCACTTATCTTGTAGTGGGAGTCTGCTTTCTATCCATAATCTGAGATTCCAAAAACTGATTGCCATTTCTTTATTTTTTTCGTTGCAACATCAGAAGAAAAATTTAAAAAACTAAATCCAATATTATATATTTATAGTATAATCTAATGCCTTAACACCAAATTATTATATATGATTAACAAATCTATAAGTATATATTTATGGCAATATTAGACTTTGACATTTTTTCCGACGATAATACAATTCTAGAAGTATTTAATCATATATGTACAATTTCTTTTTGGTTAAATTAATATGTTGGTACCTATATAGTTTCATCAAATTTTTTAATTAAGTCCTTATAATTTAAAAAAATTCAGTTAAATCCTTATACTTTTAAAATTTTATCAATAAATCCTTTGAAATTAACCCCCGTTAAATTCCTGTTAAGTTTTGCTCACAACTTTTCCCAACATCCAATCTCAATTGTTTCCTTTCCATTACTTCTTAATTATGTAGATGAGGCCGATTTCATTTTTCAATCTTCTTTGTCGGTCTTTTAAATGGTTGCTGAAATTTACTTGTTTCGTTTTCTTTAATATTTACTATGCCAAAATATGGTTTTTACCGCGCTTCAATTATCATGATTACAATAAGGAATCGGGTTAAAATGCAGTATGAATGACAATTACCGTGATTCCGTAAGACAATCGGGGTAATAAAGGCATAGTTCATTTACACAAATTAAATTACCACTTTCGAAAATGAAAGCACAGTAAAAAACTGCCTGATTGATTTTAACCCCGCGGTATTTGATTTTAAAGAACCCTAACCTAAACCCTTCTTCCTTTCCTATGTGCCGCGCTTCCTAGCTTCCTCTTCTTCCTTTCTTCCGTCTTCTCTCCGTAGCCCGCCGTCGCCGCCTGCCTGTCTCCGTCTGTGTCTCCGCCTCTGGCGCCCTATACTCTGTTCGTCCGCTGTGTCTCCGCCTGCCTGTCTTCGTCTGTCTGCTGCCTGACTTTTCATATTCCTAGTGTTCTTCTCGAAACTCTCCTCTTGCGCAAAATCTCGTGATTGAAGATGGAGGAACAAGAGAATGGCGCTAATGCAATCAAGGATGAACCCTATAGGACCTGGTCCAGCCCCTCGCTCTCGACCTAAGCGACCCCTCCAGTTCGAGCAAGCTTACCTCGATGCCTTACCCTCCGCTAACATGTCAGTTACTTCACCCTAACCTCTTTTACTTTTACTTAGACAACATAGTTTTGGAATTAGGGCTTCCCGTCCACCAATTAGGAATTTCGGAAACTCGAAACAATAGCTCTCTGTAAAACAGTTTTAGGAAAATATACATGATGAAAACTTGAATCAAAATCTTTTTAAGTGTGTGTGAGAGTTGAAAGTTAGGTATTGTTTGCTTTTTACAAGTACGAGAAAAGCTATATATGCATCGTGATGTGGTTACAAGAGGTAAGAAGTCAAAATTCGTTCAAGCGCACAAGAGGTAACCCTACTCTCACTAAACCTACATACGTGTTTATGTATTTTTCAATTATGCTTTGGTTATTTGATATGAATGTGCTTCTTTTGTTTCTAATTGTTGAAAAAAAAACTTAAACGCAATGGAGCTTGTAGATTTGTCTTGTGTAATATCCGGTTTTTCATGTATCGGGAAATGATGAAGAGTAGATTGTTTTAAGTATTACTTTTGGTTAATTAATTGCGCTGTATCTGTCCGAGCAATCATTAGAGCATAACTAGATCATGAAAGTTTCTTTATTCAAATGGAAAGATCCTTGGGATAAACTGTGCATCAAGAAATCAAGAAAAGGGAAACAAAACAATAGTCAAAATTCTTGATGTTTTTTGCTGCATGTAGAATTAAGTATAAAGTATTAATATATGTTAATCCAAGAACAAGGACTTGTTAATTAGATGGGACCCACATCCAAAAGGGATTGAGGAGATGCGGTCTTTGAGTCTCTTTGAGTATTAATATATGTTAATTAGATGCTCTTTGCTTCTTTGGGTGCACGTTTTCTACCTTTTGATTGATTGGATGTGTGTATAATCAATTATTATCTAGGCTGTCAGTTTGAGATTGGAAATCAGGGTGATGATCATTTCATGAAAATGGTTACAAGAAATTATGCAAAGCTTGATGAAGGTTGAGTGACTTGAGTCATGGCAATGCATATATAGTTTTAAAAAGAATCATGTAATGTAAGCTTAGCTTTACAATCAGAAGCATCTCTTCTTTTGTTCTGGAAACTGTTATATAAATGAATGCCATTGTTTAAGAAGAGAATACAATCATCTATCAAAGCACTCCATGTGTCTACTCATTGACACTGTGTTCTTCTTTCTTCTCAATTTTCTTCTTTACTAAATCTAATTTTCAATATAAAGTGATACTGTGACAGCATCAAGTATATTAGAGCTTCCTTCCATTTTTCACACATATATATTGTGTCTCTGTCTCTTAATATTGTTGCCAAAATGGCAGCTTCCTTCTTGGCTTCTTGCCATGTGTTTCTGTAATGATCCTTTGTTAATATGAAAGATGGATCAGTATGTGGTTGCTT
Source organism: Sesbania bispinosa (assembly GCA_026901365.1). Classification (NCBI taxonomy): domain Eukaryota; kingdom Viridiplantae; phylum Streptophyta; class Magnoliopsida; order Fabales; family Fabaceae; genus Sesbania; species Sesbania bispinosa. The sequence continues at coordinate 89,793 of QLOH01000503.1, read as the reverse complement.
TCTACCTTTCTTGTTAGTTGTGGTTGTGTCTTTTCTTAATTACAATCTCTTCCTCTGAGTAGGTTCATGATGAACTGCTTCTCACATATCGTTACAGTTTCTCTCACATATCCCTACGAAAAAGGGATTTTTAGTGTGCAGAAAATTCACGCTTCCCGGCAATTACCGCGGTTATTTTTCGGAACCACGGTAAAAAACCTAACTCAATTACCCCGGTTCCGAAAATTAACCGCGATAATTGCCTTTTATCCCACCGCGGTAGACCGCGGTAAAAGGGCTTTTTTTTTAACTGCGGTAATAGCCTATTTCTGTTATAGTGATTCTTTATATTATTAATTTCTCAATTTCCTTTTATGTTACAAAGATTTAAAAGAATTCAATATACCTTGACAATTCATTCATTCTATACTTGTGCCAAGTTGTGTCTTGTTTTTTATTTAATTTGATTTAAAGGATATCAATTATTTGATTGTTAGTTTATATAAATGAACTTCTGTTTGGGTTTTTTTTCTCTCGATTGAACTTGAACCGTATGATAAATGTTCGATGAACACTTATATTCTTATTTATTCCTGTTACACACACATTTAATAAATATGATATCTCATCTTTATTAAATTCAATAAATGATGTGGTAACACATTAGATATCTGTGTAAAATTTCTTTACACTAACAATAAATATATAATATATATATATAATGTCAGAAAAGAGAAAAACACACATATATACTATAAAATTATTTTTATTTATTTCAAGGTTATGCTATCACCTTGAAAGGTTTAAGCACGTACACAAGTAAAAACATATATACCCCCCTTAGTGATATATATTCTTGTTGAATTCCAAACCGACGTAAGCCTTGGTGGCCGCAACATACATAAACACCAGTACACCACTAATATGGACCGACGACAACACTTAATTGAGTGTGTACCGTTTACCTTCTAAGGATGAAGTGAAAGACCAAGAAAGAACGTTATTTGTTTCAACTGCAAAACCAGTGGTACCAGAGAAACCAACTCTAACCCATTCCGGCAGAACACCGCTCAAGTCAATGACATGTGAGAGGGTAGAATCCATAGTCTTTGCGGTACTATTAGGATAACTCAAACCGGCACTCAAGGTTTTGGAGATAGAGTCATAATTTTTTGGACACAAGCTACTACTGACCCGACCGGGACATCTCTTATATGCCAACCCGTAGTTGTCACTGACTTAATTGAGTTCACATCAATTCCTATATGTGGGTATATAGTGCCAGGATTTGGATCCCACTCATCATTTGTGAGTGTCAAACTCAACGGCAACAACTTGATTCAATGAAGTGTTGAGAGCAGTATCAGAGTTAAAAACCAAGGTATTTTCCACTTGAACCACTAGGGAGGTTAGACTCTGGTGGTGCAATAAAGAGGTAAGACCACCACCTTCATCAGAATCTTTCACAGGTTTGATGACAAGGTGAAGGTGGTGAAAAAGCTAGCAAGCCTTCCAGTGCTTTTTTCCCAAAGGTGAATTGGTGCAGAATATAAGGCTCGACCTGAACTGAATATGGTTGGGCGACCAGATTCATCTAATTTTGTAAGTTGTAGAGTCCCACTTGATTGAATGGCATCACCTTGGAATATTATGTCTTTTACATCTGGCCCAAAATTAGCGAAGTGGAAGGCAAGTGAATCTGATGAGTTGGCCTTATCAAGTAGCAGCAAAAAGGAAGTGAGGATGGCTAAGAAGGGAGAAGGAGTTTTGTTTAGGGAAGAGAAGGGGTTTTGAGTTGGTGGTAGCCATGCTTGCTAGCTGTGCACAATCCAGGATGGAAATGCGACTATATAGCCGTGCTTTGGTTGCATGAGAATGATGAGATATGGGTACATGTGGTTTTAGTTTCGTGCATGCCATTTTATTCTTGAGTTATTACATTTGTACAACCGATTTTTGTAAAACAGCAGCATACAACGTGTACGTGGTACTTCTTGGAGACATTGAGGAATAAAAAAAAGAAAAGCGGATTTGGTCACTTCAAATGAAAAAGGCTGTCACCCATAGTCATAAGCTATTCCTTCATACCATAAAGCTGTTCCGTCTTTTCCTTGTATGCTTCTTCTCCATCAAAAGTATTCCTACGTTTTTGTGCCATCCTCCTCAATCCACTGAATCATAAACAGTTTCAAATCTTATTCTACTTAGTTACAAACATTGTGTTTATAATGATGTAAACTATGATTAACTTAATTAAAAATTTAACTTCACCATTAATTTGACCAACTTTACCATTTGGTTATATAAAGAACACTAAAAGGTTATAAACCTTAGTTCACATGGTTATAAACTCAACCTTAAGAGCTTATAAACCTTGGATCACATGATTATCAACTCAACCTTAATGATGGAACAATTTACATCACTTTCTTTATTTTTTATTATTATTATTTTAATGAAGGAACAACTTTATGGTATGAAGGAACAACTTTATGCTGATGGGTGGCAGCCTTTTTCATTTGAAGTGACCGAATCCACTATTTTTTTTTTTATTCCTCAATGTCTCCAACTGGTGCCACGTACACGTTGTATGCTGTTGTACAAAAATCGATTGTACAAATGTAATAACTCTTTATTCTTTATATGTAGGCCATTGCTGGTTTGCATTACTTTACTAGGTTTATTTTTTAAGAACATATATTTATATAATAAATTTATACAATAACAACTCATATAACACACTTTATCTTTTCATATCCATCATATCATCTATCACTTCATCTCATTTATTTCTACCTCTCTAATTGTTGTAATATAATGTTGCTAATTGTTGCAATATAATGTTGTACAAGTATATTTTCTCTTATTTTTTCACACAACATTTTCATCATTTCACACTCTTATTTCTTATATTTTTTATTTACACCTCTTATTTATTTTTTTCATTTTATTATTAATTATCATTTTTTTTTTTTTCTATAATTATCACATAATCCTTTTAGAGAAATTATATGTGTAAATAATTTTATACAACAATTGCTTATAATTATGAGAAATATAAAAATAAAGAAATAAAATATGAAATATGTTAGGTGATATGATAAAATATAGAAAATAAATGTTATATGACATGTTGCGTGTATTTTTTTGAGAAATGTAAATTTTACATCTACAACATAGAGAGAAAAAAAAAGAAAAAAGAGAAAAGGGAGAGAAATGTGGAATGTAATGAGTGATGTGATAAAAAAATAAAGAAAAAAATATATTATATATTTTTTTTTTCTTTTATGTTTTTTTTTGTATCTCATATTTTTGCCGCTTTTCACGTGCTTAGAGCAAGAGCAACTCCAATCTCCAATTGGAGTTGCTTGATATAGATTGCTTAACTTAAAAATTATTATTTTAATATGGATCCCATAATTTATAAAACTCATATTATAATAATATTTATATGTTAAACAACTCTTTTAAATAACACACATGCCACGTGATGTTATCACCTATTGTGGCATTATCTTAATTTGCACATTGATAATTCAGGAAAGTGTGTCCATAGTGCCCTTTTATTTTATACGGACTTTTTCACTTCTATATTGCGAGCAATTGACTTTTGAATGCCAAGGAGAATCGGCCACCTGCCTAAACAGTGACAGGACAAGATGCAGGAAAATCAATGATAGGATGATTTGAAAAGAATCATATTGTTTCATATTTAAAAGTTTTACATTTTACTTTTTATATATTTTAAATATTAATTATCACATTTTTATTTTTATCTTTTTATTTTCTTTTTGATACCCTCTTTCTTATACTCTTCCCCTCTATTTAGTATCGGCGAAATAGGACGGAGGTAGCTATAGGAAATAGGATGGAGAATAGAATTTTTATTTATTTGGTAGGAGAAAATTACAGAGGAAATTTTTTTAAAGTATTCCATCCAAAAAAAATTTTTTACTTAAGAGAAGAGAAATAGAGTGAAAATCCACTCTTTCACTCTATTTCACTTTTATTTTTTTCTATCAAACATGATGAGATGAAAATAACACTATATTTCCTCTTTATTTCACTTCTATCAAACAAGCCAAATTGTTTCACTATTTTTTTTTACCAATTTCTCTCTTCTTCATTTCCCTTTCTTATTTTTCCCACCATATTTCTTTATGTTTTACCAAACAGGAAATTCTCAAAGATGGGGTGTCAATTATCTTCTTGTTAGAAAAACTAGAAGGTACATTGTGGCATGTGACTCTGGATATTACCATATATTTGAATTATATTATAAATAATTAACTGATCCAGCCTGGCCTGATGCAGATAGCAGGCTTCATCGATTTGGATTTAAAAGCTCAACGTTATTCGGGTTTCTAAAATAGATGTTTGATTCATACCTTTTTGCGTGTAGCCCGTTATTTTTTGGGTTTTTGCGGGCTAACTGAACTTTTACAGGTTTTGTGGAGAGCGACTATATCAGCTGACTAAAAAGCTTGGGAGTGATTCGAGCTTCTAAAATGTAGTTATTCATGATTCCAAAAGTTATATACACCTTGATTTATTTCGAATCATCTAATCAAACACGTTTTTTATTCTTGTATTCATAAAAAAACGTTACAATCATTTATTCTTGCATTCATAAAAATTAAAACGTACAATAATAAACAAACTATTATAATTTTAAAAAATAGAATAACATTATATATTTTGTTATATTTATAGTTAGTTAGACCTCCATATATAATTTAAAGAGTTTAATATATATATATATACACACTGTCGGTGTAAAAAAAAAATTTACATAGACATTCAATGATGTGCTGCCCACATTATTTATTGAATTTAAAAAGATATGAGGTGTCACATTCATTAAATGATGTGGCGGCACATCATTAGATGTTTGTGTAAAACTTCTTTACACTTACAATGTATATCAATTAAATCCTAATTTAAAATTTTGGATACTATTATTATTATTTTGGTCTTTGACCGAGAATCCCCAACAAACATAGCTGTGGGTTTAACCCTCGAGTCGAGGGGTGATTAGGTAAAGTCTTCTCAAGAGTGGCGACTCCAGGATTCAAACCTCTGACCTTGCAGGTAAAATCCGCTAGATACTATTATTATGATTACAAAAACTCGAGCTCTTACAAAAATAATTGTTATATAATTTTAATAATTTTAAATATGCTATGTTACCAACATTAATCCTTATCGAACCCTCGCAAGTCCCTCGCCAATTCCATCCTCGCCCATCCCTAGCAAAGTCCGTCGTAATTTCATGGGTATTCATTCTCGCAGTTCTCTCGTCATTCCCTCTCTAAATATACAAATTTTTTATTTTATTTATAATTTTTAATATTAAAAATATATTTTTAGATATATTTAACTAGTCACTTGTAACAAATTAATTCAAATACTTATTTTAATAAATAATCATTAAGTCTTACAAAACTATTCAAATCTTACATATCAAAATTCATATAGCATAAATCTTATATGTCGTAACAACATATCATTAAAATTTTATAGCACTTACATAAGATGATAATAACTTAACAAAATAATGACTCTTAGAATTTAGAAACAATCACAATGAAGTCTTTTGCTTTGTTAAAGACATAATCGTCATATTTCTTTTTATGAAATTTAATACCACTGCTTAATTATAACATGGTTTTAAAACTAAAATACAAAGATAAAAATATTCATCTAAACTCAATAATTTTTGGAATCAAATTATATGAAATGTTTTATACATTTATTAGTTAATTTTTAAAATTGTTCTCTATGAAATAACAGGGACTAAATCAGCTTTGTAATTTAAGATATTAATGACATAGTTACAGGGACTAAATTATATATATTATATATATATAATATTGATACATACTAAAATCAAATAACTAATTTGTTAACACTATATTCATAATACAAGTAATACATATTTTAATATAAATAGAAACATTTAAAATAGGACGTTTAAATAATAAATACTTGAAGTAAATAATCTTGACTAGCATATATTAATATTTTCACTCATAGAGCTCTATTTCTAATATGTTGTCAATATCAAACCCTTTTAGACTTGTTCAATTTATAACTCATCTAATAATTTTAATTGTATTGGTAATATATAGTAGGGTCTGTTTAAGGTGCACAGTAATTTGACCTGCAGTAGCAGGTGTTATAAGTTTTTCTATTTTTTATTTTATAAAATTACTTTTGCTCTGTGTCGCCGTGGTAGAAGGAGGGTGATTGACCTCATTCCGCCGCACAACTGTGGCATTGCGGCCAACCATGGCCACCCAAGCACCCAACAACCCATTTTCATCCTTATCATGATCATGATCATAATCATGGTCTCGATCTCTGCCACGATCCCAATCTCCATTCCTCTTACCATTATGATAACAATAACATTCTCTGCCAAAACTTGATATACCACCACGAGTCCTCACCCCATTAACTTCAACCACACACCCCACCAATAGTCTGATTCCAGGCAACATGTCAATTCAAATGCTTAAAACTCTTAACCACAACAATGATAACTAAACATTACCATTACGATTACATGTTTCCCTTTCCCTTCCTTCCTTGAAAACATGACAAGAAGATAGATTACATACTCTGCCATTCATATTGTTTATGGCATCGATTGCTGACCTAGGAAAGCAGGGGGAACGGGATAGCCGATGCACAACCGCCTCTGAACCATTGTGATGCCCCGTCCCTCACGATAGGCATCCACCATGAGCACATCTAGCAGACGATCTAAGCTCTCCTCCTTTTGCTCAAATGTTTTACACGATTAAAAATTTTGCTCAGAAAAATCTGTGGAAAAAAATCAGATTCAATCCACGGTGGGAATGACGGCCAAGCGGACCAAATGAGCCTCCACGAGCCAAAATCAGTGACCCTGTCGAGGCTGTCGGCAATGGCCCCGGCTCTGTTGGCTCTGACAACTTCACCCGGGAGGAGCGAAGGTAGGCAACGCCGGTGAGGAGGGAGTGTGAGAGGAAGAAGAGGTTCCGATAACAGAGGTAAGATGAGGTTTCAAATATTCTCCGTCCTTGAGCCACCTCTCCACTGTCTTTGGCGCTGGCGCTGGCGCCGGCGCCGGCGGCACCGATCACAGCGGAAGTGGCTCTAAAATGACAGTTTAAGCTGCTGCCAAGTGGTCGTGGAGGTTTAGGGATGATGACCAGCTACCGGTTTAGGAAAGTAAATATGTGCCATTAAATTAAATACTATTATATCTAATGATCATCATTACTTGTGTACTGGTGCACAAGTTTTTAACTTGTGTACCTTAAACAGACCCATATATAGTATATTTAAAACGTATTCAATAATTTAATAAATTTTGGTTAGTGCAAAAGTAAGTTTGGGAGATATACAAAGCTCATGTTACACAATCCTGAAAAGTATTTTTTGGTTCACCTCATGACAGACAAGACTCCATCTTAGATTGTTAAAAAAATTTGGTGTACAGAATTCCAGCGGAATCAACTACCGCACTAGTTTCAGGGTTGAGCCGATACGCGCACGAGGGATGACGTCTGCTAGAAAATTTTCTCATTCAAATTTTGAGGTAATAATTTACAGTAAAATCTCTATAAATTAATAATGTCGGGATCACGTAATTTTATTAATTTAACGAGATTTTTTTCGATTCAACGAACCTACATTATTCTTCATGAATAAAACATATGTACATTGTATTGACTAATGGAATAATGTTCATATACAATGTGACTAGTTAAATATATAATACATCCCCTCTAATAAAACAAAGTTAATTGTACTGTAGTACGTAGTACTAGTTAAAACTTAATGCAAGTTCATGTATTGTAAGGAAATCAACCACTATATAAACAACATCAAACATTTCTAATTAGTCAATCCAAATAAAAACCAACAAACCATGGCTTCACATCTAAAGATGTCCAAAAATCAACCATGACAGATCAAATACGTAAAGCACTATGTGAGTATAAGAGAGATCACCACGCGTGCACTCAACAATAGAATCACTTTTACTTAATTGTCCTAGTTATATTTGTAATTTTATATAATTATTAATTTATAATATTGAAGGGACCATAAATTTATCTTCCAGAAAATTGTTATTTTATTATTTATCGAACTTATTAATTTAGACCTTGGGCACAAGTCGGAACCAAGAAACATTATTATTTTAGAGATGTTATTAATTTATCGAGTATTAATTTATAGATGTTCTACTGTGGTAATTTTAAATACCTAATAAGAAACTCACTTAATTCTTTTCATTTATCAAAAGATAAAAATTTATTATATACTATAGTATTTTTCTTTCTTCCACTTTTCTATCTTAATTATTAAATAAGTGGAGAGAAAACTCAATTTTATTTCCTTTTTTACTTATTTCTATTTGCTCTTAATTAATTCAAAAATTTAAAAGTATATTCATTTTATATTCATTTTTTCTTTATTATTTTCTTCACCTACTTTCCTTACATCTAAATATATTGGGATTTTTGTATACCATAATAACTTGAAATAATACTCGTGCGTTGCACGCATTTTTTGTATTGTATTTTTATATTTTTTATGAGAATTATTTTAAAAAATATATGTTTAAGTTTGTAACTTAAATATAAAAAAATTATAATAAAAAAATTGTATTAATATATATTATAATAATATAATTAAAACTAATTAAATGAAAAATTACATTAAATTATTCATTTTAAAGAATATTTTTATCTTTTCTAAAATTTCTCATCATATTTAATAAAAAGAATTACCAATATTTTTAGTAAGATTATTATTGAAAATAAATATTTTGAAATGTAATTATATAAAATAAATTCATTTGTTTACTACATGATCTTTTGTGTAATAAGCACATATTTATTGTCCTTCATATATGGACATTTTTTTCCCATTCTATAATCCACAATTCCTCCTCCTTTTGTTCAGAGAAAGGGGTTAAAATTACATCTCAGTTTTGTTCCCACTTCACGTTTTTAATAGTTTCGTAATTCACGATCACATGACATTGTGTTCACACTTCACATTATTAATAGTTTCGAAATTCACCATCACCTCACATGCCATTTTGTGTTTACGTTAGTAGCAGTACATAGTTCGGAAATTCTTACAATCTTTTTTATTATAATTTATTCAAGTTGGCTACAGTGAACTACATACCAATAAATTATTGATAGTGATCGTGGCCGAGATCACAAGGGTAGTGCTAGGTTTCAGATAGGGTGCTCCTGGTGGTCGGAGATGAGTGGGAGGCTCTGGGAGTGATTCGTTAGACGGTGGCGCACGGCAGGGGTACGTGTAGAAGGCGCTGTGACGCTCAAGTGATAGTATAAGGTGGATAGTGAGTGATGGGTAGATAAGTTACCTTGTCTGAATGGGGAGGCTTCCCCTTATATAGGCATTGTTGTGTCATACAGGGGATGTAGGCCACATAGCTGGGGGAATAGGGATGATTACGCCATAATCCCCCTGCTGCGGTCGTAGATCACGGTTACTTGTGTCAGTGCTAATGTCGCCCTTAACATGAGGCGTGGGGTGCATTAAATGCGATGAGACTTGGTAGGTGGCCTAGGTCAGGCTACCTAGGGGTGGTAGGTATTAAGCCCTCGGTTGGTTCGAGGCTACGAAGACCTCGGTTGGGGCGATAATTAGGAGTATATCGGTTAGGTCCATGATGACATCGTCTAGGGTGATAGTAAGGCGCATACCCAGCGACTATAGGTCCATTATGACCTCGTCTGGAGCCGATAGTAAGGAGCATATCGGTTAGGACCAGATCAGTTGCCCTCCAGCTTGATGATTAATGATATTAGCTATCGAGGTGGTGGTGTAGCATGTTTCGGCCGATCAGACAGTTAATTCATCATGAATTATGAATAACTAATGATTGATTAACTATTATAGCTACATATTGATCAATAATTTTTTAAGCCTTATTCACGTAATTTGACTGCATAGATTTATACAATATTTCTAACTATATAAACCTATATATCACACTTATAGAATTCATTCATTCATGCTATGATACAATTTGGATGTTTACGATATGTTAGAGTACGTACGTAGCGTACATTTGTATTTAAAATGGAAGTATAACTGTGTCTTTGATTTGACATTTAAAATTGATCAATTTCAAATTTATATTATATAAAATAATTATTTCTAATGTTGATATATATAAAGCATGTTTGATATATATATATATATATATCAACCATATTCAATCATCATCATTATTAAAAACTCCTTTTTTCCACTAGTGATTTACTACATATGGTTTTAAATTTGGAAATCTCACATTGATTCACAATCATCCAGGGTGGAATTTAGCTCTCGAATTATGCAAACCTCCAAAGAAAACGTGATGTTTATTGTTTGTTATCATTTAATTTGTTCATTTTGGATATATATATATATGTGTGTGTTTTTAATTTCTTATTCATTTGTTGCGATGGGCCCTAGGGTTGTTGATATCAACATGGTTAACAAAAAAAATAGAAAATTTTATTGGCCGAAAATTTTATTGTAATATGTACTATTATTAGATGATTTATCTTTCTACCCTAATTTTTTCCTAGGGTAAAATATGTTTTTTGGTCCCGGTAAAATAGGCGAGTTTTACTTTTGGTGTCCCTATACTTTTTTTTGTAAAGCGTCCTTCCAATTTTTTTTTTTTTTTTTTTGCATTAGTCTCTCTTTCATTAGCATCTACCAGGTGCTGATGTGACTATTTTCTCTCTCCTAGGTGTCCATTTTATTTTGGAGGTCTTAACCGCCAAAATGTCACTTATGTAACATCCTAAATTTTATTAGATAATATTAATTAATTAAATAAATAAGTAGAGGAAATAATTTTAAATAGGTGATAAATAATAGATTACTATACTATTACTAGTTTAATCAGGAAGATAGTTTAAAATTTAAATAGAAGATAAGGGGGTTGAGGACGGGCCCAAGCCCAATAAGGCATTTTAGTAAGGAGGGTTAACAGATCACCCTAATCCTTATTTGTATTATCGTCAGAGAGCGAACGCTAAGAGGGAGAAACTGAGTCTCAAGGGAGAGTTGCCGCAGGTAAGCATCAAGAACCAAAAGGGACTTCCTTGCTGTATCGAGCTTGTTTAAGGTACGGTGGGGAAGAGATGCTGCTTGTATATGCATGTAGGGGTGCTTGGGTAGTAACCTAAGAGTATAATTCGTATTGATTATGTATAATTGAGAATGAATGATATAATCTGCTGATTTTGATTGATTGGATGTATTTGATGATTTTTTTGGTGAGCTCCATATGCTCTGCGACTAATGCACCCAGGGGTGCTTAGGGCTTTCAGGATTGGGGGTTTGATGATTGGTTCTCTGTAAAAGATTGTTGTTTTGCTGCGTTTTGGCTGCTATTTGGCTTCTGATGATGTTTATTCGAACCCTGATCGAAAAAGATTGATTAGAGATTGATTGGAAGGTTTAGAGATGTCAGAAATCGTGAAATCTGTGATCTGCATCACAGGTAATCGATTACCAGGTGTGGTAATCGATTACCAGGATGTTCTGGGTAACCCAGAAGTGCTGTTTGCTGCTGGTAATCGATTACAGGTTTGTCGTAATCGATTACCAGAGATTTTGTTTGCAGCTAATCGATTACATGGGTGCTGTAATCGATTACCAGAGTGTTTGGTTGCAGGTAATCGATTACAGGTGGTTGTAATTGATTACCAGAGACTTTGTTTGCAAGTAATCGATTACTAGAGGTTGGTAGTTGATTACCAGAGTGGATTTTGAGAGCCTAAGGCTTAATGATGCTTGATGATATTTTGGTATGCATATAGTTGGTTATTATGCAATGTAATTGATGATGATTTGGTATGCATATAGTTGGTGATTATGCAATGTATTGATGTTATTTTAGTATGCATATAGTTGGTGAATATGCAATGTATTGATGTTATTTTGGTATGCATATGGTTGGTGAATATGCAATGTAATTGATGTGAATGAAAAAATTTCCTTCCGTCGCGAATGAAAAAATTTCCTTCCATCTCTAGTTAAGATATCCCGTCTCTGATTCTGTAACAATTAGAGACGGAAACAATTTCGTCTCTAAATTCTATCGGTAATTTCAACTTTTCTAGTAGTGATAAAAAATAAAATCCAACTTAGCATAAATTCGTACTTAAACATGGTAGTATAAGTGTGTGTTTGGTTTGACATTGAAATTAGCTAAATTCAAATTTAAATTTCCAGACTCAATTATTTCTTGTGTTAAAAATATAAATTTATCACGTTTCAAACGTTAAACCAATCATATACTATTATAATCAACATATATGGTGCTTGCAAACCTAGATATCTCTAGTTCAACCATATTCAACACATTATTATTATTATTATTATTATTATTATTTATTATTATTATTATTATTATTATTAGCGGAAAGACCGGCACTGTCGTGCTTATCTTTCCGCATTTCTTATATTTACGATCTCTCTCCCTCTTTCTCCCATCTTTCTATTCTAAAGTCTCTTCTTCATTTTTCTACATTTTTTAGGCAGTTGTTATTTTTATTAGGTGGTTATTGGTTAGTGGGAACTGTAAATCAGTAAATCAGGATATAAATAGGGGTATAATAGGAATGGAAATGTGGAAACCAAAACTCTCCTACTCTCTTTATATATAGTATAGATTTTTATTGGGTGGTTATTGGTTAGTGAGAACCGTAAATCAATAAATCAATATATAAAATAGGGGTATAATTGGAATGGAAATATGGAAACCAAAATTTCCCTGCTATCTTTAATTATATATATATAGATTATTATTATTATTATTATTATTATTATTAAAAACTCCTTTTTTTTTCCACTACCGATTTACTACACATGGTTTTAAATTTGGCAATCTCACATTGATTCATCCAGGGTGGAATTTAGCTCTCGAATTACGCAAACTTCCAAAAAACGTGATGTTATACAATCATTTAATTTGTTCATTTTGGATCTATATATCTATATATTTATGTGTTTTTAATTTCTTATTCATTTGTGGCGCTGCGCCCTAGGGTTGTTGACGTCGTCGTCAACACACTATGGTCAACAAAAATATATAGAAAATTTTATTGGCCGAAAAATTTATTGTAATATACTCCCTCCGTCCCTTATTATAAGACCCTCTTAATCGTTTCACACAGTTTAAGAAAAGTTGGTTATTGTATTGGTCTTTTAAAAAACTTAATAGGATTCCAAATATACCCCTATTTAAAAGTCACTATATTTTAGTAACATTAATGGTGACATAGTGGAAGACTCCAAAATTCACTTTCCAATAAGGTAGTTGAGCATATGGGCAAAACTTCATTAATTATTCACACTCATCAATATATGGGGAATAAAAAGTTGAATATTAATGAAGGGCAAATATGGAAAAAATAATTAATTTACCTAAAAATCTGTAAAGGGTCTTATATTAAGGGACATCCAATTCTTCTAGAATGGGTCTTATAATAGGGACGGAGGGAGTATATATGAGGATGGTTCAAATTACCCCTGTGTAAGTTACACCAAGTATTATACCGTTAATAACTACAAATTGAATATGTTTTTTTTAGTAATTCAACTGTTGAATTATGTTTATTCATAATCATGATTATATGTGTCAAATTTCGTAAAATTTTGACATTAATAGTTTGATATTCAAATGGTTGGATTTTTCATATATTTCAAATGTATATATAACGTTAATTTTGAGATATCTCAATGACATATCAAATAATTTCGGATTAATGTAAAATTTTATATGTATGATCTATGTGATAGTAACTTCCAATCCAACAGTGGATTATTTAATATAATGATCCGTTAAAAATTATTCAGCGGTGTAACACTTGGTGTAACTTCACCCGTTAATTTGAACCCTCCTCTCTCTCTCTCTCTCTATATATATATATATAGGGAGGGTTATAATTACACCGGTGTAAGTTACACCAAGTATTACACCGCTAATAACTACAAATCGAATATGTTTTTTAGTAATTCAACCGTTGAATTATGTTTGTTCATCATCATGATTATATGTGCCAAATTTTGTAAAATTTTGACAGTAATAACTTGATAATCAAACGGTTGGATTTTTTATATATTTCAAATGTATATAACGTTAATCTTTAGACATCTCAATGACATATGAAATAGTTTCGGATTAATGTAAAATTTTATATGTATGATCTATATGATAGTAACTTTCAATCCAACGGTGGATTGTTTAATACAATAATCCGTTAAAAAATTATTCAGCGGTGTAACACTTGGTGAACTTACACCGGTGTAATTTTATATATATATATATATATATATATTAGAGGATTTAATATTACAAATATAAATATAATAAATAACATAATTTTCAATAAAACTATTTATTTATTAATTTCTTAATCAATATAGTTGTACACTCGTTTAGAATCCATGAAATATTATCTTTTGTGTCTATAATTTTTTTTATTTATAAGTAAACTTATTTTATTTTTATAGACTTCAGTTTTTTTTTTACGTAACTTCAATTTTAATTTTATCATCATACTATGACGTGATAAAATATACCAGTACTTTACAGTTGTATACCAAGTAAGTATTATCATTTTCTATATGCTTTTTGGTCCGGAATGTTTGTGGACAATGACGGGCCGGGATCCTCTTCCTAAAATAAAAAATGGGACGAGATCTCGGCCGATTATTTTTTTAAAAAAAATAAGTTACTAAAAAATCATAGCTCTTAGATTATAAAATTGAACACTCTTCAATTTTTTTTCAAATTGGAGAGGATTCCGGCCCGACAATACAGCCAGATCACCATCACCCATTGACTTGTTAATTGGTCTTTTCCTATACAAAATCGTCTTCATCTCCTAATAACTTCATAAAATGGCGAACGACTAAAATAGAAAAAAGACTAAAAAAATTCAGATAAAAAAGTAAACTTAACAAATTTAGAAAAACTTATAATATGTGAATTTGGATTCATCGTTCTCTAGTCCTCTAATCCTATATTACAAAGACATCATAAAAAAATAAATTTTCATTTGTTCGGGGGTGAACTGTAGTTCAACGTTGGTCCGAGCGGTGAACCGATGGGTGCCTAGTCCTTGTGTGGAGCCGGACGAGAAGGGGTGTACTGCAGAAGACTCAGACGCCCAAGTCAGTTTGGGGTCTAGGCAGGTAAAGAGTGATTACGGGGAATTAATGTGTCACTTGTGTCGTTACTTACTGTAACCTTTATAGGTTTTAGGTGACGTGTGGGCTTGGAGAACAGGGATAGCCCGTCCGTACGGTGTTACGGGTGTGAATGGGAGATACCCGCGGGGCTACCCGATTTTCTACACCTCTATCGAGTAGGGTCGGGTCTGGAGCTCTGGCCGGGTCATGGATCCAGGAGATTATTGGGCCTATTCCAATGGTCCAATATTTGGGCCCAGAACAGTTGCCCCACAGCGTGTCCGCAGTGGCAAGTGCTGGACTAAGCTAAGATTTCCTGGTGACTCCCGATCGGTTGTAGGGCTGAGACCGTGATGTAGGTGATTCTCCTATTCAAGGGGTATGACCTTCGAGATTTTTATTTGTAAGTTGTGACTTTTCGCGTCCCAAGTGCTGTGACTTTTCGAATTCTGAATGTTACGACTCTTCGTCTCCCGAGCGTTGTGACTTTTTGCATTCTGAACGTTACGACTCTTCGTCTCCCGAGCGTTGTGACTTTTCATATTCGCGCCCACTGGGTTCGGATTGGTACCTTTTCAGTTTGTGGACCTTTGGGACCAGACTTCTTCTATAAAAGAAGAGTGGTCCCCTGTTGTCCCACACCATTTCTGCGCAAGTTTTTTGAGGGGTTGAAGGAGCTGCATCTCTCGATTTGTGATAGTGAGGGTAGCGATCGTCTCGGCACTCCTGTTTTTGCAAGGTACGGTCTCTTCCCTTTCGTTTCCTTTGTGTGGGTAGGGGAAATAACTAGTGATGAGTTGGGTCCTTCCTGGGACGCCTGTGGGGTGGCCGAGTGGGACCTCGGGTTCCAACATCGCGAAACGGGCCGGGAGCTTCCAAGGGAAAGCGACCTGGATAATTCTTCTATCTCGGATCCGATTTCAGCTGGTCGGATCCGAGTACCTCGGGTTTCCAATCTGACTCAGGGAGTTGCTACACGGTTCTTTAGGTGACTTGATGGCAGGTGAACGAGCGGGGGAACCGCTGGTGCCGATATGGGCAGACAAATACTCCTGGGTGGCACCCGAGGTCCTAGGCACGACTAGTATATACCGGATGGATGCTCCCGTCCCGGTCCAAGAGCGGCTTGTAAATATGAAGTTTTGCTCGCCCGCACACGCCCAGGATTACGACGACGTGCTTCCTCCGAACGGGGCTCGTGTCTGCGAGGTGTCCGAGACAAACACCCAGTTCATGTACTCCTATGACTATCATTCTAAGTTGAAGTTGCAGATCCCCTTGACCGATTTTCAAGAAAATTTTTGATGTATCTGCACACTACACCGTCCCAGTTGCGTCCTAACGCATGGTCCTTCATCATTTGTTTCGAACTCATACTGAGGGGTTCGGGTTGGAGCCGACTGACTTATTTTTTATTATTTTCAAGTGTTGCGCAAATATGTTAGGAGAAATAAGGATGAGACCCTGAAGACGTGGGTGAGTCTCCGGGGTCATGATGGTCGGAAGTTGATCACCTCCTCTGCGAATCGGCGAAAAGGGGGAAGATTTCGTCTAAGCAAGAGTTCTTCCGTATTCAACCGGCCCAGGGTCGAGTACCGTTCTGGAGGAACAGACATGATCCGACCGACGTGACTCCTAGGATACACATATACTGGTGTTTGGCCCACTATGATCATGAGTCGAGTTCGTATCAGTCTCGGAGGAGGAGAACTGACCCCAACCAAGAAGCAGGCTAAGGAACTATTGGACAAGGCGTTGGGGAGATGGGTCCATTCAAGAGCAAGACAATTATTGAGGGGTCGTGCCGAAATGTTGGATATCGGATAGGTATCCGAGTTACTGATGGGTTTCTGGCAAGCGAACCACAAATCCAGCAGTATAATGTAAGTAAGATAGCGTCTCCACAGGGAACGACAATTTATGTAAATTGAAATCGTATTTATCAAGGGAATCAATGGTTTATAGTGAATATGATGCGAAATATAAAGATCAATTATTATCAATGGAATTAGAAAGGTATAGTTAGAGATACTTTACTTGGATTAGGATTGAACTTCATCTCATCAAACCCTTCATGTATGTAAAGACTACCTATTATTTTAGGTTTACTCTATAGTACTGTAGACAAACACTATTGCTAAGACCCCGAGTTACCAGCGCCTCACACACTCAAAGGTAAACTATGCGGGTTTCCCAGGCGACAGATTACCCTCGCTTATCTTGCTCTATTTGTTCAGTTTGTTAAGGATTAATTGAAATACATGGCCTACCACATGAATGTATACCTTCACTAGAGTACTGTCACTACCCATCGCTCATTAGATATACCCATCTCTCGCTTCCAGATTGACAATCAACTAACCCTTTGCTATCGATTACCAAGCCTATTAGTCGGATGCCCCTTCATTAGAGTACTCACACTACCCTCAATCATTAGCAAAACCCCTTTTCGGTACAAGTGATAACCGCGTCCTCTTATTCAATCAGAGAATGAGTTCTTTAGAATCCCCCCCACTCTCGCTCCTAGCCAAAACTGACCCAGTTAAGACTAGCCTATAACTCCAGGCGTAAACCGCGGGAATTAGGAATAAACACAGAATAAGATTACCAATACTATAGACAGAGAGCTCAAAATAATAAAATAGAATTTACATACACTTGGGAATAGAATCGATTACATTCAATCCTACTGGAGAGTCTAACTACTTGGAGTAGCCATACAAACCACCGAAGATGCTGTCACCATCTTCAATCCTCATGAATCACTCCTCCTCTCCTAATCTAAACTTAGTTACAATACATAGTACATAGAGACTGATTACAATGACTGACTAAGCTTTTTGGACTGATCAAGAGGTTCCTATTTATAGACGAGGAAAGACAAGCAAATTTGGGAAGAGATCCTCTTAAAAACGGCAACAGGGAAGCAATCTACGTGTTCTGCGCTACAGCACAGGCTGTAGCGCAGGTTCCAGAGAGTTGTGCTTCACCTGCGCTAAGCGCGGGGTGAAGCGCAGCTAGCGTCCTGCAACTTCAACTTTCCTCTTTTATTTGTTGATCTCTCCCCGAAACTGGTTTTCGCGCGTTTGTCCTTCCCTGTTTCCCTTTATTCTCTAATATATTTGTATTTATTGTGCAATCCTTGTTTATTTGGGAAGCTTGTTTGCAATATCTTTGATTGATTGGCTCTGATCTCCTCATTAATGATTCAAATCTGCTTCAAATCTTTAATTAATGGTCCTTAATCATTCTCCAATCTTGCATAATCCTCCACATTTAATGCTATTTAATCTTTGAATTAAATCTTTGCAATATCCTGCAAAAATCAGCAATAAATCTAAAAATAGCATCAAATTCAAAACTAGGATTAATAAATAGAAATTATTAAATATTAAATAAAAGGGATTAATTTGGGGCAAAATTACCATTTTATCCTTGATAAGTGAAATAAAATATATACTAATTTATCAACTATTTTTCACTTATCAAATTCCCCCCAACTTGAATTCTTGCTTGTCCTCAAGCAAGAGACCCTTTGCAGTCACAAGAATTCTATTCCCTAGTGTATTTTAAAAAACAAAACTAATTCAAGGTAATCATCCCTCAACTCCTTCCTAAGTAGAAGTCACTTCCCAAACATAAGAAAAAAATCAGAATCAAAAGATATTACCAATCAGCAGTTAGGATAGAAATACAAACATTAATTAAACTTTCTCAATAATAGCAATTAAAACAGTAAGTGATAAACCAAGGAAATCTCTCATTCTCACGGGTAAGTGTTTCCTTCAATCAATTTCACCCACTGTTGAACAACTAGAATTGATAGTCGTTTCCAAGGTCTGAACCTGCAAGCAGTTAGTATGGATCGAAAGGTTTCTTTAGGTTGTAATGAGGCTGGGCTATCAAGAAATCATGGTTTTTCTGGATATTAAAGGAACACTTTGAATAGAGAGCATCTTGTGGTTGTGCTTGGAACTTCTCTCCATTCTCCTGATGATTCTTAAATGGTCACCCTTTTTCAGCTTTGGCCTCTTTTGAAGAATTTTCTCCCCCCAACTTATTCATTTTCCACACACTTTGTGCAGCTTTTTTTTATAATAATAACATAAAGAACTTATTTTTGGTGGGGGAGAATCCTTTCTTTGTGATTCCTTGTGCCTTCTTTTGGATCTCTTGTGACCAACCTCTTTGTCAATTGCTTGTCCCATTTTGTTGTGGTGCACCTTGCTCTCTATCCCAAGTGTTAAGGGACATGGTATGATCATTGATCATTGATAATGGCTGGGGTGCATCAAAAGAAATATTAAAGGCTCAAATGGGCAATCAATAATTGGAAATATTAATGCATGGTTGGGCTATTTGGCACTGAGCAGAATATTAGAATCACAAAATTGTGCCTTTGTCACTTCCATACCTTTTACAAGCAAGACAAGTTTCAGAAACTCAAGCAATAACAGTTGACAAGCAGCGGTGTGAAAGCTCTCAATTAAGTGTTTAAGTGTTTAGGGATCTCAGCTCACCGGTTGGGCTAAAATTTCCTTACTAAAGCACTTACTGGATTTAATTAACTACCTTGATAGATTCTCTTGAGTAGTATTCTAATCCTAACTGATTATGGAATTAATCACAAGACCCTTTCATCTTTCCTAGATTGGTTAGTTAAACTACTTATTTACAGAGAATTAGAATAAATTACCTTGATTCCTATGCTCCTAAGGTCCTAAAAATTTTAAAAATACTAAAAATTTTTAAAAATGAGATACAAAACAAAAAGAACATAATAGAGAATAATAGAAATAATAGAAAAACTAAAAGAAAGAAAAACACCAGTATCAATCTTCATCCTCTGTATCCTGTGAGTCCTTGTCCTGCTGCTGCTCCACTCCCTGGGAAAGTAGGCCTGTCCCCAGGCCACTGCAAGAATATCCGGACTCTTCAAACAACATGCTTGGATATGGGTCTAGTATCCTGATTGGTTTGAGGTCAACTGGTCTTTATACTTTGCAGCAGTCTGTGCAATTCATGAAGAACATGGAAGCTTATCATTAACCAATTTGCATGTATAATTCAAGAATTAATATTTTCAACAAAAAGTTCAGTGCACTTGGTAATGACTTCCTAAAAACAAATCATACTCATGTTTTGCAAGCATTCAATAAATCCATGGAAAGTGAAAGTTCAAGATTTTTGAAAGAAACGGAGCATAACACCTTCAAATCCAATAACTCACAAAAAAAGAGCATTCCAATCAAACAATTTTGTTCTTCATGCTCCACACAGCCAAAACCATATTCAAGATAACAATAATCAATAATATTCACAATCCTAAGGTTACTACCCTAAAGTGCAAATCATAGAGATAAAATGAATGAAGATTTCAATTGGTAAAAATTAAAAAGAACATAACTGAAGGTTTCAAAATTGATGGAAGTTTGTGAGTGGAAAGAGTGAGAAGAAGAGCTTAGGAAGTAGAGAAACACACATGAGAAATAGGAGATTTTTAAAATTTCGTATCCTGCGCTACAGCGCAAGTGAAGCGCAGAATACAGTGACTAAAATTTTGTATCTGCGCTTTACCTGCGCTACAGTGCAGGTTGAAGCGCAGAAAACAGAATGCAATTTTGCAATTTTCAGTCACGTTTTTTGCTACTTCCTATTTTTTTAAAAAAAAAATTATTTTCCGCAGACTTATCCCAATCAATTTTGAAAATTTCCTAAATCCTAAAAAATTGAAAAATCCCGATTAACAAACAAGAAATAAAACAAAACTGAAAATAATTGAAAACTTTAAAAATCTCTGGGTTGCCTCCCAGAAAGCGCTTGTTTAACGTCTGATAGCTCGACGCTTGTCCTGTCAAGGTGGCTGAAACTGAAATATTTTGATGAGCTTGTGAGCTGCACACCCTTTCTTTCTTTGGCCCTTATACCTCCCCATAATCTTGCCTTGGAACAACCTGTACTGTGAAGCTTTGATGATTTCCAATTGATTGCTCTCAATTTCTTTGCTTCAGGGGGGTCTTTGAAATGGAACACAACCTGACACTTGATCTTCAATCTGGTTCTAGGCTCTGGATTTGATCCTCTTGGCTCCATTCTTCCTTTCTTTGCTCTGATCAGGTCAGTGTATCGCAGGCCTTTCTTTTGTGGGGACGGAAGGTTTATCACTTGCACCATGCCTTCTTGATTCTTCTTTTATAGGGATGATTGGATAGGTAGGTCCTTGTACTCTTGAAATCATTTCCCTTCCTTCCTCGGGCTGTGATTCACCATCTCTCTGTTCACCATCACATGTTGTATTCTCTTCCTTCCTTCGCAATCAGTCTCAAGCACCATCTTTTTCTATTCATCCTCTCCTGTTCTTCTTCTTCCTCTGCTGCAACCTTCTTCTTCTTCCTTTTCTTCTTCAACTTCTTCAGCCAGACTGTCATTGCTTTCTTCTCCTATCAGCTGAACAATGTCATCGCACTGCTTTTCGGGGTTGGGTAGTGCGCTTTGCTTAGATTGCTTTTCCCCAATAGTTTGATCATATTTTCTATTTCCTCTAGTGCAAGGCTAACGGTTAGTCCTTCTTCTTCACAATACCGCTGAAATTGTATAAATTCATTCCACTTTCTTCCATGAAATTGTCACTATCTGATTGCCTTTCTGAGATTTGTTTCTGACTGTTGGTCAGCTTCTGTTTCTTTTAATTGCTCCAACAAGGTGTCAGTGTTTTCTTCTTAGCTTCTTCTCTTTCCTTCTGAAGTCTTGACTCCCTTTGTTCCTGTAGCCGTGCATCAAAGCATCATTTTTTTTCCTTGCTTCTTCTCTCTCCTTCTGAAATAGTACTATTGTCTTGATGAGTTCTTCCAAAAACTTATCAATTTTGAGTAACTTTGTTGTTTTTGAAAAGAAGTGCATACAGAGTGAACATCATCTTAGTGCCATCCAAAAATCTGATTCTGGTAACTTCCCCAATCATGTGAAAAATTGTTTAGAATAAATTGTTGTAATTAGAGAAGTTACCTTGAATCGGTGCATGAGAGGAGTAACTTGGTTCTTGCCACCTAACATAATCTCCAGGGGTTCTCCTTGGTTTGATTCTGCCATGCATAAGCCATTTAAACAGTTATTTCACTTGGGGTGGTAGAACAAAGAATGTTGAGATTGTCTCTGTGAGCTTGTCCTTTTTTTGTGTTACCTGTTTCCCTCAAGAGAAATAATAAGATGCTCAGAGAAAAACTAAAATAACAAAAAATACTACTTTTTTTTATTTTTTAAATAATTAATTAATTAATTTGTTTTATTTAAAAATAATAATTTTTTTTATTAAAATAAAATAATTAAAAATAAAAATATTTTTGTTTTCTTCTCGACTTATCCCTTGTCTCCTTTCCTTGTTTCTACTATTTGTTCTTCCTTGATGTCCTTCCTATTTCTGCTTCAATTCGTACTGATTGAGACACCTGGCTTCTCAAAAACATAACAAGAAACTTTGAAAAAGGTAAGTGTGGAAGAAAATTGAAAAACTATAATAAAAGTTTCCTAAAATATGGAGAGCCTTGAATTTGTCTCCTTTGCCCTTCTCTCTCTCAATTTGGTCACTTCTCTAAATTTTCTCTTGAGACACCCGTCTTTCACAAAAACACTATTCAAGCAATGTTTCAACCAAATGTTAGCTCAGGAAAGAGCGAAAAATAGTAATTATTTATTTTATTTATTTATATTATTTTTTTAAAAAATTTCTTTTATTTATAAAAAAAACGAAAATATTATTTATTAATTTTTTTAAAAAAGAAAATAATTAAAATAAAATAGAAAGTATAATAATTAAAAATAAAGAAAAGCATAACTTTCCTAATAATAAAATTTCCTAAAATAATAAGAATAATAAATAAAAGAAACCTAAGATAGATATCCTTAAAATAATAAGAAGAATAAAGAGAAATCCCTAATAAAAACAAATAAACAAAAATCCTAAGATAATTAAAAGAAAACTTGATAAATAGACCTCAAAGATCTGCACAAATTAGAATCGTTCCCCGGCAACGGCGCCAAAATACTTGATGGTTTTTCTGGCAAGCGAACCACAAATCAGCAGTAATAGTAAGTAAGATATCGTCTCCACAGGAACGACAATTTATGTAAAGTGAAATCGTATTTATCAAGGGAATCAATGGTTTATAGTGAATATGATTGCGAAAATATAAAGAACAATTATTATCAATGGGAATTAGAAAGGAAGAGTTAGAGATACTTTACGTGGATTAGGAATGAACTTCATCTCATCACAACCTTCATGTATGTAAAGGGCTACCTATTATTGTAGGTTTACTCTATAGTACTGTAGACAAACGCTATTGCTAAGACTCCGAGTTACCAGCGGCCTCAACAACTCAAAGGTAAACTATGCGGGTTCGCCCAGGCGACAGACTTACCCTCGGCTTATCTTGCTCTATTTGTTCAGTTTGTTAAGGATTAATTGAAATACGTGGCCTACCAAATGAATGTATACCTTTACTAGAGTACTGTCACTATCCATCGCTCATTAGATATACCCATCTCTCGCTTTCAGGATTGACAATCAACTAACCCTTTGCTATCGGATTACCAAGCCTATTGGTCGGATGCCCCTTCAATTAGAGTACTCACACTACCCCTCAATCATTAGCAAAAACCCCTTTTTCGGTACAAGTGATAACGAGTCCTCTTAATTCAATCAGAGAATGAGTTTCTTCATAATCCGCTCCCCCACTCTTGCTCCTAGCCAGAACTGACCCAGTTAGACTAGCCTATAACTCCAGGCGTAAACCACGGGAATTAGGAATAAACACAGAATAAGATTACCAATACTATAGACAGAGAGCTCATAAATAATAAACTAGAATTTACATACACTTGGGGATAGAATCGATTACATTCAATCCTACTGGAGAGTCTAACTACTTGGAGTAGGCATACAAACCACCGAAGATGTTGTCACCATCTTCAATCCTCATGAAGAGCACTCCTCCTCTCCTAATCTAAACTTAGTTACAGTACATAGTACTGAATATAGACTGAATTACAATGATGGCTAAGCTTTTTGGATTGATACAAGAGGTTCCTATTTATAGACGAGGAAAGACAAGCAAATTTGGGAAGAGATCCTCTTAAAAACGGCAACAGGGAAGCAATTTGCGTGTTCTGCGCTTCAAGCTGCGCTACGCCGCATGGTTCCAGAGAGTT
The DNA here is from genome assembly GCA_026901365.1 of Sesbania bispinosa. Taxonomy (NCBI): domain Eukaryota; kingdom Viridiplantae; phylum Streptophyta; class Magnoliopsida; order Fabales; family Fabaceae; genus Sesbania; species Sesbania bispinosa. Next base: position 65,370 of record QLOH01000503.1, on the reverse strand, counting down.
GCGCTTCACCTGCGCTATAGTGCGGGGTGAAGCGCAGCTAGCGTCCTGCAGCTTCAACTTTCCTCTTTTATTTGTTGATCTCTCCCCGAGACTGGTTTTCGCGCGTTTGTCCTTCCTTGATTCCCTTTATTCTCTGATATATTTGTATTTATTGTGCAATCCTTGTTTATTTGGGAAGCTTGTCTGCAATATCTTTGATTGATTAGCTCTGATCTCCTCATTAATGATTCAAATCTGCTTCAAATCTTTAATTAATGGTCCTCAATCATTCTCCAATCTTGCATAAATCCTCCACATTTAATGCTATTAATCTCTGAATTAAATCTTTGCAATATCCTGCAAAAATTAGCAATAAATCTATTAAAATAGCATCAATTCAAAACTAGGATTAATAAATAGAAATTATAAATATTAAATAAATAGGGATTATTTTGGGGCAAAATTACCATTTTATCCTTGATAAGTGAAATAAAATATATACTAATTTATCAACTATTTTTCACTTATCAGTTACATGGGGTTTTTGTTTTTAGACTTGTCCTTCTTGCTTGTATTGTTATGATGATGACTTTTTCTTTCTATGTTTCAGCGACAATGGCCAGTGCTGCAATAAGGGCTTTGAGGGCCGCGCAGGTTCAGGGTTGGGGGTGTCAACCAGGAGCCTGAGGTCGAGTTGAACCTGTCGGATGACGATCCGGGGCAGGGTGAAAATGAGCAGGTACCTTCCCCCCGGGACGACGGCCGGGAGGAGGAAGAGGAGCGTCCGGTTGAGGAGCCAGCTCGGAGTACAGATCCCAAGCGCGGGCGCAAAAATAAGAGTAAGTCCCCCAAGAAGAAGAAGAAGAGAAGAGGTGGGGTTTCTCGCTTGGCTTCTGATGATGAGGATCATGTTGATGATCCGGCCGAGGATGAGGGGCCCGACCGGGGATGCCAGAGGTGGCGGAGAGGACGAGGATGGTGAGTCGATCCTTTATGATGAGGACTTGATCTCGACCACCCGGCCTTGATGAGCATCCTTGGGAATGAGGAGGTTGCCAAAAGTGCACTGCAGTGTGAACTTTACCCGGCATTTGCAAGTTGTTGAGCAGCAATCTTTGCAGCATGCTGCTTTTCTGAAGTATATTCGTGGGTCTGTGGTTCCTCATTTTCAGGATGTGCAGAGTTCCAACGAGGCCCTGGAGGAGGAAGTGATCGGTCTGAAGGCCTCGATTGAATTAGTGGGGAAGGAACTGAGATCTTACAAGACTTCCAATGAGCAGCTTAGGGGCTGTCAACCAGGAGCCTGAGGTCGAGTTGAACCTGTCGGATGACGATCCGGGGCAGGGTGATAACGAGCATGTAACCTTCCCCCCGGGACGACGGCCGGGAGGAGGAAGAGGAGTGTCCGGTTGAGGAGCCAGCTCGGAGTACTGAGCCCAAGCGCAGGCGCAAAAATAAGAGTAAGTCCCCCAAGAAGAAGAAGAAGAAGAAGAAGAAGAGAAGAGGTGGGGTTTCACGCTTGGCTTCTGATGATGAGGATCATGTTGATGATCTGGCCGAGGATGAGGGGCCCGACCGGGATGCCAGAGGTGGCGGAGAGGACGAGGACGGTGAGCCGATCCTTTATGATGAGGTCTTTGATCTCGACCACCCGACCTTGATGAGCATCCTTGGGAATGAGGAGGTTGCCAAAATGCACTGCAGTGTGAACTTTACCCGACATTTACAAGTTGTTGAACAACAATCTTTGCAGCATGCTGCTTTTCTGAAGTATATTCGTGAGTCTGTGGTTCCTCATTTTCAGGATGTGCAGAGTTCCAACGAGGCCCTGGAGGAGGAAGTGATCGGTCTGAAGGCCTCGATTGAATTAGTGGGGAAGGAACTGACGTCTTACCAGACTTCCAATGAGCAGCTTAGGTTGGCGAAGGAAAAAGCTGAAAAGAGTCTCGAGGTGTTGAGGACCGAGCTGAAGAAGGCCCGGGAAGACCTGGCTCTGAGGACGGCCGAGGTGGAAGCGTCTAAGAAGGAGGCTCTGGATCTGCGAGCTGAGAAGGAGCAGTTGGAAAAGGCTGGCGGTTCTGCGACCGGGATGAATAAGCAGGTCGTCACTGCTCTGGTGAAGAAGAATCTCGCCCGTTACCAGGCTAAGTGGGACGAGGAGAAAGCTAAACTTGTGGCTATTGGCAATAACTTAGTCAAAGATTCGTTTGAAAATGCCATGGCTCAGCTATCTCTCCGGAACCCCGGCTTAGTCCGGGACGGGGTGTCTCATGAGTTTGAGGTTTTTTCGGGGACAATTCTGCAAGGTTGATACTGCTACGCGTAAGTTAGTGAATGTGGACTCCGGGGTGGAGCTGGCGGACTGGGACGAGGAAGGCAAGTACAGGGCCGAGGAGGAATGATGTGTCCCTTATTTTCTATTTTTAAGTTGATTGTTGCATGCCTCGGTAGTTAGGGGTTCATTTTGTAACCGGAATGACAATATATATTATCTTTTGTTTTATATGCTGCTTCCTTTATTTCTTGTTTGTTCGATCTGTGTCATATCTTGCTGCCACAAATTTTTGCCACTTCGCATCGTGGATATCGGTTCGATTCGACTGAAAGCGCTCTTCGCGTTAAAATAAATCTTTAAGTGTCAAGGGGTTTTCCCCCAATAACTTAGATAAACGTCGTCCCGGACGCCGGTTCGACTGAAAGCGCTCTTCGCGTTAAATAAATCAATGTGTCAAGGGGTCTTCCCCCAATGACCTAGATAAACGTCGTCCCGGACGCCGGTTCAATTGAAAGCGCTCTTCGCGTTAAAATAAATCAATAAGTGTCAAGGGGTCTTCCCCCAATGACTTAGATAAACGTCGTCCCGGACGTCGGTTCGACTGAAAGCGCTCTTCGCATTAAAATAAATCAATGTGTCAAGGGGTCTTCCCCCAATAACCTAGATAAACGTCGTCCCGGACTCCGGTTCGACTGAAAGCGCTCTTCGCGTTAAAATAAATCAATAAGTGTCAAGGGGTCTTCCCCCAATGACCTAGATAAACGTCGTCCCGGACGCCGGTTAGACTGAAAGCGCTCTTCGCGTTAAAATAAATCATTAAGTGTCAAGGGGTTTTCCCCAATAACTTAGATAAACGTCGTCCCGGACGCCGGTTCGAGTGAAAGCGCTCTTCGCGTTAAAATAAATCAATGTGTAAGGGGTCTTCCCCCAATGACCTAGATAAACGTCGTCCCGGACGCCGGTTCAACTGAAAGCGCTCTTCGCGTTAAAATAAATCAATAAGTGTCAAGGGGTCTTCCCCCAATGACTTAGATAAACGTCGTCCCGGACGTCGGTTCGACTGAAAGCGCTCTTCGCATTAAAATAAATCAATGTGTCAAGGGGTCTTCCCCCAATAACCTAGATAAACGTCGTCCCGGACGCCGGTTCGACTGAAAGCGCTCTTCGCGTTAAATAAATCAATAAGTGTCAAGGGGTCTTCCCCCAATGACCTAGATAACGCGTCCCGGACGCCGGTTTGACTGAAAGCGCTCTTCGCGTTAAAATAAATCATTAAGTGTCAAGGGGTTTCCCCCAATAACTTAGATAAACGTCGTCCCGGACACCGGTTCGACTGAAAGCGCTCTTCGCGTTAAAATAAATCAATAAGTGTCAAGGGGTCTTCCCCAATGACCTAGACAAACGTCGTCCCGGACGCCGGTTCGACTGAAAGCGCTCTTCGCGTTAAAATAAATCATTAAGTGTCAAGGGGTTTTCCCCCAATAACTTAGATAAACGTCGTCCCGGACGCCTGTTCGACTAAAAGCGATCTTCGCGTTAAAATAAATCAATGTGTCAAGGGGTCTTCCCCTTATGACCTAGATAAACGTCGTCCCGGACGCCGGTTTCGACTGAAAGCGCTCTTCGCGTTAAAATAAATCAATAAGTGTCAAGGGGTCTTCCCCCAATGACTTAGATAAACGTCGTCCCGGACGCCAGTTCGACTGAAAGCACTTTTCGCGTTAAAATAAGAAATGAAGTCTCTACTTTGTTAAAATTGTTCGATTCTTGCATATATTTCAACTGTAATACATCCTTAGGTTTTCCGCATTCCAATATCTTGGAATGGGTTCTTCCTTCAAAGTTCCTTCAATGTTGTCTTTACGACGCGGTAAGGGCCTTCCCAGTTCTCGGCCAATTTCCGCGAGAAGAGCTTCGGTTTCCAATATCAGCCCGTCTGAGTACCAAGTCCGACGCCTGGAATTTCTTGACCAATGCTCTTGTGGCGTGCCGGAGAGCGAGACGTTCTTTCAGCACAGAATCCCTCACATGGGCTATTTCTCTTGTCTCGTCTAAGAGGTCGAGCTCTTCTCTGATAGCTTTTATGCTTTCTTCCGGCTGAAGTTTGAGTATCGCCAGGAGGGTTCCCCTACCTCGACCGGTATCATCGCCTCTGTGCCGTATGTAAGGCGGAAAGGTGTCTCGCCCCGTCGAGGAGTGAGGGGTGGTCTGGTACGCCCATAGTACGTGGTCCAGCTGTTCGGCCCATTTCCCTTTGGCATCTTCAAGTCGTCTCTTCAAAGCTTGGAGGATGACTCGATTGGCAGCTTCAGCTTGTCCATTTGTTTGCGGGTGTTCGACCGAGGAGAAGTGTTGTTTATTTTAAGGCCGCTAAAGAGTTCCCTGAATCCTCGGTCAGTGAACTGCGTGCCGTTGTCCGGGATAACGGAGTTTGGAATTCTGAATCTGCTGATGATGTTCTTGAAGAAGAACTTCTGTATTCGAGCCGAGGTGATGGAGGCCAATGGTTCGGCTTCTATCCACTTGGTGAAGTAATCTACCGCTACGACGAGGGAACTTAAGTTGTCCAGGGGCTAGTGGGAAGGGGTCGAGCAGGTCTATGCCCCATTGAAAGAATGGCCAAGGTGAGGTCATTGTAGTGAGGGTCTTGGCCGGGAGTTTCTGCATGTCGGAGTGACGCCGGCATGAGTCGCATCTCTTCACGTAGTTCTCGCACTGCCATCCCATGGACGGCCAGAAAAAGCCGGCTCTGAGGGCTTTGCGGGCTAGGGACCGTCCTCCTATGTGGCTGCCGCAACTCCCTTCATGCAACTCGGCCATGACATAGCCGGTTTGGGGGGGCGATGCATTTCAACAAGGGGGAGGAACATCCTTTTTTGTATAAGGCCCCATTGACAAGAGTAAACCTGGGTGCTAAGTGCTTGATTTTTTTGGCCCCTTTATTGTCGGTCGGGAGCTCTCCCTTTTCGATGTATAGTCGAAAAGGGGTCCTCCAATCATTTGTTGTCGTGACCTCCAGGACCTAGGGACCTGGGTCAAGAGGTATGCTTGGGGAAGAGAGGGTTTCTTCGAGGAGCGTTTTGTTGTTTCTGACTTTCTTGGTGCTGGCGAGCCGAGACAGAATGTCGGCCCTGGAGTTGTTTTCCCTGGGGACGTGTTGAAAGTGACCTTTTCGAAGTCATGCAGCAGGCTCTGTACTTTTTCCAAATACTTCTGCAGGAGGGGCTCTCGGGCTTGGTACTCACCGTTCACTTGGGATACCACAAGTTGGGAATCGCTGCACAGAGTGATGTTCCACGCTCCCAGTTCTCGGGCCAGGGTAAGGCCGACAAGATAGGGTTCCTACTTAGCTTGGTTGTTAGAGGTATTGAAGTCAAAATGGAGGGACTGTTCCAAGCACACACCATCTTTTTCTTCGAGTACAATCCCGGCTCCGCCCCCTTTTTTGTTCGAAGACCCGTCGAGATAGATGGTCCACGTCGGTGAATCGTCTGTCGAAGATGTCGGTGGACTGAGCTCTGCGATGAAGTCGGCGAGGACCTGTGCTTTGAGGGCCGTGCAGGGCTCGAACGAGATATCGAACTTTGACAACTCTATGGCCCAACCGGAGAGGTCTGGCTTGTGCAAGATGGTTCAGATCGGTAGATCGGTCCGGATGGTGATGTGGTGAGAGTGGAAGTAGTGACGCAGTCGGCGGGCCTAGATGACGATTTCCAAGGCTGCCTTTTCTATCTTCTGGTAACGGAGTTCGGGCCCTTGGAGCGCTTTACTGACGAAGTACACCGGGAGCTGGCTTTTTCCCTCTTCTCGGATCAAGACGGAGCTTACTGCGTTGTTGTTGAGACAAATGTACAACACTAAAGGTTCCCTTGGGGTTGGTTTTGCCAGGATTGGGGGGGATGTCAGGGCCGACTTCAGGTCTGGAAATACTTGTTCGCATTTGGGTGTCCACCGAAAGTCAGAACCCTTTCTCAGTACTTTGCAGAGGGGAAGCGACCGGGTAGCCGACTGAGGTATGAAGCAGTTCAAGGCAGTGATCCGTCCGTTCAACTTTTGCACTTCCTTGAGGGTGCTCAGGCTTTTCATCTCGATGACGGCGGCGCACTTTATCAGATTTGCTTCAATCCCCCTGCTAGTGAGCATGAAGCCTAAAAACTGCCCGGACGGAACGCCGAAGGTACATTTGTTGGGGTTGAGGCGCATATTCTGTTTCTTGAGCCGGTCGAACACGACGGTGAGATCGTCGATGTGGTCTCGTCCGGCCGGGGTCTTCGCAATGATATCGTCTATGTATACTTCTATCTTGTCCCCGATGATATCGCTGAATACCCTTGTCATCATCCGTTGGTATGTCGCACCAGCATTTTTTAGGCTGAAAGGCATCATCCTATAGCAAAAGATCCCTCGGTCGGTTATGAAAGCGGTTTTCTCTTCATCTTCGGCTGCCATGGGGATCTGATTATACCCAGAATAGGCGTCCATGAAAGACAAGCGTTGAAAGTCGGCTGCATTGTCGACCAGCCTGTCAATATTGGGTAAAGGGAAAGGGTCTTTAGGGCAAGCTCTATTGAGATTGGTATAATCAACACACATCCTCCATTTCCCATTAGATTTCTTAACAAGTACAACATTAGAAAGCCAGGTTACATAATCATATTCTCTAGTAAAACCGGCTTTTTAAAAGTTCTTCTACTTGATCGTCGGCTGCCTTCTGTCTCTCTGGGTCGATCTTCCTCTTTTTCTGGGCGACCGGTTTAGCTTTTGGGTCAACTGTCAAGCGATGGCAACAGAAGTGCGGGTCGATCCCTGGCATATCAGCCGCGGTCCAGGCGAATAGGTCTTTGTTATCTTTCAGTAATTTTATCAGCCTGGACTCGGTTGGTTCGCCGAGGTCTGCTCCGATCTTGATGAGTTGAGTGGGATCGAAGTCGCTCACAAGGATCGACTTGCACTTCCCTGCCGGCTCAAGATGCAAGGGTGGTGGGGAACCGGAGAGGCCCTCTGCACGTGGGTCGAGATCAATCATCATAACGGCTTTGCCTTTCTCAAGGATGGGGTTCTTGTGCAGGGGTGGTGTTTCTTGTGCCTTTAGCTGTAGAGTGAGATTGTAGCATTTGCGAGCTTCTTGGTCTCCGTGGACAGTGATAACTTGGCCGGTCTGGGAGCCGAACTTGAGCACAAGGTGCTTGGTAGAGATGATTGCACCTAGGGCATTGAGTGAAGGTCGTCCGATGATAACATTGTAGATGCTGGGGCAATCTACGACTATGAATTTGGCGTCCACTCCTCGGCTTGTGTGGTCATCTCCGAGGCGAAGGTGAGTGTCAAGGTAGACTCGTAGGCGGATTTTCTCTCCAGTGAAGCCGACCAAATCACTGAGGTAGGGGGTCAGGTGGGCTTCGGTAAGTTCCATTTTCTTCAGGGTGCTAAGGAACATGACATCGACTGAGCTTCCTTGTTTCGACAAAAACTCAGCTGACATCAGCATGGCCTATGATTGCTCGGATCACCATTGGGTCATTGTGTTCGCGCTTCTTATTGCCGAAGTCGGCTTCTGAAAAGGAGATGACGAGGTTGTCGATTTGTGGCTTGTGGTTCTGCTGTGGGATCTCAGATGCGATGACGTATATATCCCTTAAGTGGCGTTTACGGGAACTGTTGGAGGTCCTCCGCCTGCAAAACCACCTGAAATCATGTTAATCCTGAGCCGAGGGGTGGAGGTGCCCGGGTTACCTTCCTGAGTATCGGTTTTTGGGGCGTGATCATGACTCGTGTCCTCTCGGCCATGGTGTTGCTGTTGTCTCTTCTTGTTACTGTTATGATCCCCTCCAGGGCTTGGGGAATGCTTCCTATTGTCATTTTTGCGGTATCCGCCTGGGTTCCGCCCTCACTTGATGAACTTAACCAACCGGCCATCTTGGATTAGCTGTTCGATGGCGTCCCTCAACTGGATGCACTCGTTTGTGGTATGGCCGTAGCTCTCATGGTATGCGCAGTACTTTGTCTTGTCCTTCTGCGCCTTCTCTGACAGGGGGAGGGGTTTAGAGGCTTTCCCCACATCTGTGCTCATCACTTCCTTGAGGAGGTGAGCTGGGTCAGAATTGAGGGGGGTGTATCTATTGTATCTTCCCTTCATCTTGGGTTGGTCACGGTAGGGGGACGGTCGGTCATTCTTTCGATTTTGGTCTCTGTAGGACCGACTGGAGCGGTGGTTTCAAGTTGTGCGATCGAGGTGTATCTCTCGGCCGATGAACTTGGTCAACCGAGTCCTAAATTCCTCCATTGCCAAGGCTAGTTCTTCGGAGAGCGAGACCGCGAACGGTGATCCAAGGAGAAGGGCGGTTACAGTGCATTCAAGTTGCACGTTCTCTGCCAGATCTGGGATCCTGGCGCATTCTTTGTAGAATCAGGACATAAAGTTTCGGAGAGATTCTTCCTTGCCTTGTCTCAGAGTGGCCAACGTAAATTGGTTGTGGGGTACTTCTTACACGACCATGAACCTCTTAATGTAAGCCGAGTGCAGCTCGTCCCATCGGTCGATGGACCGAGCTGGGAGGGTCTTGAACCATGCTAAAGCCTCCCCTTGAGCGTTCGTGGGAAAGTCCGACAAATGACGGCTTCGGGTGCTCCTATGAATAGCATTTCATTGCAAAAAGCGTCGAGGTGTTTCCCAGGATCTGTCGTCCCAGCGAATGGTTCGATCGGGAGGGCTCCGTGAAAATCCTTCGGGATCTCGGCTGACGCGAGGCGATCTGTGAAAGGGTGTCTGAAAGGTGTGTGAGACTGAGGGAAGAGGGGTTTGGCGGTCTGTCCTGCGGGAATGTGGACAAGGTGTGGCTGGGTGACTTCAAAGTTCGTGAAGTGTGACTGCTGCTGATGATTCGGTTGAACGAATGATCGTTCGAGGTTTCTGATCCGATCCTCCAGCTGTTGGACGACCGGATTCCGGTCCGGGGCCCCAGATGGTTGGGCGTTGAGTTTCGGTTGTGGGGGTGTGCTCTGGTCTTCAAGTTCCTGCAGTCACTGTTGCAACTGCTCGATTATGGCGTCCCTGGGGTCTGGGTACCCGATGTGGTGGGAGGCCGTTACCCTGGGAGGATCCCTTGAAGCCTCGTGTTCGCTATCCCCCACGCCCTCCTGGTGGGAGGCATCTTCGACCCATCCATCTGGAGTTGGCTGGGGCCTAAGGCCGCGGTTCATCTGCCGTGTGACTATCGTCATGAGGGGAGGCCCTCCTTCTAACGCCAAATGTTCGGGGGTGAACTGTAGTTCAACGTCGGTCCGAGCGGTGAACCGATGGGTGCCTAGTCCTTGTCGTGGAGCCGGGACGAGAAGGGGTGTACCTGCAGAAGACACTCTGACGCCCAAGTCAGTTCGGGGTCTAGGCAGGTAAAGAGTAATTACGGGGAATCAATGTGTTACCTGTGTCGTTACTTATTGTAACCTTTATAGGTGTTAGGTGACGTGTGGGCTTGGAGAAACAGGGATGGCCCGTCTGTACGGTGTTACGGGTGCGAATGGGAGACTACCCGCGGGGCGACCCGGTTGCCTACACCTCTATCGAGTACCGGGTCGGGTCTGGAGCTCTGGCTGGGTCATGGATCCAGGAAATTATTGGGCCTATTCCAATGGTCCAATATTTGGGCCCAGAACATCATTAATAACATTTCGGCGGATAAAATAATACTCCTATGAATTTATTTATGTTGTTTTTTGGGAAATTTATTTATGCTTTGTTTGACACAGTCTTGAAAATATCAAAAAAACATGAAAACCATTTTGTGCCTAATAATTAAGTTTAATAGGACATGACCCCAGAAAATTCCTGTGAAATTACAATTAACCTTTTTTTTATAAAGATAAATTATTCATACGATAAAATTATACAATATATTTTTATTTCTCTTTATTATATCATCTATCACATAACACATTTCTCTCTCTTTTATTCATACATCTATCTTTATTGTAAAAATGTTGTACATGATTGATTGTAAAATTATAATTTCTTTTTTTATAATCAACCGCAATTGGAAGAATGGATTCATATTATTAGGTGTATAATATTCTTTTATGTCATTTTAAACATAATTAGGCTAAAAATATGAGATATTTTACTGTAAAATTAAATCATAAAATAATTACTTATTTTTAAATTAATGTGAGGGTCACTGTACAAAATTAAATATTCCTTATCAAAGTCAAATGAAACAAATTTAGTGAACATATATTTTATAGTATATATATATATATATATTAATTGATTGTTGTTATACGTTACACTTCATTTATTTAATTCTAATATTATTTAGTTATTTCTATTTTAAACATTAACCACTATATTATCAAATGTTTATCTTTTCACTTCATCAATTGACAAGACGTTTTAAATATAACTACATTAGTATGTTGTATATAAACAATACTCAACATAAATTCATTAAACTTTGAGACATTCTTTAAACTTTTTAAATTTATTATTATTCGAATGTTTTGAAGGTAGATGAGAATAGGAAAATAATATGTCCACACTCATAAACCCTTACACTTGGATGAATATAAGAGAAATAAAAAAGAGTTAAAGTGAAAGATGTGATGGTAATATCATGAGAAAGGAAGAGAAAAAGTAATATGTTTTGTATTCAAAATCATTATTTATGTTAAACTTATATATATTATTAATTGTGAAATTAAAAAGGGAAAATATGTTTTTCGTCCATAACTTTGGTCTTCGTCCTGTAATTTAAATCTTACGTTTTTTTCATGATTGAACGTGAATTTTATGATAAATGTTCTATGAGCACTTATTCTTATTTATTCCTTTTACACAGATGATGGGTTTCTGGAAAGCGAACCACAAATCCAGCAGTATAATAGTAAGTAAGATATCGTCTCCACAGGGAACGACAATTTATGTAAACCGAAATCGTATTTATCAAGAGAAGTAACAGTTTAGAGTGAATATGGTTGCGAAAATATAAATAACAATTACTATCAATGAGAATTAGAAAGGTAGAGTCAGAGATACTTTACTTGGATTAGGATTGAACTTCATCTCATCACACCCCTCATGTATGTAAAGACTACCTATTATTTTAGGTTTACTCTATAGTACTGTAGACAAACGCTATTGCTAAGACCCCGAGTTACCAGCAGCCTCACACACTCAAAGGTAAACTATGCGGGCTCTCCCAGGCGACATACTTACCCTCGACTTATTTTGCTCTTCTTAGTCAGTTTGTAAAGAATTAATCAAAATACGTGGCCTACCAAATGAATGTATACCTTCGCTAGAATACTGTCACTACCAATCGCTCATTAGATATACCAATCTCTCGCTTCCAGGATTGACAATCAACTAACCCTTTGCTATCGGATTACCAAGCCTATTGGTTGGATGCCCCTTCAATTAGAGTACTCACACTACCCCTCAATCATTAGCAAAACACCCCTTTTCGGTACAAGTGATAACCGAGTCTTCTTATTCAATCAGAGAATGAGTTTCTTCAGAATCCACTCCCCCACTCTCGCTCCTAGCTAGAACTGACCCAGTTAAGACTAGCCTATAACTCCAGGCGTAAACCGCGGGAATTAGGAATAAACACAGAAAAGATTACCAATACTATAGACAGAGAGCTCATAAATAATAAAATAGAATTTACATACACTTGGGGATAGAATCGATTACATTCAATCCTACTGGAGAGTTAACTACGCGAGGTAGCCATACAAACCACTGAAGATACTGTCACCATCTTCAATCCTTGTGAAGCACTCCTACTCTCCTACTCTAAACTTAGTTACGACACATAATTATAACAATTGTGTACAATAATCTCACTGCGTAACTCCCTAACTCGTGCAAGAGGTTTCTATTTATAGACGAGGAAAGACAAAGCAAATTTGGGAAGAGATCCTCTTAAAAACGGCAAGAAGGAAGAAATATGCGTAGTCTGCGCTTCATGTTTTGCTACAGCGCAGGTTCCAGAAAGTTGCGCTTCACCTGCGCTATAGCGCAGGGTGAAGCACAGCTCACATCCTGCAGCTTCAACTTTCCTCTTTTATTTGTTGATCTCTCCCCGAGACTGGTTTTCGCGCATTTGTCCTTCCTTGTTTCCCTTTATTTTCTGATATCTTCATATTTATTGTGCAATCTTTGTTTATTTGGGAAGCTTGTCTGTAATATCTTTGATTGATTGACTCTGATTTCCTCATTAATGATTCAAATATGCTTCAAATCTTTAATTAATGGTCCTCAATCAATCTCCAATCTTGCATAAATCATCCACATTTAATGCTATTTAATCTCTAAATTAAATCTTTGCAATATCCTGCAAAAATCAGCAATAAATCTATTAAAATAGCATCAAATTCAAAACTAAGATTAATAAATACAAATTATTAAATATTAAATAAAAAGAAATTAATTTGGGGTAAAATTACCATTTTATCCTTGATAAGTGAAATAAAATATATACTAATTTATCAACTATTTTTCACTTATATCAAATTCCCCCCAACTTGAATTCTTGCTTGTCCTCAAGCAAGAGACCTTTTTGCAGTCACAATCAATTCTATTCCCCAGTGTATTTTCACAAAAACAAAACTAATTCAAGGTAATCATCCCTCAACTCCTTCCTAAGTAAAAGTCACTTCCCAAACATAAGAAAAAATCAGAATCAAGAGATATTACCAATCAGTAGTCAGGATAGAAATACAAAATCAATTAAACTTTCTCAATAATAGCAATTAAAGCAGTAAGTGATAAACCAAGGAAATCTCCCATTGTCACGGGTAAGTGTTTCCCTCAATCATTTTCACCCACTGTTGAACAACTAGAATTGATAGTCGTTTCCAAGATCTGAACCTGCAAGCAGTTAGTATGGATCAAAAGGTCTTTCTTTGGTTGTAATGAGGCTGGGCTATCAAGAAATCATGGTTTTTCTGGATATTCAAGGAACACTTTGAATAAAGAGCATCTTGTGGTTGTGCTTTGGAACTTCTCTCCATTCTCCTGATGATTCTTGAATGGTCACCCTTTTTCAGCTTTGGCCTCTTTTGTCTTGAAGAATTGTCTCCTACCAACTTATTTATTTTCCACACTTTGTGCATATATATATATATATATTGTTTTTTGGGAGAATCCTTTCTTTGTGATTCCTTGTGCCTTCTCTTGGATTCCTTGTGACCAACCTCTTTGTCAATTGGTTGTCCCATTTTGTTGTGGTGCACCTTGCTCTCTATCCCAAGTGTTAAGGGACATGGTATGATCATTGATCATTGATAATGGTTGGGGTGCATCAAAAGAAACATTAAAGGCTCAAATGGGCAATCAATAAATGGAAATATTTAATCAGGGTTGGCTATTTGGCACTAAGCAGAATATTCGAATCACAAAATTGTGCCTTTGTCACTTCCATACCTTCTACAAGCAAGACAATTTTCAGAAACTCAAGCAATAACAGTTGACAAGCAGCGGTGAAAAGCTCTCAATTAAGTGTTTAAGTGTTTAGGGCTCTCAGCTCACCGGTTGGGCTAAAATTTCCTTGCTAAAGCACTTACTGGATTTAATAAACTATTATGATAGGTTCTCTTGAGAAGTACCCTAATCCTAACTGATTATGGAATTAATCACAAGACCCTATCATCTTTCCTAGATTGGTTAGTTAAACTACTTATTTATAGAGAATTAGAATAAATTACCTTGATTCCCAAGGTACTAAAATCCTAAAAAATTTTAAAAATTACACAAAAAATGACTGGATAAGTACTACATATATATATATAAGTGGAAAGTTAGATACAGTACAAATCAAAGAGAAAATAAAATAAGAAAAATAAGAAAATGAAAAGAAAAGGAAAAAGAAAAAGAAAGAAAAGCATCAAATAAGAAAAGAAAATGATCAGTCCTCGTGGTCCTGATCCATGTGAGCTGCTCCATCCTCAGCTCCAGCTGCACCATCCCCTCTGGAGAAATAGGCCTGTCCCCAGGCCACTGCAAATAATCCTGAAAGAATGAAGGGAGCATGGGATCTATACCGGCCTGGTGATAAGTGCTCTGAAAGTGTAATGCGGCTCGGTGGAGAGTGGACATCTGCGCCATCATGTGGAAGTTCTGGGTCTCAAGACGTTGAACCCGGACTGGATCAAAGAACTCTACTGCTGCTGGTGGTGGTTGGTCTTCCCCCTCCAACTCCTCAGGTGCCACGCAGTAGGCATCAATGTAGGCTCGAGTCATAGGTGGCAGGATAGTGACCCCATGGTTCACCGCCACACCCCTAGATCTGCAAAGGGCGGTGATGAGAGAGGGAAAACCAAGCCTAATCTTTGAGGCGGGAGTCCTGTTGGCCACAACAGATGCAAAAGTGACCATCCGACTGGTGATGACTCGTGCTATGTCCACTGTGGCTCCGGTAAGAATGCAGTAAAGGAGGTGGGCCACCAGCATGATGATATCAGAAACGTGCCCGGTAGGATGAATGTTGGCCAGCGTCAGTACTGTCCACATCCTAGCTATGCTCCTCAAGTCGTGCCTCTGAATACGGGCAACCTCTCTCTGTGCGTTCCTCTCAAAGGAACGGCTCGACAGGAATAGCAATTGTGTTGTCTCAGTGTCAAGGGGGTCATTGCCCTGTAACCCCACAGCACCCAATCTCTCTTGGAACTGGCATTCCTCAAACTCCTGATCGAATGGCTCTCCTAAGAAGGTGTTGATTGCAGCGCAGTCAAACCTAATAACCTGCCCGCGCACATATGACTCCCTCCTAGAGTCAACGCCCTGATCCCCGATGGCGTTGGTGTAGAACTCTCGCACAATATCTGGGTCAAAACGCCCGGCTGGGCGGCTAAGCTGATCCCAACCCCGCGGTGGATCTCTGCGGCGAACTCCTCATGTTCGCCCTCCTCTAACTGCACTGGCCTCTCCAGAATAAAGTTGCAGTGAGCTATGTCAAAATATGCTTCAAAGGACTTGAGGTCCTTGAAGCGGTGAGGGTCAAAAGCTGGATCCCGCTGGGGGGCCTTCCTCTTGGCACCCCCTGTGCCCTGTCGAGAGGAACTAGGAGCACTGACGTTCTTTGTGCAAGGCATCTGCAAAAGAGAGATAAATCAAGATTATTTATGCATCATAATATTTAATTATTCAAATTTAAGAAATAAATGGCCAATTTAGTTTCAAAAATCAGAGCAATTAATCAAACAATTGTGCATAAAAATTTTGATTTTATTCCATATCCAGTAAATGCCAATTAATTAAGACATGCTAAAGTGATCAATTAAAGAAAGTCCTAAACAGTCCAAATCTGGAAAAAGTGAAAGTTGAATCCAGGCTCAAAAATCATGTCATCAGCAACATGCAATAGGGCACAATTAATTTTTATTAAAGCATGCAAAAAATATCACGACATTGTAAGCATACATGCATCAACAAAATTAATTTGCAGAAATTATTGAGCACTTTTTTTGTTCTTTTTAGACACTACCACCAAAGCAAACAGAATGTCTCACAAAGGATCCTAACCACATGCAAACTATTTTAAGCATTAAACAATCATTTTCTTCCTAAAAGGTCCTAAACTTCTAAACTAGCTATCCTAAGGCTATGCTCAAATAAAAAAAATCGAAATTCCAATCGGTTAGAAAGGAAGAAAAGCATAAAAACATACCTGGTGTGAAGTCGGAAACTGAAAAAGAAGGTGATATGAGTGAGAAATAGGCAAAGAAAGGACTCAGAGTATCAGAGAAAATAAGGGGAAAGGAAACGGAGGGAAGTTCGAATGAACTCCCTCGTTCCAAAATTTCAAAATTTAAAGACGTCCCCTGCGCTATAGCGCAGAGTGTAGCGCGCGTCACCACAGAAGGTGAAGCGTGCCGCTGCGCTTCACCTCTGCGCTCTAGCGCAGGGTGAAGCGCAAAATCCAGAGAGTCAGTTGGTTCCAGTAATTGCTGCGCTTCAACCTGCGCTATAGCGCAGCCTGAAGCGCAGATGTGCAGTATGCTCTCTGCTTCTGCTACTCCTACCTGATTCCATGCATTCAATTTATATCCTTAATTTAACAATTTCCTAGTTACACAGGTAATTCATAAGACTCAAAATCACTTAAATGAATGAAAATAAAAACTTACAAACACTGGGTTGCCTCCCAGGAAGCGCTTGTTTAACGTCTTCTAGCTCGATGCCTGGTTATGTAACTTCTTTATGGTGGCCTCAAGTGGAGGATGATGCTTGTCTCCATGCCAGTTCTACCTTTGAGTTCCCATCCTCCATGAAAATCAGTGACTCTTCCTTCATGGTCACTATCTTCCTCTGTGTCTGATGTTGATCGCTTTTTCCTTTTGAACTTGAATTCCCAGATGGACTCTGGGTCTTTCACTCTCATCCTAGGCTTCCTTAGAAATTTGGAGCCTTGCACTTGCAGAGGATCTTGAGAAGTAGCATTGTTTTGTTGTAACAGGGGTATTCCCCTATCAATATGAAACACAATGGTTTCATCCTTTGTACCCATTGCATACTTCCCTCGATCAACATCGATAATCATCCTAGCAGCCTTCATGAATGGTCTTCCCAAGATAAGGGGGACATCACTATCCTCCTTTGCTGTCTCTGCAACGTAAAAATCTACCACATATGAAAATTTATCTACTTTTATTTCAATATCCTCAAGTATTCCATACAAGCTTTGAGCAGATTGATTTGCAAGAAGTAGTTTCACATTAGCAGGCTTGACCTTCACATCACTCAACTTATTAAAATACGATAGCGGCATCAAATTGATGCTCGCTCCAAGATCCAATAAAGCATAAGTTGAAGGTAGATTACCAATAGAGATGGGTATAGTGAACCTACCTGGGTCAAGTGACTTACTTGTGACTAAGACCTTCTCTTCGTAATGTTCCTCCTTTTGTTGGGCTGCTTTGTCCTCATCTTGATGAACTGCTTCCTCTTGAGGTGCTTGTTCTTCAAAGACGAGTTCAACTTCCTCATCAAGGCCTTCCTCCTCTGACTTGTTGCCATCAGTAGCAACTAAATTGCATTGCTCCTTGGGATTTTTTTGGGTCACAGCTGAGAAGTGTTGCTGTCTATACTCTGCCATTTCGTTTGCTAACTGACCCACTTGATTCTCTAGAGTCTTGATTGATGCTTCAGTTGTTGTCTTGAATCCAGTAAATCCTTGTACTAAAGTATCAATCTTTCCCTCCAAAGAATTCAGCTTATCATAAGTTGAAGGCTGCTGCTAATTGGGTGGTTGTCGACCTCCATTCTGATTCCAACCAGAGTTGGCTTGGTTATTTCTCCATCCTTGAGAGTACTGGTTATTATTGTTGGAGAAGTTTCCTTGCCTTCCCTGATTTCCCATGTAATTGACTTGCTCAGGTTGTGTCTCTTGGATAGTGCATTGACCATTTGGATGGTCTCTTCCACAAAAGTCACAAATCAATGGTTGGGTAGGAATGGGTGGTGAGTAGACATCTTTGAGTTATTGGGGGAGTGCCTTCAATGTATCAGTGAGTGCTTCTATTTGACGTTTAATGAGCTTATTCTCTGCTAATAGAGCATCACTTTGATTCAACTCTAGCATTCCCTTTGGCAATTGTGCAGGCTGTCTTCCACTTCGAGCTTGCTGGTCATTCTGAGCCAAGTTGTTGATAATCTCGAGAGCTTTATCAACTTCTGCGATAAGATCGTTCCTCCTGCTGCAGCGTCTATAAGGGATTTGGAATCTGAACGTAGCCCCTTACAGAACATTTTAAGTTGAGCTATGTCTTCGAAACCATGGTTAGGACATTTGCGTAGCAAAGACTTGAATCTTTCCCAAGCTTCATATAGTGGCTCATCATCCCTTTGTCTGAAAGTTGAGATCTTTGCTTTGGCTTCTATTTGCTTCCCTGGTGGGAAGAATCTGGTCAAGAATTTCTCCTCAACCACACCCCAATTAGTCAGACTTTGGTTTGGGTGTGATTGTAGCCATTCCTTAGCTTTACCTATCAAAGAGAAAGGAAATAAGCGTAAGTAAACAGATTCTAAACTTCCCTCATCAAAACCCATAGTGCCAATCAATTCATAGAAATTAGAAAGATGATAGTTTGGATTTTCATGATCCAATCCAGCGAATTGATGTGCGCTAATCAGATTTAGATGTGCAGGCTTCAACTCCAAGGTTCTTGCATTGGGTGGCAATACAATGCTGGAGTAGTGACGTGGTCCTTGATGGGAGATGTAGTCTCCTAAGGTTCTCCTTCGTGGAGTCCCTTCTTCTTCTGCCATATTTTTGGGTTCTTCAACAAATAACCTCCTTCTTCTCCTTCTTGAGTTTCTACCTCTGTTTCTTCGAGACGTCCTTTCGATTTCCGGGTCGAATAGTAGTTGATTAGCAGTCGCCTGACCTCTCAAAATCATAAACACAAAACTTGGAAAAGGGTAAGTGCTGAAGATATTTTTATTTTAATAAAGAAAACAATAAAATTCCTAATATAAAATCAAAAATAAAAATCCGAAAAAAAAAGAATAAATTCCTAAAATAAATAAAACTTGATAAATAGACCTCTAAGATTTACACAAATTATAACCGTTCCCCGGCAACGGCGCCAAAAATATTTGATGGGTTTCTGGCAAGCGAACCACAAATCCAGCAGTATAATAGTAAGTAAGATATCGTCTCCACAGGGAACGGAAGTTTATGTAAACCGAAATCGTATTTATCAAGAGAAGTAACAGTTTAGAGTGAATATGGTTGCGAAAATATAAATAACAGTTACTATCAATGAGAATTAGAAAGGTAGAGTCAGAGATACTTTACTTGGATTAGGATTGAACTTCATCTCATCACACCCCTCATGTATGTAAAGACTACCTATTATTTTAGGTTTACTCTATAGTACTGTAGACAAACGCTATTGCTAAGACCCCGAGTTACCAGCGGCCTAACACACTCAAAGGTAAATTATGCGGGCTCTCCCAGGCGACAGACTTACCCTTGGGTTATTTTGCTCTTCTTAGTCAGTTTGTAAAGGATTAATCGAAATACGTGGCCTACCAAATGAGTGTATACCTTCGCTAGAATACTGTCACTACCAATCGCTCATTAGATATACCCATCTCTTGCTTCCAGGATTGATAATCAACTAACCCTTTGCTATCGGATTACCAAGCCTATTGGTCGGATGCCCCTTCAATTAGAGTACTCACACTACCCCTCAATCATTAGCAAAACATCCCTTTTTGGTACAAGTGATAACCGAGTCCTCTTATTCAATCAGAGAATGAGTTTCTTCAGAATCCGCTCCCCCACTCTCGCTCCTAGCTAGAACTGACCCAGTTAAGACTAGCCTATAACTCCAGGCGTAAACCGCGGGAATTAGGAATAAACACAGAATAAGATTACCAATACTATAGACAGAGAGCTCATAAATAATAAAATAGAATTTACATACACTTGGGGATAGAATCGATTACATTCAATCTTACTGGAGAGTTAACTACGCGAGGTAGCCATACAAACCACCGAAGATGCTGTCACCATCTTCAATCCTTGTGAAGCACTCCTCGTCTCCTACTTTAAACTTAGTTACGGCACATAATTATAATAATTGTGTACAATAATCTCATTGCGTAACTCCCTAACTCGTGCAAGAGGTTCCTATTTATAGACGAGGAAAGACAAAGCAAATTTGGGAAGAGATCCTCTTAAAAACGGCAAGAAGGAAGAAATCTGCGTAGTCTGCGCTTGATGTTGCGCTACAGCCAGGTTCTAGAAAGTTGCGCTTCACCTACTCTATAGCGCAGGGTGAAGCGCAGCTCACGTCCTGCAGCTTCAACTTTCCTCTTTTATTTGTTGATCTCTCCCCGAGACTGGTTTTCGCGCATTTGTCCTTCCTGGTTTCCCTTTATTTTCTGATATCTTCATATTTATTGTGCAATCCTTGTTTATTTGGGAAGCTTGTCTGCAATATCTTTGATTGATTGGCTCTGATCTCCTCATTAATGATTCAAATCTGTGTCAAATCTTTAATTAATGGTCCTCAATCAATCTCCAATCTTGCATAAATCCTCCACATTTAATGCTATTTAATCTCTAAATTAAATCTTTGCAACATCCTGCAAAAATCAGCAATAAATCTATTAAAATAGAATCAAATTCAAAACTAAGATTAATAAATACAAATTATTAAATATTAAATAAAAGGGGATTAATTTGGGGTAAAATTACCATTTTATCTTTGATAAGTGAAATAAAATATATACTAATTTATCAACTATTTTTCACTTATCAACTGACATTCAAGATAGTTTACTGTCACATCATTTAATAAATTATGATATCTTATTTGTTATTAAATTTAATAAATAATGTTGCAACACATTATTATATTAGATGTTTGTGTAGAATTTACTTTACACTAAATAAATATATATATATATATATATAATGTGAGAAAAGAGAAAAACACATGTATACTATAAAAATTATTTTTATTTATTTTAAGGTTATGCTACAACCTTGAAAGTTGTTAAGCACACAAGTACAAATTAACATATATACCCTCTCAGTGATATATATTCTTATTGAATTCCAAACGACGACGTAAGCCTTGGTGGCCGCAACATACATAAACACCACTAATATGGACCGACGACAACACTTATTTGAGTGTGTACAATTTACCTTCTAAGGATGAAGTGAAAGACCAAGAAAGAACGTTATTTGTTTCAACTGCCAAACCAGTGGTACCAGAGAAACCAACTCTAACCCATTCCGGCAGAACACCGCTCAAGTCAATGACATGTGAGAGGGTAGAATCCATAGTCTTTGCGGTACTATTAGGATAACTCAAACCGGCACTCAAGGTTTTGGAGATAGAGTCATAATTTATTTGGACACAAGCTACTGACCCGACCGGGACATCTCTTATATGCCAACCCGTAGTTGTCACTGACTTAATTGAGTTTACATCAATTCCTATATGTGGGTATATAGTGCCAGGATTTGGATCCCACTCATCATTTGTGTGAGTGTCAAACTCAACGGCAACAACTTGATTCAATGAAGTGTTGAGAGCAGTATCAGAGTTAAAAAGTCCAAGGTATTTTGCACTTGAACCACTAGGGAGGTTAGACTCTGGTGGTGCAATAAAGAAGGTAAGACCATCACCTTCATCAGAATCTTTCACAGGTTTGATGACAAAGGTGAAGGTGGTGAAAAAGCTAGCAAGCCTTCCAGTGCTTTTTTCCCAAAGGTGAATTGGTGCAGAATATAAGGCTCGACCTGAACTGAATATGGTTGGGCGACCAGATTCATCTAATTTTGTAAGTTGTAGAGTCCCACTTGATTGAATGGCATCACCTTGGAATATTATGTCTTTTACATCTGGCCCAAAATTAGCGAAGTGGAAGGCAAGTGAATCTGATGAGTTGGCCTTATCAAGTAGCAGCAAAAAGGAAGTGAGGATGGCTAGAAGAAGAGAGAAGGAGTTTTGTTTAGGGATGGCTAGAAGAAGAGAGAAGGAGTTTTGTTTAGGGAAGAGAAGGGGTTTTGAGTTGGTGGTAGCCATGCTTGCTAGTTGTGCACAATCCAGGATGGAAAGTGCAACTATATATAGTCGTGCTTGCATGAGATATTTATGGGTGTGGAGTGTGGTTTTAGTTTCGTGCCATTTTATATTCTTTATGTAGGCCATTGCTGGTTTGCATTACTTTACTAGGTTTATTTTTTAAGACCATATATTTATAGAACAAATTTATGCTATAACTCATATAATACACTTTATCTTATCTTTTCATATCTATTATATCATTTATCACTTCATCTCATTTATTTCTACCTCTCTAATTGTTGTACAATAATGTTGTACAAGTATATTTTCTCTTATTTTTTTCACACAGTTTTCATCATTTCACACTCTTATTTCTTATATTTTTTATTTACACCTCTTATTTTATTTTTTCATTTTATTATATTAATTATCATTTTTTTCTTTTTTCTATAATTATCACACAATCCTTTTAGAGAAATTATATATATGTGTACAATAATTTTGTACAACAATTGCTTATAATTATAAGAAATATAAAAATAAAAGAAGTAAAATATGAAATATGTTAGGTGACATGATAAAATATAGAAAAATAAATATGTTATATGACATGTTGCATATATTTTTTGAGAAATGTAAATTGTACATGTACAACATAGAGAGAGACAAATAAAAAAGAGAAAGGAGAGGGAAATGTGGAATGTAATGGGTGATGTGATAAAAAAAATAAAGAAAAAAATATATTGTATAAATTTTTATTTGCTTTCATGTTATATGAATTTAATATCTCATATTTTTAAGTTGCTTTTCACGTACTTAGAGCAACTCCAATGGGAGTTACTTGATATGAGTTGTTTAACTTAAAAACTATTATTTTAATGAGGGTCCCATAAATTAAATTGTTCAAAAATGGATAAGAGTTGCTTATCCATTTTTAAGTAACTCAATTTATGAGAGTCATATTAAAATAATAATTTTTATATTAAACAACTCTTCTAAATAAATCCATGAGAGATGATGTTATCTTTTTTGACGTCATGAGAGATGATGTTATGCTTGTGGCATTATCTTAATTTGCACATTGATAAGGTGTCAATTATTCTTCTTGTTAGAAAAACTAGAAGGCAAATGTGCGGCATGTGACTCTGGATATAACCATATATTTGAATTATATTATAAAATAATTAACTGACCCGGCCTGGCCTGATGCGGATAGCGGGCTTTATCGATCTGGATTAAAAAGCTCAAAAATTATTCGGGTTTCTAAAATAGACGTTTGATCTATACCTTTTTGCAAGTAGCCCATTGTTTTGTGGGTTTTTGCGAACTACCTGACCTTTTGCAGGTTTTTATGGAGAACAACTATATCATCTCGCTAAAAAGCTTGGAAGTTATTCAAGCTTCTAAAATGTAGTTATTCAGTATTCCAAAAGTTATATACACGCGATTTATTCATAAAAAACGTTACAATCATTTATTCTTGCATTCGTAAAAAAACGTTACAATAATAAACAAATTATTATAATTTTATAAAAATAGAATAACATTATATATTTTGTTATATTTATAGTTAGTTAGACCTCCATATATAATTTAAAGAGTCCACTGTCGGTGTAAAAAAAATTTACATAGACATTCAATGATGTGCTGCCACATCATTTATTGAATTTAATAAGAGATGAGGTGTCACATTCATTAAATGATGTGGCAGCACATCATTAGATGTCTGTGTAAAACTTCTTTACACTAACAATGTATATCAATTAAATCCTAATTTAAAACTCTGGATACTATTATTATAATTTTGGTCTTTGAACCGAGAATCCCCCACAAGCATAACTGTGGGTTAAACCCTCGGGTCGAGGGGTGGTTAGGTAAAATCTTTCCAAGAGTGACGACTCCATGATTCGAACCTCTGACCTTGCAAGTAAATCCGCTAGATACTATTATTATGATTACAATAACTCGAGCTCTTACAAAAATAATTGTTATATAATTTTAATAATTTTAAATATTCTATATTATAATAATGAAAATGATCACAATGACCCGAAACTAAATATATAATAAATATTACTAAAGAAAGTATATTATGATGCATATATACTCTTACAAAAAAAAAATAGTTGAAAGATATTATTAAATAATTACAATGGTTTGTAAATATCTTTCACAAAATTTAAATAATAATAAGAATAAAATTTTGAATATTAAGATTTTATAAAGCATTACTTTGAAGAGGAATCTAAATAAATTTTTTTTAAATTCACTTTTTAAAAACTATCAATTATTTGATTAAATTAATATATATATATATACATATATATACATGTTAATCAATTTAGTTAATTAATGTTAATAATTTTTTTTATATTGTAGAATATCATTTTCTCAATTAAGTATATCCAATTTTGGTTAAATATTTTTTTGTGTTTATTAACTTTGTTAATTAAGCACATATCCTTTTTTAATATTTTTATGTTATTTAAAATTTTATTGTATTTTTATAAACCACGTCTTGCAACCTAAAAAATATAACTACAAGAAAAAACCAAATTACTGAGGGGAAGATTGCCTCGCCAATCCGTTGCAATTCACATTGGCGAGGGAATTGAGACGGATTTGCGAGGGAGTCGTCCCCGACAAAATTCAGGTAGCTAACTCGTGACCTCAAGCTTCTGGCACAATTTCCTCGCTAATTTTATCGCAATTCCCTAGTTGTTTCCTCGCTAAATTCATCTTTACATATAGGGATGGGAATAGGCCCAGCCGAGCTAGGTTTTCCATGGCCTGAGCCTGGCCTGCACTTTCAATCCATGGCCTGAGCTTGACCTGTTTACCTCATATAGGTTTTATTATAAGGCCTAAGCCTAGCCTATTTAAAGCCTGACTTGGCCTGAAAGCTTGCTTAAAAGCCTGTTTAATTTATAGTAAGGTGCTTGAATATATCATAAGCATTATTTGAATAATCTTATAAGCTCAAATGTTTTGTGGAAGACAACATACTTATATATTTACATAGGCTAATAAGTATATAGTTATAAAGTAATATAATAAAAAAATTTATAATAATAATAATAACAATATATAAAATATTAGTATTTCATTTATATTTAGTTAAATAGGTCGGTCTGATGGGCTCAGAAGGCTTTTTTGATGGCCTGAGGCCTGACCTGTTTTGCTATATAGGCTTTTGAAAAAGCCTTGGCCTGATCTATTTAATAAATTAGCTAGCCTGGTCTGGCCTGAGCCTGATGTAGGCCGGGTTATAGGCCCCTGACGAGCGGTCTGGCTATTCCCACCCCTATATTTATTGATTCCCTCGCTACTGAGTCATCGCTAATCCCTCGCAATATTACCCTCACTAATCCCTCACAAATTCGTCGCTATGTTGCAAACATTAATCATTGCTCTTTCCTCGCAATTCTCTCACAGATCGGTCCCTATGTTACCAACATTAATCCTTATCGAACCCTCGCAGGTCCTTCGCCCATCCATAGCAAGTCCGTCGCAATTTCATGGATATTTATTCTCCCGATTCCCTCGTCATTCCCTCGCTAAATGTACAAAGTTTTTTAAAAAATTATTCTATTTATAATTTTTAATGTTGAAAATATATTTTTCAGATATATTTAACTAATCACCCGTAACAACTTATATCAAATACTTATTTTAATAAATAATCATTAAGTCTTACAAAACTACTTAAAATCTTACATATCAAAATTCATATAGTATAAATCTTGCATGTCATAACAACAAATCAATAAAATTTTATAGCACTTACATAAAATGATAATAACTTAACAAGAATAATGACTCTTAGAATTTAGAAACAACCACAATGAAGTTTGTCTTTTGCTCTGTTAAAGACATAATCGTCATATTTCTTTTTATGAATTTTATGAAATTTAATATCACTGCTTAATTATAACATGGTTTTAAAAACTAAAATACTAAGATAAAAATATTCATCTAAATTCAATAATTTATTTGGAATCAAATTCAATAATCAATAATTTATACATTTATTAGTTAATTTTTAAAATTGCCCTTATGTGGAATAATGAAGTCAATGTTGATATTTTGTCCTCCTCGGTAAACCATATTGATGTGTTGGTTTCACATATTGATGGAGTTACATCCTTCATAGCATCAGGAATTTACGGTCATCCAGAAGCAGCACTTAAGCACAAGACTTGTGAGCTTATTGAATCCCTTCACCAAATCTCCCCTAGCGCCAATTGGATTTGTTTCGGAGATCTAAACTTAATTCTCTCGAGCCAGGAAAAACAGGGGGGCAACCCTCCCTCTAGGAGTATGATGAACCTTTTCCACAACACAATCCAAAACTGTGGTTTAGTGGACCTGGGCTTCATTAGTGATAGATTCACGTGGTGCAATCGGGTGGAAGGAGAAGGCCTAATCCAAGCTAGATTGGACAGAATGCTTGCATCTCAAGAATGGATGAGCCAATATCCTCACGCAAAAGTGGTCCATTTGCCAAGATTCCCATCTGACCACTGTCCTCTCCTATTAGATCCTGACCCTCCGCGAGCCCCTCATAGAACTACACATAAAATTTATTTGGGTGAAACTTCTACAAAAATATTTTTAAGTGAAAAAAATAACATGAATCAAAGAAACCATTATGATTATGAGTAAGTCCCTTTTTACATCAAGCCAAATGACACACAAAATCAATTCCCACAATGATACACACACCCCATCATCTAAAAATGAAAAAAAAAAAAAAGAGAAAGAAGACAACACCCCTACTATAGCCTCTCTCCCTAGTGGCTTACCATCATTTGCAGCTGTCATCCTGCCACAGCCGTGGTGGCTCTTCAATGCGCCATCTCTTCCTTCAGCCATAACCTAACCTGCATCCAAATTAACAAAGAGAGGAGATCAACAATGACAGGAAGAGTAGGAAAACCCTGAAAATCAGAAGTAGGGAGAGCAGATTAGTTACCCCCACCGTTCCCGCGGTCACCGCCGCACGCACCACCCCTAACCATTGTCAATCGCGGCCACTGCCGCGGTGGCACACCAGCACCGCGACTACCGTCGCGGAAACCACGATCCCGGCCAAAATAGTCGTTGTTCAGACTCCACGCGTCCTTGCCCAGCCCCTGTTACGTGCGGTAGCCGCTGCACAGCCACCATCGAACTACCCTGGTCGCGAAACAGCCAGCGCCATGAAACCAACTGCTTCTAAACCACCAACCCCCAACTCGCGACCTCCACCGTCGCCCCATGCGAGCCAGCCACCGCTGGACTCGCCGCGCGCAGGCCGTGCCGCTTGCAACAACCTCCCCTCAATCGCGTCGCTGCTCGCTGCTCGCTGCTGCCTCTCCTCAGCCACCGCGACCGCCTCCTTCTCTCCCTGGTTGCTTGTTTTCTTTTTCTCAATTTGTAAATCATGGCAGAGAAATTGTTGGTGGGTTTAGGGATTGGATTTGCCTCCTTTCTTTTTCCCAATGCGATGCAGTGGTGATGGTGGGGAATTGAAATTGTTAACGAGATTAGGGATTAGATTTGGTTACCTTTGACGAACTCTTCGAGTTGGGAAGAGCGCAGGGAAGCAATTTTGAGAGGGTTTTGGACGGAGAAAGGTGAATAAAGGGGCATTCTGTTCATTCAAGCGGCGGCGGTTTCAATACAACCGCCCCCAAACCATACATGCTTGGGTCAATTTATTTGAGCGGCGGCGATTTTGCAAAACCGCCCAAAGTATGTGCCGTAATTTTTTAATTTTGGTGTAGTGGAGTTCAAATGCATTTAACTTCTCCATAAGTTAAAATTAGTTACTTTTGGAGAAGTTAAATGGGAGAGTTTTGGGAGTAGGTAGAGGTGGCAAAACGGGCTACCCGGCCCAGCCAGCATATGGTAGCGGGCTTGTGCGGGCCGGGCTAAAATACCCGAAGAAAATTCGATCCTATGAAATTAATGTCCTAGCCCGACCCTATGCGGGTAGCGGGCTTGTACGGGCCAGCCCGATTAAAAAATAAACTAATTTATTAAAAAATGTTGCTCATTAAAAATTGTAAACAATTATACTTTTACAATACTAAAAAAATTACAATATAATTATAAAAATAATTTAAAAACATAATCTACCCAAAACTTTCTCTTTCTTCAGCTGCCAATCAATCCACTCATAACTAGATAAATTGATTTCAAACGGAAGCTCCCAAGCAAAATCAATTCCAAATGTAAAATCCATAGCATAATATATTGAACTCATAATTCAAATGGCCTCCATAATTTAAATACGTTCCGTTTGGAATTGATTTTAAATACTTGTTGTATCATGCATTTCTTGTAAAACTAGACAATTAGATAATTAGATTAGATGAATAATAGGAATATACGATGGGAATATGGGGTTGTTTTTCCAATTAAAAAACTAGGGGAGTCGATCCACTGTAGAAAATTTCTAGGACCGAAATTGCAAAATGGAGTTTCACAATGCACAATGATTTTGGGGACAGCCAAGCCAGCGGTGTGGCTAAAAGGAATCAAACCTTGCGATGAAGTAGAGATTGAGAGCTAGCCAAGCCAACGTTCAGGGAGAGACCGTTCCGGTGGCCGCGCAAGGAGAGATCGAGAGAGTGTGCAGCGGCCGCAGGGAGAGTAGGAGATTGTGTGAGAACGAGACAAAGTGAGAGTGGCCGCAGGGAGAGCGAGAAATCGAGAGTGTGAGAGTGACTCTGTGAGTGAATATGGTTAGCACTTAGCAGGATAGGGTTTCCTTTTGGAAAGAAAAGCAAAAATAGGCCACGCACACTCACCAGGCCCAACAACGTCAACAGCCCAACAGCAAGACATGCTTCAAAAAAAAAACAGGCTGCCCGTTAGCCCGCTCGGGCAGCCCTGCCCGAACCCGTTTAAGACCGGGCTTTTTTATTTCCGGGATAAAAAGCCCGGCAAAAAATATGGGCATCTAATTTTACTGCCCAAGCCCTCCCATTTTGCGGGTTCGGGCGGGCCGGCCCAACATTTTGCCACCTCTAGAAGCAGGTGGTCTACAAAGACTAATTTTAACTTATGGAGAAGTTAAATGCATTTGACCTCTTTGATTCATGCTATTTTTTTCACCTAGAAGTACTTCTGCAGAAGTTCCACCCAAACAGGCTCATAGACTCCTCCGCTTTGAGGAAGTGTGGACTCGTGAAGATTATCTTCCCCAAAGGGTTGCCGAAGCTTGGGCCTCTACCGTTGGTGATTTCTCTCTCAGGCTGGACCACTGTTTACATTCTTTGGACAAATGGGGAGACGACATCTACAGAGATATCCCAAGAAAGATTAAAAGGTGCCAGGAGAAGATTAAAGTGCTCACCTCTAAACTCCCCAATCCGGGAGTCTTTGAGAAAATTAAAAAGAAGGAAGCCAAACTGGATGACTTACTGGCAGCGGAAGAAATATTTTGGCATCAAAGAAGTAGAGTTTCGTGGTTTCGTCATGGAGACCGTAACTCCAAATTTTTCCATCAGAAGGCAAATCAACGAAGAGAAAGAAATTGGGTGGAGTTTATCTATGATGACAGTGGGAACAGATTTGAGGAAGAGGAGGATATAGCTAGAATAATGACCTCCCATTTTGCAAATCTATACTATTATAAAGGGGAAGATTTTTATTTACTGTTCATTCACATTGGAATTTTTTTGGTCAAGTTTAGGTCATTGGGTTTGCATTATGGGCCCAATTTATAATATTACATAGTAGTAGTTTTTTTGTTGTTAACTATTCATTGGGGGCATTATTATTTTTGTTGGGTCAAAGTCTATTGTGGGTCATTGACTTTTTTTAATATTGGACTTTGTTTTATTGGGTTGTACATTTATGTTAGACTGATTCATATAAGTTGTAGGTAATGACTTTATGAATTACGTGTACCCTTTACGGGAGACAGTCCTATTAACATCTACCCTTTACATGTACCCATTTGCATTTTTTTTTTCAAAAATTTTTACTCTCTTTTTTGTAAAGTTATTTTTTTATGAATCACACTTATCCTTCACGGAAGGCAATCTTGCTCCTATCGTTTTCTTTTTATTTTTTCTTTTTGTTTCTTTTCACAATTTCATTTTTTATTGTTATTATATTAAAATATTTTCTCTTATAATTCGTTCATATTATTTTGTTTCATTATAAAAGTGATATTTTTATAAACCATGACTATCCTCCACGTGAATCAGTTTTGATCCTACATTTATTTTTTTTTCATCCTTTAATTTTATTTTTTATTATTATATTAAAATAATTTGTCTCATTATTTATTCATATTTATCTGTTTCGTTATATAAAAACTCACATTGAGGAATACAATATATGTGTTGATTTACATTACGTTTAACATGATATTTCAATATATCATTCACCTTTCTATTTTATTCATTAATGTTTTCATTTATTATCTCACTCATCTATTCTATTTATCTATTTAATCTATATTAAAATTCCTATTTATCTCACTTTTAATTTTCTGTTTTTTGTTATTATATTAATATATTTTCTCTCATTATTTTTTCCTATTAATCTGTTACATTACAAAAGTGATTTTTTTATAAACCACGAGTATCGTTCACGGGAGACAGTCATACTCATACTGTTTTCTTTTTTCCTTTTTTATCACGCTTTAATATTTTTATTATTATATTAAAATAGTTCCACTCATTATTCATTCATGTTTATTCTAATTTCAGTAAAGTATTTTTTTATGAACCACAGGAAATAGTCCAACTCCTGTCTTTTTTTCCTTTTTCTTTTTTAATCACACTTTAATTTTTATTTTTTATAATTATTATATTGAAACAAATTTTCTCATTATCCAGTTATGTTTATATATTTCATCACACAAAAACTCACCTAAAGAAATACGATATGAGTTTATTTACATCAATTTTAATGTACTTTTTATCTCTCTATTTTATTCATTAATGTTTCACATATTATTTATTCTATCTATTAATTTATTTATATTTACTCTATATTAAAATTATTCCCACAGTACACGTGTTATTTTCTTATCTGCGTTTTCTCAAGTTTTTTATTCTCTTTTCTGTAAAGTGATATTTTTATGAACCACATTTATCCTTCACAGCAGACACTTTTGCTCATGTTATTTTTTTTCTTTTTCATTTTTTTTTCACAAATTAATTTTTATTGTTATTATATTGAAACATTTACTCTAATTATTCGTTAATATTAATTTGTTTCATTATAAAAGTGATATTTTTATAAACCATGAGTATCCATTATCCTCCATGTGAAGCAGTTTTCCTCCTACCTTTTTTTCCTTTTTTTATCACACTTTAACTTTCTTTTCTATTATTATCTTAAAATAATTTCTCTCATTATTTATTCATATTTATATGTTTCGTTACATAAAACCTCACATTAAGCAATACAATAAATGTATTAATTTATATTAAATTTAACATGATATTTCAATATATATATATATATCATTCATCTCTTTATTTTATTCGCTAATTTTTTATTTATTATCTCACTTATCTATTTTATTTATCAATTTACTCTATATTAAAATTGCTCATCCATAACATGAGTCATGTTTTCTCACTTGCGTTTTTTTTTATTTTATTTTATTAGCAATACAATAAAGTGATTTTTGTTACGAATCATACAACTATATTCCATATGAGACAATAAAGTGATTTTTTTTACGAACCATACAACTATATTCCATGTGAGGCAATCATTCTCCAGCCATTTTCTTCTATTTTTATTTTTATTTTTTATCACATTTTCAGTTTCTTTTTTATTATTATATTAAAATAATTATCTCTCTATTTTATTCATTAATGTTTTCACTTATTATCTATCTTATTTATTCTATCTACTCTATATTAAATTTTTTTGCTCGGTACACATGTGACATTTTCTCACATTCATTATTTAGATTTTTTTATTCTCAATTCAATAAAGTGAAATTTTTTATGACCCCAAGTACTCTCCACATGAGGCAGTCATGTTCCTTCGATGAACAACCATATAATGGTGGGACTAACTCTTCCTACAACGGTTTTGTCCATACACTTTATATAGGTTTTAGGTGACTAAGATGAGAGATCTCAAATACCAATATAATTTAAATTTATAATTACTTCTATGATGTCTTGATTATAATTTTTATGGACAAAATTTCAAATTAGAATTATAAAATTTATAATTATTTTATTTTCTTTTACTTGAATAAAATTATTATATTGTATATTAATTTATTATATATTCAATATAGTACGTTTAAAAATTAAGCAAAATTTTCAATTATAGGTTTAAAGTGATTTTTTTAATAAACTATGAATACCCTTCATCGGAGTTAATTAGTCCTGCTCCGGTCATTAATATTGACATCTTAGTGAAGTTAGCTCTCTCAATAATATTTTTTCCATACACTTTTATATAATTTTGAAATGATTGCATTGTGAGATCTCAAATGTGAATATACTTTAAATTTATTATATTAATGATGTATTTGTTATTATTTTCTATAAACATGATAACAATATGATATTCACATTCTATTAATTGATGTATATGATTATATCATAAAATATACTAGCTTTAACTTGAAATGGATGAGTTGGGTTTAGTGTCAAACCTTTAAAATTATGGTCACAATTAAAGATCATTTATATACATATCAAGTAAGAAACATGTTAGATGATAAATTAACAAAAAAATTACTTCTCAATTATTTTAATCAATTTATTTATTATTGGAATATAATTTTTTATTCTGTTAGACATCGTATTAAACTCTTAATACTTAAAATGGATGAATATATCACTTCTATATTAAAATAATTTTAAAATGTGATACATGAAATACACCTTTAATTTTACATCTATATGTAGTATTAAATTTATATTGAACAAGATTACATGTCATATTAATATAAATATAAATTATTGATGGTCAAACTGATATTGAAATATCAGAGGATTTACTGATAAAGTCTACAGGTAATACAATTGGAGATATAGTTTCCTTTTCCTATCCTAATTTGCTATCAAATTTTGAAAACATAGAATTGTTTCAAGATAAAGCAATTCTTGCTCCTACATTGGATGCTGTTTACTCATTCAATGAATACGTCATGACATTATTTCCAGGAGAAGAAAGGATTAAGTTCTTATACTATATGGAAGGTGGATAAGGAAGTCAGTATTGAAATTGATTGGTTGACAACTGAATTCTTAAAAGATATTAGGTGCTCTGGACTCCATGATCATAAGTTGGTGTTAAAGATTGAAGCGATTGTTATGCTAATGACGAATCTTGAAGTATCCGTTGGACTTTGCAATGGAACTAAATTAATAGTTGATTAGTTAGGTTTTAATGTCATTGTAGAAACCATTATTACAGGAACACATTTGGAAACGAAGGTATTCATTCATCGAATGAATTTAATTCCATCAAAAAATCTCACCCCATTAAAGTTCAACGAAGACAATTTCCATTTTTCTTTGCTTTGCCACGACCATTAATAAAAGTCAAGCCCAGACATTGTCACATGTTGGTGTGTATTTACTAAAGTCTGTTTTGTCTCATGGTCAATTATATGTTGTTGTATATCTAGGGTTAAGTCTCAACAAAGACTTAGGATTCTTATATGTGATGACAACTTTAAATGTTGTAATGTTACAAAAATATTGTCTACAAGAAAGTGTTTAAAAAAAATTAAATGAAGCAATATTGTTGATAATGTTCATTTGTAATTATTAGATGTGACTATTTCATGTTTCCAAATCCATTTTATTTTGTTAGTTTGTCTTATTCTTAATCTACTAACAAGTATCAAATTATATATTAAAAGTTAATTAATCTTATGATTTAATATTTACATATATTAAACAGATTAAATATATTATTAAAATTTACAGTTAAATATTTATGTGAATAATAAATTCGTGCATCGCACGGGTTGGATACTAGTTTATTTCAAGCTAGCAACACTTCCCAAGTGGCTGAGGTGGTTGAAGTAGTAAAAGATAGAGTTACCCCACACATGGCCTGCATGCTGGCTGACCCATTCACTGAACAAGAGGTCCTTGTAAGTCTAAAGCAAATGAAGCCATGGGCGGCCCCAGGCCCAGATGGGATCCCCGCTTTCTTTTTCCAAAAATTTTGGTCAATTGTAGGGCCTTCTGTCCTCTCCACAGTGCTGAGTATTTTAAATGATGGTGCTAGTCCTGAGCCTTTTAACAGAACTCATATTTGCCTAATCCCAAAGATCAAGAAGCCACGACACACCAAAGACTTCCGCCCTATCTCTTTGGGCAATGTCATTCAGAAACTAGTGACCAAGACCCTTGCAAACCGCCTGAAAGTGGTGCTACCTGATATTATCAATCCGCAACAGAGTGCTTTTGTTCCAGGTAGATTAATTACAGATAATGCACTCATCGCTTTTGATACCTTTCATTTTATGAAGAAAAGAACAAAAGGTAGAAAAGGCTTTTTGGGATTGAAACTTGACATGGCCAAAGCATATGAGAGGATTGAGTGGAACTTTTTAGAGGCCACAATGCTCTCTATGGGCTTTCCAGAAGCTTTTGTTTCTCTTATTATTAGATGTGTCAACATTGTCTCTTTTACAGTTCTGCTAAATGGATACCCCTGTGATTCTTTTACTCCTAAACGTGGTCTCAGACAAGGGGATCCCATCTCCCCCTACCTGTTCATCTTATGTGCTGAAGTTTTTTCAAGATTTATCTGTAGAGCTCATGTACAAGCATCTATCCATGGTGTTAGTATTGCTAGAGGGGCCCCAGAAATCACTCACTTATTTTTTGCAGATGACAACATTATTTTTTGCAGAAGTTCGAATCAAGAAATCTCCACCATTCTTCATATCCTTGATCTCTACCAACTAGCCTCGGGACAATTTATCAATTTTGATAAGTCGGAATGATCCTTTAGCCGAAATACTCCCCATGACAGACAAACCATGATCCAAAGTTGGATTCCGTTTAAGGCGGTGAATAATCATTCGAAGTACTTGGGCATCCCTTCCTTTGTGGGTAGATCAAAAACCCAAATCTTCGATTTTGTCCGGGAGCGTGTTTGGAAGAAATTAAAGGGGTGGAAGGAGAGATTTCTTTCGGTTGCGGGCAAAGAAGTTCTTATCAAATCATTGGCACAATCTATCCCATGCTACATTATGGGATGTTTCCTATTACCACAAACCCTTTGTGATGATATTGAGAGTATGATCTCTAAATTCTGGTGGGGAGCGAAGCAAGATGAAAGGAAGTTACATTGGCTGTCCTGGAAACGTCTCAGCACGCCAAAATGTATGGGCGGTATGGGATTTAGATCCTTTCACAATTTCAACCTAGCACTCCTAGGAAAACAAGGCTGGAGACTCATGAAGAACCATGACTCCCTTATGTCTCGGTGTTTGAAGGCAAAATACTTCCCAAGAACCGATTTCATACATGCTGGCATTGGCCACAGCCCAAGCTTCACGTGGAGAAGCATCCACGCGACATAGTGGATTTTACAAAGGGGCGCCTACTAGACAATCGGTAATGGGGAAAATGTGGATATTTGGAAGGATGGTTGGATCCCAAATCAACCTGGTCATAACCTCTGGTCTCCCTGCACTGAAAGCTTTAATGGGCACCGTGTTTCCTCTCTCATTCTCCCAGAAACTAACTCATGGAATGTGGACTTAATTAAATCATGTTTCTTGGAATTTGAAGTTGAACAAATAATGGCAATTCCCCCTGCCAAGGTTTCAGCGCCCTGACACTCTTTGCTGGAGTGGCACAAGAGATGGCAATTACTCGGTTCGATCAGGATACCACTTTGTTTGTTCCCAAATACAAACAAACGATGCTCTTCCCAGTGGAATCTCAGCAGCAGACCAGCTCCTATGGAAAAGAATATGGCAAGTCCACACGGTCCCTAGATACAAACACTTGCTTTGGAGAATTAAGAAAAATTGCCTCCCTGTTCGATCCCAGCTTGCTAAGCGTGGTATGCAAATTGATACCACCTGTCCCCGTTGTCACTCTCAAGAGGAAACAACTGACCACGTCTTTCTCAATATGCCCATGGGCCAAGGAATTCTGGAGTAACGCATCTCTTACATGGCCTCAGTCTACAGCATTCGCTACCTCATTTGATAAGATTATTGATGAGTTCATGTTAGAACCACAGGCAACACTAGAAGGGGGGTTGAATAGTGTTTTAATCTTTTTAAACTATTTTGGAAATCTTTGATTAAATCAATCACAATAGGTGATTAATGTACAAAACGAATCTTAAGATCAGAGTTAATTTAAAAATGTGCGGAACATAAGAAAGATAAAGATAGAAACTCTTTCTCTAAAACTTAAGATTGTTTTGATTGAAAAGCTTCTCTCAGTATCTTCTGAAGATTATTACACAGAGTATCTTCAGAACAGTTTCTGAAATACTTCAGATGATCAAGGACCATCTATTTCTAGCTTCTGAACTGAGTTCTTTTTCAGACTCACTTTAGACAGTTATTTCAGAAGTTCTTCAGAGTACATTCTTTGTAATACTTCAAACGACATAAGAGATGTTTTTAGTTATGTTCATTTGAAAACTTGTTTTATTGAAATCGTTGTGTTAAGTTTAATATGAAAAATACTTTTCAATCCCCAACGTAAATGTAAAGACTGTAAATAAAAGAGATTAAGGGATAAGAAAAGTTAGGCACAGAATTTATCCTGGTTCACCCACAAACCCGTGAGCTACATCCAGTCCCAGAGGCAAACCACCACTGGATTTTCCACTAACCACAAACAACACACACAGGTGTCAAACAAAGTCCTCCAGACTCTAACAATCAGGGTCACAATGACCCCAAACACACCAGGTCACCAAGACCCAGCCATGCAAGGTCACCCAGACCGAGCACACAAGGTCACACAGACCGAGACTCACAGGGTCACCCAAACCCATCCAACACATACAAGTGTTGCACCAGGTCACCCAGACCCAGCCAACACGTTCATGTGTCACACCAGGTCACCAAGACCCAGCCAGGGTCACCACAGACCCAACCAAGTATTCTTTCTTCCGCCAAGCCTCTTCAGGCTCTCAGACACTTATACAAGTGTTGAATATTTTACTACTCAATCTAAGTTAGAAGTTCGCTAGAACCCTCAACTCAGATTCTTCTCGTACATAGTGATTTACTGAGTACACACTCAGGATACAAACATTACAATCTAAGTACAAGGATAGACAGTGATACAAGTGTTTAAATTGAAGTACAATCCCTGTCTTTACTATGAGGAACACCATCCTCTGAGAGTAGGCTAACTAAGATATTAAATTGAGCTTCAGCCTCATTCTCAAACCATTGGTTTCCATGGGTTACATTCTCACCCGTATCGTTGGAACACCAAGGTATGTTCAGGGCTTCAAACCGTTCCTGGTTTGATAGTCATTTTGCTCAGCATGGTTGTCTTCAGACCAACAACCAACTTGATTGATCTAACAGATCAACTGAACAACATGACTAACTGACCAACAGGTCAGTAGCCTGACTGATCCAACAGCGACCAAACTGATCCACTCTGATCAACTTGATCAACCCTTGTTGACTAATTTGACACTAAGCCTGGTTGATTGTCTAAGCAACCCTACTTGGTTGATTATCTGAGCAATCAATCAACATCTTCAAATTCAATCTTGGGGCTATTTATATGTTTTGCTTGAATATAGCCGTTGAAGATGATTCATAATACCGTTGAGTTGTTGATGATATGGCTCATATAGCCGTTATGAAATAGCTCCTCAAACGGTTGCTTCTTCTTAAGCGAATAGGTGTTCAGACGATCCCGTTCTGACACTTCTGTTATAAGCTCCTTTGTGAGAGACATTCTGATATAATTATGCTTGCTCTCTCTCTTGATTTGCTTTTGCTTTCTTCTGCTTTCATCTGCTTGCATCTGATTTCTTCAGCTTTCGTCTGATTTCCTTAGGAGTATATATGAGGAAATATCCGTTGGATTTGTCCCTTTGCTTATTCTGTATATACTCCTTTTTCATTTGCTTCCTGACACCATTTCTTCTTTCTTCTTTGAATGAGGTGTCTAGTCCAAAAGCTCTTGTTGCAGTTTCTTCTTTGAATAAAGATATATGATAGTATAAACATTTAATCATATAATCTTTGCTTCTGTGTTGAGAGCTGTTTCATGCATTTAGAGAGTTGATACGTTCAGATGATTGATCTCTTCAATCTTCACATATACTCTGATGCTTGCTTTTATCATATTGTAATTTTATCAGCTTCAACATGTGCTTATAGTTGTTTCAAGCTTATTTCAATTCTCCAGCTTGAGATGCTTTCAATAAGCTTTCTTTCTTCTGATAATATATTTTTTTGATAGCAGCTTCATTCTTCTTCTTCTTCTTCTTATAAAATATTTCTTCTGATCTTCAGACGATTGCAGCTTCATTCTTCTTGTACCTTCTTCTTCTTCTGAGATGAATAAAGATGTTGAATTGTATGTATTTTATTCAAACATCTTTCTTTGTTGCTTTTATTTAGTCTTCTATCCCGTTCTGATCGATGGCAGGTGCTGGTGTAGTAGGTCTGCGCACGCAGATACCTTTTGTTGCAGGTGTGGCAGCATTGCAGAAAGTCTTTGCAGGATTTCCTTATTTGTGTAAGACTTTGGTCGAGGTAGGAAAACATGTCTGGCTTTTGTGTGTAATCCATCTGATGGAGTGAGCTTTACACTTTATAACGTCTCCAAGAGATTATTTCTGGATTCTGACACGTTGAATCTTCAGATACATAGACTGCTTCATATTGACTTCATTTCTTCAGATGATAGCTGTTCTTCAGATAGTTGCGTCTTCAGATGATAAACCTTCTTTAGATTGATTAGCTTCCTTATTTCTTTTCTTCAATAGATGTTCTTCAGATGATAGCCAAACTTCCATTATTTGTCTTCAAGTCTTCAGATCTTCCGAGTCTTCAGTTCTTCAGATGAAATCTGTCTTCAGTCGATTGCTTCTTTAATCTCTTCTTTTCTTCAACCTTGTTGTGAATTTCTCTTCTTCGGATTCTGCACTTTGTTCTTCTGATTCTGATTATCTTCTTCTTCTTATACTGATTCTGTTCTTCTGATTCTGATTATCTTCTGATACTGTTCTTCTTCTGATATTCTCCTTCTGATCTTCTTTCTCTGATTTTGTTCTTTTAGTCTCCTTAGTCTGATCTTCAAATGAATATTCTAACCTGAAACAAAATCAACAAACCAATACCTTTCTCAGTAGAACCTGTTTAATCTTATTTTGTTCTTATATAATCTTATTTGTTAATAATATAATCTTATTTGTTAATCATTAAAACCTAAGGATGTTAAGTCTTAGAGTCATGTTTGAATACTCAAACTGATTTATAGACTTCACAATCTCCCCCTTTTTAATGATGACAAATAAGTTATATATTACTGACAAAATGTATACAAGAAAAGAAACTAGAGATGATAAACAAATTAATTGTATTACTCCCCCTATCTATGATACTCCCCCTGAGACAAGCATTGATTCTTTTAGTTATTAATTGTTATCTTCTGAACCTTTAGATGTTAGTCTTCACGACTTAAATCTTTTAGATACCAATTAAATCTTTTATATACTAACTGTTAATCTTTTAGAAACCAATTATTAATCTTAACCGTTAATCTTTTAGATACCAAAAATTAGTTATAAACTTTAGTTTGTTATCTTCTGAGATTTCTTGCAGAATTTTATATTTCTCCCCTTTATTTATATTTCTTCCTTTATTAGATTTCTCCCCTTTTTAGCATTTTGTTAATTTATATTTCTCCCTCTTTTGTCATTAATTAAAAAGGTTTGGTGATTATATCTCCCCCTTTCATTTTTATAGCATGTTAGATTTCTTCCCTTTTTATCTTGCATTAACAGGATATAGTTAGATTCAAGCTTATGCTACTTTATACTAAAGAAAATTATAAAGATGTTTTATTAGATTTAGATTGTTACAGTCACTTAGATACAAGGTTTTGAAGAGAAACAAAGCACAAAAAAAAAGAAATACATTTTCTAAAACATTTTATATATACAAAAGCAGATTTTCACAGAAAGGAAGAGCGGGTACATTCTAAAAACAGAATACATCCATCCATTGCTTCCCTCTTATTTTTCCTATGGATGCCTGAGGCATAGCCTTAGAGACTTCATCTCTTCAAAGCTTCACCACTCCTTCGGCTGCAAAGCTTTAGGAGTTGCTTCAGAGACCCATACTTTCATCCCAACCGTGCTTTGCTGCACGCATTTTCCTTCTTACCGCTGGGACAGTGGAGGTGCATCCTTTAAGACTGTATTTCAACCATCAGCCACAAGATTGGCTATTCTGGGATCTCCCAGTGGTCTTCCAGTCCGACTGTGATGCAATAAGATCACCATGGTCCAAGTATAGAGAAACGGGTTTTCAGATGATCCATTTCCCTTACTCTTCATTCCATACATCATCCATGATGAAATGATCTTTCCCTCAGCATGTTCCAGAAGTCCTTCTGCTACTTCCCTTTGCTTCTTCATCATCCTTCTGAGAGCAACACACTCAGAATCTTAGACAAAGCTATAGAAGAGCTTTGAAGATGTGAGTCTGTGTAAAGAGCTCTTGCGAATTTATAGAACTTTGAAGCAGGGGTAAAATAGAGAAGTAAAGAAAATGAATCCATTGGATTGTTGTTCACGCGATATGGGCTCAGGTAGCTTTTTATAATGACAGTTTCAGACCTTGGGAGTATTGAAACGTATATCATTGGATTAGTCATTCATGAAGTACCATAGGAAATTGAGTCATTAGCATTGATGATGTAAGTTTTTGGAAAGAGTTTTCGAAAGAGCAAAAAAAAATCATGTTTGAAAACATTTTTGAAATATGTTTAAAATACTTTTTGAAAGAAATGAAAAGAGAAAGAAATAAAAAGAAAGTTAAGAGGAAACATTAAAAAAAACTTTTGGAAAACAAAATATTTTAAACCAAGCAGAAAAGAAAAACAAATAGAAGGTTTTATAAAAGCAAGTATCTGATAAACTTTTAAAGTTTGATTCTTTTAAGTTTTTACTTATTAAAGAGTTAAAGGTTTATTATCAGATTTTAAAGATTTCACTAAGGGACAAATTTCACAGATATTTAAGTTTTAAGGTGAAGTGTTGTTACCACATGGTTCGGTTAATGTTCTCTGGATGAAGAGGTGCTTTGTCTGACATTATTCCTTTTTGTGTAGTCTTTTCTTCTTCTGAAGTCGCTTGATGTCTGCGAGTTCCAATTTTGTCTTTTGTCTTTTGCGCTTCAGAGAATCTTTGAACAATCATCTTAACCTATCCTCAAGGATTGAGATAGACTTTAATGGCTTGAGTATCGACCACCTTAGCATTCTTTAACCCACGATTTTAGTAAGTTCATAGAGAACTTTCTGAACAGGTTCAGAGAATAGGGATGTTACTAAGTCAATATTATCTTCTCAAGAATTGAGTTAGGTTTTGTGCATAGAGTGTTAATCATCTAAACATTGTTGACCCACAATTTCAGTGAGTTCATTTCGAAATTTCTGAATAGGTTCAGACAATGGAGATGTTATCACACTACTCATCCTTTTAGATGATGTTACTTTGATTTATCCTTTCAGACGCTATTTCTTTCTTGAAAGTCTTCTTGATTTTTTCTTAACAAAACCTGTTTTCTGAAATATACACAAAATCAGAAATACCTTTCAGTAGAACCTGATAGAGTATGTTAATTATTAAACCAAACATCTTGAATTTCTGATTACATTTTACCAAGTTTAGAAATTATCTTTAGAGGAAAGGTCTTAATTTTGTTTTTATCTTATTAAGTTAATTAAATTTACCTTTTAGGAATTCAATTTGTTAATTGATTAAAAAGAATTATGTTAATGATATGACTAACTATGCACAGATAGAAACACATATATACACACAGAGCACGTAGAAATCAATCAGAAAGACAAAATAGAAAATTAATATTATAAACGACATAGATACAAAGACTCTGAAACAGGACACAAGTATTTCATTGATCATTAGATTGGTTCTCATCAGCTTTTCCTTTTTCAGCCCTAAGCTTTCGAAGCTCTTTCTTTGCAACACTCAATCTCTTTGTAAGTCGAGTCACCCTATCATTCACCTTATTCAGATTCATTGCACTTGATGTCATCCTTTTCCTTTTATGAGACTTAAAGTGGGTGTCTTCATTTTCTTCTTCAATGCGTGGAGCAAAGAGAGGAGGAATGACCACTTGATTCTCAGGAGCTTCTTCTCTTTCAATAAGAGTCTGGTCTAACTCAGCATATGCAGCCGGAGTGAAGAAGTCAGGAGACGGTTGATCAAAGAGACTTTCCATAGGAAATCCCTTGTGCAATAGAATTTTCATGATTAGGGTGTTATGAGGATAGAGATTCTCATTGCCTATCTCATCTCTGAACATCATCTGATACAACAACACCCAAGGGAGATTGATTTTCTTCTTCGACAGCAAAAGTCCCAATACAAACCTCTCCATCATGCTTATTACCAAATTGTTTCTTCCCCTAGGGAGAATACTGCAGTTTAGTATAGCAAGGAGGGCTCTGGGTGTGCTCAGAAGTTGAGAAGGTCTAAAAGGGCCAAGCCTTATTCTTCCAAAAAGATGTTGGTCTAGAACAAATGTTCCACCATGAAGAGATTCCCATCTTTGGAAGTATTGTTCCCCACTGTCAGGAACACCTATTACTTTAGTAATAAGTTTGGTATCCACAAACAGTGATCTTCCCATTACCTTCGTTTCAATTCCAGTTCTGTTGGGTTCTGATATGATCTTGATGTTATCCCAGAATTCCATTATACTTTCCTTATGCCAGGAGGAGGAAATGTTGTTGAAGTATGGAGTCCATCCAACAGCATCAAAATACTTAGAAATCTTGTAATCTGCCTTGTCAAATTCTGAGAGATTTACCATCTTGCACGAGATGATTTTCTCATAAAAAACTGAGGTAGCAGAGTTACTTGATAATACTGAAGTATTTGCCATAGGTACTAAGGGACAGTTGATCTTTCTGAGATGAGACTGCTTGAATAGCCTTGGCCTTTTAGAGAAAGGATTTGAATGAAGTGTAATTTCCATGCTGATCATCCAATCCTTTTATATAAGCAAGAGAGCATGCTTCAAGCATTAATAAAAGGCGGTTGTGTGCACTGAACCGGTGTAGGAAGTAGTGCATCGTGTCGATTTAGAGAAACCGTTTAATGATACAATGATTCACATCGTGTCGTTTCACATTCAAAATAAATAACACATATGACTCTTCATTTACTTAAATAAAAGCACACATGTATTCATGCAGATAATATTATACTAAACATGCGCGACTGTTCAACTCATTCATACAAATAAAAAAAATATGCAACAAATATATACAGAACATACTATAAACATCAGGCAATATACATATAGAACACTTAGCATGCAATAATTTATTTTCACACAATTATATATATATATATATAAATATACACATAACGATTTCAATCAAATAAATCATGCAGCACATTTTCATACCATATTTACCAAATAATTTCAATAAAACACACGACAGTTAAGTAACTATACTTAAATTTAGATTTAAGCAAAGATAGGAAAGATGTTACTCGTTTGTGATCTAGAGATAGATACACTTTCCTTTTACAGTTACGTCCTGCGCTTCGATTCCATGAATAATGAGTTTTTGGAAAATGATTTTCCTATTCTCATTATCATTCTTCAGAGTTGCTTCAGCTTGGTGAGATTTCCATCTTCTGAGGATCTACTCCTTCTGCATTTGTTAGATGCTCAACCCGAAGGTGAGCTCTGATACCAATTGTTAGAACCAAAGGCAACACTAGAAGGGGGGTTGAATAATGTTTTAATCTTTTTAAACTATTTTGGAAATCTTTGATTAAATCAATCACACAAGGTGATTAATGTACAAAACGAATCTTAAGATCAGAGTTAATTTAAAAACGTGCGGAACATAAGAAAGATAAAGATAGAAAATCTTTCTCTAAAACTTAAGATTGTTTTGATTGAAAAGCTTCTCTAAGTATCTTCTGAAGATTATTACACAGAGTATCTTCAGAACAGTTTCTGAAATACTTCAGATGATCAAGGACCATCTGTTTCTAGCTTCTGAACTGAGTTCTTATTCAGACTCACTTCAGACAGTTATTTCAGAAGTTCTTCAGAGTACATTCTTTGTAATACTTCAAACGACATAAGAGATGTTTTTAGTTATGTTCGTTTGAAAACTTGTTTCATTGAAATCGTTGTGTTAAGTTTATTATGAAAAATACTTTTCAATCCCCAACATAAATGTAAAGACTGTAAATAAAAGAGATT
Source organism: Sesbania bispinosa (assembly GCA_026901365.1). Classification (NCBI taxonomy): domain Eukaryota; kingdom Viridiplantae; phylum Streptophyta; class Magnoliopsida; order Fabales; family Fabaceae; genus Sesbania; species Sesbania bispinosa. The sequence goes on along the minus strand of QLOH01000503.1, from coordinate 21,151 downwards.
AAGGGATAAGAAAAGTTAGGCACAAAATTTATCCTGGTTCACCCACACACCCGTGAGCTACATCCAGTCCCAGAGGCAAACAACCACTGGATTTTCCACTAACCATAAACAACACACACATGTGTCAAACAGAGTCCTCCAGACTCTAACATTCAGGGTCACACCGACCCCAAACACACCAGGTCACCAAGACCCAGCCATGCAAGGTCACACAGACTGAGCACACAAGGTCACACAGACCGAGACTCACAGGGTCACCCAAACCCATCCAACACATACAAGTGTTGCACCAGGTCACCCAGACCCAGCCAACACGTTCATGTGTCACACCAGGTCACCAAGACCCAGCCAGGGTCACCACAAACCCAACCAAGTATTCTTTCTTCCGCCAAGCCTCTTCAGGCTCCCAGACACTTATACAAGTGTTGAGTATTTTACTACTCAATCTATGTTAGAAGTTCGCTAGAACCCTCAACTCAGATTCTTCTCGTACATAGTGATTTACTGAGTACACACTCATGATACAGACATTACAATCTAAGTACAAGGATAGACAGTGATACAAGTGTTTAAATTGAAGTACAATCCCTGTCTTTACTATGAGGGACACCATCCTCTGAGAGTAGGCTAACTAAGATATGAAATTGAGCTTTAGCCTCATTCTCCAACCATTGGTTTCCTTGGGTTACATTCTCACCCGTATCGTTGGAACACCAAGGTATGTTCAGGGCTTCAAACCGTTCCTGGTTTGATAGTCATTTTGCTCAGCATGGTTGTCTTCAGACCAACAACCAACTTGATTGATCTAACAGATCAACTGAACAACATGACTAACTGACCAACAGGTCAGTAGCCTGATTGATCCAACAGCGACCAAACTGATCCACTCTGATCAACTTGATCCACTCTTGATTAACCCTTGTTGACTAATTTGGCACTCAGCCTGGTTGATTGTCTAAGCAACCCCACTTGGTTGATTATCTGAGCAATCAATCAACATCTTCAAATTAAATCTTGAGGCTATTTATATGTTCTGCTTGAATATAGCCGTTGAAGATGATTCATAATACCGTTGAGTTGTTGATGATGTGGCTCATATAGCCGTTATGAAATAGCTCCTCAAACGGTTGCTTCTTCTTATGCGAATAGGTGTTCAGACGATCCCATTCTGACACTTCTGTTATAAGCTCCTTTGTGAGAGACATTCTGATATAATTATGCTTGCTCTCTCTCTTGATTTGCTTTTGCTTTCTTCTGCTTTCATCTGCTTGCATCTGATTTCTTCAGCTTTCGTCTGATTTCCTTTGGAGTGTATATGAGGAAATATCCGTTGGATTTGTCCCTTTGCTTATTCTGTATATACTTCATTTTCATTTGCTTCCTGACACCATTTCTTCTTTCTTCTTTGAATGAGGTGTCTAGTCCAAAAGCTCTTGTTGCAGTTTCTTCTTTGAATAAAGATATATGATAGTATAAACATTTAATCATATAATCTTTGCTTCTGTGTTGAGAGCCGTTTCATGCATTCAGAGAGTTGATACGTTCAGATGATTGATCTCTTCAATCTTCACATATACTATGATGCTTGCTTTTATCATATTGTAATTTTATCAGCTTCAACATGTGCTCATAGTTGTTTCAAGCTTATTTCAATTCTCCAGCTTGAGATGCTTTCAATAAGCTTTCTTTCTTCTGATAATATATTTCTTTGATAGCAGCTTCATTCTTCTTCTTCTTCTTCTTCTTATAAAATATTTCTTCTGATCTTTAGACGATTGCAGCTTCATTCTTCTTGTACCTTCTTCTTCTGATATGAATAAAGATGTTGAATTGTATGTATTTTATTCAAACATCTTTCTTTGTTGCTTTTACTTAGTCTTCTATCCCGTTCTGATCGATGGCAGGCGCTGGTGTAGTAGGTCTGCGCACGCAGATACCTTTTGTTGCAGGTGTGGCAGCATTGCAAAAAGTCTTTGCAGGATTTCCTTATTTGTGCAAGACTTTGGTCGAGGTAGAAAAGCATGTCTGGCTTTTATGTGTAATCCATCTGATGGAGTGAGCTTTACACTTTATAACGTCTCCAAGAGATTATTTCTGGATTCTGACACGTTGAATCTTCAGATACATAGACTACTTCATATTGACTTCATTTCTTTAGATGATAGCTGTTCTTCAGATAGTTGCATCTTCAGATGATAAACCTTCTTCAGATTGATTAGCTTCCTTATTTCTTTTCTTCAATAGATGTTCTTCAGATGATAGCCAAACTTCCATTATTTGTCTTCAAGTCTTCAGATGGTCTTCAGATCTTCCGAGTCTTCAGTTCTTCAGATGAAATCTGTCTTCAGTCGATTGCTTCGTTAATCTCTTCTTTTCTTCAACGTTGTTGTGAACTTCTCTTCTTCGGATTCTTCACTTTGTTCTTCTGATTCTAATTATCTTCTTCTTCTTATACTGATTCTGTTCTTCTGATTCTGATTATCTTCTGATATTGTTCTTCTTCTGATATTCTCCTTCTGATCTTCTTTCTCTGATTTTGTTCTTTTAGTCTCCTTAGTCTTATCTTCAAATGAATATTCTAACCTAAAACACAATCAACAAACCAATACCTTTCTCAGTAGAACCTGTTTACATAATCTTATTATGTTCTTATATAATCTTATTTGTTAATAATATAATCTTATTTGTTAATCATTAAAACCTAAGGATGTTAAGTCTTAGAGTCATGTTTGAATACTCAAACTGATTTATAGACTTCACAGTTCACACAGAAGCCGAAAAGTGAAGTCTGTGGTTACTTTGCTGCTCTTGTTTACAGGCTCTGGCACAGCAGAAACAAATTACTCTTTGAGAATAAAACAATCCCAATCAGCATCTCAGTCTCACATGCAGCCAGCTATTTCATTCAATTCCTCAAAGCCTATGATCTTCCTCGTGCCCCCACCTCCAATACTAGTCCAGCTCGGCATGAAAGATGGGTCCCCCCTCCGTAAGGCACATATAAGCTTAATACTGATGTTGCTCTCATTCTTGGAAATGATTGGGGAGCTGTTGCGGTCATCAGAGACCACGAAGGAGTGGTGCTTGGAGCTGCTACGTGGCAAATCACATGCAGCCCATAAGTCAGATTGGCTGAAGCTATGGGTCTCCGCGCAGGCTTACAATTTGCAATGGACATGGGGTTCCTATCCCTGATAGCAGAATCGGATTGTCAAGTTCTGATCAACTCAATTAAGAGCACCTCGAGAGGCTTCTCCTCTTTTGATCTCATAACCTCTGATTGCTTAAGTTTTAAATTGCATTTCCATCAATTAGATTTTTGTCATATCCCACGTGCTAGGAATAATTCTGCTCATGTACTAGCTAAGTTTGCATGTAATCACCCTAATTTAATCTGGGTTGAAGAGGAACCTGATTGTATTTCCTTATAGGTAGCTCTGGATGTTCCCCAGAACCTACCATCTTAATGCAATTCTCAGCTAGTTTTGACGTTAAAAAAAAAGGGACTAAATCAGCTTTGTAATTTAAGATATTCATGACATAGTTACAGCTGGGACTATATATATATATATATATAAATGTAATATTGACACATACTAAAAAACAAAAAACTAATTTGTTAACTAATATATTCATAATACAAGTAAAAAATAAAAATAAATAAAATTATAAATACGTACATATTTAATATATATATATATAATTAGAAACATTTAAAATAGGACATTTAAATAATAAATAATTGAAGTAAATAATCTTGACTAGCATATTTTAATATTTTCACTCATAGAGAGCTCTATTTCTAATACGTTGTCAATATCAAACCCTTTTAGACTTGTTCAATTTATAACTCATCTAATAATTTTAATTGTATTGGTAATATATAGTATATTTAAAACGTATTCAATAATTTAATAAATTTTGGTTAGTGCAAAAGTAAGTTTGGGAGATATACAAATTAAAGCTCATGTTACACAATCCTGGAAAGTAATTTTTGGTTTACCTCATGACGGACAAGACTCCACCATCTTAGATTGTTAGAAATTTTTTGGTGTACAGAATTCCAGCGTAATCAACTACCGCACTAGTTTCAGGGTTGAGCCGATACGCGCACGAGGGATGATGTCTACTAGAAAAAATTTCTCACTCAAATTTTGAGAAAATAATTTACAGTAAAATCTCTATAAATTAATAATGTCGGGATCACATAACTTATTAATTTAAAGATATCTTTTCCGATTCAATGAACCTACATTATTCTTTATGAATAAAACATACACTACAAGAAAAATGCACTTTAGCGTAGGTCAAAAGCCCACGCTAATAAGGGAAAACGGACGTTAAAAACAAATTTAGCGTTGGCCTAGCGTCGGCCATGGGGCCGCCGCTAAAACCCTCAAGGCAAATGTTTGTTGCAAGGCTGCCGCTAAGTAGCGTCGGCCAGCCTACGCTAAAGTGGACGCTACGTAGAAGCTAACCAATTTCTAAATGGTCGACGCTAATTTAGCGGAGGCCTGGCGCTAGCCTACGCTAATGTAGACTTAGCTGACATTAGCGTAGGCTAGCCTACGCTAAAGTTAGCTACTCTAAAGTTAGCCAAGGCTAACTTAGCTATGGCTGGCCGACGCTAATCAACATGATTTTTTTAATTAACCTTCTTATTTAATTAAACCATTATTTTATAATATTTATCATATAAAACCTGCCAATGCTTTTAAACACATCAAACAACATAATTTTCCATAATAAAATAACTAATTAACTAACATGAAAGAAATACATAGTCACTCATAATAGTAAACTAAAACATAACATCACATCACATAACATAAAATATATAATGTCTCATCATAGGATGTTAAAACACAATAAACATAAAAACATGAACTCCTAAAAACAAGTTAACATAAAACGTCAATGACGACGACGACGATCATGGGACGGCTCATCCAATGGCTGCTCATCAAGATCCTGATCATATTCAGGATATGGATGACGAGAGTGACTCGCACCAGTGGAAGCGTGACAGTTGTCGAAACTGCACAAAATTATACTTATAATTCTCCGATCTGCAAACTACTTGTAGTAGAATGGTATAAACCGGGTCGAACCCTGAAGATCCACTCAAATTAATCCTTCTGTGGGGGGGGGGGGTTGATTGATTGAAATAAACTGAAGAAAATAAAAGATCAAGTTAAAAGCAAAGGTTGAATCAATTCAAGACAATATCAATCCAAGGAATTCAGAGGCTATTTTCATGGTAAATCATTGGTTATTAATAACATGCATTCAAGAGATTAAATCTATCAACTTAGAATCATGTGGAACCCCTACAATGATCCCGGATTCACTACTGAAATAATTTCCAGAATTCAATTGATTAAGATTAACAAGATCAAATAACCATAAAATCTTATGTTAGATCCAAATCAATTTTATAAACGAAACCCAATTGAAGTAAATAATTAAATGAACACCTTCAATTTAATTGCTTACTATATGCTTTTCAATCATTGTATGATGATTAACCAATCAAGAGTACAACATACAACAATAACAAATTTCATAACCAAAACATGTTAACCAATCAAGCTTTGATAAAAGAAATATGGAATTGAAGCAAGTGGAGTAGAAAAGCATGGTAGATGTAATTCAATCGGCATATAAATGAAGATCAAACCTCAAAACCAAGATGAAAATAAGCTTGACTCCTTGAATTGAATAAAAACTTAGCCTTCCATGAAACTTTACAAAAAGATGAACAAAAGTAAATGAAATTCTTAGTAATTTCTACTACAACTTGGATGATCTTCTCCCTAGCAAGCCCTCCTATTTATAGGAGGGGAAAAGATGTCATTCCAAACATGATCACTCAGCCATGACTAAGCATTTTTTGTCCACAAATGGACTTATTGATCAATTACCTAATGCATTTGTCCATTACATTGAATTATTCACCTACTCTAGCTATCATTCACCTACTTGTCTCCCACTTGCACCGAGCATATCATCCTCAATCTGGCAGAATCCAAGAGAGTTGTCTTCATATGAAATCCAGCTCTGGATCTTAGCTTTCAAATGCCGCTGGGTTGAGCCCAAAAGGAGTTTTCTAGCCCAAGTTATGGCCCAATCATTGAGTGTTGGTCTGGTTTTCATATGATGCTGACTATTCGGTCTTCCAAGCCCATTTCGACTCACTAGCCATATGATTTAGCTTTTGAGTTCTTCATAAAAGTTGTAGGGCTTTCTTTTATCTTTCCTAAAATGTAAAGAACATAATTTTTAGATGTCTAGAACTCATGTTATGCTTGAAATACGAAAATAGTTTAATGCTGAAAAATGTAATTGAGCCCAATATGAACTTGAATTGGCAAAATATGCTTATGACTTGTTAATTAAGCATAAAAAATGCATTAAAAGGTTAAATTTGAGGGATGATTAATGTGTATAATTTGTATTTATCAAATCCCCACCTGATTGTCGCTCGAAAGATGCCATACGCTCGATGAGTATGCGAATTTGGTCCTTCTGCTGCTCATATAGCTCAATTGCTGTCCGTGCCTGCTGTTCAGCTACCCGTGCCTGTTGTTCAGCTGCATGTGCCTACTGAACAGCAGAATCTGCCCTCTGAATAGCTGCAGCAGCCTCCTCTCGTAGCCTCTCTTTCTCAGGATCATACTGAGACTCCCAGGTAGTATGTGCTCGTGACTCCTGAGTCAATGATGTAGAACCTCGTTGGATATGCGCAGACATGTCTGCAGTGCCATAACAACGACCCCTTGATTTGCCGCCAGCAACCTCCACCCATACTCCTAACTTCGTGGCCCCATCCACCTGCTCCGGACCACTCGGGGAGACCTCGTCAACCTGGGACTGTACCTCCTGCATCCGTGATTGATATTCAATCTGATGAAAAAATAAACAAGTTAGTTAGAATCTCATTTTGGTGATCGATACAAATAAAATGTTACTTCATTAACTTACATATGTCATCCTAGAACGATCATCAACCCATTCGCCAGATATCTTTCTATGGGTTTCAAGAAACAACTCATCAGGGTCCAAATTCCGGCCAATTTCTCGAGCCTGCATAAATTTAAACAAGTGCATAATTAGTACGGATTCCATCATAATTAAAAATTAAAAATATTTATTAAATTAATACCTTCTTTAGTGCAACATCAATATGGGCCACACGACCTAATGTGTGGAGAACTCCTCCTCTATGTGAAGCCCGATTAGCCTTGTTTTGGGCCGAAATTTTCTTAAAATCGGGATTTTGGTCCCAATAGGTAAGAAGGCCGGTCCAAGCATCATCTCCCATCCAACTGGGCCTTTTTGCCTTCATCCTTGCTTTTTGCAACATATCAGAAAGGCGCTTTGCTCCTCTTTGCTGAAACGCCTTTTTAATCTGTGGAGTATGGGAAGGGTGCCAGGAAACAGCCTCCTTCAAGAAAAAAAAGATGAGAGTTAGAACTCTGGTAGTACATTACTGAAATCAATTTAAATAAACTAAACTTACTGCAAATAGCTTAAACCAATAGTCCTTGACATCCCCAGGTGTCTCACTCCAACTAGGGTAAGGACCCCAAAAGTGTTGCCTAATGGTTGTCCCTATCGCTTTAGTGGCCACTAAAGCAGGAGACAAACTACAAAAAAAATTAAAAATATTAATCAAACATTGTAAATCCAAATTGTTTTAATATAAAACACAATACTAACTTACCCTTTTCCAAAAGGACGTATGATATACTTCCCATCAACATCTCGCTCAAACTCATCATGATCCTGCTGCATGTCCTCTATCTTAGCATCCCCCTCATCCTCCTCAACGTCGACTGATAGTGATGGAGTAGGCTGGGCTGATGGTATAGGTTGGGCTGATGGTATAGGTTGAGCTGATGATATAGGCTGTTGTGAAGAAGTGGCAGACAAGTCATGCCATCCAGGAGTAGGGATCATCGTAAATGCTAAACGGGAAGGCTGCAGTGGTGGTCGTGCATGTAGACTGGACTAATGGAGGTGAAGATTGGACTGATGGCGGAGTAGGTTGGACTAGTGGTGGTGAAGGTTGGACTGATGGTGGTGGAGAAGGCTGGGCTGATAGTGGTGGAGAAGGTTGGGCTGATGATGGTGGAGTAGGCTAGACCGATGGTGGAGTAGGTTGGACCGGTGGTGGAGTAGGCTGGACCGGTGGTATAGGTTGGCGACGCCTACGCTCACTCTGTGCGGCTAGGTGACCTGGCCTGATCATCCTTCCTCGACCACGGGTAGGAGGCAATTTGTCGGTCCGTCCTCGTGAAGCCATCTGTTAATAGGAAAAAAACATAGTATAAAAGGTTACAACATATACCTACATATGAGAATTGAATAGTTGCTAACACAAACAAGAAATTAAAATTGGCTAACATAAGAAAGTTTCAATAAACCTAATTGTCATCCTCATCCTCTTCATCATCGTCATGCTCATCCTCTTCATCCTCCTCCTCATCATCATGCTCATCCTCTTCGTCATCCTCTTCATTATCTTGAATAATTGGTTCATTAACAGGATCAATTATTTGTTCATAACGATCTATTGTGTTATCAAGTAAGCCGGTTAAATGTTCAATTTCTATAATTGGCATGATTTGTGAGGGTTCATTAGCTTGATAAGGCACTTCATCTTCCGTGTCATCAACCTCCACATTGCCCCTTGGCTTAGTTATGATGGCCACAGACCAACCACGCATGTCTTTACACATGTCTGGATAAGGAACATAATATACTTGTCTTGCCTTTTGTGCAAGAATGAATGGATCATAGCGAGCATACTGTCTATTCATCTTGATGTCTATAATTTTATACATTGGATGAATTTTTGTGCCTCTATTCCTTGATGGATCAAACCATTCACAATAAAAGAGAGTAACCTTGTTACTCAAGCCATGATAATCCAATTCATATATATGTTGAATGGTGCCATAAAAATCATCTTCACCTCCTTCAGTAAGACCTTTTACATGTACCCCACTGTTTATAGGTTTTTTTACCATCACTCCATGCCTTGGTATGAAACTTATATCCATTAACAAAGTACATGTTCCATGATGTTGCTTCTGATTTGGGACCCCATGATAAGGACTTCAAGTTTGTGTCTATCACCCCATTCCTCTCATCATGAACCTATTAAAATATTAATCATGTTAGACAATGTATATGACTAGACGCTTGTTAACCATTTCATTACACTTACATATTTTTTAAACCATTCCGGAAATTCATCATGTATATGGCTAGAGGCTTCTTGATCATTGTTGGAGTAGTATTGCAAGAAAGCACTGAAATGAGGAACATAATTTATATGTAAACTTAGTGTTTGTATGATTGTGAGAAGTCCAACATGACATAAATTTTAAAGTTTACTTACTCAAGATATGGTTTAACCTCATTACAATTGATGAGGACATGTACATGAGCAGACTTCCATTCATCATCAGTTAGCCAATGTGTTTGACTCTTTCCACTAGGACGTCCAGATTTGTTCAAGATTGAGAGCATGGGAACTATGCCCTCATGTCCTGACCGAGGATCATTCCTAATGCTTGTATTTGACAAGTGGCTAGATAAAGGAAGAAATATCTTCTAAGTTCTCAAGAATAGAAGCTGAGAAGAAAAGATGAGACCAGTCAAGATAAAAAGTTAAAAAGATAAGCATTTTAGCTCTATAATTATGAATCATATTAGAAAATAAGGCTTAATGATTAGCATAGCATATTAGCATTTTAGCTCAATTTTGAATCATCTTCAGTAACTGAATAAGGCTTAATGTGTCTATAAAAGAATAACTTTGGGTCTAATACAAGTGAACCTATATAAAAGAAATGCTTGCAATTGTGTAATTTATGGGTACAATGTGTGCACTGTCAACTAAAAGGAGTTGTGAACTCAGACTTAGCAAACAATGCAAAGTTAAGAAGTTACAATAGTAGTGGGCATGGGTGACTGAAGCTTATAAAAAGCAATATCAGTAAACAGTCAGAAACTTGTAGACTCAGGAAAGATGTTGTGAAGTCTATTAATCAGTTTGAGCATTCAAACTTGACTCAAAGACTTAATATCCTGTAGTTTTAATGATTAACAAATAAGATTATATAAACAGATTCTACTGAGAAAGGTATTGGTTTGTTGATTGTGTTTCAGGATGAAATAATAATCAAAATCAGAAGATTAGGATCAGAAGAACAAATGCAGGATCAAGGATAAAGAAGCTGTCTGAAGACGTGAAGACCATATGAAGACAACATAAAGCATTCTGAAGAAAAGAAGCTGTCTGAAGCAAGGAAGCCTTCTGAAGAAACGAAGCTGTCTGAAGAAGCAAGGAAGCCTTCTGAAGAAACGAAGCTGTCTGAAGAAGCAGGACTCGTCTGAAGAGTTGGAGCTGTCTGAAGTAGTTCAACCCGTCTGAAGTATCAGTGCTGTCTGAAGTCTCACTTATGACGTGGCACCCTATGCTGAAGTTTGTGAAGACTTTTCTGAACCACTGCTGCACGTACCTTTTTCAAACACGTTTATGGCAAGGAATACAGAGACCTTTCCTGGTGATTTTGAATTTCATACACCACTGAGGAAATCTCTGCAACGCAGAAATTGCAGCAACAACGATGGCAGCTTTATAGCAGCACCAACGTTGTACTCTGTCAGAATTATGAAGACACCCAGAAGCGTGTCTCACGATGGATTGAATAGCATTCAATGCTTTCTCTAAAGGGTGGTATCACAACGGAAATATCATCATCACCAATTCAAAAGAAAGCACAAGAAAAGCTCAGGAGACTAAGCAGAAGCAACAAAGAGAAATGTTTGAATGAAATATTTTAATTCAAACATATTTTATTATCTGCAAGAAACAGCCATTGAAAAAGACACCTCACTCAAAGAAGAAAGGAGAAATGGTGTCAGGAAGCAAACAGAAAAGGAGCATATACAAAATAAGCAAGAGGACAAATACAACGGATACCTCCTCATATACACTCCTAAGAAAAGCAGAGAAAATCAGAAGTCAGCTGAAGAAAAGTAAAAGGATATCAAGAGAGAGAACATGCAAAACAATATCAAGAAAATCTCTCTAAAAGAGCTCATCTACAGAAGTGTCAGAACAGGACTGTCTGAACACATATCTGCTAAAGAAGAAAGCAACCGTTTGAGACTCTATTAAGTAACGGCTATATGAGCCACATCATCAACATCTCAACGGTATTATGAATCATCTTCAAATGGCTATATTCCAACAGAACATATAAATAGCCTCAAGGAAGAATTTGAAGATGTTGAACTCATTCACTTAGTTCAATCAGTTGATCAAGATGCATCAGAAAAATCCTATCAGTGTTGACCACACTTACTTGAATCAACTATGCTAGTCAAAATTGTAGTTGTTCAGTTGAACAACCTACCAGGCTGTGCTTAATCTCATATGAACCAAGAATGGTTTGAAGCTGCAAGTATGCCTTGGTTTTTCCAATGATACGGGTGAGAATGTAGCCCATGGAAACCAATGGCTGGAGAACAAGGCTGGAGCTTAAAGTCAGTATCTACCTAGCCAATTCTCAGAGGATGTTATTCCTCATATCAGAGACAGGAATTGTACTTAAACTTATGTACTTGTATCACTGTCTTACCCTTGTACTTAGATTTATCCATTGTATCCTGAGTAGTACTCAGTTAACCTCTAGTACAGGAAAAGATTAAGTTTATGTTTCGTGGAAACTTAAACTTAGTTTAATTTAAAAACACTTTATGTGTCTGAGAGCCTGGAGAGGCTTGGTGGAAGAAAGAATACTCTACACTTGAATAAGTGTCAGAGAACCTGCAGAGGCTTGGTGGAAGAAAGAATACTGAGTTGCAAAGCCTGGAGAGGCTAGACTGAAAAAGAATACTGCATATGTTGCTTGGAGAGGCAGTTGCAAACAAAATAACACTTGTGTTGGCCTGAAGAGGCTGTGAACAATACTTGTATCTGTGGATTCATATAGTGGAAAATCCAGTGGTGGTTTGCCTCTGGGACTGGATGTAGCTCACGGGTTTGTGGGTCAACTAGGATAAATTCCCTGGCTAAGTTTTCTTACCCTTATCTCTTGTTAATTCGTTTTATACTAATCAAGGGGTCAGAATAATCAATCTGATATTTTATAAAGACACAAAACATCTTTTAAAATTAGTTTTTACAAGCCGTCTGAAAACTTCAGACAGCCACTTAAAAGCATGTCTGAAATCTCTATGCCTAAGTCATTTTTCTTTAATCTCTACATTTCCAGTTTTCATATTTATGTTGGAGTTTGAAAAGTATTTTCAATAATAAACTTAACACAAATATTTCAATAAAATGACCTTTCATATGTATAAAACATGAGATGGCTCTTATATCTTTTGAAGCTTTACAAAGAATGATCCTTGAATAACTTCTGAAATAAATTCTCTGAAGCAAGTCTGAAAGAGATCAGTTCAGAAATCAGGAACAAACTTCAGAGAACTTCTAGTTGTCTGAAGTATTTCAGAAACCGTTCTGAAAATACTCCTTGTAATAATCTTCAGAAGACACTTTAAGAAACCTCTGTTTAAAACAATCTTAAGCTTTAGAAGAAACACTATTTTTCTTATCTTCCGCATGTTTCAACTATCTCTGATCTTAAGACTTGTTCTTAACGGTGCTCATCTTCATGATTTAAATTAAAGATTTCCAAAAACTATCAAAAAGTTTGAAACACTATTCAACCCCCCCTTCTAGTGTTTCATGTGGTTCTAACAATTGGTATCAGAGCTCACCTTCGGGTTGAGCATCTAACAAATGTAGAAGGAGTAGATCCTCAGAAGATGGAAATCTCACCAAGCTGAAGCAACTCTGAAGAATGATAATGAGAAAATAAAATCACTTTCTTAAAACTCATTACTCATACAAGGCATCTTTCAGAAGGATATAGCTGGAAAAGGAAAGTGTATCTATCTCTAGATCACAACCGGGTAACACCTTTCCTATCCTTGTCTAAATCTAAGTTTAAATATAATTGTTTATTTGCTGAATGTTTTGTTTTATCGAAATTACTATTACATAAGAGTACTTGTGTGAAAATAAATTATTGTATAATAAATGTCCTACATATGTATACATATTACTTGTTTTGTGTGTAAATTATCTGAATTATATGTGTAAATATATGTGTATAATTATTTTAGTAAATGAAGAGTCATGTATGTGTATCATGATTATCATTAAATGTGATACGGCGCAACGAGGATCAATGTATCATCAACCGGTTTCTCATAACTGGCACGATGCACAGCTCTCAATAACTTCTTGGTGCATGTAACCGTTATTCTTCATTGAACGAAGCAATGCTTAATTGCCTATTTAAGAATTGGAAGGTCATTATAGGAACTACACTTCAATCAACCTATCCTCAAAAGCCAGAACTCTTCAAGCACCATAATCTCCTTAGATCAATCATACTCAATGGCCAACATGTCTGCATCATCAAATAACCCAAACCATCCTATGTTTGATAAGAGAATTATACCTTCTAAGTTGGTCAATCTCTCTGATTTTGATGAGGCAGATTATAAAATCTCAGAGTATTTTGATTCCGTAGGGTGGACTCCCTTCTTCAGCAACATTTCCTCTCCATGGCATGAGAAAAGTGTAATGGAGTTCTGGGAAAACATCAAAGTCACATCTGAACCCAACAGAACTGGGATTGAAACGAAAGTAATGGGAAGGTCACTGATTGTGAATACCCAACTTATTGCTGAAGTCATAGGTGTTCCTGACAGAGGAGAAAAATACTTCCAAAGATGGGAATCTCTCCATGGTGGAACTTTTGTTCTAGACCAACATCTGTTTGGAAGAAGAAGGATTGCTCCTTTCAGACCCTCTCAACTTCTGAGCACACCCAGAGCCCTCCTTGCTGTACTAAACTGCTGCATTCTTCCCAGAGGAAGAAACAATTTGACTATAAGCATGATGGAACGGTTTGTATTGGGACTCTTGTTGTCAAAAAGGAAAGTCAACCTTCCTTGGGTGCTGTTGTATCAGATGATGTACAGAGATGAGATTGGCAATGAGAATTTCTATCCTCATAACACCCTAATCATGAAAATTCTATTGCACAAGGGATTTCCTATGAAAAGTCTCTTTGACCAACCACCTCCTGACTTCTTCACTCCGGCTGTGTATGCTGAGTTAGACCGGACTCTTATCAAAAGAGAAGAAGCTCCTGAGAATCAAGTGGTGATTCCTCATCTTTTTGCTATACGCAATGAAGAAGGAACTGAAGATACCCACTTAAAGTCTCGAAAAAGGAAAAGGGGTGATGTAGGGTGCAAATCATCAGAAGAAGGCAAATAGCAAAATTTCCAGGCTTGCAAGAAGATTGAGAGCTGCTGAGAAGAAGCTTAAAAAAAAGGGGCTCAGAGCTGAAAAGAAGAATGTTGATGATTACTGAGAACCCATCTGATGATAAATGATTCTTTTGTGTCTTTTCATTTCTCTCTTTATTTTTGTTTGTTAATAGCAATAATTAGTATTCTGCTTTGTTCCATTCTTGATACATTCTGTGTGATCTATGACTGTTTATCCTGTAACTATGTATGCTTAAATGAATCGTTAACTTAACACACTTCTTTAATTAGTTCAACTAAAAGATAAAATCAATTAACTGGATAAGATAAGGATAAAATTAAAATTTATATATTAAGACAAGTTCTTGCTGAAATATCATAAAATTGAAATTATTAACCTAAGACACTAGTTTTAATGATTAACTAATTCTATCAAGTAATATCATATGCTACTGAAAGGTATTTTTAGGTTGTGCATGTTTCAGAAAACAGGCCTCTGAAAATAAGCTAAAAGAAGATCAACCGGAGAAAATGCCATGTGTAAAAAGGATGAATGAAGGCAACAAGAACGTCTAAGTGTGATATCATCTCTAGTGTCTGAACCTGTTCAGACAGTTCACAATGAACTTACTGAAACTATGGGTCAGAAATGTTAAGACAAGTGATACACAAAGCACTAAGCCTACCTCTACGCTTGAAAAGATAATTTTGAATTAGTAACATTTCTACTTTCTGAACCTGTTCAGAAGGGTCTCGGTGAACCCTCTGAAATTGTGGGTCAGAAATGTTAAAGTAATGTAAACTCAAGTTATTAAAGTCTATTTCAATCCTTGAGGGACAGGTTAAGATGATTGTTCAAAGATTCTCTAAAGCACAAAAAGACAAAAGACTAAAAGGAGGATTTGCAGACATCAAGTGACCGCAGAAGAAGAAAAATCCTTAAACAAAGGTACAATACTAGAAAAGCTTTCTTCCATCTAGAGAATAATTAGGAAATCTAATGGTAACATCACTTCACCTTAAAACTTTAATTAATAACATAAAAGACTCAACATATTAAAAGCTTCTCAAATAATAATAATCATAAAATCCTCTGATTTGATACCATAAAGATCTGTTTTCAAACATTTCTTTTCTTAAATGTTTTCTCACATATTCCATTTTATTTTTCTTTCTGTTCTTAAAAGTGTTTCGAAAAAGTAATATCTTCAATACGTTTTTTTTTGTCTCTTCTTAAAAGTCTTTAAAAAAAACGTTTTCCAAAACTTACTTTATCCATGCTAATGACTCAGTTTCCTATAGAGCTTCATCTATGACCAATCAATGATGCACGTTTCGATACTTTCAAGATTTGAAACTGCCATCATCAAAAGCTATCTGAGCCCATATACATCGCGTGAACAACAATCCAATGGATTCATTTTCCTTACTTCTCTATTTTACCCTTGCTTCAAAGTCCTATAAATTCACTAGAGCCCTTCACACAAACTCACATCTTCAAAGCTCCTCTATAGCTTTGTCTAAGGATTCTGAGTAAGTGGCTTCCAAAAGGATGATGAAGAAGCAAAGGAAAACAGAAGAAGGACCTCTGAAACATGTTGAGGCAAAGATCAAGTCATCTTGGATGATGTATGGAATGAAGAGTAAGGGAAACGGCTCATCTGAAAACCCGTTTCTCTATACTTGGACCATGGTGATCTTGCTGCATCACAGGTGGACTGGAAGATCACTGGGTGATCCCAGAATAGTCAATCTTATTAGAAGAACTACTGACAAAGTGGTTCTTGGAAGTAAGGTGGTGACTAATGATCGAGACACAGTCTTACATGATGCACCTCCATTATCCCAGGGGCTAGAAGGAAAAGGCGTGCAGCACGGCACGGTTGGGATGAAGTCTGGGGCTCTGAGGCAACTCCTGAAGCTTCTGCAGCAGAAGGAGTGGTGATAGCTTTGAAGGAGATGAAGTCTATAAGGGTATGCCTCAGGCCTTCGAAGGAATCTCTAGAGGAAGCAATGGATGGATGCATTCTATTTTTGGAATGTAACCTCTTTCCTTTTTGTGAAAACCTGCTTTTTGTATTTATCAAATGTTTTGAGAAAATTTAAACTTGTGTATTTCTGTGTTTATTTCAGTTTTGTTTATCAATGGTTGTATCATTTATTTGGTATAAGAAGTTACTGTATTTTTCTAACAATTGATATTCATTTCTTGATCTTCGGTATCTGAAAAATAACAACAATATATGAAACCATGAACCTTTTTAATTAATGACAAAAGGGGGAGAAATATCTAACTCACAAAATGATTTAAAAGGGACTAAACAATCAGAATGATTTAACAAAATGATTTAAAAGGGATTAAACAATCAGAATGATTTAAAAGGGACTAAACAATCAGAATGATTTAATAAGTAAACAAAATGATTTAAAAGGGACTAAACAATCAGAATGATTTAACAAAATGATTTAAAAGGGACTAAACAATCAGAATGATTTAAAAGGGACTAAACAATCAGAATGATTTAATAAGTAAATATAATATTAGTTTACAATAACAAACAATAATAATTGGTGTCTAAAAAGACTAACACAATTGGTATCTGAAAGATTAACATCTAGTTTCCAAAAGATAAGTTAACCAAATCTAATCTTGTTAGATTAATGATAACAATGTGCAACATTTAACAAACTAAAAGAATAAATGCTCTTCTCAGGGGGAGTATTATAGATAGGGGGAGCCTTATATATATACTTAACCATCTTTCCTTAAAACATTTTGTAAGTTATACATATCTTATTTGTCATCATTAAAAAGGGGGAGATTGTGAAGTCTATTAATCAGTTTGAGCATTCAAACTTGACTCAAAGACTTAATATCCTGTAGTTTTAATGATTAACAAATAAGATTATATAAACAGATTCTACTGAGAAAGGTATTGGTTTGTTGATTGTGTTTCAGGATGAAATAATAATCAAAATCAGAAGATTAGGATCAGAAGAACAAATGCAGGATCAAGGATAAAGAAGCTGTCTGAAGACGTGAAGACCATATGAAGACAACATAAAGCATTCTGAAGAAAAGAAGTTGTCTGAAGCAAGGAAGCCTTCTGAAGAAACGAAGCTGTCTGAAGAAGCAAGGAAGCCTTCTGAAGAAACGAAGCTGTCTGAAGAAGCAGGACTCGTCTGAAGAGTTGGAGCTGTTTGAAGTAGTTCAACCCGTCTGAAGTATCAGTGCTGTCTGAAGTCTCACTTATGACGTGGCACCCTATGCTGAAGTTTGTGAAGACTTTTCTGAACCACTGCTGCACGTACCTTTTTCAAACACGTTTATG
Source organism: Sesbania bispinosa (assembly GCA_026901365.1). Lineage (NCBI taxonomy): Eukaryota > Viridiplantae > Streptophyta > Magnoliopsida > Fabales > Fabaceae > Sesbania > Sesbania bispinosa. The sequence goes on along the minus strand of QLOH01000503.1, from coordinate 3,446 downwards.
GCAAGGAATACAGAGACCTTTCCTGGTGATTTTGAATTTCATACACCACTGAGGAAATCTCTGCAACGCAGAAATTGCAGCAACAACGATGGCAGCTTTATAGCAGCACCAACGTTGTACTCTGTCAGAATTATGAAGACACCCAGAAGCGTGTCTCACGATGGATTGAATAGCATTCAATGCTTTCTCTAAAGGGTGGTATCACAACGGAAATATCATCATCACCAATTCAAAAGAAAGCACAAGAAAAGCTCAGGAGACTAAGCAGAAGCAACAAAGAGAAATGTTTGAATGAAATATTTTAATTCAAACATATTTTATTATCTGCAAGAAACAGCCATTGAAAAAGACACCTCACTCAAAGAAGAAAGGAGAAATGGTGTCAGGAAGCAAACAGAAAAGGAGCATATACAAAATAAGCAAGAGGACAAATACAACGGATACCTCCTCATATACACTCCTAAGAAAAGCAGAGAAAATCAGAAGTCAGCTGAAGAAAAGTAAAAGGATATCAAGAGAGAGAACATGCAAAACAATATCAAGAAAATCTCTCTAAAAGAGCTCATCTACAGAAGTGTCAGAACAGGACTGTCTGAACACATATCTGCTAAAGAAGAAACAACCGTTTGAGACTCTATTAAGTAACGGCTATATGAGCCACATCATCAACATCTCAACGGTATTATGAATCATCTTCAAACGGCTATATTCCAACAGAACATATAAATAGCCTCAAGGAAGAATTTGAAGATGTTGAACTCATTCACTTGGTTCAATCAGTTGATCAAGATGCATCAGAAAAATCCTATCAGTGTTGACCACACTTACTTGAATCAACTATGCTAGTCAAAATTGTAGTTGTTCAGTTGAACAACCTACCAGGCTGTGCTTAATCTCATATGAACCAAGAATGGTTTGAAGCTGCAAGTATGCCTTGGTTTTTCCAATGATACGGGTGAGAATGTAGCCCATGGAAACCAATGGCTGGAGAACAAGGCTGGAGCTTAAAGTCAGTATCTACCTAGCCAATTCTCAGAGGATGTTATTCCTCATATCAGAGACAGGAATTGTACTTAAACTTATGTACTTGTATCACTGTCTTACCCTTGTACTTAGATTTATCCATTGTATCCTGAGTAGTACTCAGTTAACCTCTAGTACAGGAAAAGATTAAGTTTATGTTTCGTGGAAACTTAAACTTAGTTTAATTTAAAAACACTTTATGTGTCTGAGAGCCTGGAGAGGCTTGGTGGAAGAAAGAATACTCTACACTTGAATAAGTGTCAGAGAGCCTGCAGAGGCTTGGTGGAAGAAAGAATACTGAGTTGCAAAGCCTGGAGAGGCTAGACTGAAAAAGAATACTGCATATGTTGCTTGGAGAGGCAGTTGCAAACAAAATAACACTTGTGTTGGCCTGAAGAGGCTGTGAACAATACTTGTATCTGTGGATTCAGATAGTGGAAAATCCAGTGGTGGTTTGCCTCTGGGACTGGATGTAGCTCACGGGTTTGTGGGTCAACTAGGATAAATTCCCTGGCTAAGTTTTCTTACCCTTATCTCTTGTTAATTCGTTTTATACTAATCAAGGGGTCAGAATAATCAATCTGATATTTTATAAAGACACAAAACATCTTTTAAAATTAGTTTTTACAAGCCGTCTGAAAAACTTCAGACAGCCACTTAAAAGCATGTCTGAAATCTCTATGCCTAAGTCATTTTTCTTTAATCTCTACATTTCCAGTTTTCATATTTATGTTGGAGTTTGAAAAGTATTTTCAATAATAAACTTAACACAAATATTTCAATAAAATGACCTTTCATATGTATAAAACATGAGATGGCTCTTATATCTTTTGAAGCTTTACAAAGAATGTTCCTTGAATAACTTCTGAAATAAATTCTCTGAAGCAAGTCTGAAAGAGATCAGTTCAGAAATCAGGAACAAACTTCAGAGAACTTCTAGTTGTCTGAAGTATTTCAGAAACCGTTCTGAAAATACTCCTTGTAATAATCTTCAGAAGACACTTTAAGAAACCTCTGTTTAAAACAATCTTAAGCTTTAGAAGAAACACTATTTTTCTTATCTTCCGCATGTTTCAACTATCTCTGATCTTAAGACTTGTTCTTAACGGTGCTCATCTTCATGATTTAAATTAAAGATTTCCAAAAACTATCAAAAAGTTTGAAACACTATTCAACCCCCCTTTCTAGTGTTTCCTGTGGTTCTAACAGGTGTTTTATGAATTGCTTGATTGTTTTGGCACTCAATAGTCTGGCATTTATATAGAGCAACAACAACCAAAGCTTTTCCTACTATGTGAGTTCAGTTACATAAGTCAAATGGTTATATTGTCTTATCATGATCATGTCTGATGACAGACCAGTCTGATATTACATGGAAGAGATATTTACAAGGACAATAGCTACTAATTAATCTTTAAATGAACTATATCCTATAATCCTATTATTTCCAATCCTATTGTTTCTTGTGATGCCTCAAGAGTATGCCTAACAAAACGCAGACAACAATTACTGCGCAAATCATTTCATTGTGCTTAATGCAGGACCCTTATTTTGACAAAAAAAAATGCAGTTCACTTGTTAACACCATTACTGGTAATGTTGCTATCATCTAAGGATTTTATGCATTTTATTTTTTTTTTGTTAATTTCACTTAATGTGATTTATTGATGGGTCACATTGATTTTCCCATGAACAGCGAAGGATTCACACAACTTTAAAATAAAAAACTGTAAAATAATAGAAAGGAGGAAAATAATAGAAATCCAGAAAAATAACCTAACCTATGGCAGGGCTGCAGCCGAACAGCACGAGCAGCGGCGGCAGCGGCACGAGCAGCAGTGGCAGCGGCGCGAACACCAGCAGCAACGAACGGGTGGAAGAAACAATGCGAAGATGGAAATGGCAGAGAACAGGGGAGGGAGAGGAAACGATCGGCCTTAGGAAAGACGAGGTTGGTGATGATGGCGGACTGGCGTCGGTGACGGTGGCGGACTGGCGGCGGCAACGATGGAAGGGAGAGCGGTGGCGACGCACAAAGATGAAGTCCGAAGTCAGTGGGTGAGGGAAAGAGTGGCTAGGGCACGAAGATGAAAGAAAATGTGAGAACATCTGATTGCGTATAGAAGTGAAAAGGGAAGCCAAAGTATACATGTAGCGTCGGCTAGCCTCCGCTAAAAGAAATTTTAAAAAAATAAAAAATAATTAGTGGGGGCCAGCGGACGCAAAATATCTTCGTTATTTTAAAACGATCTGACGACGTCTTAGCGTCCGCTTTGCTAGGGTTGGCCTACGCTAAAAGTGAAAAATAACCAAGGCCTCGTGGCCTACGCTAATTTTTTGCAGCTAAATCCAATTTTTCTTGCAGTGATATGTACATTGTATTAACTAATTGAATGATATTCATGTACAATGTGACTAATTAA